>VDFB02086081.1:343549286-344257388 GCA_007258455.2 Sequoia sempervirens
ATAGATAGATATAAAAATAAATATATACACACGCATAAAGTATCTATGAATTAAATGTATACATACACAAATAAAATACACATATAAAATATACATAGATAAATATAAATAAAATATACACACATTAAATATATATACATGAATAGAATGTATATATACACACATAAAATATATAAATATAAATAAAATACACATAAAATATATATACATAGATAGATATAAAATAGACACAATACATGTTGATAAGGCATGACTGTGGTCATGTCAAGCCATTGTGTGACGCATCACCAGAGTTCAAACCCTGCTGGGCCAAAGTGCCTCGTGATACCCTTGTGCCTCATACCACAAGGCCATGGGCTTGGTTGTTTGTATCTTTTGTACCTACCAGAAGCTCTAGTCAAAAGCGTTTTCCCCTAATAATATGATTGCATTGCACCTTTAAAAAAAATAAAATAGACACAATACAAACTCATAATATATACATACATATATATATATATATATATATATGATCAATAATAGAGGTTTTTTTTATATTAAATTTGAAATAAAATTACATCAGATTTTCCTGACTCTAGCCAGGAAAGGTGTCAAACGGTGGATTCCACCCCAAGTAATGAAACACTACAGACACCACAGAGAAACATTTAAAACCATAAGACCCTAAAAAAGGACCTTTTAACAAGTCTACAATTTTGAAGGACCACTTGGTCTTCCCTTGGTCTGAGACCGGAGGACCATAGTGAAAATTTTCTTTTTGGAACTCTTCTCTTTCCTCCCCTTGATGACTTGCCAGCCATCTTCCACTTTTGCAGCCTCCTTCTGCCAGTCCAAACTTTCACCCGTCATTGCAAGCCCACCTTTCTCCATTTTTTCCTCCACCTTTTGCCTTATCTCAGATTCATCATGTTGCATCCATGTTTCTTCATAAATTTCAAACATTGCATGCCCATTCTAACCTTCTACCCCTCCATTACTCTCCCCTTTTTCCTGTACCTTCACCGGGCCTAATTTCTCCCTACACTCCGGAGTTGTAGCACCATGATGATTTTTCTCTACTTCACCTTCATTAGCTCACCCTTCATCAATACCATTCAAGATGGGCATCTCAGCGTGACCCAACCCCCCTAGCTTCAATCTAAATCCCTATTTGCCTAAGGAAGTTCAGAGTTTCCAGCCACCTGAAATTTGTTCTTAACCAACTCATCCTTATTCCCATTCTATTTCTCCACTGCATAATGTCTGTGTTCAAGACATCCAGCTACCAAGTAGCTGGTTTGGACCATCTGGGCTTTGCATACTATGCAACAATGTGTCCAGTTTGGAAGCATCTCCTACATCGAAATGGTACTCCTTCATAATCCAAAGATTGTACCCAACATCCTTTTGAGGTTTTAATTGAGACGGTTCTTATGGGAGTGGTTTTGATACTTCCATTTCCACCAAAATTGATACTTCCATTTCCACCAAAATTCGGGCATAGGTGGAGTGCATAAGATTTGATGAACCCTCATCAATCATCAAAAATTCCCCTAAAGAGTTTCCTATAGCCTCTAGGAAAGACTGAAACCAAAAATGGAGGTAAGTTTGAGAGTCTTACCCACAAAGGAACTTTATCAAAAGCCTCTATTGTAGGGTTGAATGTTGGATGCCAAGGCTTCAAGGATAGAGAAAATTTCTCCTCCCAACTCCATAAGTAATCACACAAAACTTTATTTCTGTCAGCCATAGTTTCAAAGACAACAATAAAAAAACGTCTAGCTACAGCGTAGATTTGGATGCAACCATCTACAATGGGCTCCCAGTGCTAAAAAATCCATTTATGTAAATCACACAAACCCCTAAATCATCCTATCAATCCTAAATGTGAGAACACTTTGACATTGTGCATTACCTCATCTTCAAGCTCAACCTGCAAGAGGACCGACGGTTTATTGGCCTTACCAGCTTCTAATTTTTTTCTTGTCGCCTGGTGGTGATGCTCCAAACGGGCTTTCTCATCCCCTGGCCAGCTTCCCCCAGCATTTCCTCTGGAGCCCAACTCGTTACTTCCTCCACCATGTACTGAACTTTCCCTTGCTTTTCGCCCTGGTGTCTTCTACCCAAAATCAGATATCTTGCCTCCCCTTCTTGACTTTGGCTTGGCTGAAGTCTTCGATTTCTAAAGGTTTCCAAGCACATATGTCATGGGCTCTTTAATTATTCCATCTCTCCTAACAACATTGACACCAAGTTGCCCTTTATCCTAATTGCACTGCACATGTAACGCCTCGTCGTGTAAACCCCAAAGAACAACTAAAAAAATGCAACAATTTTTTTGTTGTTGAAAATATTACAAATAAACACTAAGTTTACTAATGCAACTAGCATAACTAATGATTACAAGTTAAACACCTAAGTCCCTTGGGGTATATGAGGTGACATTACGTAATCTATCCCATAACAAAGTTGATAAAAGTAATTATCAATTCTACAAATGTAACTCATTCATTCACATGTCTTTATTTAAACATTTATTAAAGATATGCAATGAGTCAAGAATAAACCATAAAAAACCATACATGCATTCATAATAGATTTTACTTGGAAATATAAAGAACATATTTTCTCAAACATAACACAACATCAACGATATTTACAATTATGGATTAGGCATGAATTACATAATGTGTTTATACATTACATCAATCTACAAGTACAACTCATTGAGCAATTACTCAAGGTTACATCATAAGTCTACCCATTCACATGGGAAGGTAAAAATTCAATACATAGTATAGTAGAAGTACAAGTATACATCTGAAAACATATAAACTCTAGATCAAGCTGTCTCTGCAAAATTCTGCACTGAAAGGTACAACTGCAAGATGGGGAACCCAACGGGGTGCATAGTACATTCCATCCAACCACCCCCATGCTAGGAGTAGATAAGAAAGGGTCCTCGACCAAGAACATCTAAACAAATACACAGGACTAAACTCCAAGCATGGAAAGCTAAAACACACATAAAGGGAAACATAATATCAAAAGACCACCTCCAGAGGTTAGCAACAAAACAACTCATGGGAAAGCTAGAGGAGAGTGTCATCGCACAGTCCTACATGGGCTATCTTGACTGCCTATCTCTAGGTGCCAACCCCCATCTATGGTTATCCTGACAACCTCTCTAGGCGTCGGCCCCATAGGGTGACTTGTGCGGATCCGTTAACCTCTCGTGGAGATGAGGCAACGATCTTGCCAACCACGGCCTTCTCAGTCCACCTTTAGTCTGCGTAAGCACTAACAGGTGGTCGAGGAATCCACAATTATCTTGTTAATGTTTAACTACCCACCCCCTAATTAATTATTTTTGTTATCACTTATTACTCAAACTCTAATGTGGGTTATCCTGACAACCCCTTTAGGCGCCGACACCCACGTAGAGCCACTCTCCCTAGAAGCTGAAAACATAACAACAAATTCCAAGGGGTTGTACCCACAAGTACTCTAAAACACAAACTAGAACAACCGTGAGGAAAAACCATCTCACCAAAAGTCATAAGATTCAACTCCCATAAAATCGGGTACAACCCAAATAAATTAACTCAAAGTCACAACTAAAGTCAAAATAGAGACAAGTATCAAATTAAAAGGTCACATAATAAACCACCATTTTCCCATGCCTCTGGAAGTTTTAAACAATAACCTTAATTCCTATAGAAAGGTAACTAACTTAAAGGTTTCCCACATGACCATAAGCCAATTAAGCAAAAACAACAATTGACTCACCAATCATCAAATAATAAGGAATTTAAAACAATTTGTTTATCTCTAATTTCGCGATAACACATTATAGTAAACATCTATTTCTCTATTTAAAATATTTCATTGTAAATTAATTTCCTAATCCATACACTTTTCACATTCATCATAATTAAATAGTCATTTAAATATTTATTTAATTATTTATATTATTTAATTATCAATAACAAATTTACAATTATTAATTTCCTAACAATTTATAAATATATATATATATATATATATAAATACAACATATATATTATATATAAAATATATTATAATAATATATATTATAATAATATATATTATAAATATAATATATATTTAAAGATAAAAATAAATTAAAATTAAATCTAAATAAAAATACGATTTTTAAAGAAATATTATAAGAAAAGGGTGGTGGCTGTACACAACCGAACCCCACAGTGGGGGTCAGCTGTGTTGGCAATGCCGACGCTACCCTCACTGCCGCCTCCCATGAGGGGGGAACGGCTATGGGGGTAGCCCTCGTCCCCCCGTTTCCCCCCGTCCCCCTGCCCATTGCCTTCCTTTATCTTTTTTTTAATTTTTATTTTAAAAAAAAAATTGCGATTTCAATAACATCGCATACGGAAATTTACAGACGAGTTTCTTCGAAATACAATAAAATTTCTCCAAAATGATTTCAATGGGTATACACAAAAGTATATATATATATTTTGTATATATATATATATATATATAAAATAATCAACTCAAATGTTTTAATCGGGTAGAATACTTTCATAAAAAAATTTATAGGAAGATTTTCAAAATTATTTGAGATTTTTTAATTTCCAAATAAATAGAATTAAATTGGGAAAAACATGATAATTATCTATAGGAAATATTTAACAAATTTCACCAAAGTTTCAATTTCACAATTTTGATAGAGGATTCCATTTGCAACTTACGAGGTTTTCTACTGTTTTCCTTTTGTAGTTTTCCTATTGTTTAACAATGATTTTATTTCATGAGGCTCTCTGATTTTACTGTAAAAATTTCTACAGAGGCAACAAAATAATAACAAAAACTTCAACAACCGAGAACAAAGTTTTTCTACAGAGGAACTTTTAACAAAATTTTCTACTCAGAAGCTATCAACAAACATTTCTACTGAGGGTTATAACTAATTCATGACAATTTCCTCTTACATGAACAATTTCAGGCAATCTTTTCAAAACAAGAAAATAATTAAATAAATAGCAAAAGAACCTGTTTTCCTAAAGCTTGAAGGAACGAGGGTTGGAGCAAAGCTTCGCCTTCAGGATTCAACTTCTAAAACCTTTCCAGAAACTTCACCTCCAGTAAGAAGCAAATTATGAGCCCAAAATATATGATGTAAACCTCCTCCAATTTTATACCAAAAACCCCCAAATCCCAAAAACTATTCTACAGCCAATTTCTTTCCGTGAAGAAACTTCTTGCCATTGACAACATGCCAATATTCTCTCTGAGAATATTTTTATACAAGAATTTTTATTAAATTCCCACTCACTCCCGTAAATCCTCTAATATAAATTAACTAATTCTTAATTATTTTTCTTTTAATAATAATAAAGCATTATAAGCTATTTAATTAATTTAAAAATTCAAAAATCAATACCACTACCTTAAGAAAATTTAAAATTCTAATTCACATTATAACATCTATTATTTTTATTTAAACTATCCACTCAATCAAGAAAATTTAATTAATTAACTTAACTATAATTCTCTACAAATAATTATATCAACTAGATAACATTAATTAATCACACATAAAATAAAGATTAATTAAATAAAAAATATTTACATACTAAAATAAATTATCAACACTAACCCAAACATAAACAAAGACAAGGTTGAGACAAAGACACCATTGGACTCACAACAAAGTCACGAACTTGGGACAGGGACACTTCCTTATCAACTCCCTTTTCAACATCATACCCATTGGGTTTATGGGACACACTCAAAACTGACAAGTAGGTGGAGTCGGTGTCCAGTACTTGCATCTTGCATAGAAACAAATGCCAAGTAGCATGTAAATCTCCATTGCAGACACACCGTGAAAGGTAATCATGAGGTAGCAGGGCACTCACAAGCAAGTGATGCCACTCTGTTCTTTCACCAAGACACACTAGCAAACGCATCATAAACCATAGCAACATAGAATCACAACATCACCCCATATATTATTAAAGAAACCATAACATAAGCAAGTAAAATAATCACCACGTAATGTATCATCAAGTGTAAAACCTCGTCCTGCAGCCTAGAGAACGATGCAACACTGCGGAAGCACAACTAATTTTTTTCTTCTTAAAAGGTAAAACAAGACAAGTAAAGTATCCTACTCTAACCACATACATCCTCTAGGCTACTCGACACGTCTACATGTGAACACCATTACTTATAAAATTTAAACCAACCATAGCATATGAATATTAAACTCAAGATACAACTTACAACAAAGCAATAAACCATTGCAAGATAAATCTAACACATAGAAATGTATTGAACATATTTTCATAGATACAACACCACATAACATCCAATACACCATTAAATCCAATAATGAATAGATCATAAATATTATTACAATTAAATCACAAAGGTTCACCTGGATACAAATGAGGTATTACAATTATACATAATGATCCACAGTTACAATGAAGAAAGAGAAGAACAACTCCAAAGAACCACACGAGCTCCTCGAACAAGAAGGTCCCGCCATCACAAACAGGAAGAGAAACTCAACAATGTAAGGTGCACGCCACCCAACCATATGGTACTCGTAGGCCCAACCCCCGTGCTAGGAGATAGTAAAAGGTAACCAAGACAATCCTACTACCTCTAGACACAGGCAATATACAATACACTCACAGTACAAGTAAACAAGAACAATGGTCACGTTGCTTCAAGAATCACTGAATCAATTACAAACACAATACAAATAAACCAACTGTTGTCATAGGTGGAGTGTCATCACAAAGGTTGCATTGGTTATCCAAAGGAGATCTTCCTAGATCCTAGCTCCCCTCTAGGGTTATCCTGGTAACCTCTCATGATTTCGGCCCCACATGCACACCAGTGTGGAATTGGTTATCTTTCGAGAAGACAAGATAACGATCTAGCCATTCCAGGCCTTTCTGACTCATCTCAAGTCTCATACAAGCCCTTGAGCCAATGAGCGAGGCTAATTATCTTGTTAAATGTGTTAAGCTAATAGATTATTTAATTTCCACTTGATTATACTGAATCCCAAATGAGTTGTCTTGGGACCACTTTGTGTCCCAGCCCTCGCTGAAAGCCACTTCCCTATCAACAACACATAACTCAAACTACATGCCAAGGGTAGACAGTGCACTAAATGACCATAATAACCATTACACCTCAAAAGGTACACATCTCTACATATGTCTAATACTGAATCCCAATACGTGCACTACCCAAGAAAACTCAAAGGGTAAACTAAAGTTACAACCCTCCTTTCACAATTACCACTCTAGAAGACTTGATTTTCACATAAACAAATACTCCCCCAATACACAATTACAGAAACACATGCTTTATAAATACAACTTCAAGCAATTAAAGAAATGCTTTCATTTGGATTTCCTAAATCCATTACAATCAATTTCGCATATCAAAATGCACCATTTATATATAATTCCAACTTACAAATTAACAGTGAATTAAACTAAAATAATCAATTAAATTAATCATGCTCATAAACATTTATTGAATTATCCATACATAAATATATTTAATATATATATATATATATAATTAAATATAATTAAATATAATTATATATATATATAATATAAAAAAAATATATATATATAATATAAAATATATATTATAAATAATATACATCTTATATATATATATTTATATCATATATGTATATACAAATATTTTATTTCCAAACCATAATATTTAAATCTCAAATCGAAAGAATAAACAGACGACACCAAATGAAATTCGTGTGTCTCTTACAGCCGTATGAGGCTGTACAGGATGCGCTGGCCACAACCGCACCCACATGTGGGGTGCACTGTGGGTGAGCAGCACTGGGCGCTGCTTCCCACATCGTACCTCCCATACGAGTGGTTGTGGAACCAACCCCAACCTCCCATTTATATACAATACATTGAGTTTTAAAAACAAACACATAAATATATATTTTCTGAACAATTTCACTAGTAATACGAATTTCGCCATACAACGATTTTGCATAATTTCGCTTAAAAAAAATTTTCCTTAGGGAATTTTCAATACTAAATTAAATACAATAATTTATATAAAATATATATATATTGTTGAAAAATGAGGTGTTTTCTTAGCTTAATACTCTATAAAACTTTAATATTGCTGATCTAAGTAAGCTCTTTCTTTGTTACATATATTCTTTGTGGGTGATTATCTTGATTAATTCATTTTACTATTGTAGAATGTAGAGAGAAGTTGATAGAAGAACTAGATAGGATATTAGAAAGATCACACAGGATGTGCCGTGGAGAAACCCTTTCAAGAAAAAACTCCACCAAGAATTATTCTATTATTCAATCTCTGAATTACAATAGCTCTAATTCTTTCTTGAAAATTCTTCTTCTGTCTTTACCAATCTTCTTCACAACCTGCAATAAAAACTCTCTCAACTCTATTCAACTTGCTTGAGATATATAGGATTTAATCAACTTTGTAAACTCAACATGAGTTACAATTACAATGCACAAGCCCTATCCCTAAAAGGTACACCATATCTCATGCAAATAGAGTTATCTTGTGAATAACAATGCTAAAACATGTGCTTCATCCATTTGGGCATCCCAAGTTGAAGCTACAACTCATCCTTCACTTTGGTGATAAATCCAAAGCTCTTCCTCAAAGTTGGTGCCCTTAAGTAATCCTACTTAACTGAGCCTTCAAAAATATCTTATCATGCATGAGAGGTAAATCCAATAAAGTATCTTGGGCATCCAAGTTGGCTCCAAGTGATTTATAGTTAACTGAAACATTTACTCAACACCATTCATGCAAGAATGATCATCCCCTGTTAACTGGAGGTAGTCCTTGTTATCTATCATACAAGTCAAGTTATTAGCCATGCATTCCAAGTTAACTGAAGCTAACTACATGCAACTCAAAATAACCAACATGCATGCAACATGCACTTGCATTCAACTGAAGATAACTGAATTGAACTGAACGGAACTGAACTGAACTGAACTGAACTGAACTGAACTAAACTGAACTAAACTGATTATGAATTGAACTGAACTAAACTGAACTGAACTCATCTGAACTAAACTAAACTCATCTGAACTAAACTGAACTGAACTTCATGCATGCAAACATCAAACCCTAACTCCTAGGATCTTTACATGCATTTAGAAGTGTTAACTATTACTCCGTATAGTTAACTGAACACAAGGTGAGTGTCACCTTACCATGTGTGCACCCACATGCTCCTATTATTTAGGAATAACTACAAATGTCAATTTCATGATTTATTTCATCCAAATAATTAATCTCATCCTAATCTTAGTGTTGTTGAACACATTCCAAGAATCTAGGAGATACATGAAATAATTAATGTTTAGGATTTGCAATTAAATGGCATCCTATTTTCAACATTCTCCCACTTGACATTATACATTGCAATTATTCTAAACAAGGAATAATAAAACAAGTACAAGACTCAAGGCCAATGGCCTTCTTGCACCAACTAATCAAACCATGCTAACTTCAAATGCAGCCTGAATAATCATGAAGCTTCCAAGAAAATGATTAAAACCGAGAGAACTTATCTGTATGGTTTCATAAGATAATCTATAACATTAATTAAAGTGTTAACTTTCTCAATTAATACCTTCCCATTATCAACCAAACCATTACCTTTCCCAAGTCTCTGTATACAAACCACCTCTTTAGAGGCATGCTAAACCACCGAGTGTGTTGAATTCACATTCAACCAAGGTGTAGGCTCCTCGGTCTTTTCTGTTAAATTTTTTTTCTTACAAGTAACCATTCCAAAAAATTTCTCTTACCATAAGAGAACTCCAACCTCACCTATTTCTCCAAGTATCCATGAGGACCTGTAACCAACCAATCCATTCCAAACTCCAAATGCTACACAACACTTTCATGAAGTAATCAAGCAAATGATTAATGTACCCAAAACTTAAGAGAACTACACAAGATCATTGTCAAAGCTCCAATCATGAATCAAGAACATAAACATGAAATCCATGATCTAAACAAACCATCTCCTCTTAGGAGATCACATGCACCATAACATACTTATACATCCTAGTTTCAAGAGAACCATGTATTATGCCAAACTCTAAACTAGTATCAAGAGTATAACATGACATCATAACAAATACACTCTAAACCAAGAACAAACCATATCCCCAATCACATGAAGATAACCTTACCAATGATGCATCCAAGTCACTGCCAAAAACTCCCACTGAACCGTGGTACCGAGTCACACATGGCATCGTGACTACCATCTTCTTCATGAAGATCACTATATCCTACCAAAGCTCCCACTAAACTGTGATACCGAGCTATACATGGCAAGAAAATAAACATCAAACCATTACTATCAAAATCATATGGAATTTCAGACATTTCCTTATGATCATAATTATCATAACATGTATCATGCCACAACTCTAAACCACTAATCAAGAGTATACCATGACATAATAAAAAAACCATCCTACAACCAAGAATCCACTTCATTGCCAAATTCTCCCACTGAACCGTGATACTGAGCAATCCCATGGAATCATGATGCACATAATTAAAACTACATTTTTGTCATAAGCTCACACCAAACCTGTGAATCCAAGCTCTCAATGACCTCTGTAACAAACTTATTTTTTTCAAAATCAGCAATAGCAAAAATAATAAAAGCTCCCACTAAGCCCAAAAAACCTCCAATATTTTAAGAGAAAGGAATCCTAATACTCTACCCAACCTCAACTCTGATACCAAATGTTGAAAAATGAGGTGTTTTCTTAGCTCAATACTCTGTAAAACTTTAATATTGCTGATCTAAGTAAGCTCTTTCTTTGTTACATATATTCTTTATGGGTGATTATCTTGATTAATTCGTTTTACTATTGTAGAATGTAGAGAGAAGTTGATAGAAGAACTAGATAGGATATTAGAAAGATCACACAAGATGTGCCATGGAGAAACCCTTTCAGGAAAAAACTCCACCAAGAATTATTCTATTATTCAATCTCTGAATTACAATAGCTCCAATTCTTTCTTGAGAATTCTTCTTCTGTCTTTACCAATCTTCTTCACAACCTGCAATAAAAACTCTCTCAACTCTATTCAACTTGCTTGAGATATATAGGCTTTAATCAGCTTTGTAAACTCAACATGAGTTACAATTACAATGCACAAGCCCTATCCCTAAAAGGTACGCCATATCTCATGCAAATAGAGTTATCTTGTGAATAACAATGCTAAAACATGTGCTTCATCCATTTGGGCATCCCAAGTTGAAGCTACAACTCATCCTTCACTTTGGTGATAAATCCAAAGCTCTTCCTCAAAGTTGGTGCCCTTAAGTAATCCTACTTAACTGAGCCTTCAGAAATATCTTATCATGCATGAGAGGTAAATCCAATAAAGCATCTTGGGCATCCAAGTTGGCTCCAAGTGATTTATAGTTAACTGAAACATTTACTCAACACCATTCATGCAAGAATGGTCATCCCTTGTTAACTGGAGGTAGTCCCTGTTATCTGTCATACAACTCAAGTTATTAGCCATGCATTCCAAGTTAAGTGAAGCTAACTAAATGCAACTCAAAATAACCAACATGCATGCAACATGCACTTGCATTCAATTGAAGATAACTGAACCATAACTTAACTAAACTGAATTGAACTGAAACTAAACTAAACTAATTTTGAATTGACTAAACTGAACTGAACTCATTTAACTAAACTAAACTCATATGAACTAAACTGAACTTCATGCATGCAAACATCAAACCCTAACTCCTAGGATCTTTACATGCATTCAGAAGTGTTAACTGTTACTCCGTATAGTTAACTAAACACAAGGTGAGTGTCACCTTACCATGTGTGCACCCACATGCTCCTATTATTTAGGAATAACTACAAATGTCAATTTCATGATTTATTTCATCCAAATAATTAATCTCATCCTAATCTTAGTGTTGTTAAACACATTCCAAGAATCTAGGAGATACATGAAATAATTAATGTTTAGGATTTGCAATTAAATGGCATCCTATTTCCAACATATATGTATATATATATATATATATATAAAATTAATCCAATCACTGGTTCAAGTTGAGCAAATAAATTACATAGAAGAAGTTTTCTACAAGAAAGCTTAGAAATTTCATTTTTCCAGATAATTAAAAGAAATAGGGAAACCAAATAGAATAACGATTTTCTATAGAGATCTATAATTCCTTTTGTATCAATCTATTTTGAATGAACAAATTACACAGAGGATTTTTAATTGTTTTCTACAAAGGTTCAACTTTCACGACAATCTTTTAAAAGAAAGAAACAAGAGCTTCTACAGTATAGAAAATCTTTTCCTAAATTTTTTTAAACTGCATTACAGTAATATAAACAACTTTTCAATTCAAAATTCACAAAAACAATAAAGGAACCTATTCCAGAAGAACTGTTGCCTCAAGAAATGTTGCCAAGCTTCTCTGTAGCTTCAATTTTCCAATGTAGCCAAAGCTTCCTCTAGTGCAATTACCTCTTTCCAGAAAACACAACAATACCACAGCTAAGAATTCTACAACAAGATTCTAAAACAAAAACCTCTAAGAGATCCACAATTTCCTCAACAAAATTTTCAACCAAAAACAAAAATACCTTCCCGTGAAACAACTTTCTTCCCTTTTCCCAATCTTTCCTCCGAGAATCAATTTACAACCATCAAATAACAAATTTCTAACTCACAGTTATCCCAACAAAATATCTTTTCCCTCAACAACCCCAGATGTTTTCCAACCTCATGCATTTAAAATAAAATAAAACAATTAATATATTTCAACAAATTTAAATAATCTTATTTATTTAATTCCCATATAATTTAATAATTAAAAGTTTTTAATAACATAACTAAATTAAATTAATTAATTAATTTATTCTAAATCTTTCACAACAATAATTCCATTAATTAAATATTTAAATCAAATACACATTTAATCTACAAAATTAAACTTGCACAATAATAAAATACCTAGAACAACAATGATAAGGCTAAGACCAAAACTCAAACTGACGACACATTGTACTAGGGTAAAGGTATGACTAGGTAGCCCATTACTATCTCCCAATATTACTGTTGAGTAGTGGACACACTCAGACCTGTGAAATCGGGTGAAGCTGTTGTCCTATACCTGCAAACCTACAACACAAGCAAGAGTCGTAGATGTATACAGATAGTAATTCATACACACCATGAAGAGAGAATCACGAAAATCACAGGGCACTCGCAAGTGAGTGATGCAATACAGTTCTCTTCACCAATACAATGCCAATTCAATTGACGAGATAATATATCAATTAAACTACAATAAGCATATATAGCAATGTCATCACAACTAAGCATCTATACAAACATAAAGCATATTAACATAATCACCATGCATATAATGTGTCATCACAACAATATAGTCTATCATCGCTCCACTGTTAGCGATAGAATAACAATAATATAAAATAAAGTCTAACAAAGTATCTGAGCTATCAAGAAAACATAACAAATCAAAGGGGTGTCACATCAAGCATCATAAGTAATGTCAAGTGTAGCAAACCAACCAAACTATGAATCCACACACAACCAAAATGGTGAACTAATCACCCACACAAACCAAGTACAAAATCCACACAAAAAGAGTATCAACAACATGAGGGGTATTACAACACATGGGGGTCACCGCCATTCACAATAAATCCAACACCGTTCTACCAAGGTTTCTTCTGGCTGCCCTTTGCTTGACTACCTTGCCCAGTCTTCTCTGAGCTGCATCCATCATAACGCTTAGAAAAGAAAGACACTCCTTGAGGAGGCCTTCAAAAAGGACTTCGCCAATGCAAAACCCTAGTCGCCTCAGATCTCTGTATTTGACCGTTAGCCTCCATTCTCTCTCCATACATAGATATATATTAATAAAATAAATATAAAATATACATACATAAATAAATATAAATAAAATAAACATATACACATAAAATATATATAATTAAAATATACATGCACAAAGGTGATCCCACAAAGCTGATTTTTGCTAAAATCACATTTTTTAGAAAATATATTGATTTAAGCCTTAAAAAGTTCCATTTAAAGCATTCTAATTGAAGATTTGATCAAACCCCCTTGTATAGAACCCTGCTAGTTTTAAACCATACATATAACCGAGTCTCCTTTACACCTATCAAAATGCTCATAAAAAACCACTTTTGATTTTCCTTTTGGGTGATCAAATGAATTCATTTAAATTTTATTTATTGTAAGTATGTAGTCCTTATTATAAGCTTCCCAAAAAGTATAATTTTAAATAAATTTAATTTAATTATTATATTTATTTTTTATTTCTTGTGAATGTAGGTTTTTCATTGAAAATCAAGCTCTCTATTCTGCACATGTAGAAAAATAGAATATTATCAATTTTTTTTTTTGAAAAATATGAGTGCACTAGATATTGAAGTCCTTGATCCAACAAAACAAAAATTTGAATTTTGATACATAAAAAAAATTGTCTTATACAGTCTGCTATACGAATTGTAATTGGTTTGACTTTGAAACTTGATGAAGGAAAAATATTCAATAAAACACTATGAAACCAATTGGAAGCACTAGATATTGTAGTTACAAATCTAAATTCTAAAATATTATAATTTTATCCTTCATGGAAAAAAAAAATTATGTGTTATACATGAGCGCACTCAAAATGGTGTTTACTGAAAAAAACTAGTTTTTGAAGGAGATGAAAAGAGAAGTGCAATTTGATTCCAATTTTTTTGAAAATAATATATTTAGAATCTACAGACAAAATTTCACAAATCACTAGTTTACATCATCTTCAAATTCCTCACGGTTTAGCCGCTATAGGTTCCTGAAAGTGAAGATTTAGTTAGAAAAAATCAGTTTAGTGTCAAGTTTGACCAAAAATTGTAAACTAGTATTGGGGATCACCCACAAATAAAATATATATACATAAATAAAGCATGTATACATATTTAAATAAAATATATTTGTATATACATAAATAATGTACATATAAATAAAATATATATACATATATAAATAATAAAATATACATAAATAAAATCCATATTAATATATAATAAAATATATGCATAAATAATATATAAAAATATGTACAAACTTAAATAATGTATATACATAAAATACAATATTATAAAAATAAAATACATATAAATAAATAAAATGTATACATACATAAACAAAATATATACATATATAATAAAATATATACATGAATAATAAAATATATAAATAAATAAACATGTGGGAAGGTTGGCTTCATGATATAAAATAGACAAAATGATAAAAGTGTAACAAGTGGCCAAATCAAATCAATTGAGGCATAGGTACTTATTTCCATGTTCCAGTTCATTATTTTTTTGAGATATTAGTGTTGAAAGACATCTAGTTTATATGTTCCTAGACTATACTTGTAACGCCCACCACAAAACCCTAGAGAATGTCACACATAACGAAAGCGAACAATTTTTATTTTTTTTGGAAAGTGTAATTAAACAAGTAAAGTAAACTACATTTACACATACATTCTCTAAGGTATGCGATGACACTTACTTCAATACCCATTACTAACAAAAGATACTAAACATAACAAAATATTATTACTCATGAATTAAAGATCATACATCTATTAATCATTAAATACATCACACAAAATATAAAGTACAATAACGATCCATTCATACATTGCATCCATTCAATATTACAATTACAACTCTCATTTCCAAATGAGATAGTTTATACAAAGATGTTACAATTACAATTTACAAAGATTCTCCTCGAATACAATTGAAGAGTGATACAATTATAAATTACGAAGTTTCCAATAGATACAAGAGAGAACATGATAGAATTACAAATTCAATTGAAACACATGAGCTTTCCAATCATGAAGCACCTGCCATCACAAACAAGAACTGGGGACCCAATGGTGTAAGGTGCACGTTCCACCCAACCATGTGGTAGCCAAAGGACCAACCCCCATGCTAGGACATAGTAAAAGAGCTTCCTAGGAAAAACCTACAACCTCTAGACATAGGCAAAACAATATTAAACTACACAAATACAAACTCACAAAATGGTTACAATGCTTCCAGTTAACAATGATCAACTGCACAAAACAACTAACTGACTCACGGTAGTCATAGGAGGAGTGTCATCACAAAGTTGCATGGGTCACCCTGGCGTATCTTCCTAGGCTCTGACCCTCATCTTGGGTTACCTTGGTGACCTTTTACGATACTTGTCCCCACATGCAATCCAATGCGGAATTGACTATATTTCCAAAAAAAACAAGATATCGATCATGCCATTCCAGGCCTTCTCGTCTCATCCCAAGTCTTTACTAGCCCTTGAGTCCATGAGTGAGGCATTAACAAAAGTTAAGTGTTTAAACTACCCTTTTTCCCTAACATATTTATTTAATTTTCATTGATTAAACTAACTCTGCATGAGTTACCCTAACACCACTTTGTGTGTTGGCCCTCATGAAAAGCCACTCCCCTATTAACAACCTAAGGGATCAATTCCACTAACATAGGGTAAACCAGGTTCACATTACAAATACCAATTTAAAACAATGTACAACACAACCTGTTCGTAGAACTAGGTGACCATACTTGATAAAATACCATGTGCACTACCCAAGTTAACTCAAAAGCCAAACAAGTAAACTCAAAATCCAAATTAACTCAAGTTGCAACCCCACCACAAAGGAGACACATCTGGAAGTCTTACATAAACAATAACTCAATTTTGCCCCAACAACGAGAATGAGGGAAACATAACTTTTAAACAATTTCAAGCAAACGATAAAATCTAATATTAGGATATTCTAAATCCAAACAAGACAATTACATGTTGCATGCAAACAATCAAAATAATACATTGCTCATTTACTTCTAATTCGAGATAATTTTATTCATGGGATAAGAACAAATAATAACTAATTGTTTAACTCTATAATTCCTCAGTTACACATTACATGAAATTAACTAATCTTATTATAAATTCGTTTGCAACTACTAAGAAATATAAATAAATAAAAATCGCTTTCTTAAAAATTTCATTCCATTTGAAGTAAATAACCATTTCCCTTAAAATCATTCACTTATTAAGTAACTACTTGAACATTTGTCAAACAATAATAAATTAAAAACTAAAAGTTTACTTCAGTTTCCCAATAATATTTAAATATAAAAATCCCATTTTCCCATTGAAATCATTTCATTATAAAATAAATGTTTTCATCTACTATAATAAAATAATCTTAAAATAATTATATTTAAATATAAATATATGTTTAAACATATAAATATTATTTAAATATATAATTATATTTTCAATTTAAATTCCAAATCATTAAATATAATCTAAATATTTTCCAATTAAAAAAAAAACAAATAAAATATACATATATATATATTATATATTATATATTAAAAAAATAATATATAAAATATAATATATATATATATAATCATAAAATTTATAAAATATATAAATATAAATCAAAATTAAAAAAAATAAAAATATACATATTATATATAATATATATATTAAATATTAATTAAAATTTATATATATAAAAAAAAGAAACCCCCAACCCACAGCCGGGCGCACACAACAGCCACAACTGTGGCAGGGGACTGCTTCCCACGCAACCCTCCCATGGGGAGGTACGCTACTATGTAGGCAGCGACGCTACCTCCACAGCAACGCCTCCTCCATAGGGTGCTGTGGGGCAGTCGTCCCTCCCCCAACCTTCCATAAATTTTTTTTTATAAAATTTCCCCTGGTAAGAATGAAATTTTTTTTGTAAAAATTTTACAAAATTTCTCCAGAATGCTAACAAATTTGTATACATAAGTAATATATGTATATATATAACAAATTCTCAATTTCAATTTCTAAATTGTAATAGAAAAGTAAACTTAAATCCAAACACAAAAATTTATATGTTTTCCTTTTGTTTCCTCTTCCAATTTTTTTTGTTGTTGTAAGAGTTTGTTCCTCTACGGGGATCTAAATTTTTCCATACTTTTCAACAAAAGTTTTCAATTTTGTTTACAGACAAGATTTTTAAAACTTCATAGCAAACATTAAAACCTCCTTTCAACAAAAATCAAAGCTTCTAAAAAAAACAAAGCAATTAAAGGAACCTGATTTTGAAGCTTGAAGAAAATGACAACTGGAGTTGAGCTTCCTTGCAATTTCCAATTTTCCAGAAATCCTTCCAAAATTTTCACTTCCAAATCCAAGAATGTCTCCAAAAATACAAGAAAACCTTCCTCCATTTTAGCAACCAAAATTTCCAAGATATTTTCTTCTTCTTTAAAATAAATATCTCTTTTTTTTTTAACAACCAGATTTTTCAAAAATATCTATATCCTCTCATTAATTTTTTCAAGATATTTTATTTTTCAAAAAATAAATATCTCCATTCATTTCCTCAACACTTAGTCAAAATTAAAAATATATTTTTCAACCACTATAGATATTTTCTCATGTATTCACAAGATATTTTACTTTTAATACTTTAAAAAACAATTTAAATTTCAAAATAGATTTAAATCATTTAATCTATGCACTTTACAAATACAATTAAACTATTAGCTTAATAAATTTAATTGACTAATTTATTTACCCAACAAAATAGATTTAGTTAATTAATTTATTTACTTAATATAATAAATTTAACCATTAGAATTAAATTACTTTACCACATAAATTAAATTAAATTAATTAAATTTAATTAAAAGCTTTAACAACTTTACTCTAAAATAAATAAATAACATTTAAAACATACAGTCATTAATTTTCACATATAATTCCCACCAATAATGAATTATCAAAACATCAAAGACAACATGACTCAACAACAAACAAGACACAACTGACAACACACTATGACAAGGTTGTGGTTTGACAAGGGAACCCCGTTACTATCTCTCAATCAACAAAAATGTTGGTATATGGACATGCTCAAACTTGTGAAACCAGGTGGAGACGATGTCCTGTACTTGCAATCCTATAATCAAGACGAATGTCGAACATGCATAAAACTTAGCATACACACCATGAAGAGAAATCATGGAATCACAGAGCGCTCGCATGCGAGTGATGTAATCCCGTCCCCTTCACCAATACAGTTACATCATGACTGATGAAATTAAATCATCATTAATCAACAGATACGCATATATCAATATTAACAACTATGCTAATCAAAAGCATAACATGAAATATAACACCGATATAGTGCACCATCTCAACACAGAATAACATCCACATCGCTCTAAGGCCAACGATCATAAGACAATAACAAATATCAAGGTCTATCATAGTAAAGGTACTGTCTAACAACATATACAAATCTAAACCCTTAGTAGCAATGAATGGAGGGGCACTACAATACTACTATCCTATATTGAGGTAATGGGACACAATCCATTTTATAATGCACAAGATGGGTTTAACAAAGGTCCATGAACACGAGAGGAAGATTTTGTCTTGCCCAAGTTTATCCAAAAACATGAGAAAAGCACTAGTGTGTTGTCCCTAACAAGACATACAAGATCAACCCAAATAAATTTGTAGCTTTTGGTTAATGTTCTAGAATACAATTTAGTCAACACATCTCATGCACATATATATCCCCTTCTGTGAGCAAGAGATTTCAATACTAATTATAAATTGTTCAAGTTTGTGCCTTTTGTAGTTTAAACCTTTGACAAAGCTTGCGGTAGATCAACTAGATGCCAATTCTTCAAGTTAGTTATAGTTAACCGTTATTTCCTCTTTCATCATAGACATAATGTGTGATCTAAACTTAACATGAATTATGAAAATATTGCGTTTATCGTAGTTAACCATAACCTAATTGTAGACAAGTTTAAAGTGTTGTGAAAGAGTTGCAAGCTACAATGATTGAATTACCTTAGTCCAGAGGTGAAGTGAGGTAACATTTCACCAGATGAAGAACTTATAATAAGACCACATAAATTGTTGGGAAACAAGTAGGGGAACATCACTTTTCACAATTATGCCATGTAAAATATTCTTTATATCAAGCTGAATAAAATGCATTTTTCATCACAAGATATTTATTTTCTATTTACCTTATCTATTAGATTTTGGCCTTTTTGAGTACCTCATTGACCTTGCCAATCCACCCTTGTTACACTAGGATTTCATTTCTATTTACCCTAAAATTTATTTAGATATATGCCTCATTCCCAAATTTCAAAGGAATCCAAGCTTGTCAGTCCACTTATTCCTGAGCACATGAATGTTTGTGAAAGATGAAATTTGTTGAATTTCAATATACCTTATGTCAAATTAGTTTGTAAGGGTTGGGCTTAACTAGCACACTCCAAACAACTTTGACCCTTCCACCAACATATGATCCTGCTCAAGCAATCATCGTTAAAAATATTGTCACCTCATTTTTTTCTGTAATACTTTTAGCTCAAATCAATATAAAAAAGTAATAAACTGTAGATTAAAGATAATATATTATATTTTATATATTTATATAATTATATATATATATTATGTACTATATAATAATATTATATTATTATTATATAACATAATATTATATATTATAATATATTTATATATAATATATTATATTATACTATATAATATAAGATAATATAAATATATAAGTATAATTAACAATAATTTATATATATAATTAATAAATTATAAATATATATAAATTTATATTATATATAATATAATACAAATATCTAAATATATTTATGTATATTTATAAATATATATTATCACATTTTAATCCATAGTTTACTATTTTTTATATTGGTTTGAGCTAAAAAGATTAAGGAAAGGCAGTTATCTCCTATTTTTGTGAACACCTCACTCTACCATCTCTGCACCAAATTAAAAAAAAATCCCAATTAAATTGTTGCCAACCCATTGAAGGTTCAAAGCAAATATAAAAGAGATTAAAGTCACCTTGTTTATGTGGGCATCTAATTTTATATTAAAAACACATAAGATTACATGTAGGATATAACTACGCATATGTGTAATTAAGCCTAATGTGTTTCGTTCTCAATCTCATTTAAGCTTTATATAATTTGCACATTGTTTACTTGAAGCATTTCTAAGTAGTTACTGACTATAGAATTGAAGGTATATTATTGCAGGTGGTCATTAACTATAGGGCGTATAACATGTATAAATGATGATGCTATCAAGAATTACTGGAATACCCATTTAAAAGAACCGATCAAAAAGTGCTTGCTGGATGATCACAATGTTGAAGCTATAGCTTACACATAAAATTCCAATGCAATGGAAAGCTTGGAGGGTTTCATGATAGGGAACCACCTAATTCTTCACTTAAAAATATTTCCAATTTGAATTACTTCCCATTGATGAGTGTCGCAGATGGAGAGATGGGTATCACAACTTTATTTGTAAATCCATTTTCTCTACTCCTAATATGCTAGAGTATGTTCTCTCCTATTTTGATCTCTACTCAAATAGTCATATCATTTCCTGTACATTCTAAAACTTGGAAAATTAGAATTCAAAGCTCTTTCTTTCTTATTAACGATCAATTCAAGGTTTGGTACGGGGTCAACATTCAACTGCAATACCATGGATTTGGATGAATATGATCATGGAAACAAGTATCTATGCCTCAAATGATCTTCTTTGGCCCTTGTTATTCTAAATCTAACTTGGCTAAACGTGAGGTTAAAAAGGTGTAACCTAGGTTCAAATCTACCCCACCATATAAGCGGTCCAAAATTTTGTTGGAAAATTAATTTCACCTAAGCCTACTCTCACGTCACCCCCAACTTCACCTACCTATCAAGAGCCTCCAATGACAATGTTTTTGGGATCTTCATCCCTGCAACTCCTAACATATCCAAAAGTAAATATGGTAGCTTATTTTGAATTCCCAATTTATGGTGGTAGGTAATTTCAAATTTTTGAGAGGGAATGTTGAAGAGACAAAAGGAATTGAAGGCAATTAATTCTATCAAGTTGGAGAAGAGTTCCTGAAAAGCAGTAGTCTGAAGAGGAATGTTTTTGTTCTCTGTGTGATCTAGAGAAGTCTGTACACAACAACAGTTGTATTTTTTTTTATTTGTATGTGAGCAGTGATTGCTCTTGAAGAGCTCTGCGTAGCTCCTGCCAGTGAGCTCCTAACAACTCTTGAAGTTGTTTGTTTTGGTTGAGCAGCTCAGGAAGCTCCCAACAACTTGTAGTTCATAGCTTAGAGTTTGTTTTCTAAAGCTTCTGTTTAGTCTTTTATGTATTTCCATTTCCAGCTTATTGAATCAAAAGAAAGTTGTGTGTCTCCTTGTGCTTCCACATTTTGATTTGGGTATTTCCAGTTTGGCTAGAAAACATAGCAACAAATTTGTGCTTTCATTTTATTTTGAAATTCTGACATGGTATTAGAGCTATAGGCCCCATTTCTTTGTGAGTTAGGGCACTTGTTTTTTTTGGGTATTAAGCTTTCTTGTTGGAGACATGGTTGGAGATGAAGAGAAGATTTGGGAACAACCATCGTCCTTTAATGGACAAAACTATGATGTTTGGGTAAAAAAGATGAAGACCATAATGGTTGCAAATGATTTGTAGGAGTTTGTGATCAGTGGTTTTAATGATGTAACTGATCCTGTAGCATATGCAGTTCTCACAAACAACCAGAAGACCCAGTTGAAGGAGTTGAGGAGGAAAGATGCTAAGGCATTGAGTTTAATAGAAGCAGCCTTGATAGAGGCCATTTTTCCCAGAATAGCGGTAGCTAACTATGCAAAGGAAGCTTGGGAAATCCTCCAGACTAACTATAAAGGGATTGACAAGGTCAGATTGGTGGAGTTCCAGATGCTTCGAAGAGAGTTTGAGACTCTTGAAATGAAGGACAATGAGTCCATTTCAGTTTTTCACACAAGACTCTCAGGTTTAATAAACTAGTTGAGGGTAAATGCAGAAGTCATGGATGATCAGAGGATAGTGGAGAAAATCCTTAGGAGTTTACCCATGAAGTTTGATGCAGTGGTGATTGCCATTGAAGATGCAAAGGATCTCACAACGTTGTCCGTTGATGAGTTGATGGGTTCTCTGCAAACCCATGAGCAATGCTTTAATAGGTCTACTACTTCTTTCCAAGAGAAAGCTTTTAAAGCTCAGTCAAATGCAAGAGGAAGGGGGAGAAGAAACAATGGTGAAAGAAGCCCAAGAGGTAGAGGTTGTGGCAACTCCGGACAAGGAAATGCTAGAGATAGCTCGGGACGAGCAAACATCCAAGAGGGAGTGAGCAGCTCTTAGACCAGCTTCCAAAAAGGAAAGAAGAATAGCAGTTCGAATAAGGAGAATGACAAGAGCAATGTTGAATGCTACTACTATCATACATTTGGTCATTATGCAAGTGAGTGCTGGAAAAAGCACAAAAATCAGTAAAAAAAAAATGCAAATGTGGTTGATGCGAATGTGGCTGAAGGAAATCAGTCCACAACCTTCATCATGTGCAACATTGGTGAAGAAGGTAGCCTCGAAGTCTGGTATTTGGACAACGATTGCAGCAACCACATGAGTGGTAATGAAAGTTTGTTTTCTTTCATTGATAAAAATGTAAAGTCTGAGATTAGAATGGGGAACAATGGATTAGTTCTAGTTGTGGGCAGAGGATCTATTATGATCCACACCAAGCAAGGTGAGAAGAAGGAGATAGAAAATGTATTTCTTGCTCTTGGGTTAAAGCATAACCTCATGAGTGTTGGACAATTGATCCAAAATGGATATAAAGTGCTGATGGAGAAGGGTCAATGCATTATTTATGATAAGAATGAGAGGATGAAAGTGTTTGCAGTAGTTCAAATGAGAAAGAACCATATGTTTCCTTTGAAGATTGAGACATGTTTCTCATCTCAGTCCATTGCTGCAGCTCTCATGAATGGAAAATGTACAGTAGTACAACAAGTAGCCCTCAAGAGCACCATTCAAGACCCCTCCAAGCTATGGCATCTTAGGTATGGACATTTAGGCTATGCTAGTTTAAGTCTTTTGTCCAAGAACAAAATGATTGATGGTTTTCCAAGAATAGTAGAGCCTAATGTTAAGTGTGAGGCTTGCATTTTGGGCAAGCAACATAGGTAGCCCTTTCAATCAGACAACTCTATAAGGGCAAGAGCACCATTAGAGCTGGTGAACACAGATTTGGTAGGCCCTATGCAAACCTTATCTACTGGTAAAATCCAATATTTTATGACCTTTATTGATGATTATAGCTGTAAGACATGGGTCTATTTCTTGCAACATAAATATGAAGCTTTTGATAAGTTTTTACTGTTTAAGGCCCAGGCTGAAAAGGAGAGTGGACATTTTATCAAGGCCCTAAGGTCAGATCAAGGAGGAGAGTATACCTCCAATCAATTTGTAAATTTTTACAAGAAAAATGGCATCAAGAAGGAGCTAGCAGCCAATTATACTCTGTAGCAAAATGGAGTGGCTGAGAGAAAGAATAGGATCATTGTGGAGATGGAAAGGAGCATGATGAAAGAAAAGGGACTCCCAATTGAATATTGGGGAGAGGCTATAGCAACAACTGTTTATTTGATAAATAGAAGTCCAACAAAGGTGGTCTGTGACAAAATCCGTCAAGAGGCATGGACAAAACGCAAGTGGAAGATTGAGTACTTGAGAGTATGCAGGTGTGTAGCATATGCTCACGTACCTACAGAAAAGAGGTAGAAATTGGATGACAAGGGTGAAAAATTTATTTACATGGGCTACAGTGAGGAGTCCAAAGCCTATAGGCTATACAACCCAGTCACCAAGAAAATCATCATTAGTAGGGACATGGAGTTCTTAGAAAAAAAGTCATGGGACAGAGTGATAGTTTCTGACAGCTCAGAATTGCTCCTGACAGCTCCTGAAGAAGCAAAAATAGAATAGGAAGTTCAACAAGATGAGCCTGCAGTTGCTCCTGAAAGCGTCAGATGAGCTCTTGAAAGCTTCAGAAGAGCTCCTGAAAGCTCCTGGCGGCTCCTAACAGCTCCTAAAGTAGGTAGACAGTCAGGAAAATAGTCACAAACAACCAGAAGATTGGCTCCTGAAAGCACCGATTGAGCTCCTGAAAGCTCTCGACAGCTCTTGAAGTGAGCAAACAAAAAGGCAAGCAACCAAAAGATTGGCTCCTGAAAGCTCCGGAAGAGCTCCTGAAAGCTCCTGACAGCTCCTGAACCAGCCTGTTCAGTAGAGTAGCAATAGTAGTGAAAGTTCAGACCCCACTCTCACCTCCCTAATTCCAAAGAAGACCAAGAGTCTAAGGGAGATCTACCAGAATGAAAGGTATGATGAAGAATTTGATGAGAGTGTGAATTTTGCATTATTTTCTCATAGTGATCCAATTTATTTTGAGGATGTTGTGAAAGAGGAGAAATGGTGTGAGGCCATGGATGAGGAGATAGATGCAATAGAGAGGAACAACACATGGGAGTTAACTGATTTTCCTCCCAACAAGTAAGTTATTGGGGTGAAATGGGTCTACAAGACCAAGTTCAATGCCAAAGGAAGAATAAAGAGGCATAAGGAAAGATTAGTTGTCAAGGGGTACAAACAATAGTTTGGGAGAGATTATAATGAGACATTTTCCCCCGTTGCAAGGATGGAGACTGTGCAGGCAGTCATAGCAATCACAACCCAACACAAGTGGAAGGTGTCTCAAATGGATGTGAAGTCTGTCTTCCTAAATGGAATGTTGAAAGAAGAAGTTTATGTGGAGCAACCTTTGGATATGAAGTTCCGGGTCAAGAACACAAGGTGTATAGGCTGAAGAAAGCTCTTTATGGGCTGAAGAAAGCTCCACGGGCATGGTACAACATGATTGACTCATATTTGATGAGTAGTGGCTTTAGCAAAAGTGATGGTGAGCCCACTCTTTACATCAAGGCAACTGATGGTAAGGTTTTAATTGTTGTCTTATATGTTGGTGATCTAGTTTCTACTGGGGATGATGATTTCCTCATTGCTAATTTTAAAGAGGCCATGAAAAGAGAGTTTGAAATGACAGATTTAGGTCTCTTGAGATATTTTCGAGGCATAGAAGTAAAACAAATGCATGATGGTATATTTGTCTCAATAAAAATATGCAAATGAAATCTTGAAGAGATTTAGGATGCTTGAAAGCAAGCCTGCCCCAACTCCAACAGCTGTAGGTCTAAAGTTGAGCAAGGAAGATTGCATCAACAATGTGGATTCGACCATGTTTAAAAGTTTGGTTGGAAGCTTAATGTATTTAACTGCAACTAGGCCTGATATAATGCATAATGTGAGTCTTATTTCCAGATTTATGGAGACTCTAAGGGACACCCATTGGCAAGTGGGTAAAAGAATCATGAGGTATGTGAATGGCACTAAAGGATATGGCATTTTGTACACAACAAAAAATGAGTTTGGGCCGGTTGGATACACGAACAGTGATTGGGTAGGAAGTTTGGATGATAGGAAGAGCACATCGAGCTATGTGTTTCATTTGGGTTCGGGAGATATTTCATGGGATTCCAAGAAACAATCCATAGTTTCCCTATCTACAACAGAGACTGAGTATATAGCAGCAAATGCAGCAGCATGCCAAGCTATCTGGCTGAGAAGAATCTTGGTAGATTTGAAAGAAGAACAAGAGGATGGAACAACAATCTTTTGTGACAATGTTTCATCGATAGCTCTGACGAATAATCCTATGTTTCATGGAAGAAGCAAGCACATTGAAATAAGGTATCATTTTATCAGAGAGTTAGTTGAAAATGGTGAAACTAAAATAGTTTTTTTGCAGGTCTGAGCAACAACTAGCAAACATATTCACCAAGCCTTTGAGCAAGGACAGTTTTGAGTGCCTAAGGAGAAAATTGGGCATTGTTGATTTAGATCAAGATTGATCTTGCTTCGTCGGCTCAAAACAAAGGGGGAGTGTTGGAAAATTAATTTCTCTTGAGCCTGCTCTCATGTCAGCCCCTCGCTTCACCTACCCGTCAGGAGCCTCCAATGGTAGTGTTTTTGGGATCTTCATCCCTGCAGCTCTTGACAACTCCAGAAGTAAATATGGTAGCTTATTTTGAATTCCCAATTTATGGTGGTAGGTAATTTCAAATTTTTGAGAGGGAATGTTGAAGAGACAAAAGGAATTGAAGGTAGTTAATTCTGTCAAGTTGGAGAAGAAGAGTTCTTAAGCAACAATAGTCTGAAGAGGAATTTTTTTGTTCTTTGTGTGATTCAGAGAAGTCTGTACACATCAGCAACTGTATTTTTTTTTATTTGCATGTGAGTAGTGATTGCTCCTGAAGGGCTCTGCGTAGCTCTTGGCAGTGAGCTCCTAATAGCTCTTGAAGTTGTCTATTTTGGTTGAGTAGCTCATGAAGCTCCCAACAGCTTGTAGCTCGTAGCTTAGAATTTGTTTTCTAAAGTTTTTGTTCAGTCTTTTATGTATTTCCATTTCCAGCTTATTGAATACAAAAGAAAGTTGCATGTCTCCTTGTGCTTCCGCATTTTGATTTGGGTATTTCCAGTTTGGCTGGAAAACAGAGCAGCAACTCTGTGCTTTCATTTTATTTTGAAATTCTGACAAATTCCAACAAGCATACAAACATATCAGGAGGTTGTGGTCTAATGAATTTTTGGTATGTTCAAGCCTGTAAGAGGTAGCCCATAGCACAAATCTTTTACACAAATATATGATTTCAAAAGTTTGGACCAATAAACATATGCATAAATAAATTTCTTTTTGTTCTTTATTTAAATGTGCAGTGTGATCTTAGAATAATGAATTATGAGCTTAAAAAAATTTAAATAAAGAACAGAAAGAAATTTATTTATGCATATGTTTATTGGTCCAAACTTAAGACCGAAAATAAAATGGCTCCGGTTCTCTTCCTCACTTATTGCAAGACAAAGGTGGATACCAGTAAGAGGGAGTGTTGTTCCAATTAACCAGATGCAAATGAGAAAATAAGCGTGATAAAACCCAAATGGTGGTATTAATGCATGGTTGAAATTTGATGTTAGCTGTGTTTAGAGATTTTTGTGTAAAATATTATTACAATTTTAGGAAGTCTAGATTTTAGATGAGTAAAATTATAAAATTATAATTAATATTTAATTTATATATATAATTTTTAAAATAAATTACATGTTTAATATTTTAAAACAATTTTAAATAAATAAACATAAAAATTGTTTAAGAATCAAATTTAAATTTTAATTAAAAGTATTTTTTGAAAGCTAAAATCTTTTCCCACCCCATCCTTTATATTATACATTCATCATAAGATTTGAAACTTTGTAGATGACATACTCAAATAATACCATTAACCTCACCAATTATACTCAATTTCAAATGCTGAAAAAATGCAAACAAGATCAACATTGATTGCCAACAATCTTTGAGATTTTATCAATTATAAGATGGTTCACAAACTTGCAAAACACATAAAAGGGCCTGATCCATACAAATACAATAGCTACTAATTAGACATCACCCATAGGGCTTCGAATCAGATCTAAGGAGGTTTATTAAATTTTGTTAATCAAATATATAATGATTTTGTGATACGTTCAAGCTGTAAAAGGAAACCCATAGCTCAAATATTTGATTAATATATTTTACTAGTTTAGTTATTTTATTACATAATATATCTATATTATGCCGATAGATATTTTTAATTTCTGGAGGGGTTACATCAGAATAATTTTTGACATGTCAATGGCGTTACATAGACACTTTCAGTTTAGTAAGTTAAGATCTCTATTTTTTTTATTAGTGTGAGAAATTTGAGAATGGAAATCATTCTCCTTTCCTGTCAACAATCCTGCTTGAATTACAAGAACCAAAACTGGCATATTCCTTGTTGCTAGGTATCTATCCTTCGCAGTTTCATTTAAAATATGGTGAAAGCCTCACAAAGGGTGTATATCATTTCTACTCTCCATGACACCTCTTCACCCATTTCTACACTGCCAGGATTTGAATAGTATATGCTTCTGCTTTTGCAAAAATCTCAGTTTTTAAATAGGAGCTACCAGTTGTATTTGAGTTTTATTTCTCTTTGTTTTTTTGAAGAAATCATTTATGCAAAGATTTTCAAATGTTGTCCCTAGGAACAACTAATAATGGCTAAAGAGGACTAATCAAATATTAAACAGATTGTTGATTGTATGTAAAAATGGTAAACTTTTGAAACATCAAATTTAAAAAATACACAAACTCAGTGAAAATTTATTTAGTTTTTACCCTCAGAAAAAGTGAAGTCAAATAATCAAATACCCAACAACAAACTAAATTCATGCTCCATGGATGTCAACAAACTTAGGGCAATTTGCTAATTTTCCAAAAGAAAGTTTGAACACTATTTATTTTCTACTTTACACTCATTTATGTTAAGCAATTATGATAAATAAGCGAAACTAAAATTACAAAATAACAACTCTTCGTTTAACAACAGCAAAAAATAAAGATAATTACCTTAACTATCACATTTTGTTAAAGACTTTGAATTCTTTTGGAATGCCCTTTCCTTTTTCCTTTGAAATCTTTTTGGTTTGTTGATTCCATAATGTTGAATGAATAGTTCACTATAATCTAGAATCAACCTATTTGTAGGTAATGTTTTTGTGATGTCTTGAATGATGTGGTCATTCACAATGTTGGTATTCAAGGCAGTTGCAACCACAACATCTGAAAAAATTCCCTTATGGATTATTGTTTGATGGATGTGCATACCCTGTTCCAAAGCTCCCATATTGGGACAGCTAGCAAGATGTTGGAAAAGGTTGTGGAATTTATCTTTGCACCTTCCAAATGCATTTGCTTGAAAGTTTCTAAAACATTTTCAACAATTCCATTATGTGCACATCCTGCAATCAATGACATTACGCTTATTTGAGGAATTCTAGCAAGCAATTCACATGCCTTTGTCTATCATTCCACATCGTGCATAAATGTCTATCCATTTTGCTTTGATAGATGTCCATACCATATTCCAAAGCTTCCATTTTGGAAATTGGCTTTATACTTGCCAATTGCATTTGCTTCAATGTTCCTAAAGCCTTTTCGATACAAATCCATTTATACATATACTGTAGTCATTGTAGTTTATATGACTTTGAATGCCTCGTTGGAGAAACAATTAATTATCCTTCTTATTTATGGCTCCCTCAATAAATATGTCATGGTATTGCATGGGATGGCCATCTTGATCTTCAGGTAACCTACTAAGTTGTTATTGATTTGAAATGTTAAAAAATTTCATGGCATTTGATTTAGAAAAGGAATTCAACAAAAAATATGACAGTTTCAAAATAAGCTTAGTGTTTGTGGTGCCATTGTCTATGTTTATGGTCCATGTTCCCTCAATATAACCTTTTAGATCTTCACAACAATCTGGTTTTAATCTACGCTTCCACATTTTGCATATGTCTATAAAAGCTTGATATTGGTAATGATACTAATCTGGCAGATGTTCATGGTTTTCAACTGTAATTCCTTGAATTAAGAGTCTTTGAGTTTTTAGAAGAGAAAACAATGCGTGGACTTAGCAGAAACAAAGAAGGAAGCAATTCAAAAAACAAAACCTACGATCGTTAGAAGATTTGCACATAAATGCAGTTTTGCGGTTTGAAAATTGAAAACTATTCTTAAACAGGCACACCTTAACATCATCTATCAAACATGAGCATCATGGAATTGTAGGTATCATTGGGTTCTGTGTGTGGATGACTGCAAGAGAATTTTTTGGATTGATGAAAGAGAGGGGCAGGGGCAGAGGCAAAAACTTTGATTGCATAACCAGATAGACGATTTGTGTAGCAAGACAGATTTTACAAAGGTGATTGATTTGGCGTTGGGGAGAATTATGAAAGTTGGAAGAAAAAGAGGCATCAACGACTGTAGTGATAGCAGCAACATTTTTATGTATTGTTGTTTGTTGCTTTGATCCATCGTTTGCCCATGGTTGCAAGCAATGAATTTGGCGGAATCAACGATTCTAGGGTAATGTATAATTTACCGTCAATTTAAGTCAATTCAATTTATTCCATATTTCTCCCGCTTATTCAAACTGGGTTGGTAGGGTTTGTTTAGATTATAGACAAAATGCTTTCCATTATGATTCAGAGTGCTATGTGTAGAGGTCTAATGGGGATTCAGACAATTCTGTGCTTGTTTTGGTAAATGATTGTCTTATTATGCCTCATGTACAACCACGTACACAGAAGACTCGTTTATGGAATTTGTTTGAAAATAATAATTTACATTCATGTGGTCAAATATATTTCCATGTACACGTAAAAAATTCTGTAGCAGTGAACGCCTATTGGTGTAATTAAAATCAGAAATAGTACCATTGAATCTTCACATTAAAATTCTAAGATATAATTCAAACAAAAAGTGTGTGGAAACACAGTTCACATACCTGCAAACAAGAGACAATTTTCCCAAAGCGTCAACTTCTTCATTGGCAAGAGTCTCTATTATTTGTAGTCTCTGCAATGTCTCTGCTACTTGTTCTATCGCCTGCCATTTCCTGTAAACACAAGCATTTTCAAAACCTTGCCATTATAAGACAAAAAATTAAAATATAATGACAAGCCTTGAATGGGAGCATATTGGCCAAAAATTAACAATACCTGAGCAATAAATAAATTGAATGAACAAGAATTGGATGAGAACAGATCTTGAAAATCCAAAAGGATTATGATTAAACATGATCCTCACTGCACCCCTCAAAATCCTAAGGTTAACAGCTCGAGACTGGAACTTGAGACCACCGAGCTGTCAAAATTCAATTTAGAGACTTAAACAGGAGTTCTTGCAATACATGAATCTCAGTCGTCCAGTACCATAGGAACTGCAAGAAACCTTAAACCAAAAATATTTTGAGCTCCATGAACACAATAAATTATGCATTCTTTCTCTAAAACTTGGTTCACTCTTATGATTATTACCTTTAGTCATCCCGTGGGCATACCACTGTATAACATTAAAACTTAATCTTTCAAATCTTTATAGGCACCCAACCCAATGCCTTAAATATCAACCCACTCCAGGAAAATCTCATGTTCATAAATTCGTTAATCCTGACCTTTATTTCTAGCCGTCCGATTTTAGCTTCCAAATCACCTCCAATGAGTAAGGGTTATAGTTAAGTTTGAACATAAAACGGTCATTTACCGACCACTATAAGATTTTGTGTTAAGTTTGAATTTAAAATGGTTGGACAACTATCTTTTGGTCACATGTCAATTTGCTGCTGTCATGCCGATTGAGCCCATGCCTTTCTAAGAAGTGTTGTAGTGGAGAGGAGCTAATACGTAGGCGGGTGATTTTCAACAGTCCAAGTGGAGTGCCATGTGGACCAATAATTTTTTTTTACAAATACCTATTATGCTAAAACCTATAATTAACAATAAAAAATAATTTTTATTTAATTTTCCACGTGGGATGTTGCCATTTTTCCACCTAAAAAAAAATCCCAAAAAGACCATGCGAATGAAACGTGCTCACCTGGATTGCCAGTTCCTATGTGGCACGACATCCAAAGTGGACTACCTTTCCACATCTACTTCTCTCACTCTACCACCCTAACACTCCACTACGTTGCAGTAATCACTTGCTACCCCTTGTTATACTTCTCTTTAGTTGTGTTTAATGCACATCACTTCCTCTACGCTCCACGCCACCCTGCATATTTTTTGAACCAACCTGCATTCAATGCTCCCAATGCCTCGCACTTCTCGCCAACTTTACAACCTTTCATTCTAGCAACTTCTCGTTTATTCTTCACTTGCACGCCATTATGTGCTCGCTTCAGTGCTTTGCAAGTTTCAAACAACAACTACAACTTGCGAGGCTTAGACTCCGGTTAAGAGATAGATAGATGCTAGTTGGTGAACATTACATGGAGCTCCACTACTGCCATGCAAGATTCGAACAAGTTCTTCAACACCATGCAGGTAAGCAGTGGGATTATGTCTATTGTTATTTAGTTATCAACGACAAAGCTCCAAATGTTTTCCTCACTTTTGCTTGCAGGTGAAGCCGCGTGAGGCCAGTTGCGTGCTCGAGATTCAACAAAGTAAAACCTACATCAAGCCATTTGAGTTAGGTGAGCTTGCTCACTAAGGCTCACCAATATTCATTTTTTTGGTAGTTTTATTTGTTTTTTGTGTTTATTTTATTCGGTTTTCAGTGTTGCAGAAATCAGTTTTTGGTGTTGAAGTATCGTGTTTATGAACACTATCTAATTTATGTTCATAAACACACTAAACTTTTGGGAATTAATCTTTTGTTCAAGTGTCACTGTTTAAATTTTTCTTTTAAACGTAGCAAATAATATTGTTGGTTGTTTATGTGCCATAGATGAATTTTTTGGTTCTTTTAAACATAACAAATAATATTGTTCATTGTTTCAGTGCCATAGATGAAGCTGTATGTATTTTTTTTCTTTCTGTTTCCCTAGGGTTTATATTGCAAATATTACAGTTATAGTTTAGAATTTCTATTTCACTAGGGTTTATTTTGCAAATATTATAGTCATAGTTTAACATTTATGTTTTATAGGTTCTGCATTATTATTTCCTCTGGTTATCGTATTCTTTCTCATAGGTTATGCATTATCATTCACTTTGGTTATTGTATTCTCATAGGTTTTGCATTATCATTCACTCTACTTATCATATTCTCATAGGTTCTGCATTATCATTCACTTAGGGTGTGTTCTTTGTTTCATAAACCAATTTTTTTTTTGTGGGTTTCTCTTTTTTTTTAGGTTTTGCTTCATTTATTCGGTGACTTTAAAAATGTATGTCACTTCGGTGCCATAGATAAATTTTTGGGTGTTATTTTTTTCATGGGTTCTGCTCCATCAATTCAGTCATTAATATATGTGAGATTTGTTAAGATCCTACCGTTTTCCATTTGTAAGCTTTATATTGTTCTTCATTACAACTATTACAATCATGGGTTAATGTTAGGTTTCAATTAATGTTATTCAGTAGCATTTTTAGGTGCCATTGATAAAATTGGGTGTGTTAGGTTTTTCATAGGTGTTGCTTCATTCATTCAGTAATGTTATTTTTGTTTAGGTGTCATTGATTAATTTGGGGGTGTTATCTTTCGCAATGGTTATGATTCATCAATTCAGTCATGCAATTATTGGAGCTTTTTTTTGTGCATTACAAATATTTGGGGGTCTTCTATTTTTCATAGGTTCTGCTTGATCAATTCAGTCATGCCTTTACTGTAGTTTTTTTAGGTACCATAGATAATTTTGGGGGTGTTACCTTGTTTGTAAGTTCAACTTCATCAATTCAATCATCATCTATTCTACCAGTTTTCGGTGCCATTTGCAATTTGCAGGGTGCTATGTTTTTCATAGGTTCTATTTCATCAATTTAGTAACCAACTATGTAGCCTTTTTTTGGTGCCCTTGATAAATATGGGGGTGTTAGGTTTATCATATGTGTTGCTTCATTAAATTTGTAATGCAAATGTTTTTATCTTTTTTTAGGTGTCATCGATTAATTTGGGGGTGTTCTCTTTTGCAGAGGTTATGTTTCATTAATTCAGTCATGCAATTATTGTAGCTTCTTTTCGTGCCTTGGAAATATATGGGGGTGTTCTATTTTTGTTAGGTTCTGCTTCATCAATTCAGTCATGCATATATTGTAGCTTTTTTAGGTACTATAGATAATTTTGGGTGTGTTATCTTGTTTGTAAGTTCCACTTCATCAATTCAATCATAATCTATTCTACCATTGAATAATTTCCCACAATGGTACGTCGGTCCTCCACAAGTTAGGAAAAAACTCTTGCATAAAAAAACACGATGATATCAAACACATATTAGATATTAAATGCACATTTAATCATATATATTTGTCAAAAAATCAAGCTAAGGCTGGTAGCCAAACAAGTGTAAGTGTTTTGAAAGTGTATCTTTTTTGGTGTCATTGATTAATTTTGGGGTGTTCTCTATTGCATAGGTTCTGCTACATCAATTCACTCATGCAACTCTTGTAGCTTTCTTAGGTGCCATTGATTAATTTTTTTCACATTGATGCCAAAATTTGTTGGCTTAAGGTCTCTACATCTTCTTTATATATATATGTATATACATATGTATAGACATATACATATACATATATATAGACATATGTATATGTATATTAGATATTAAATGCACACGTAATCATATATATTTTGAAACAAAACAATTACACACTGGCAACCAAACATAATGAAGTGTATCCAACTTGTATATGCTTAAGGTCTTTGCATCTTCTTTATATATATGTATATGTATATGTATATGTGTATGTGTATATACATACACATATACATATGTACATATGTATATGTATACATATATATATATACACACACACACACATATACTACTTTCACGACATCCTGCATATTTTTCAAGCCAACCTGCATTCAATGCTCCTAGTGCCTCGCACACCTTGTCAACTTTAAATCCTTTCATTTTAGAAACTTCTCATTTATTCTTCACAATGATGGCAATGTATGTGTATGTGTATGTTTGCATGTATGTATATGTATATGTAAATGTGTATGTCTATGTAAGGCCTTATATAAATGTATATGTATATGTATATGTGTATGTATATGTATATTTGTATGTCTATATAAATGTATATGTGTTTGTATATGTATAGATGTGTGAAGAGGTCTTAAGTGGACTACCTTGCCACGTCTACTTTTCACTCCACCACCCTTACACTCTGTTGCGTCATATTAATAACTTTCCACCTCTTGTTATACTTGTCTACAGTCGTGTTTAATTCACTTATATCTATGTATATGTATATGTGTATGTGTATGTATATGTATATGTGTATGCTTCATCAATTCAGACCAACAACAATTGTATCTTTTTTAGGTGCCATTAATTAATTTCGGGGTGTTCTCTTTTTTATATGATCTGCACCTGAACTCAAATTGGGAGACTATCACACCAATCTAGGTGTCACTTACACATTAATCACATCTACACAACAAAATAGAGGTGCCACTTCAACACAATTCAAACCCATGTGTCCCATCTTTGATTGAAATGCTAACCCATTACAACCATGTTTCCCATCGTAGCATAACCATACCAACAAGAAAATGCATTCATTTGTCTCATCAAACATGACACCTACAACACATATCAACATGAGTCTATCCCATCTCGCCAAGTAGGGTTCCCACGTAGTCGTTCCGAACTCAAAAATCCCATTTGCATCCATTTTTACAAGTTGTAAGGAAGCCATTATTAAAAAAAAATTATGCAAACAATTGCAAACAATACACCAAACCAATCAACTCAAGAATTAATGGACGAAATCAATCAGATTCACCAAACAACCATCAATCATATTCAAATAATTCCCAATCCAAATACCCATGAAAACCTTCAAGTATTCACATTCGAGGGTGTTTTCTTTTTAATAGGTTCTGCTACATCAATTCACTGATGCAACTATTGTAGCTTTCTTATGTGTCATTGATTAATTTGGGGGTGTTATCTTTTTAATAAGTTCTGCTACATCAATTCACTCATGCAATTATTGTAGCTTTCTTATTTTCCATTAATTAATTTGGGGGTGTTCTTTTTTTTAAAGGTTCTGCTTCATCAATTCAGCCCTGCAACAATTGCATCTTTTTTAGGTGTCATTGATTAATTTGGCAGTGTTCTCTTTTGCATAGGTTATGATACATCAATTAACTCGTGCAACTATTGTAGCTTTCTTATTTTCCATTCATTAATTTGTGGGTTTTCTCTTTTTTAAAGGTTTTACTACATCAATTCACTCATGCAACTATTGTACCTTTCTTATTTATAATGCCCTGTCACGTAAACCCCAAAGAACAACTAAAAATGCAACAATTTTTTTTTTGAAAACATAAAGTATAAACACTAAGTTTACTAATGCAACTAACATAGCTAACGTTTACAAGTTAAAAACCTAAGTCCCTTGGGGTACACGAGGTGACATTACGTAATCAATCTCATAACATAGTTGATAATAGTAATTACCAATTCTACTAATGTAACTCATTCATTCACATGTCTTTATTTAAACATTTATTAAAGATATGCAATGAGTCAAGAATAAACCATAAAGAACCATACATGCATTCATAATAGATTTTACTTGGAAATATAAAGAACATATTTACTCAAAAATAACACAACATCAACGATATTTTTACAATTATGGTTAAAACATGAATTACAAAATGTGATTATACATTACATCATTCTACAAGTATATCTCATTGAGAAATTTCCCAAGGTTACATCATAGGTCTACCCAATACATGGGAGAGTAACATATCAATATACAAAGTATGAAAAAAGTACAAATATACATATGGAAACATATAACTCTGGATCAAGCTATCTTAACAAACTTTGCACTGAAAGGTACAGCTGCAAAATAGGGAACCCAACGGGGTGCGAAGCACGTTCCACCCGACCACCCCCATGCTAGGAGTAGATAAGAAAGGGTCCCCGACCAAGAAAAACTAAACAAATACACAAGACTAATCTCCAAACATGGAAAGATAAATCACACATAAAAGAATCCATAACATCAAAAGACCACTTCCTAAACATAACATCAATAATTCACCAAATCATATCAATAGACCACTTCCATAACATAACAACAATAAATCACCAAATCATATAAATAGACCACTTCCAGAGGATTTCAATAAAACAACTCAAAGGGAATGCTAGAGGAGAGTGTCATCGCATGGCCTTACATGGATTATCCAGACAACCTATCACAAGGTGTCGCCTCCATCTATGGTTATCCTGACTTCCTATCTCAAGGCGTCGCTCCATAAGGTGACTCATCCAGAATCGTTAACCTCTCGTGAAGACAAGGCCACGATTATGCCAACCACGACCTTCTCAGCCACCTTTAGTCTATGAAAGCCCGAACAGGCAGACGAGGCATCCATAATTATCTTATTAATATTTAACTACCCACCCCCTAATTAATTTATTAGGTTATCACTTATTACTCAAACTCTAATGTGGGTTATCCTGATAGCCCCTTTGTGCGTCGACATCCACGTAGAGCCACTCTCCCTAGAAACCCAAAACATAGCATCAAATTCCAAGGGGTTGTACCCACAAGTACTCTAAACACAAAATAGAACAATCGCGAGGCAAAACCATCTCGCCAAAAGTGATATGAATCAACTCCCATAAAGACGGGTACAACCCAAGTGTAAACTTAAAATCACAACTGTGGTCAAAATCGAGACAAGTATCAAATAGAAAGGTCACATAATAAACCACCATTTTCCCATGCCTCTAGAAGTTTTAACAATAACCTTTTCTCCTATAGAAAGGTTGACTAACTTAAGGGTCCCCACATGGTTTATAACCGAACTCAAGGAAATCAACAAAGAACTCAAAGAAATTCAAAGAACTAAATATTTATTCAACATCAAGATATTGTTTAAGAATGTAAATTTAAGAAATTCAAAAAAAGAGAGTCTGGGAGGCTGCGAACCTCCCCATAGGGGAGGCCGCAACCCCCAAGGCTGCGTACAATAGTCCAAAGGACTGCTACGTAGCAATGCTTGGACTGTTGTGCGCAACTTTTAAGGCTGCACATGGGGGTACGACAGTGGCTGTCCCCCTTCCCAATCATTTATATTTTTTAATTTTATTTTTTTTACATATATTTTTATAAAATAAATTCGTACGGAAAAATTATTACAGGTATTTTTAAAATAACCAATCTCATCATAAAATTTCTCAAAACATATACTTGATATATATATGAGTGCATATATTTTTATATATATAGAATTTGTATGGTTTATATATATATATATTTCTAATTTCAAATATTTTATTTGGACATATTAGCAAGATTTAACAGTAGAAGAATACATTATTTACATAGAAGTTTTTCTAAGAAAATTTTCACTAGGGTTTTCAATTTCACAATTTTGACAGAGGATTCCATTTGCAAACAACAGAGGTTTTCTATTGTTTTATTTTGTAGTTTTCCTATTGTTTAACAATATATTTTATTTCATGAGGTTCTCTGATTTTACTGGAAAATTTCCATAGAGGCAACAATATAAGCACAACAAAACTTCAACAGACGAGAACACAATTTTTCTACAAAGGAACTTTTAATAAATTTTTCTACAGAGGGTTGCAACTAATTCATGACAATTTCCTTTTACACAGACAATATCAGGCAATCTTTTCAAAACAAGAAAGTAATTAAACAAATAGTAAAAGAACCTATTTCGTGAAGCTTGACGGAACGAGAGTTGGAGCAAAGCTTCGCCTCCGGAATTTCAACTTCTAAATCCTTTCCAAAAATTTCACCTCCATCCAAAAGAAAAATATGAGTCCAAAACATATGCTGAAAACCTCCACAAATTTTAACCAAAAACCCCCAAAAAAAACCAAAAAAACTATTCTATAGCCAATTTCTTTCCGTGAAGAAACTTCTTGCCGTTCCCAGCATGCTAATATTCTCTCCAAGAATATTTTAGAACAAGAAATTTATTAAATTCCCCACTCATTCCCACAACTCCTATAATAAAAATTAACTATTTTATTTATTTATTTATTTATCTTTTAATAATAATATAGCATTATGAGCTATTTGATTAGCTTAAAAATTCAAAAATCAATACTGCTACCTTAAGCAAATTTAAAATTCTAATTTACATCAAAGCAACTAATATTTTATTTAAACTATCCACTTAATCAATTATCTTAACCATAAATATCTACAAATAACTATATCAATTAAATAACATTAATTAATCACACATAAATAAAAATTAATTAAATCACAAACATTTACATACTAAAATAAATAATCAACACTAACCCAAACATAACAAAGACAAGTTTGAGACAAAGACAACATTGGACACACAACAAGGTGACGAACTTGGGACGGGGACACTTCCTTATCAACTCCCTTTTCAACATCATAATCGTTGGGTTTATGGGACATGCTCAAACCTGACAAGTAGGTGGAGTCGGTATCCAGTACTGCATAGAAAAAAATGTCAAGTAGCAAGTAAATCTCCATTATAGACACATTGTGAAAGGTAATCACAAGGTAACAGGGCACTTGGAAGCAAGTGATGCCACTCAGTCCTTTCACCAAGACACACTAGCAAACACATCAGAAACCATAGCAGCATAAAATCACAACATCACCACATATATTATGAAGGAAAAAACACAACATAACCATATAACATAAGCAAATAACATGATCACCACGTAATGTATCATCAAGCACCATAAGTAATGTCAAGTGCAGCAAACCAACCAAACTATGAATCCACACACAACCAAAATGGTGAATTGATCACCCACACAAACCAAGTACAAAATCCACACATAAGAGTATCAATAACATGAGGGGTATCACATCCTCCCCCCCTAGAACATGGCTTACTCTTGGAAGCCACTAAATAAATAGGAGCACGCCTCTCTAATTTGGGATGCATCCTCCCATGTCACTAAAGTCTCAACACTTATCTGCTAGGCTACTCAAGACCTCTACAGAACTAGTCTCTAAATCTCACGTGAGTCTCAACCATGATACTTACACAATTGGGACTGCTTAACCATGATAACATTATGATATTGTTAGTAACAAGGGATAATCTAATTTACTCATTTACCTAACCGATTAATTATTAGGGTAAGAACAAATTTTTAATTTAATTATTTCCTACTTGTCTCCCCTTATCGAATAAATCATTCTATTTATTAATAAACTACAACCTATACCATAGTATTATTATTAGTATAAAAAAAATATATCTACACATTAAAACATATTATAATCCATTTACCTTGGTCTCACTACCCGTTATAAAATAAAGTTAATCATTTACCCGGCAACCACACATCTTGAATCTATAACTAAGAAAGAGTGTTTATCACTAAATGGGAATTATGAACTATCAAGTTATAAAGCTATGCAACCCAAAAACATTCATGATGGAATACCACATATGTCGATTAACAGAGACAATCTAAGTTATTTATTTCAGCATAAATCTTAATCAACAATTAGTATTACCACAACACCTAATATGCAAATCTATACTATTAGAAAATTATAATTTCTAACGCATTATACCAACTCATACGAAGACAACACACGTTTATGTCTATATATAGAATAGCATATCGAATTCAAAATATTACTTGATGTAATAATTCAACGTGATATACATCTTTGCTTACACATTACAACAAAAAGGAGAGAACACAATACTGAGGAAGATAACTACCATACAAGAAACACTGTCCTAACAAGGAAATGAACTCCCACAAAGGAAAACAAGTGAAAAAAAGCTAGAAACTATGATAAAAACACCTCAGACACAGGAAGGGCCAATTTCACATAAAACGAGAATAACCATTACTGAATATGGATTGCAACGAAAGAATTAAAAACTAGATCAACCCAAACACATTCCTAGCAGTCATCAGTGAAAGTCCAAGGAAAAGAAGAGAACACAGAAACAAATACAACTATAATCCATTGTATCATAAAATGAAAATGTCAATACGATGAAAATTCACATGTGTTACACACAGAAGATTTAACAATGATCGAGTACCATGAAAAAAAACCAAGCAGAGAAAAGTTAATTTCCAACCATAAAGAAATTCCAGCTATCTCCAAGCATAAATGTTTGAATTGAATTTTCAGACTAATGTATTACTCCGTCGAATACTAATTATAGCAAATGTAGTTCTAGTTCATGGGTTGAACTGTCAATATTCACCTAACTAAAACCATCGAATTACAAACATGCCCTCCAAAATGAATTTCTAACACCAATGAATATGTAGAGATAACTCAAAGATCACTATGCAAGAATGATAAGCACAAGAAGACCATAATGTGAAAACCTATCAATGAGAAAATGGTTAAGGGAAATGCCTTCTGCACACAGTAGAACTCCCTTAGTGCATTACATATATGATTATCATCATGTGTGCAAAACTGGTGGTGCCTAAGGATCATATACTATCGTAAGCTGAGTATCACCAACAAAACCAAAAGAGGATAGGCTAATTGGATCTAGCAATGTTTAATGTGGTATGGTGGAAGTCTCATGGTGTGCTATGGTTTGAAAGATTTACCACAATGGTTTGACAGATAGGGCTCCAAAATCTCCAACAAACGCACTAGACTAGTATAATTCCACAAGGGATTTCATCCATGGTTGTGCGATATAATTCGATCTCCATCTAGCATAAAGAAGAAAAATGGACTCTAGACAAATTTAGCAACAACCTATACTCAGGAAAACATACATTCATCAAGGCAGAAATTGAAAACTACGACAAATCGTGACCAAGCGGTAGGAAAGAGAAGGTGCAAACAGTGAAGATTAATGGCATGATGAGTAATAAGGGGGCATCAAATTTTAAAATACAATAAGGACCATGATATGCATACTGAGATTTAAATAATAATGTAGAGTATCATAGTTATAACACAAAGAATAGGAACCCAAAATCGAATACCAAGCTCAGTCTACATTCATGAATGCAACCGTACTACTAAGATGGAGTCTTCACAATAAATTAAAGGGTTTACTATTGATGCCAAACTAACATATAATGATCTTCAAGCTATAAGTAGCATGCCAGAAAAAGCAAAGAAAGAAAGACACACCGAAGCTTAGAAACTTTCAAAAAAATACCAATGGCAATAAGACTAGAATATCAAATTCTATAATGGGGTACATAGTTCCGCATTGAACATCAAGCAGTAAAATAAGTAATCAATCATTTGAAACCACAAATAAAAAGAGAAAATTCCTATAGCATAAAATGGTTAAACGAATGAAAAAGCCAACTATTAGGAAATCACCAACTATGATAGGACATAACACATTAGTGTCAATAGTTCAAACTTCATTTTAACCTCAAAATACTATAAAATCATAGCATGATTATTCACACCAATATATATATTTTTAACTTCTCCATTTACACACCAGAAAATTTACTTTATTCACTTTTTAGTACAAGTTCCTACACATTTACAACCAAAAGGTCAAGATTCCACACCACAACTTTCAAGAAAACACCACTCTTTAATTCATAACACAAACATTATGATAGAGTATCACACATACTAGTTTTTCATATTGTCAACCAGTTCAAACAAAAGGGTGCACATGCACCAACATAAACTTATAGTATCAAGTACATTATTAAAAAGGGTTCACAAAACAAAGGTGCCTACTCGTGATCCCCCAGAGGACACTCTTCCAGGTCCTCATCGGAGTCCCTCATGGCCATCTTAAAGGAGGGGTGATATGCTCGCAGGCATTCTACCTCCTCTTTTGTCAGCTTGGGGGCATGGGGTCCACACCCCAATGAACAGTCTCAAACTGTTGATGGCTTCTTGGTCCTAGTAACAAGTTTAGATTCAACATTTTTTCTACTTTCTTCTATCTTGATCCAGACTAGAGCGTGTGCTAGGGTTTCATCGTCAAATATTTCTTCTAGCGGTTGGCCTACTTGCACTTTCTCTATGCCTAGATGCTTTGGGTTCAGACCACCACCTGTCGGATTGCTTTGGGAACTCTGTAGTTCCTCACGCTTTGAACCGTGGAAACTCGGTGGTGATGGACTTTGGTGGTTGGCTCCACGGCCACCACCCTGGCCTCTTCTTCGGCCACAACCTCTACACCGAGGCATGATCCTGCACAACAACTGGGGTTATAAGAGCTCAAGAGTTAACCCAAAGGTTGCCTAACGAACTCAAACTACCTAGAGTACCCAGTGTTTGCAAACCTGGCTCTGATACCAAGTTCTAATGCCCCGTCACGTAAACCCCAAAGAACAACTAAAAACACAACAATTTTTTTTTTGAAAACATAAAGTATAAACACTAAGTTTACTAATGCAACTAACATAGCTAACATTTACAAGTTAAACACCTAAGTCCCTTGGGGTACATGAGGTGACATTACGTAATCAATCCCATAACATAGTTGATAATAGTAATTACCAATTCTACTAACGTAACTCATTCATTCACATGTCTTTATTTAAACATTTATTAAAGATATGCAATGAGTCAAGAATAAACCATAAAGAAACATACATGCATTCATAATAGATTTTACTTGGAAATATAAAGAACATATTTACTCAAAAATAACACAATATCAACGATATTTTTACAATTATGGTTAAAGCATGAATTACAAAATGTGATTATACATTACATCATTCTACAAGTATATCTCATTGAGAAAATTCCCAAGGTTACATCATAGGTCTACCCAATACATGGGAGAGTAACATATCAATATACAAAGTATGAAAAAAGTACAAATATACATCTGAAAACATATAACTCTGGATCAAGTTGTCTCAACAAACTCTGCATTGAAAGGTACATCTGCAAAATAGGGAACCCAATGGGGAGCGAAGCACGTTCCACCCGACCACCCCCGTGCTAGGAGTAGATAAGAAAGGATCCCCGACCAAGAAAAAATAAACAAATACACAAGACTAATCTCCAAACATGGAAAAATAAATTACACATAAAAGAATCCATAACATCAAAAGACCACTTCCTAAACATAACATCAATAATTCACCAAATCATATCAATAGACCACTTCCATAACATAACAAAAATAAATCACCAAATCATATCAATAGACCACTTCCATAACATAACAACAATAAATTACCCAATCATATCAATAGACCACTTCCAGAGGATTTCAATAAAACAACTCAAAGGGAATGCTAGAGGAGAGTGTCATCGCAAGGCCTTACGTGGATTATCCAAACAACCTATCACAAGGTGTTGCCTCCATCTATGGTTATCCTGACTACCTATCTCAAGGCGTCGCTCCATAGGGTGACTCATGCGGAATCGTTAACCTCTCGTGAAGATGAGGCCATGATTATGCCAACCACGGCCTTCTCGGCCACCTTTAGTCTATGAAAGCCCTAACAGGTGGATGAGGCATCCATAATTATCTTCTTAATGTTTAACTACCCACCCCCTAATTAATTTATTAGGTTATCACTTATTACTCAAACTCTAACATGGGTTATCCTGACAACCCCTTTGTGCGTCGGCGCCCACGTAGAGCCACTCTCCCTAGAAACCCAAAACATAACATCAAATTCCAAGGGGTTGTACCCACAAGTACTCTAAACATAAAATAGAACAATCACGAGGCAAAACCATCTCGCCAAAAGTCATATGAATCAACTCCCATAAAGACGGGTACAACCCAAGTGTAAACTTAAAATCACAACTATAGTCAAAATTGAGACAAGTATCAAATAGAAAGGTCACATAATAAACCACCATTTTCCCATGCCTCTGGAAGTTTTAACAATAACCTTTTCTCCTATAGAAAGGTCGACTAACTTAAGGGTCCCCACATGGTTTATAACCAAACTCAAGGAAATCAACAAAGAACTCAAAGAAAATCAAATAACTAAATATTTATTCAACATCAAGATATTGTTTAAGAATGTAAATTTACTATACTTAACAATCACATTTTAAGATAACTCAATGCATGAAATCCACCATGGAAGTTAAACTATCAGTTAACTTAAACTATTTCGTTAATTAAAAACACTCGATTGGATTGATAAAATATTTTCTTTCAATTTGTCCAGTAACAACATGAAGACATTATAAATAACCTACGTAATATTTTTCTATAATTTTGACCAAGCATATATATATACATATATATTACATTTATTATCACAATTAAATTAACATTATAAAAATAATCCATATAATTATATCTCATATAAATAAATATATATATATATATATATATATATATGATAATATATATACATATATATATTTATATTTATATATAATATATATATTTATTAATATAATTTAACAAATTTAATTTAATAAATCTAAAATTTTAAATAATAATTTTTATTTTTTATTTTTTTTAGGCTACAGGAATCGGGTAGCTCAACCCCCTATAAACTGTAGTGTGCCTGGTAAACTTTTTAACTTGATCGGTGGTGCTGGCGCAACACGCCCTCCAGATACCGGGGGTGGGGGAGACTAGACCTCATGAACAACCTCCTGCAATAGGAAAGATTTAGCCAACCGAGCTAGGGCCCCAACTCCTTTAAATAATAATTAAAAAGAAATTGAAATATATATATATTTTTTAAAAATTCTAAACAAACAAAAAAAAAGAGCCTGGGAGGTTGCGAACCTACCCATAGGGGAGGCCGCGGCCCCCAAGGTTGCATACAACAGTCCAAAGGACTGCTACGCAACAGTGCTTGGACTGCTGTGCGCAACTTTTAAGGCTACACATGGGGGTACGATAGTGGCTGTCCCCCTTCCCAATCATTTAATTTTAATTTTAATTTTAATTTTTTTTACATATATTTTTATAAAATAAGTTCGTATGGAAAAATTATTACAGGTATTTTTAAAATAACCAATCTCATCATAAATTTTTCAAAACATATACTTGATATATATATGAGTGCATATATATATATATATAGAATTTGTATGGTTTATATATATATATATTTCTAATTTCAAATATTTTATTTGGACATATTAGCAAGATTTAACAGTAGGAGAATAAATTATTTACACAAAAGTTTTTCTAAGAAAATTTTCACAAGGGTTTTCAATTTCACAATTTTGACAGAGGATTCCATTTGCAAACAACAGAGGTTTTCTATTGTTTTCTTTTGTAGTTTTCCTATTGTTTAACAATATATTTTATTTCATGAGGTTCTCTGATTTTACTGTAAAATTTCCACATAGGCAACAATATAAGCACGAAAAAACTTCAACAGACGAGAACACAATTTTTTTACAGAGGAACTTTTAATAATTTTTTCTACAGAGGGTTACAACTAATTCACGACAATTTCCTTTTACAAAGACAATATCAGACAATCTTTTCAAAACAAGAAAGTAATTAAACAAATAGTAAAAGAACCTGTTTCCTGAAGCTTGAGGGAACGAGAGTTGGAGCAAAGCTTCGCCTCCGAAATTTCAACTTCTAAATCCTTTCCAAAAATTTCACCTCCAACCAGAAGCAAAATATGAGTCCAAAACATATGCTGAAAACCTCCACAAATTTTAACCAGAAACCCCCAAACAAAAACCAAAAAAACTATTCTACAACCAATTTCTTTCCATGAAGAAACTTCTTGCCGTTCCCAGCATGCCAATATTCTCTCCGAGAATATTTTATAGCAAGAAATTTATTAAATTCCCCACTCATTCTCGTAACTCCTCTAATAAAAATTAACTATTTTATTTATTTATTTATTTTTCTTTTAATAATAATATAGCATTATGAGCTATTTGATTAACTTAAAAATTCAAAAATCAATACCACTACCTTAAGAAAATTTAAAATTCTAATTTACATCAAAGAAACTAATATTTTATTTAAACTATCCACTTAATCAAGAACATTAATCAATTATCTTAACCATAAATATCTACAAATAACTATATCAATTAAATAACATTAATTAATCACACATAAATAAAAATTAATTAAATCACAAACATTTACATACTAAAATAAATAATCAACACTAACCCAAACGTAAAAAAAACAAGTTTGAGACAAAGACAACATTGGACTCATAACAAGGTGACGAACTTGGGAGGGGGACACTTCCTTATCAACTCCCTTTTCAACATCATAACCGTTGGGTTTATGGGACATGCTCAAACCTGACAAGCAGGTGGAGTCGGTGTCCAGTACCTGCATCCTGCATTGAAACAAACATCAAGTAGCAAGTAAATCTCCATTACAGACACACCGTGAAAGGTAATCGTGAGGTAACAGAGCACTTGCAAGCAAGTGATACCACTCCGTCCTTTCACCAAGACACACTAGCAAACACATCAAAAACCATAGTAGCATAAAATCACATCACCACATATATTATTAAGGAAAAACCACAACATAACCATATAACATAAGCAAATAACATGATCACCACGTAATGTATCATCAAGCACCATAAGTAATGTCAAGTGCAACAAACCAACCAAACTATGAATCCACACACAACCAAAACGGTGAACTGATCACCCACACAAACCAAGTACAAAATCCACACATAAGAGTATCAATAACATGAGGGGTATCACATTATTTGTCATTGATTAATTTGGGGGTGTTCTCTTTTTTAAAGGTCCTGCTTCATCAATTCAGCCTTGCAATAATTGTATCTTTTTTAGGTGTCATTGATTAATTTGGGGGTGTTCTCTTTTGGATAGGTTATGATACATCAATTCACTCATGCAACTATTCTAGCTTTCTTAGATGTTCTCTTTTTTATAGGTTATGCTTCATCAATTCAGCCCTACAACAATTGTATCAATTTTAGGTGCCTTTGATTAATTTGGGGGTGTTCTCTTTTGCATAGGTTATGATTCATCAATTCATCCCTACAACTATTTTAGCTTACATAGGTGTCATTGATTAATTTATATGTGTTCTCTTTTGCATCAATTAAATCTTGCAACTATTGTGTGTTCATCAAACAATGATAGATATTGAAAGAGGTCTATTTGTTTGAGATATACATGATCTGCCATGGATGTTTAGATCTATGCACATCATGTATCTCTTGTATAGATAAGACTTCTATTTTTGCATTCATCATTGCAAAAACTTTCACACTGTAAATTGTTTTTAATATTTGTATGGATGGAAATTAAAATTGTTTTGATGGTTCCAACATCAAGGTCTACTATTCAACCACCCCCAAAATTATCTATGGCAGCATTGAATTGTATAAGTTGGCTACCATTTCACTCCACTGCCTCACATTAATTTTTCACTGCCCCTTGCTATTCTTATGTACAATCATGTTAAATTTACATCCCTTTGAGTTTGCAACTATTTGAGTCACTTTCACATTGTCTATCTGCATTAGTTTTTGAATCACTTAGGGGACTTGGTTTTGTGAAGGCCTTTAATGGTTCCCTATGTAGCACTTCACAATTCAAATGCAATTGTGGGAAAGTGAAACATAGGTTTCCATCAGAAGACCATTCATAAAATCAAGTCTCCCTAATTCATTATTGAATTGAACAATAGCCATGACTCTATAGGGGAGAGGAGTTGAAACTTGCGCATCCAATTTTTGACGGTCCACTTGAACAAAACATCAATATTTATATGACTAAATATCAGAACAACAGAACATAATTGTATACCATATTGATACATATTTACGTGATTGAATTGATGAAGCAAAACCTATGAAAAATAGAACACTCCCAAATTCATCTATGGCACTGAAACAACCAACAACATTATGTATATGTATATGTATGCATATGTGTATGTGTATATATATGTATATGCATATCTATATGTATATGTATATATATTGTAGGCCCTAAATCTGCATTTTGCTCAAAAACAAACAAGCATGAGTATCGTTAGTTAAATCAAGCAAATCAGATATAGAATCCCTATGAAATAATTGATCATGTTATCTATGCAAACAAAGTAAGTTATCAACATAAGCTAAGTGAAAGCATGAGAAAAACAAGAGTCAAATTCTATCCCATAGTGGATTGGTGTCACATGTGCTAGTGACCCTTTCCCAATCCTTGATCAAAGCTTACGATAAAAATGCTATGAAGATGGTGGAGTGATGATGAGCAAAATCAGTTCTCAAACCAAAAGAGTGACTTTGCATAAAGATTGTGGAGGATTTGCTCAATGTTGAAGCTTCTATTTTATAGATTTTAAAAATGCTAAGTGTTGAAGAGAGACCAATGTGGGACTAAGATTAGACAAATGAAAGAAGGACACTTGTCAAGTGATGATTGGTTGATGTATGTGCAAGATTTGGGAAGAGTGCCCGTGAGAGGGAAAATTTGAATTCAAATTTTGCAATGAATGTTGAGTTTGACCTTTGGAAGGGGACATGTAAGAGACATGTAAGGCCTCATAAATGCTATGTTGGGTGTACATGTCCACTTGGGGGGAGATTCAAACTTGGAGAATATTCTTCTTTTATGCCAAGTTGAAAATAAAGATTTTGATAAATCAATTAAATGCAATTTCATGTGCAAGTGGCCAAATCTAGAGAATGCAAGTGGGTGAGATTAGCATTAGATCGATTGATTAAATTAATGATGATTAGGTCGATTTGACCAATTTGACTTGATTTAGGGATTTAAATTAAATCAAAGAGATGAATGATGATTCAGATTTGAATTAAATAAATGATTGATTTATTTAACAAAGAGATGATGATAGACCAAGTTTGATTTATTTGATTTAAACCGATGTGACTTTAGGGAGATCGGACATACATAAACTTCGATTTATTTGTCTAATGGATGCATTATGTCAATTTGATCGTGCGGTTCACATTTTGCCCCTCTTTGAAGTAGTAATGTAATTTTGTTGCTGGTTCAAAGAATAAACTTTGCCACCTGGCTTTAAATTTAAAAAATTTTCTCGATTTTTCGATGCCCCAGTGGAAAGAAGTACACTGGTACATTTCCCCCTCGAGAGATTGGCGAAAAGATTCAATTTGAGGAATTCGATCTCACGATAAAGAGGTTTAAAATGGATGGTTATGGACGATGATGCAAATGAGATGATTTTAAGATGCTTAGAATAACAAATCTATATTATCCCAACAACTTAAATGATGATATGATGTAGACTGGATGAGATGGATGATGTGATATGCCATGATTATGCAATGGATGATTTATGCAGATGCTTAGACTAACAGATCTATATTATGATGATGATGCAAATGCAATGTATGTGAAATGATCGATGTTTCCTATTATGTATGGTATGAATGATATGTGATAAGCTGACAGTTTTCTGGATGTAGATTGGATGCATGATGGATGCATTGGTGATGATGATTAACTATTCATGCTATGATGTTAGTGCAGAAAATGAAGAAATTAGATGATGACAAGAGGATCCAACAAGTCCATGATTGGTCGAGACTTTATTAGAGATGATGATGATAGATGATGATGATGATGAATGATGATGATTTGCTTATCAAGGATTGGGATTTTCAAAGGGTCACTTACTTTATATTTGATAACACGCCTAAGTACGATGCATCAAGGTATGAAGGACTAGGATGGCATTGTACTTAGTGTGATGGAATTTGACTCGACAAATAGATAGGAGTATTCTTGTTCACACCTGACATACGGAAACCTTGCTAGGATGTACTTTAGAAGTTTTAAACACCTCGGACCAAAACACGAAAAGGTATAACCAATCAATGCAATAGTCAACAAGCTATCCAAAACATCCTCCATACATACCTAATAAATCAAGTATTCACCAAGTTATTTTACAAGAACGTCCAACAAGCACAGCAGACACAAGATAATGATCGTTGCCCCATTCCTATCCCTCTAAATCCCTCATTTGGATATCATGAAGAGGTCCTTGGAATGAGCGCAATAAGATAAATCAAAAGAAAAGATCAAGTACACAAACAAGTCAATGTTCTTCATACCTCTAGCCAAAGGGATTTGTTTTGATAGGATAAGAATCCAAGTGATATCCAAAATGATGTCCATTGTCAGAATGATATATCCTAGGACATGCATTGTGGAGGATGATGATGGTTTGATAAGTTTGATTGATAGGCTGTTGATATAAGGTTGACTGACATGTTTGCGACTGATCAAGAGTTTGATTTTGTGTTCAATGGTTCGTTGTTTCGATTTTGATTTTACGATTGAAGCTTGATTTTGTTGCCTGCTGTGATTGTTTCTGTTTGCATTGCCAAAGGATGAAGGTGATGATCAGTTTATTATGGATGATTGATTATTGCGGGTGAAAGCAAAATGAGATGAATGGATTTTTCCAAATATTTGGATGTTTTTGACGTTTTTGGAATGTTTTGAGGCTGTTTTTGGTGTTTTTTGAAGTTTTACAAATGTTTTGATTTTCAGTTTTCCAATGTTTTTGGGATTTTGTGTTTTTGAATGTTTTTGGATTTTGATGTTTTTCAAATGTTTTTGGATTTTGATGTTTTTCGAATGTTTTTGGATTTTGATGTCTCGGGGGCTGATCAGAGATTAGCCTTGCCTACATTTAAGCTCAGAGATGACGTAGTTTGGTTTCTAATGTTTTTGATGTTTTTCGGCTTTTATGAATGTTTTTGGATTTTTTCAATGTTTTGGATGTTTTTGGATTTTCTAATTTTATGATGTTTTTGGATTTTTGCATGATTTTGACAATTTGGATATGGATATGTGTGATGATATCAGTGCTCTATTTAGGATTTTTGTTGAAAACCAAGCTAAGGTTTGAACAATCGAGTTGATGGATTGATGATGATGATAACATTGTTGAGCATACACAACAATGCAAGGATTGGATTGATCAGGATTGATGAGGATAACATTGTTGAGGATGCACAACAATGCAAGGATGGATGTATTGATTGAGATTGATGAGGATAACATTGTTGAGGATGCACAACAATGCAAGGATGGATTGATCGAGATTGATAAAGCTTGGTTTGGAACAAAAGTTGTTCGAATTATTTGATGTGTCATTTGACGTTGAAGTGTGGGTTAGATGCAACTGATACTGATTGTTTGGATTGATGTTCGATGAAAGATAAAGCTTTGATAAGGAATATTTGTTCGTCAAAATATGCCATGGGCTAGTGATTCGGATCACAAATGCTTTGATCAATTTGGCTTCACGTCTGTCAATGTTCGAATCGCCACATAAGTTGGAGGACATAGATCAAGTTTTATTCTTGAAGCAAGATGTACATATCTGCCCCCAATGTATAGCAATGTATGGAATGCGATGGGTGGATGCTTGGATAGGTGTATGGATGGATGGATATGGCAAGCATGCAAAGGATTATCTTGTGATAAGATATTCGGATAAAGAATGCTAATTTGGATAGTGCTTCATGGCTCAAATAATGTTGCATAGGATAGGATCGATGAAAATGACCCATATCAAGATGTTTTACCGTAAGCAAGCGTAAAGCGTGCCCTAAAATTTTATCAAGATCAAGACAATTTGGACTATGGATGCAGATATATGCGAATGGATTGGATAAATGGTTCATGGATGAAATGGATTTATTATGGTTAAGATGGATAGGATGCTCAATTTATTACGGATGGGATGAGATGCTTTCATCTAGATTGGTGCACGTAGATGCTCGATTCTACACATGACGCCTGTTTGCCAGGTTTTCATCATGGTCTTGCCCAAAGCGCTGCCCATGCGGTTTTCACTAGGGGACGATTTTTATCTTTACTGTTTTCAATCCTTTTTCTAATTTTTTTTGGATTTTTTTGCTTTTTTTTTATTTTTTTGATTTTTTCAAAAGATTTTAAGCTCATGCTGAATCATGAGGTGTTGCTGATGTAGATACTTCTGTCATAATGTGCCATCGATATCCCGCATGAAGAAGCTGCTTTGCTAAGATACGTGCACTTGAATGCAACTTTTGAGATCCTTGATCTGCTTCGTTGATATCGGAGTTGACTTTGTCTTTGTGCGCACATTGTGATAGATTGCCTTCTGAATCCTTATGATGAAGGGTTGTTGCCAATACATGGTCAATGTGAGAATTGGATATCATGTGTGGAGGCGTGGATGGAGTGTGTTTAGGGATAAAAGATGGATCGGTTGACTGTTTGGAACCTTTGACTCTCCAAACTTGGGAAGATGAGCAATGATGGGTGGATACAGAAGTGTGCGTGGAATTAGGACCAACTGCTTGATACACTTTGTACGTCGCTTGAAAAGCCTGCTTTTGATTTTGTGGACATCTTTGATGGATACCTTTCCCTCTTTTAGTTTGCCCCACAATTTCTTTGACTAATGGAGTTTGATAGGGATGATATTTCTTTGTATTTTTTGGTATCCATGCGTATTTGATTTGTCCATTATGCTTCTTAGCTTCTTTTGCTTTGATAACGTTCTTCGTACTTTGATTCAGATATTTCCTTTGACGTTGGTCCCAATTCATGGATGGGGTGATGGGTGGATGAAGATTCGTGACGTGGTTGGTTGTAGTATTGACACTAGCTTAATCATAAGGACTCTTCATGCTCCCTATGTTGACATTTTCTTGAGATGAAGTTTCCCCCAGTATTGTGGTAGTACCTTCATTCTTTGACTCTTCCTGTTCTGAGATGTCTTGTTTAGTAAACATGCTCTGACAAATGACCACTGTAGTTGACGTTCTTTCAATTTGTTGCTCCGCTAACTCTGGATGTTCTATTTGACTTGTTTTGTTGAGCGAATAATGATGGATATCTTTATTCATGATGTCCTCAATCTGAGTTTGGGACATAGTTGATCCTGATGTTGACAACTTTGTTTGATTGTAGGAGTTAAGAATCTGCTCTTTTTGTGTAACAAAATCTTGTTCTAGATGAGGATCATCTACATGCCCATCTGTAGAAAGCATCTCATGGGTAGATGGAGGAGTATGTGCTACATGGATATGATCATCTTGCATGGATAAGAGAGTGTTCATTAGATTATTGTAGTATCTTGAAGATACAAATTCTTGATCTTGATTAATTTCGGAGTTGCTTTCGACATGCTTTGGATCAAGTTCTTGACATGGGGCAGCTTCAAATGATGGATTTCTTACAAAGGACTTTTGGATGTCCACATTAGGCATGGTCAAGTTCAAGGTTCCTTCAGCATCTGTAACCATGCGGTCAAAGGGGATCAACATGTTTTGGAAGGGACCATTGCTAGACCTTGGTGAAAGATTTTGATCATGCTTTTGAATAAATTCTTGAGATATGTCCTCTACCTCATAAGGCGATGTAGAGACATTTTCAACATGATCATAGGTTGATGGATTGTGCATTATGTCAATAGGATCAAATAATCCTAACACTCCTTGAAAAAGATCACTAAAGAGTGGCTCTTGATGTATGGCGATTTGATCATTGGATGGGGTGGAAACATCTTCAAGGTGCTCATCTTTGTTTTCAACAAATCTTATTTTTTGTGTTTGTGCTTGTGTTTGTTGAGTAGCTTGAGAAGCTTGTTGCACTTGTTGAGCTTTTCTTGACCGTTGCGTGGCTAGATATTGTTGGATGGCCTTTTGGTATGACTGGTGAGCTTTTAGAGCAATGTCATATTGTCTTGCTGCGTTTGGTTTTGGTGGTAGTGGGGGCGGATTTGGAATTGCATTGGATGTAGTGATGAGTTGTTGAGATACGCTTGGAGCGATAGTGAGTGTTTGAGATGTGATGGGTGGTGGTTGGAATGATTGAAGGGATAGTGATGGTTGGAATGACCAAAGTGATAGGTCCTTGGGAGACCGTATTTCGATTTGGGATCAATGTTGTTGTTTGATTAGATACCATCCATTGGTGTGATGTCGATGGTATATTCAAAGGATTTGTCGTGATGGTTTGATTGATGTTAGGTGGATTGATTTGGATGGCGTGATTGGTGTTAGGTAAAGGGGGAAGCCCTAAACCAAGGAATGATGTTGGTAATGGTGGTGGAGATTTCCCTTGGCGTAATGCTTCAACTATTTTGGAAAGTTCTGCAATTTGATCTCGCCAAATTTGTTCTTGATTTTGATCTTGACTCACTTGAGATAGTTGATTTGGCCTTTGTTTAAGCGGATTTGGGATTCCTACTTGCAGTTTTTGAATGGGATTATGGGAAAATTGACTTTGGATAATGTTATGATTTGGGATGATGTTCAGATTTGGCATGATAGGATGAACATTGTTGGTATTGGGAATCATTTTTCCAAAGTTTTCCGAGTTAGGATTCATGTTTCTAAAAATTGCACTTGGTACATCCACATTTGGTTTGTAGGGATTTGGTGGAATGATGTTGTTCGTTTCAAGGCTCATGCATTGATTATTTGATTGGTGGATTTGTAGGTTTGGATTTAGATCTATCATTGGAAAAGGTATTCCAATCTTTGACTTGGGCATACTCACACTTGTTGTACCATTGAAATTTGTCGAAGGCAATGATCCTATGCATGGACTTTGATAATTGATAGGCATTGCAAGGCTTTGAAGATTCAACTGATTTGGATTACCCAAGATGTATGGATCAAGTTTATATTCCATGTTCTTCTTGTGTTTTGACCTTGTTATGAAAAGTGACCTCTAAGGTTTTTAGGATCAATGACGAGATAAAGGATGAAAGGTGAATGATATGATGAGTGATGAACGTTTAGGAAATTTGAATCAATGCTAGACTTAGGGCTTGATTTTGATCGGTTTGATTTGGATAATGAACGTGTAAACCCTAAGATGTTGGATTGATCTTTAGGATGAACTTGTTCAAAAGGTTTGCTAATTCAATTAGATGTATGAGAAAGGATGCATTCCCATACATCTAACTAAACAAATGATTTTGATTTGGTTTAAGGATGTACCCAAGTCTAGAATGACGTTTGCAAAGATCTAAAGTTGTTTTGGTGAGATGGATTGATGAATGTTTGGAAGATAGATGAAAGTTTTGATGATCCTAAGAGACTTAGAGAGACTTTTTTTACTAGGCCAAGGTATTGAAGAACACACTTTTCTCTAAGAGCAATCAAAAGACTAATATGACCAAGAGATATCAAGCACATGTGTGGGGTCCAATTTGTTATCTTTGCTTAATGAGTACTTTTTACCATAAACACACTTCTTGATTAGGTTTCAAACTGAATGTCCCATGTCACAACTTCTTTTCGTCCCACAAAGTGCTATGTGGAAGTTTCAAGAAATCAGGACAAGGGTTGCCTAATGTTGACCTTTGTAAGAGAAAATTAAGATGTAAACCCAATTACTTAGGAACCTCTAAGGACATAATCCCAAGGGTAAGCAATAGTTCTTGGGATTTGTCAAAGGTATTTGCTCAAACTAAGGGGTTTGAAATTTGAATGATGATGTTGAATGTTGGTTTTGCAATGTTTTCGATAAACGCACTGTGTTTTCAAACATGCAATGTACAAGCCCTATGGATGTGTAAGACAATATTTGTTGAATCCCCACTTGGAAAAGTCCAGCTACGCTTATCTTTAGCAAATGGTTAGATGCTTGACCCCACCGGCTCCCCTCCATGACACTCACTTATACAAGGTAGCCAAGCATCAACACCCATGAAACTCCCATGGCATGTTTTCCATTTCTACTAAAGACTATAAAAGTGTGGGGCGGCTTCAGAACGACCGTTCTTGCACCAACAAATAGATTAAGGATTTTGGAAAATTCTAGCACATGGGTTCTAGTAAGGACTTTCTGTTCGTGGAGATTGACCCATATGGAAAGAGTCCCCTTTCGGATCCATCTTGTCGGAGCCAACCGCGTGATAATGGCATTTAACCAATACCCACATTTATATCCCGGCTAGAAATACTCTTGGCTTTAGAGTGTTACCGGTTGAGTCATTCCCTTGGGTGAGTACTTTTTCCCCAAGGCAGGCCCTCTAAGATAAATAAAAGCAAGCAAAGACACAATCCGTAACTCAATCGATCTTTGATGGCACAAAGAAAGAGAATGTACGCGAAAATGCCCCTACTCACACTCGCACAAGATGTTCAATTTTTAAGCCCAAATCGAAGTGTTTCAAAGCAATGCATTTTGAGTGTTTCTCTTGCACCCTAGCTCGCACAGAGCGCAAGGGGAGAGGATACGCATTCAAAATGCACCCAAGACAAAATCACAATTCAAGCACTTGTTCGTTTTATAGCCTTCAAAGCAATTGTGTGATTCGTTTTAAGCACCAAATGAAATATGAAGATTGCTTGTCCAATTTTTAACCCAAAACGAACTCTAGTAAGTGTCTAAGCTTGAATTTTAGCCTTTTGCAAATGAAAAAAATCAAATTGTTCTTTTTAGACCCAAACGAAAATTAGTGTCCTAGGAGCGAAAAGGTAACAATTTCGTAAAGAAGTGTTGAAAAAACACTTAAAGCCTTTAAAAACACTTTGAGTTTTCAAAAAAAAAAATCCTCCTCCTTTCGTTTTCCTTGTGCCTTGTGCCTTCGTTGTTCGTTTGTACCTATAAAAGAAAAAGATAGATTATGTGAGAACTCAATTTATTTTGTTTTAACTTCAAACAATATCATAATCCAAGATGATGATAATAAAAGGAGGTTTTATAAGTAAATCATTAATGACTCCATTTGAGAAGGCATCATACTTGTTAAACTTTATTTCTCCCTTATCATATTACTAGAGGTATTGAGCCAATGAATCAATCAAAAAGAATATACCTCTTAAAAACTTTCACTATCTCAAGATAATAAGTATAGTGATATAATATAAGAGAATATTTGAATCACGAGTGAATCACAACAATCCAATTAACATTTTATGTGGATTTACCAAATCTATCCAATAAATACTTAGCATACTAAATGTTTATTTGTTGATTTTCTATTAATCAAGTCAAAGAAAAAAGTATACATAAAATTTAATGTCTACACCATTTCTCAATGATGAAGTCAACATGCTCAATCAAAAAATATCACAGCAAAATGAAAAAAAAGAATGAGCATTTAAAGATAAAAATAAATAGCAACATGGATGAGATGAACAATAATAAAAAAATATATCAGAATCAACGTTATTCATGATGGCATGATGACTTCGAAAAGGTACATGGAGACCCCAACTTCTTTTTATAAATGCCACTGTCAGGTTCAAAGCTTCTTGTTGAGCACTTCACGTTACTTAAAGTAAACACCAACAAAATTGCGCACAGCTCCAGACAAAAGGATTAGTATTTGATTTATTGTCAAGGTGGTTTGTTGAAGCATTTATAAGTGACATGACTTGAACGAATCTGCTAGGAAATGAGAGATACACGTTGTTTCCTTTGTAAAATCGATCTTTATTGATTTTGTAGCCTTATGTTTCCTTATGTGTTCCCAGATCTGAGCGGTACAGATTTGGAGTGTACTTCATCTTTGGGCTGCAAGAAATTACACAGTAATAATCATAAATGTTTATTGAATGCAAAAGATAGTTATACAGCCAAGAAAAATTCAACATAAAGTAAAATAGAGACAGATGTGGAAGCCCTCTTAAGTCGGTACTTTGGATCAGTAAAAGAAAACAAAACGTCCCATTCTGGAGAGGCTATGACTGAAGACCCTGATATTAAAAACTTCCCTTTATTAATACGCATTAAGAACTTTGTTGCGTTGTCTACAGGTTGTACGTGAATGTTGCGTTGTCTACATTTTGACTGGAGAGGCTGCATTGTCTACAAGCTGTGCGTGAATGTTTTAAGAACTTCGCTTTATTGATACACATCTGTTGGTCGATCACAAAAACATATCACCATTCATTGATAACTCTGTGTGAGTACTCCTAGTTATGTCAGCCTCAATTTTATAGTAGCCTATGCAAGACAAGTGTGCAGCCCTAGGCACGGGAAGTGCGCAAATTTTAAAAACGAAGGGAAATATTATTAATGACAACAGTGAATGGTGATATCATTAATACTCCCTGGCTTATAGCGCTACTGCATGTGCCCTGGTACAATACAAATGCTACTCACAACCATCAAATACAGTCTGGAGGAAGTGTTAGATGCCCGCCTCTGTCAACAGCTCTTCAGACAGAAAATGATAAGATATTCTGGTCAGCACCATTGAAACACGCCTTGGTTGGCGCCTCTGTTAGCAAAATCACATCGACATTGATACTAGCTGGTGGTTTCTTCGGCCTTTATTTGGCTATTGAAGACTTTATTTCTAAAGTCTATCAACATTACATTTCAGGCCGACTTGTATTGCAATCAAAGTCACTGTCAATCGACTTCTTTGGCTGCTCCCATTCTGTGCAGGTACGCTATCTTATCTCCCAGGCAGAGGTGTGGTATAATCAGCTGTAATCAACAAGCAAGAAATAAATGTCAAATATAATACCAGCATACTTCTTGGTCCAAAAAAAAAAAAAATCGTGAGAAGAAACCCAAAGAAATTAGACAGCCATTATGCAACTTAAAAGCCAAATATAATGACAATGAACAATCAAGCTAAGGTAATCAACATTTTCCCTGTCTGCACGCGAATGAGAGCTTTTGAAATACTTTGCAATTACAAATGAAGTGCAAATGCTTTATGAGAACGGAACGTTAATTGACTGCCAAATCATCATTTTTAACTGAGATGTATGGGGTTAGTTTCAAGACTAAAACAATGAAGGCCCAAAAGTATTTTCTATATCAACATTTAAAATGCCAAAACTGCAAACGAGAAACAGATAGAAAGTTTCTAATGAAGAACAAAATATAACTGCAAGGTTAAGCAACATGGATAAGTAGATTGGTCATTTGCCCTCCTTCTAGCGCCATAATGTAGACCCTAAATCTGCATTTTGCTCAAAAACAAACAAGCATGAGTATCGTTAGTTAAATCAAGCAAATCAGATATAGAATCCCTATGAAATAATTGATCATGTTATCTATGCAAACAAAGTAAGTTATCAACATAAGCTAAGTGAAAGCATGAGAAAAACAAGAGTCAAATTCTATCCCATAGTGGATTGGTGTCACATGTGCTAGTGACCCTTTCCCAATCCTTGATCAAAGCTTACGATAAAAATGCTATGAAGATGGTGGAGTGATGATGAGCAAAATCAGTTCTCAAACCAAGAGAGTGACTTTGCATAAAGATTGTGGAGGATTTGCTCAATGTTGAAGCTTCTATTTTATAGATTTTAAAAATGCTAAGTGTTGAAGAGAGACCAATGTGGGACTAAGATTAGACAAATGAAAGAAGGACACTTGTCAAGTGATGATTGGTTGATGTATGTGCAAGATTTGGGAAGAGTGCCCGTGAGAGGGAAAATTTGAATTCAAATTTTGCAATGAATGTTGAGTTTGACCTTTGGAAGGGGACATGTAAGAGACATGTAAGGCCTCATAAATGCTATGTTGGGTGTACATGTCCACTTGGGGGGAGATTCAAACTTGGAGAATATTCTTCTTTTATGCCAAGTTGAAAATAAAGATTTTGATAAATCAATTAAATGCAATTTCATGTGCAAGTGGCCAAATCTAGAGAATGCAAGTGGGTGAGATTAGCATTAGATCAGGATTAGATTAAATTAATGATGATTAGGTGATTTTGACCAATTTGACTTGATTTAGGGATTTAAATCAAATCAAAGAGAGATGAATGATGATCTGAGATTTAATTAAATAAATGATTGATTTATTTAATCAAAGAGATGATGATAGGATCAAGTTTGATTTATTTGATTTGAACTGATGACTTTAGGAGATTGATACATAAACTTGATTTATTTGTCGAATGGATGCATTATGTCAATTTGCGTGTCTACATTTTCCCCTCTTTGAAGCAATGTACTTGTTGCATTGGTTCAAAGAATAAACTTGCCGAAATTTAAAAATTTTCTGATTTTTCTGATGCCCCAGGAAAGAAGTACATCTGGTACATTGCCCCGAGATCGAGCGAAAAGATTCAATTTGAGGGTCGATCTCACGATAAAGAGGTTCAAAATGGATGGTTATGGACGATGATGCAAATGAGATGATTTTAAGATGCTTAGAATAACAAATCTATATTATCCTAAACAACTTAAATGATGATATGATGTGAGACGATGAGATGGATGATGATATGCCATGATTATGCAATGGATGATTTATGCAGATGCTTAGACTAACAGATCTATATTATGATGATGATGCAAATGCAATGTATGTGAAATGATCGATGTTTCCTATTATGTATGATATGAATGATATGTGATACCGATGGATGTAGATTGGATGCATGATGGATGCAACACCTTGTGATGGCTCTTTTTTGTTCCCAGTACGGGTCACCACTGCATTACCCTTAGCCATCTGCACAGAATAAGAACAATCAAAACAGTGATGCTTGAACAATTATCTTTATATGTATGAAGACAATGATGCTTGAACATATATCTTTATATGTATGAAGACAATGATGCTTGAATAGAAGAATAATTAGTTTGTAATACATAACATATAAGAATAAGATAACCAGAGTGAATGATAATGCATAACCTATGAAACAAAAATGCTAAACTAGAAATAGGAATTCTTGAACAATTATCTTTATATGTATGAAGAAAATGATGCTTAAACAAAAGATTAATTAAATTTTTTGTATGTGTTTTCTTTTTAGTTTATTGCATTTAAATTTAGAAATATTGTTAACAATTTATAGAGTTACATTTATTCTAGAGTGAGTGACAAGGAAATAGAGGAGTGAGAAGCAAAGAATTACATTGTCTGCAAGGGAGTTAGAGTTTAAGAACATCTCATATCTCTTAAGCATGTACAACATAAAAATTCCCATGCACAGCAAAGTGAAAACCACACTCACATTTTAACTATGACACAATAGAAAGCTTACAAATGAAAAATAGTAAGAGTTTAACAAATCTCACATATTTTGTGCATGAAAAACTCATTGACAGGCATAAATCTTTGTGAATTGATGAAGCAGAACCTATGAAAAATATGAAAAAAAACCTAATAAAAAGAGAAACTCATAAATTAATGACTAGCATTGAAGAAAACCTAAGTGAATGATAATGTAGAACCTATGAGAATAAGATATCCAGAGTGAATGATAATGTAGTAGCAATGAGAATAAGATAACTAGAGTGAATGATAATACAAAACCTATGAGAATAAGATAAGCAAAGTGAATGATAATGCATAACCTATGAAACATAAATGGTAAACTATGACGGTAATATTTCTAATATAATGGATAATGTAGAACCTATGAGAATAAGATAAGCAGAGTGTATGATAATGTAGAACATATGAAACAAAAATGCTAAACTATGACTGTAATATTTACAATATAAAAAATAATGCATAACCTATGAGAATAAGATAAGCAGAGTGAATGATAATGCAGAACCTATGAAATAGAAATGCTAAACTATGACTGTAATATTTATAATATAAATGATAATGCAAAACCTATGAGAATAAGATAACCAAAGTGAATGATAATGTACAACCTATGAAACTGAAATGCTAAACTATGACTAAAATATTTGCAATATAAACCCGAGTGAAATAGAAAGGCTAAACTACGACTGTAACCTTTACAATATAAACCCTAGGGAAATAGAAATGGTAAAATATGGCTATAACATTTCCAATATAAACCCTAGGGAAACATAAATGGTAAACTATGACTGTAATATTTGCAATATAAACGTTTGAGAAACAAAAAATGTAAATTGTGACTGTAATATTTGCAATATAACCCTAGGGAAGACATATGCTAACATATGACTGCAATATTTGCAATATAAACCCTAAGGAAAGCTTTATATGGTAAACTTTGACTGTAATATTTGCAATATAAACCCTATGGAACACATATGCTAACCTATGACTGTAATATTTGCAATATAAACCCTAGGGAAACACAAATGCTAACCTGTGATTGTAATATTTGCAATATAAACACTAGGGAAACATAAATAAAAACCTATGACTATAATGGCTATAGTGAAGATCAATATAAAGCTTACAAATGGAAAATAGTAATGGCTATAATGAAGAATAATATAAAGCTCACGAATGGAAAACTATGAGAGGAATACCTGGAACAATATGGATGTTGGTGCACTGGAATCTGGGCTGCTGCCTCCCCTTGTTGTTAACTCCATGAATTATGTGCTTGTCACTCCTCCTTTTCTTATGTCACCCACTATAGAATAAGTGAATACTTGAAGGTTTTCATGGCTATTTGAATTTGATTGATGCTTGTTTGGTGTGGTGAAATAAATTGTTGTTCTCTTTTGAATTTGAATTCTAGGTGATATGTTGGAGATTTGATTGATTTCGTCCATTAATTCTTGAGTTGATTGGTTTGGTGGATTTTTTGTAATTGTTTCCATGATTTTTTTCTGAATAATGGTGGCCTTACAACTCTTAAAAATGGATGCAGGTGGGATATTTGAGTTTGACTCCAGTACGTGCACACCCTACTTGGAGAGATGGGATAGATTCATGTTGATACATGTTGTAGGTCTCATGGTTGAAGAGATAGGTGAATGCATTTGGGTGTTGGTTTGGTTATGCTATGGTGGGAAACATGGTTGTAATGGGTTCACATTTCGGTCAAGGATGGGTTAGATGGATTTGAATTGTGTTGACTTAGCACCTTGTTTATGTTGTGTAGTTGTGATTAATGTGAAAGTGATGCCTGGATTGGTGTGACAGTTGGCTTTCAAAGTTTATGGGGACGGGTGCAAAAATTAATGTTTGGGTTGTTTAATTTCCATGTTGGAATGCTACTTGTGTTCTGTTAGATACAAGTTGGATACACTTCATCATGTTTGGCTACCAATGTGCACTTGTTTTGTTTCAAAATATATATGATTGTGTGCATTTAAAATCTGATTTATGTTTAAAATAAAAACATGTGAAGGAGATGATGTGAGCAGAAGTAGAGCAGTGACGAAGGGACGATTTGCAAAGGATAGATGGTGATTGGCATGGTGATCCTGGGTGCACTCCTCAATAGGCGAACATCACAAGAATTTTGTGTCAAGGAAGATGGGAAAGGGAAGCTGAGGTTGTCATACCTATGGAAGGAATCCAACAGCAGGAGATCAATGAGAAATGGCATGATCATGGGAGGCATCCTTAATAAAGGATAAATCTTGGTGCATGTGGGCGCCAAAATCAGCAACGATACGCCAATCTTGAATTTTGATAACCCAGACATCAAGACCAAAGGCATTGGAACCATTAGGGTTTCAGAGGTGGAGTTGGGTATCATAGAGGGGGTTGGATCCCTAGGTGGGGAATAAACAAGAGTCATAATGGATGATGACACCCTCTACGTTGGAATCCAGTGCAGAGGTATGAAGAATTGAACTCGGAGGGATTTGTCCTAGATGACAATAATAAGAAAACAATAAACTTGAACTCGCCCAAGCTTGAAGGAGATATTTCTAGATTGGAAAATGTTTCCTTGGTTGCTAAATGGTATGGAAGAACCCTAAATTGGGAAAGTTTGAAAGCTTGGTGGTAGGGAAAATGGGGGCGTGATCTTGAATTCAAATCTTTGGCCAATGGTTTTTTTGTGGTGGTTTTTCCGACCATGGACATTCGAGAGAAGATAATGAAAGGAATTTGGATCATGGATGGCTTTGGTTTTTATCTATGTCGTTGGAAGGTGGGTTTGATCTACTTCAACATCAGGAGGATATCATGCAAGACTAGTATACCCTTCCAAATATGCCATTGGAGTATTGGGACCCTGAAGGTTTGGAGGAAATTAGAAACAAATTAGGCTCTCTCCTTTGTGCAGAAGAAAGAAAGGATCAGGAAGGCTTGGGCACCCACATAAGGATCTGGGTGTTAAATAATATGAATCGTGTGTTATGGAAGGAAATTGGGTTGGATTTGGAGTATGGTGAATGATTGCAGGTCCTCTCTAAGGACCTCTTTACTACTAATCCCCTGGTTAAAATTGTGGGTCGGAGATCATTGACTCAAGGAAAAGGTAGATGTGAATGTGCACCACAAGCTCCCACTAGCAATCTATCACAAAAAAATCCCCAACAAGCAGAATCAAATGAGGCAAGGGCATTGGAAAAGGAATTACTAGCAGATCCTCAAGGAGAGGAAGAGATGGCAGATAACTTAGGTGTCCAAGGAAGAGCTAACTCTCTAGATCAAAATCTCTCTGAAGCAATAGATATGATTGGGACCACTATAAGGGAAGAACTACTGGGAAATAAGGAAAATGAGGAAGAGCTAAACTCACTAATCAAGGTAGGCAATGAACTTGTAGATCTGGTAGAAGTTGCCAAAAGCGGATGCTTCAACCTAGAAACTGTGGAAGGGCTAGAAGACTAGATTAATGATCAGGACCAAGAAAACCTGAATCCCAACACTACGAAGGATGATCTTGAGAAAAATTAAAACAAAAGACAGAGAACAGTTTCATCGGGGCCTTCAGAAAAGGGAAAGTTGGGCATCTGCCAAAGAGACTCCCTTAAGGTATCACCAAATTGCGGGGAAAGCAAGAAGAGAGGCAAAATCCCAAACCAGGAGAAACTAAAATGGGATGGGGAAGATAGTGGCTAGCTGAAAATCAACTCTATGCTCAGAGTAGGGAAGGGGGATCCACTTCTTGAATAGCCATGAAAATATTAGCTTGGAATGTTAGGGGACTTAATGCCCCTAAAAGACGGTGCCTAATCATGCATCAAGTGAACTTTATGCAGTCTGACATTTTTTTACTTCAACAAACTAAACTAGGAGAATAGGAGAAGTCAAATTTTGGAAATAAAATGAAGTCTTGGAATTGGATTGGGGTTAACATGGACGGGCCCTCCAGTAGGCTCTTGATCTTATGGAAGCCACAAATGGTCATCATAGAAGAGGTGGCTTCAAGCCGGTGCTGGATTGCATGTAAGGTAAGAAGTTTAGCCTCAAACTTGTGTTTTTTGTTAATTAATGTCTATGGCCCCATCAATTGTATTCAAAAAAGGAATGTATGGCAGGAATTCGATACCATATGTGGCTCTCTCACCTTTTAATTCTATATTTTGGGAGGGGATTTCAACATAATCTTAAATTCATTAGACAAAAGAGGTGGAGTGAGTAGGAAACTGCAATCACATGTGGATTTTGAACAATTTGTGGAGTGAAATTTATTCATGGACATTCAAATTGGGAATGAACACTTCAATTGGACAAACATGAGGTTTGGGTTCTGTAACATTGCTGAGAAACTTGACAAATTTCTGTTTAGGGGTGATCTTAGACTCTTCCCATATACAATAGACTGTAGGATTCTGCCAAGCTACTGTTTAGACCATCTTCCTATGGTTCTGAAAATATTGGGAGAAAGGGGACTTTCCAGATGCCCCTTCAAGTTTGAGAACATGTGGTACAAGGATCCAAAATTCTTTCATCTGATAAAGTCTTGGTGGGATGGTTGTTAGCCGGGTGGGTCGAATCTGTCGAATCAAATAGAACCTGAAAAGGTGGAACAAGGAAACTTTCAAAAACATCTTTAAAGAGAAGCATAGGTGTGAGGAGGCTTTGCAGGGGCTCTCAGAGAGGATCATTGTGAACGGAATGGACAATTAGCTTTATCTGGAGGAGAAGGAGCTTTTGAAGGAAATGAATGATCTCACAACAAAAGAGGTCTTCTGGAGACAAAAATCAAGGGAAGTTTGGCTCAATGCTGGAGATAGGAATACAAAATTCTTTCACAACTCAACAAAGATCCATAGAGAAGTTAACTAAATCACTTGTATTAAGAAAAATAACGATAAAACCTTGGAGAATATTGAGGATGTCAAGCTCACAACAGTGGATTATTTTTAGAATCTATTAAATGATTGGCCAGGTTCCAACCTTGAGGCACAACACGAACTTTTGGAAGGCATTTCGCATCTTGTAAAATTTCATAAATGCTCTTTCCCCTGCATAGATCATTCGATTACTGGAATTCAAAGGCCATACACTTCTTGTTTCTCCTATTTGTGCATAAATTTATAATCCTTTTATGTTATCAATGAATGGGAGCTACCCCTATGGTAGCAATTTGTGAAAAAAAATTTATTTATTTATCTTTTATTGATTTATTTTAAGAATAGTTATTGTAAAATTAGATTATTTTTTTCTCTTTTTAATTTCTTGAATAACATTAATATTTTGAAATTCCTTGCATTTATTTCATGCTATTAATGTTAGCATTAATTGTGTCTACCACATTTACAACTATTTTAATAAGTTATAATGGTGGATGGTTTAATCAAAGAACATATCATCATCCTCACCAATTGATCTATAACCACATGATTTTTACCTTTTAAAATTGTGATTATGAATTTCATGGCTTATTTTCTAAAGTTAAGCTTGTATTCAAATAAAAAATTCAACACCATTTATGTATAACGAATAATTAATGTAGAATTAAATAAATAAATAAAAATACTCAACTCTTAATTTAATGAAGAAAAAATTATCACAGATGTTACAAACTAAATCATCACTACACCAAAACATTTAGATATATTAGCCAACAACCTCTTAATCATACAAAAATTGTAAACTATTTGGTTCAATTTTTTGCTTAATGATCTAATATATATGTTCTCATCAAGTGAACTCTGTGCCAAAAAAGAAGATTTATGTTTAGATGGAAGTGAAGTTTGTGCCTCTCAAAATAAACCTAATGAATGGATCTAAATTTCATTTGTAGAAATAATCTACGAGAGTGTTGCTAAGTAGGAAGAGTTTGCCTCCATTTAAGCAATGTATGGGAAAAAGACATTGAGAGACAATATTTGATAACTTTGTAACATGGAATTTTTTCCTTTTTTCAAGCCCCTAAGAAAAAAATAAAAATAATTAACAAATATTATGGACAACAAATAGTCATGTGGCAATTCCCCTAGGATGTTAATGCAATTTTGAATGTCATAAGACTATGCTTTAATACCCATGCATGTATGCATTGGTTTCTCTCTTCCTTGATAAATCCTTTGATGATTTAAATTAGTTAAATTTATTCCTTATATGCACCTTCTTGACATACACTTTGAAGTAATTTGAACTTTAGTTGGCTCATAATGGTTGGTATGAGAGTGGGATGTGCACCTTGATAGCGTTCCTAAAATTTCAAAATTTTGGGCCCATTTTATGCTTGGTATTGGCATGTCACATATATGCCCATAGGTAGGGTTTAGGGTTTTGGCTCTGTAACCTAGCTTCTAGGTCCTGTTATCACCTGAAATTGCACCCTGTTGAACCTGATGTTCAACACCTTAGTGTAACATGGGAAGACCTCTAAAGATGTGGGTTTCTTGTAAATAGAAGTCAACCTCCGGAGAAGGCCAACTTCCTATGGTGTCACCTAACTACTAATTTTGTAAAGGGAAAGGGAGAAGGAGTGCATAAAAATAAAACTAAACTGTATGGTGATACACCAAATTTGTTCAAACATGAACAACTGCCTAACTCACAATTTTCAATCAACTAGTAAAAGCTGATATGCACAACTCAATACTCATATGATATTGCATAAATGTTTCATAAGAAAGCTACGATACATGCAGTCCTAGAAGGATGATAAATTCTCCTCACAACTAAAACTGTTTGCATCACTAACATAACCTATAAGCTGCAATATACACATCTCCTTTGCTTAAAAGTGCTATTAATGAGACAATTAACAAGGAATAAAAGAAACTCACATGTAAATTTATCAATCATTCAACACACTCAATGAAACAGGTAACTGAGAAGGCAAAAGTGCTTTCTTTATTGATCTCCAAAGGTGAAACTGTTCATGCAATGTCTGTAAATGAGTTACAAAACTCAATATTCTCCTCTAAGGACTCACAGAAGTCACAAAAGAAGAAGAATATGCAAGTAAGAACTGATTATAAAAGAGGCAAAAATTCCATATATACAAAAGATGTCGGCCCCTGCCTTAGGGTTTAAAAAAATAAGTTGGTGCTTGGACACATCAGCCCTAGAAGCGCTTTGGAATGAAGTTAATGAAGCATTAAATGCGCATACCCTTTTTGCGTCGGTGAAATATTTCTCCTAGGCATGGCCTTTAGATCTTTTACAATGATCGCATTAACTCCAAGCCTTCGTGTCCAACCTTGAGAGCTCGTTAGAGCCGCTTTGAATGCTCTGCGGCATGGTCATTAATGCCTATCCGCTCTTACTAGTAGCGATCCTAGCTATCACTGTGACTCGCAGTTTCTTCTTCTTCGACTTTCTTCTTGCTCTAGATCTTTCAGCAAGTTGACCCCCCTCGAGAAGCATCATCATATTTACCTTGTCAGATTCAAACGTCATTGCTTCACCGAGTTGACCCATGTCGTGCACATTCTGTCAATCATTCTTTATGGGGGAGTCAATCAATCAAACTGCCCGTGATTTGCCCTAGCACCTTCTGATTGGTTGAATTTTTTCCATAGATTCCAAGACGGTCAAAGGTCACTTCCTTAGAATCGCATGTTGATGAGACACTAACCGTGTCTCCCCAATGCAATTAGACCTCATAGCAGCGCTTGGCAAGACAAACAACAGTCAGCAAGAGGTCACAACGGGTTTGGTGTGTCATATCGATATCCTTATTTCATCGCCCAGACACCTGCATTCACAGAGAGTCTCGCCGAAACCTTCAACAGGCCCATCACTATCGGCGAGACTTTAGATGTCGGGGAGAAGTCACAGCGGGCGGCTAGAGTCACATTGACATGCCTATTTCATTCAGAAAGATATATGACGGTCAGAAAGACCTCATGGTGAGCGGCCAAAGTTATATTGATATCACAAAAAACCATCGACAAGGCTCTCTTAGTCGGCAAGACTTTACAACGAACGCCAAGAGTCTTACCGATCTCCTTTCTTTCGCTCTGAGCTCCCTTCATTTCGACAAGACCCTATCGGGTCAGCGAGACCTCATAGCGACCCCTTCAATGTTTCCAAAGCTTGGATCCTTCGGCGGAGTCGGAGTCGGGATGAGAATCAAAATGGGACCGAAGTCGGAATGGGGGCAAAACCAAACAGCTCGTGGAACCGAAACCAGAACCAAATCCGGACCTGAAACTTTCATCAAGTTTCAAGTTTAGATTTCGTTCCGATCCCGCCCCCAGCAACATACAGGGCACGAAGGAATAAAGAAAAACACAAGGAAGAACAAAGAGGAGGAGACATCCCCTAACCACTGGCAGCAAAAAAGCAAAGAAAAGAAGGGCGGAAACGGGATTGGAACTGGAACATAAACAGGAACTGGAACTTTTGGAAAAGTTCCAAGTTCGGTTTCAGTTCCGATCCTGAGTCCGGAAAAACAAAGAAAAGTGCCTAAGGAAAAGAAAAACCCAAGGCACACAAAAACAAAGACCAAATGATGCAAAACATGAACAGGATAGGAACGAAAACTGATCCCGGGCGGAACACAGCGGGGGCGGAACCGGAACAGAAACAGGAACTAGAACCTTTGGAAAAGTTCCAAGTTTGGTTTCAGTCCTGATCTCGAGTCCGCCAAAACACAACAAAAATGGGGAAAAAAGGCAAGAAGAGAGAAACAAAGGGAAAAAAACCACCCCACGGTCAAACGCAAGGTCAAAGAAGAAAATGAGACGCACACAAGTGTTGAACCGGAACCGGAATGAAAACGGAAACTGGAACTTTCATCAAGTTTCAAGTTCAGATTATGTCCCGAACTCGCCTCCGACACCAAACAAAGACGACGGAAAAAGGGACGAAAAAGGAAGAAGAAGAAGGGGAGGAAACACCCCCCGACCAAAGAACAAAGAAAAAAGACAAGAAAAACAAACAAGCCTGACGGAAACGAGACTGGGTCGGTACCAGAAACTGGAACTTTTAGAAAAGTTCCAAAATTCAGTCTCGGTTCCGGTTCTGCCCCCGACAGAACAAAAGAAAAAAGGGCCCAAGGAAAATAAAACGGAAAGGGGGAAAACAAGGCAAAACATAAGATGAAAACCCACCCAAAACTGAATACCTACATGCTGGGTTCAACGCTTGTGGGAGCCACATTTAATCCACATGCTGAATTTTAAAACATAACCCCTCCCCCCACAACTACACAAGAAGAAAACAAGTTAGAAAAAAAAAAATTAACTCGAATGAAATTGTTCCTCCAGCTGGCCTTTATGAACACTCGAAACATAGGTTACCCTGCCTGATTGAGCCTGTAGGTGAAAATTGGGTAACATTTTTGGCAACCTCAGTTGGATGTTTGCTTGCTAAACATGCAGACTAGTAGCCTAGGCCAATCCATTGGGCATGGAGTCATTAGGAAAACTCAGAAAAAATTCAAAAGCAGTTCGCACATGGCTGCAACTCACTTGAGATTCATAGAACATAATGGGTTGGCAGAACCGACGAAACAGGAGAAACTAAAAGAAACTATTTAGTGTGTTGGAACAACACTTAGGGAATGAAACAACAATCAAACTAAAGTGTAGAAGCACTTATTGAAAACATAAAACCTAACCTAATATGTACAATGGAGGAACTTATCAAACCTCAAAACAAGGCTTGAGGTGTATCCCATTGACTGGGATAGGAAGCACTCCACCCTCAGTTGTGGCCAGTTGGTAAGCATTGTGTTCTTTGCAGTCTTTGATAATAAATGGACCTGCCCACATGTTGTCAAACGGGTGTGATGGTCTGGCCTACTTTTTAGAACATCCCATTTCAGCACAAGATCTCCCCCCATGAAATCTCTTGATCTAGTTTTCTTATCAAATTTTATCTTAGTCAGGATTTTTTGACGTTCCATGTTCTTCATAGCCTTGTTTCTAGCTTCTTCTAACTCCATCAGTTGAGTATATCTTAAGGCAAGTGGGTCAGTTTGTTCAAACAGGAGCAGCTGACTGGCAATGTCCAAGGTGGGCAACTCAGTAGAGATAGGTAATTTTGCTTCTTTATCGTACACCAACATGTAAGGCGAGTTCCCAATCACCTTCTTAGGGGTAATTATGTCTGCCCAAAGGGAAGTCTTTAGCCTAGCATTCCAACCCCTTTGATTGCTTTGAAGCGTCCTTTTGATAATGTTAATCAAATTTTTATTAGTGGAATCTGCAAGTCTGTTGCCTTGAGGATAATAGTTGGAGCTTGTGTTCAAGTAAATGCCATTCTTTAATGCCCAATCAACAACCTTCAAACCAACAAATTCTAGGGCATTGTCAGAAATTATAGAATCTGGGACTCCAAATCTGCAAACCAAGTCTTCATAAAAATTCAACATTGCTACTTCATTAGCTTCCTTCAGACGCAAAGCTTCTGTCCATCGTGTAAAGTAATCCATTGCTGTGATAATCCACCAATGGCCTGCACTTGAGGGTGGGTTAATTGCCCCTATGAAGTCAATTCCCCACTTCATAAACGACTGCTCTATGTGGATTGGTTGCAATGGCAAAGCAACAAGCTTTTCTTTGCCCGAAAATAAGGCACATTTGGAACATCTCCTGACATATGTATGCGCATCTTTGAACAAGTCAGGCCAATAATAGCCTGCTCTTAAAATATTATAGGTTGTCGTCCTTTTAGCATAGTGACCTCCAGAAGGTCTATCATGGAACTCATGTAATATCTGATCCACTCGATCATTATCAACACACCTGAGCAGTACTCCACTGTGATATTTCCTATACAACACATCATCAATCAAGATGAAAGGAATAGACTGAAGTCGGTAGTACCTCCTCTTTGCTCTGTTCAGATTAGGTGGACATGCCCCGGTTTTCAAGAAAAATGACATTTCCTGCAACCAGCTGGTAGCTTCATTATTTGCTGTCCCAACATTGACCAAAATTGGGTCTCGTTCATTCTCTACTACTGAAGTGTCTTCGTTAGCCAGCTGCTGGCATAAACCTTTTCCCCTCACCAATTGGGTGACCTAAATATCCACATCGTACTCCATAACTCTTGTGGTCCATCCAACCCGTTTTTCATTTAGATCTTTGCTAAGTAAAAATTCTTTCACACTGGAATGTGCCACTTGAAGATGAATTTTGTTATGAGACAATAGATGTCTAAATTTCTTCAAAATTTTCACAATAGCCAGCACATGTTTTTCTACAAAGGTATACTTCTAGTCATCGTCTTCCAGACCCTTGCTGAAAAAGGCAATGGGCTGCTCCAACCCTTCTACATTTTTCTGTACCAAGATTGCAGAAATTACATCAAAACTACCAAAAACATACAAGGTAAAATCCTTGCTGAAATTTGGGTTAACTAGTGTTGGGGCTGAAGCTAACGCCTTCTTGATCAGTTGAAAATTGTCCCTTGCTTCTCGGGTCCATCTAAACTCTACAGTATTTTTTAACAAAGCTGTGAGGGGTTTTAACAAGGCTACTATATCAGGGAGAAACCTCCTGAAAAAATTAATACGACCAATGAAACTTTGAAGTCCTTTCTTATGCGGAGGTAAAGGCAGCTCTAGGATTGCTGCAACTCTTTTAGGATCCACAATAATTCCTTCCCTAGATACAACATACCCAAGAAGCTTTCCTTCATGAACAGAGAAAACACATTTCTTGGGGTTCAATGATATACCAAATTCCCGACAACGTTCAAAAACCTGCCTCAAATGGTCAATGTGATCTGCTGTCTTCTTGGAATAGACAGTGATGTCATCAAGATATACTAAGACAAACTTATACATTAAATTGTTGAAGGCCATGTCCATAGCCTTTTGGAAGGTTGCTCCAGCGTTAGACAAACCAAATGGCATTTTTCTATACACCATTGTGCCTCACTTTGTGGTAAAGGCATTTTTAAATTGATCTTCTTCCCTTACCAAAATCTAGTTATAACCAGAATATCCATCCAGTAAAGAAAAACGTTCAGAACCTGACACACATTGAAGAATCTACTCCATAGATGGAAGAGGGTGCCTGTCCTTCAACGAAGCTTTGTTCAAATCTCTGAAGTCTACACATAATCTAAGCTCTTCGTCTTTCTTCCTAACATGAACTAGATTTGCAACCCAGCTAGTATGCTTGATGGGAAAGATAATCCCACTTTCAATAAGTCTAAAGACCTCTTTCTGCATTAGTGGCTCCAGTTTGGGATTAACTGGCCTCTGTTTTTTCCTTATGGGTTTGACTGCTGGCTCCAATTCTATTGTATGTCGTCAAAGATGTGGATCAAATCCCTTCAAATCTCCATATTCCCAGGCGAATATGTCAATGAATTCTTGGAATAATTGCAGAAAAGACTGCTTTTCAACAGCAGTGTTTATTTTTCCTATCTTGAGGCTTCTCTTGGGTACAATTTCTAAGTCCTCATAATGATCTTGCTGAGCTAATAAGTTGGCTTTATTACTTTTAGTCTGATCATCAGAGTTGAAAATACTTTCTAAGGTGACCAAACCTTTAGGCAACTTGTTATTCTTCAATTGCAGTACCTGGTCTCCATACTGTTGTTTAATTCTCTCTTGGTTTGATGCTGCAAACACGTCTTCTTCAAGTAGAAACTGTAGAATCTGCTCATCACTCTCAAAGACCTGCCAGTTAACATTGTTATCAGGCATGGAAGGCCTGATAATAACCTTGATGTGCTGCTAATCAGACTCCTTGCTTACACTATTTAGAATGTCAAACTGAGCTCCCACAGTTGCTAATCTATCAACATGCTGATTCTGATTTCTTGGAATTGAAATGATGTTGAAAGCCTCAAAATCCTCGATGAGGTCCCAAACCCTATGCTTATACAATTTAAGAACATTATTTTTAATAGCATTCAGGCCTCTAACCTAATTTACTACCAATTCACTATCCCCATGCACCTTCAAACACTTAATTCCACGTTTCCTCACCCATTCCAGTCCTTGAATAAGACCTTCATATTTTGCTGTGTTATTAGTGCCAATAATATCCAGCCCGTAAGATTATTTTGGCCAGAGCCATACCATTTGAGTGAGCCCCACAAATACCACCATGTACTTCCGTTAGTACCGTTTGAGCCTCGGTCTCATTCAGACATCTAAGGAGGATTCCATCATACCCACGACAATAAAGCGTATCACCAACAATGATGTATCGGGAAGAATGATGGATAAAGGATTTACGTTAGTTGCGTGTAAGTTTTGGGGGTATGATGTTATCATGGAGGTAAGTGTATATGTCTTGGTACCACGGGGAAACGGGACCTACAATATCGCACACCATGTCAGTCTCAGGAATATCATATGTAGGGATTAAAAGTTGTTCGACAAGAAACTCACACTCTGTTCGATCCTTGGGCATGTCAATCAAAGAACCAATAGTGGCCATGGCATCTGCTGCTTTATTCTGTACCCGCGGGATTTGGTCAAACTGTATGGAGGTGAAATATTTCTTGAAATCATCCACCATGCGTTTATAGGGTAACAATTTATCATCTTTTGTGAGGAATTCATCATTAACTTGCCTAATAACCAGCAAAGAATCACCAAAGACTTTCAAATGGGTTATGCGCCACTGTTTTACAATTTTGAGGCCGGTGAGGAGAGCTTCGTATTCTGCCATATTGTTGGTACATGGAAACGCTATCCTGAATGATTTTGGGATATAGTCACCTTAAGGGGTGACTAATAGAATTCCTGCCCCAGATCCACTATGAGTGTATGAACCATCGAAATATAACGTCCAAGTTGGTGCTTCTATCACTGTGTAGATTTCTTCATCCGGGAATTCAGTGTCTAAGGGGTAAGCATCTACTAATGGTGCTTCAGCCAATTGATCAGCAATAACCTGTCCTTTTATAGCTTTTCCTTCTACATACTCTATGTCAAATTCACTGAGGAGCATGACCCATTTGGCTATGCGGCCAGTCAAAGTGGTTCTAGATAACAGATACTTCAAGGGATCAATTTTAGCGATTAATTTGACCGAATGACTGAGCATGTAATGGCGGAGTTTCTGTGTGTTGAAAACTAGTGCTAGGCAAGCTTTTTCCATAGGGGAGTAATTTAACTCATAGCCAACTAGTGTTTGGCTGATGTAGTAGATTGCCTTCTCTTTGAATGACTCATCATGTTGCGCCAATAATGCCCCCAGTGCGACTGAGGTGGCAGAGATATAAAGCAGGAGGGGTTTTCCTGGAATAGGCGGCATCAAAATAGGTGGATGAGCCAAATATTCTTTAATTTTATCAAAACCCATCTGACACTGCGGGGTCCATCAGAAGGTGGAATCTTTTTTTAAAAGATGGGTAAAGGGCTGACATTTATCTGCGAGCTGGGATATGAACCGACGGATGGACTGCATCTTTCCCTGGAGGCTTCTTAACTGCTTTAGATTGCGTGGAGGTGGCATGTCCAGAATAGCCTTTACCTTGGCAGGATCAACTTCAATACCTCTGCGAGAGACTATGAAACCCAACAACTTCCCTGACGTGACCCCAAAGACACTTTTTTGGATTTAGCCGCAACTTATAATGCTCTAACCGCTCAAATATCTTTTTCATGATGGCGGGATGTTCTGCTCGTGTTCTGGATTTCGCTAATAGGTCATCAACATAGTCTTCCATGATGATATGGATGAGGTCATGGAAGATGACCGTCATTGCTCTCTGATATGTTGCTCCCACATTTTTGAGACCGAAGGGCATAACATTGTAACAGAAAGTGCCCCAAGGAGTTGTGAAGGCGGTTTTGTGTTGGTCTTCAGGTGCGATTCGAATATGGTTATAACTGGAGAAGTCGTCCATAAGAGATAACATCTCATGTCCTGCTGTTAGGTCGACCAACATGTCAATGTTGGGAAGAGGGAAATCGTCTTTTGGGCAGGCTTTGTTAAGATCCCTGAAGTCCGTGCAGACTCAAATGTCTCTGTTTGGTTTGGCAACTGGAACTATATTGGAGATCCATTCGGAGTAGTCAATTGGTCTGATAAATCCCGCGTCCAGTAACTTCTCCAATTCCTTCTTGACTAACAATGCGACTTGCGGATGCATCTTATAGAGTTTTTGCTTGATAGGTTTGGCGTCTGGGCGAATGTCTAAGTGATGCACCACTAAAGTAGGGTCTAAGCCTGGCATGTCTGAGTATGACCAGGCAAAGTTGATGATTCCTTCTCGAAGTAGCTGCACAAAGACCGGATACTCTTGTTCGGAGAGTGACTTGGCTACATAGGTGATCTTAGGACTTTCAGCAGTTCCCAAATTAAATTCTTGTGTCTCTTCAATCAGAATAGATGATCTGGCAGATAGCTGAGTTCCCATAAGGGGAAGATGAACATCTCCATCTTCCAGCGCCTCTTCGAGGTTTTCGCCTTCAGATGCGTCCTTTATTTTTACTTTTTCTAGGTCAGGAAGTGCCTCAGGGAGGTTTTCACTAGATGACCGCTTTTTATTTTTATTACTTTTATTTTTGCGACTGGAGTGTTCATCCTCCCCCAATCCCATAAGGTTGACATACATTTCCGCAGACATACTGACAGGTGTGGTATTATGTAGGTCCCAATCAATGAGTTCAGGGTGACAAAGGGATAGGCTAATGGTGCAAATGGATAGGCATTCGAACATGGAGGATAAGTTAGTGTGATCAACGTCATCGTACGCATGTATGATGGACTCCTCCTCAGGTATGTCTGCCAATGAGCCATCGTCCATGGTGATACCATTAGAAGTATTAGATGATGTCGCGGGGCTTTTCTGTTTTATGTCATACCCAATGCCTACTTTCTTTGGTAACTGTGGTGTATCAATGGGTTGCAACCGCCCTTGTTCCTCTTTGCCTAGGCCTCTACCTTGATAGTTATGTTTTTCCACGAACTTTGTTGGCCAAGGATACTTTTCCTGAAAATATTCCTTTAGAGGAGTTTCGGGTTCGGGCTCTTCTCGGTAGACCCATTGGCTTATGTCCTCCTCTAGCGCATCGATCTTGACACTCGGAGATTTGAAAGTGGTAGTAGGAATGTTTTTACCACTGAAGGTGATGATCTTATCTTCCTTTTGTGCAGCCTGTGAAGGTTGACCGTACTCGTGTGGCGATGGTGGCATGGTGGCTACATTGAGAGCTGTATGCATTTCATATTCCCCACACCCTTTGTTGATGATCTGGACTTTGGTGACTGAAGGATTAGTGGCGGAGGATGGAGTGGTTATCATGGTGGATGGTGGATTAGAGGATGATGACGGGGATGCCCCCATTTCAACCCCAGGACAATAATGTAAATGAGGAAAAGATGCTTCTAAAGCGCGGCAGTATTCTAATGGTTGGGGGTCGGCATAGATGGTGATCTCTTGTCCATTGACGGGGCATTTCAGGCATTGATGATATGTGGAAGGGACGGCTTGCATAGCATGGAGCTATGGGCGGCCAAGGAGGAGATTATATGGTAAGTCCAGAACAAGGACATGACATGTAGTATACTGAAGTACAGGTCCCACTTGGATAGGAAGACTGATAATTCCTTCTGAATTTCGTTCGACATTATCATAAGCTTTGATTGTAATGATCTAGTTGCTTAGGTCCACTTGAGTATACCCCACCTGTTTTATGAATTTCAAAGTACATAAATTAAGGGCAGAGCCATTATCTACCAGGACCCTTTTTATTTTATGGCGGGCAACTATGACTTCGATATGTAGGGGGTGGTTGTGATTGACATCGATGTTTGGCATATCATTTTGGCTAAAATGTAGGTGATGAGACAAAGCCAAGTGCCCCACCAAAGCTTGGAATTGTGTGGGGTCGGTGTCATTTGGCACATGGGTTTTTTGCAAGGCTCTATTGAGGATTTCTTGATGTACTGGGGAAGACTTAAGCAAATCCAAAATGGATATATGAGCAGGGGTCTTCCTTAGATGATCAAGGATGTTGTACTGAGAGTTTACAGGAGTTGGTTCGGTGGGTGAAGAGGCTGCAGGGATGGTGATGCGGGCTCGTCGTGTAGTAACAACACATTGAGGGTCTTTGGCTTTAACGTGTATCATGGACACTCGGGGTTCCACCTGCTCAATGTAATGAATAACACCTTCATAATTGAAGGGCACATTCTTGTAATTCACATTATTCGTGCTGTTGTTTTAAGGATTACTGTTGGAGGTGCTAGGGCCTTGATTATGGTTTGGGAAGGCATTTTGATAAATCTGCAGTTGGGCATTGGACAACAAAGGTTGACTGGGGTCAACCTTGATATCTCCTCGATCAATGAGATCTTGGACATAGTTCTTCAAACCCTGACACTTATTCAAAGAGTGTCCCTTGATTTTATGGAAGTCACAATACTCGATTTCCTTAAACCATGCTGGTTTGGGTTTGGACTCGTCAAATGGCTTGGTGACAGGGTATGTGATGGGGTAATTGATTTGTAGCAATTTATTGAAAACAACACTCAGGGGTTCACCCAATTGGGCGTATTGACGTTTGGTGTTCCCCTGACTTTTTTGGTTTGACTGTTGAGGGGGACGAGGTGCCCCCTGTGGTACAGATATGGCATTGGGTATAGACTGTTGTTGCTTTTGGGATGCATTAGCCACTTGGACATGTTTGGTGTCTGTCATGCCATCATTCACCGCATTCTTGTTCTTGTTCCAGAATCGTGGTTTATCTCCAAATGACCTTTCTTTATCATGGATGTGTATTTTGATGTGACCTTTGGCAATAAGGGCACATTCAAGGATAGGTCCCTTTTCCACTATCTCGGCGAAAGTGGTGACACAATGTAATCTAAAATTGTGGGCCATGTCAGGATGAGAATTTTCCATGAAAAGGGTGACCATGTCTTTTTCTTTCAGAGGATTTTTCATTCGACTTGCTAATGCATGCCACCATTGGAGGTAGCTGATAAAGGTTTCTCCATCACGTTGTTTCTCTTTTAGGAGATCTAAGGTGTCTGTATCCTTCTGCAAATTGAAAGAGAAGTAGGATACAAACTTTTCTGATAAGTCTGCAAAAGTTTTTATGGACCCCTTTTCAAGAGTCATGAACCAATCTAGGGCATGGCTTGCTAGGCTTCGTGGGAACAGGCACAAGAGATAGTTATCACTGTACATGACTTCTTGACACTAGGAATAAAACTCCTGCAAGTGAGCCTTTGGGTCTTTGTCTCCCTTGTATTTGTCAAATTTTGGTATCTCGAAATGTTTAGGAAACAGGATCAATGAGATGGAGGGATCAAACGGATATGGGCATATATCTTCAAATTTGAATGATTGTTTTGTAGTCTCGGCTTGAAGATCCTTAAGTGCAGCTTTGATTTCCAACAAATCCGAGCTAGCTGGTGGCGGGTTGGGGGGATATTGATGATAGAACGATGAGGGATCCTGCTGAAAGGGCGTCGGATTGTTGAAATATGGGTTTGGATGATTGGATGATGACATGGTTTGCTAGTAAGATGGGGGATTCTGTTGATACGGGGGTTGTTGTTGTGGGGCATAATATGAATTTGTTTGGTAAAAGTGTGGGGTAGGTTGTTGAGGAACTTGGATGGGGCATTGTGTGTTGGTTTGTTGGTATTGAGGGTATTGTTGTGATTGTGGGGAGGTCACATAAAGTGGTTGTTGGGGAAATTGCTATTGATTGTGATAGTAGTAGTGTTGGGGAGGTTGTTGTTGTGACGTTGAATGTTGTATGGGCTGAGGTGGGATATTGTGTTGTGGTTGAGCCTTTGGACGCAAGAGGGACGCGAGAAAGGGAGATATGGTCTGGACAATAGGTTGAGATGGATTGCCTTGTGATTGGTAGGATGGTTGTTGTGAAGAGGCCAAAGCATTGTGTATAGGTTGTTGCGGATGAGATGGCGGAGGTAGCGTAGGCGTGTTTTGTAGAGGGGGTTGTTGGGTACCGCTCGGAATGTTCAGCTGGGGTGTGCCTTGTGGAGGTATTTGAGGCGGAATGGTAGATTGGCGAACCTGTTGAGGTGGTATATTGGTGGCCCCAGGAGGTGGAAGGGATGTGGCAAAGGAGGTGCCCCCAATGTTGATTGGCGGTTGGTTGGAAGGAGGGGGTGTTGTTAATGTTAATGGCGGAGGTTGTGGAACGCTTTGTGGCATGCCGTAGGCAAAAGGATTATTGGGATTAGGCACTTGAGGTCCTCCTATAACTGAGGTCGAAGCGTGTGAGGGATAGTTAACCTGATAAAGAACGACATTGCCAAATTCAGGTTGATGCCAATCCTCAACTGGAGGAATATTGGAAAAGTGCGAACCTTCAGGTGCATTTTGTGAACCTTGGAGTATGTTAGATGGGGGACCTCTATATTTGGACAAGTCAACATTGGAGGGGGGTTTAACACCCTTCTCAATTAGGTGAGCCAAGATTTCTTCCCCATGTTTCTGAAGAAAATGGTCAATCATTTGCACATTGGCGGGATTACTAAAATGTTCCTCAAGTGTGAGTTCAGGTTGATTAACCATACTTTCTTCTCCATGTGGCGAGTTATTCTGATTCTCAGTGTTGGAGTGCGATGAAGTACCATTATGGGGATCGTGAGGGATGTTGGTACCCTTGTTAAAATCTGATGAGACATTGATTGTGTTTTTGGGATCTTGAGGGTTGTTTGATTGAGCATTCTAAGCTTGACGGTCGGCCATTTTCTTTGCCTGTGAACCGGTCTGAACACGCATGCAAATGCGGGATGAGTAGATTAATGCCTTTGTCAAATGATTTGATTGTGATTGGATAAGGTGTGATTTGGATGGGGGTTTGGATTTGGATTAGATTTTGTTGCGATATATTGGATCGAATTGGATTTTGATTGGATTGGATTTGGATTGGATTGGATTTGGATTGGATTGGGTTGGATTTGATTGGATTGGATTTGAATTAGATTGGATTTGGATTTAATTTGGATTGGATTTGGATTTTATTTGGATTGGATTTCGATTGGATTGGGTTGGATTTGATTGGATTGGATTTGAATTGGATTGGATTTGGATTGGATTATTTGGTTGGTTTGGACAATTTGATCGGTTTGGATAGATTTAGACTATTGGATGGGTATGGTTGGATGATGAAAGATGTGAGAGAGAGACCTTAAGCTTGATCATAGGAGGTTACCCTTAGTGACCCTAGAGCTTTGATTGATTAAGAGGATGATTACGGCACCGAATCCACCTTAAGATAGGAATGGATTGATTGGGCCGAGGATGATAACTTACAACACCGAATTCACCTCAAGATGGAAGCGAATTGATTGGGGTTGAAGTTAAAGACTAATAATCAACTTCAAGTGCTATAGTCAATTTGGGTAACCACTTTGTAATGCAAGGTTAGGATAGTTTGGCTATGGGTGGTGTTTGGCGATGTGAATAGTAAAGTTGTGATGTTTGTTAGGTGAGGGTGTGGACTTTTGAATGGAAAATTAAAATGAAAAAGGTGGATTAAAGATGATTGTGGAGAATGAATGGGGATTTATAATGGTTAATGAAGATTTGGAGTGATAGAATGGAGGTTTAAACGGATCAAATGGAGGTTTTGAGAGGCTTAGAGTGACAAAATGGAGGCTTAGGATGATGGGATAATGGTTGGGAATGATTGAATGATAGTTTAGAGGCTAAACGGATCCAAATGGGGCAATTTCGGGTGTTCAGGAGGGCAAATCCGCCCCTCTGCAGCAAAAATCAAGGGCGTTGACAGCTTTCTGCAACCAATCAGGGGCGCTTCTGCCTTTCTGCAGCAGAATCAGGGGTGCTTCCGCCTTTTTGCAGCAGAATCAGGGGCGCTTCCGCCTTTCTGCAGCAGAATTAGGGGCGCTTCCGCCTTTCTGCGGTAGGATAGAGCTTGGTTTTAATGGAAAAGGCTATGGCAAGGACATAAAATGATAAAGTAAGGCCAAAGTATCAAAGATTTCACAGATTTTTCATGAGAAACACTTCAAGCAAGCACAATCCTATGATTAATATTAAGGGTATGGCTAGGCAAGGTCTTAATCTAGGATGCACAAGGCTTCTAGGGAGTCCTCGATATACTCTCGGTATGTGAGGCACAACCGTGAACACCAGCCCGTCACAAGCGTGAGTCGGGAACCCTAGCGAGATACTGAAAGGCTCAGACCAACTCTTCACGTCTATCTAGGTATCACCCTAGCTTCAATGCTCCGCCAATTACGACGTGACTGGATTGGGGTACAACTTTCATTCTCCCCCCTTTATTTACCCCGTCGGTACGCGTGGTTGGAATTGTCCCTTGGGGTGATGAAATCCCCAAGCAGGTCCCACTATAAAGAAGACACTGACCATTTCCAACTACTCCCCAGGCTCACACGAAGTGCAAGGGGAAAGCGAAAACAAATTAATGCCCCCTTGGGTAACACAAGAACATACAATCACAGCAAGCAATGAAGTTGATTACCCCTAATTAGACTATGTTCCAAAACAACAAAGATAATTTTTTGAAAATCTGATCAAATAGATGGTCCTGCAAGCAAATGTTAGTTGTCTTCTTCTTCGTCCTTGGTCAAATTATGCCACAATATGCTGTAAAACGTTAGCAAAAAACCCCAATATCCTTGCCAAAATAATGTTAGAGGGTTACTACTTGAAAATAGCAAAAAATGGGAGCAAAAACGAAGCTAAAATGACTGTTTTACCTTCCAAACTGTGCTATTTTGGGGCGCTTCCGCCCTTCTGCAGCAAAAATAGGGGCGCTTCCGCCTTTCTGCAGCAAAATGGGGGCACTTCCGCCTTTCTGCAACAAGAGGTTAGAGGGCGCCTCCGCCTTTCTGCAACAAACTTTATCAGATTTTCAAGAAAAAAGGAAAGTTGTGCCCCTCCCACTGCAAGAAAAGTGTTAGAAAAACCTTCTAAATATATCCCTAATTGCAGCAAACTTGTTAGAAGAAAATAAAACTTTTGGATGTAGGGCGCTTCCGCCTTTCTGTAGCAGACAAGAGGGCGCTTCCGCCTTTCTGCGGCAAGGTAGAGGGCGCTTCCGCCTTTCTGCAGTAGGACAGAGGGCGCTTCCACCTTTCTGCGGTAAAGCAGAGGATGCTTCCACCTTTCTGCAACCTTTTCCTACACAATTCTTAGCCAAAACAAAGGTTAAATGCAAGAACCCGTTTGTGGGTCCCACCGGGCGTGCCAGAAATGTGATCCTAAGAATTTTATCCTACTCTAACGTGCAAAACAACTTAAAAAATGCAAGTGATAAAAGACTAAGGACACTTCAAGATTAGTCTAAAGAGTGATGAAACAAGAAGGAAAATGGATAAAACAAGACACAAACGATTTCACCTTCCTTGTTGTTGATGTCTCCTTGATTGGCCCTTGCTTGAGATGATTTTGTGTGCTCCTTAGATGATTTCTTGAGTGACTAAATGCAAGATTCAATGTGCAAAATGATTAAAAGAGATGGCTAAATGATGGCAAAGGATTGAGAATGCAAATTGGCAGCATGTAGTTATCAAATGGCTAAGTGTTGAAAATGCCCTTGAGGAGGGGGTATTTATAGGAGAATTTGAATTCTCTAGAGAATTCAACGGTCAAGATGCATCCAACAAGGTCAAGATGAAGGGCTATGGTGGGTTGAGAATCCACAAGCCCTCACATCTTGACATGTGGATGGTGAAGTGGCCAAGAGAGGATGAGGTGTAAGTGAGGTGTCAAAAGGTACATGAGGTGGAGAAAGGACATGCACCTTGGGGAGTGAGGAGATTTCCTCAAAAAGGGATTCCTTGTCCCCAAGTGGGAGTGAAAGGGACATTTGAGGAATTTTGGAATTCCTCAAAAATCTACATGGGAAAAGGAAAGGTGGTTGGAGATATAAATGTGAATTAAAAATTCACATTCCTAGGATGATCTAGAGGATAAAAGGTGGGCTCCAAAAAGGTGGGACTTGGTCACATGTGGAGATTGTGACAAGTCCAAGGTTCTAGAAGCCTTGGAAGGATGGAATGTGAATTAAAAATTCACATATAAAGGAGGGGAATCTAGGACAAATAAATGTGAATTAAAAATTCACATGGGAAAGGGGTTAATGCCAAAAGAAGGTAAATGCAAAGGTTGGCTAAAAAGTGGTGCTAAATCTAGCTAATGACCTTGGTTAAGGTTGTGCAAACATTGGATTAGGCTAATTAATGGAAGATTAGAGGCAAGTGGCAAATGTAGGAGGATGTGACATTAATCTTTGATTAAGAGGATGCACATCATAATCATGAATTAATTAAATTAATTCAGATTAGGGCAAGGTTATGGAGGATGTGACAAGGAGAGAGAAAGTGAGGAATTTTAAATTGATTTTAAATCAAAAGGGTAAAAAATGACTAAATTAAATAAATTAGCATATTTATTTAATTTAGAGAGGAATAGGGTGAAAGATAAAGTATTAATTATTAAATTAAATACTTTACCGATAGACAAAAGGTGTAATATTAATTTAATAAATTAATATTAATACGATAGACAGAAAGGCTGTAAATTTAATCATATGGAAGTGATTAAATTTGGATGTCTACAACCTTAAACCTAACTGATCAGCTACTTGCTTGGGCATTATAGAACAGGTAGTTCCACTATCTACCATACAATTATGGACTAATTTTTTTTCCAATAATCAATGAAACATAGAATAGAGGATGTCTCATGTTCTTACCTTGAATCGTAGACTTCCCTTTGCTATTGGGATTAGCAACTTTTCCTTGATCATCATTAGCCATCACGACCTTTTGGGAATCAGCAGCAACTTGTTCAGGATTTACATCTTTGAATAATGCTTTTCTAAGTAGATCAACCTATCTAGGAATGCTTAAGGAGTCCCACATGGTCATATTCACATTCATCTTCTTCATGTTGTCCACAATATTGTAAGGTAAAGTTAAAGATACCTTCTAATGTACCTTGGCAATAGCCAGTTCCTTATTCTTGTGAGGCTGCTCATTGATTAGTAAGAGAGTAGTTGTTTTTGGTACATTCAGGATAGGTGTGGATGGTGCTTCTATAATTGCAGGGCCCTTGTTTTTATCAGTTGATTGCTCCACCTCTAGAGCTCTTTTCTTAGCTCATGTATTGGATGCAATTGTTGAATCAACATTCACACCACATAACTCTTCCCTTTGCCAACTTAAAAAATGCAGTCTCATTAAAATGTATATCCGATTGTTGTTTAGGTATATTAACAGGTGCATATAACTATGGACTAACAACATTCTAGACCATAAATGCCTGATTAACTACCCCATTTGAACATGAGGCTAGGCTATGTGCTTTATTACATGAACAACACCATTCATCTTCTATCACAAGATTATTCTGGGCTAGAACCATATATTTCGCTGGACTTGCAGCATTGAGAGGAGCTGGATTATAAGATTGGAATGGTCTTTTATTAACATTTTTCCTCTGATAACCACCTTGATAGGGTATTCTATTTTTCTAATACTGATATCCCTGATTTTGATAAGACTGATTTGTATTTTGACCTTGCTGTTGGTTCTGCTATTGAAAATTCAGCCTTGCCCCTTGATACTGTTTCTTCATGTTGGTCAACTCATTTCCCATGGTTTGTAAAATGCTTTCTATCTTATACTGACTAGACTGGATCTCTTGCAATTCACTTGATGGTCCTACAGCTGACACTCCCTGGCTCACAACAATGGGTAATGCTGGAAAAGTAGGTAAAGGGGTTAAAGATGGAAATTGCAAAGGCATACTTGATTGAATTTCACGGAAATAGGGCATAGGTGGCCTGGGCGCTAACTTGCCTGCCTGAATGAGGTTATTTTCTGCCTTAATAGCTATGCTATAAGCTTGAGGTAAGAAATATCCCCCATGGACTGTATCATGACTGAGATATCACTATTTAAACCTTTCAAATAGTATAAGAATGCATAATCAGTAGAAGGCCTTACCATAGCAGGTATCCTGTTCCAAGTTTTTTGAAATCAGATATTGAAGTCTGCCATTTGTTCTTAGGGGGCTCTTTTGATGGTTGTTAACTACTCTACCAACAGGTGATCAGATTTTTCCTCAAAAAATCTGTTAAATTCATCACCAAGCTCATCCCATGTTCTTATAGAAGCCACTAGCAAGCTTCTAAACCATTCCAATGCCTTCTTCTTGAAAGATGCAGCCAACAATCTCACAGCCACATTTTCCTGTGTCACATGATGCACATTGCACAATGCTGCCACATCCCTGATATGCTCAAAAGGTGTCACTTGTCCTTCTACAGTAAACTCTGATAACCCTTTTAACGCTACTAATGGAATATCATGATGTTGCGCTAGGTTAAGGTGACTAGCCTGGTTGAACGGTACGAAAGGAAAGGCCCTTGGCGCTGCCATTGAGCTGGAATGCGTTGGTACGCTTACTAAAACAGAACCTGAACTTGGTTGAAACATATTTTTTGTAGCAAAAATACTATTTGTTGAACAATTGAAAGCCCCAAATGAGGAGGCAGAAAGTTTCGTTCTAAGAGTACGAGATTCTGAATGCCTAGCTAAAGAGTCTCTTCTTCTCCTTTCATATGAAAACAGTGTCTTGTCACTAACACTAGGTGGTGTTGATTGAACTCTAGGAGGAGGAACAATCCTTCTGAGAGTTCTCCCTCTTCTTCTTGGAGGAGATAAATGTAGAAACTCTACAACTTTTGAACTTCTAGTTTCTATTTTTCTCATATAAATAAACACACTGATCCTTTCCTCCACACAGAGTCACTAGATATGCTTGAAAACGACCTCTAAAAGGCTATCAGCTCACTGTCAGCACATCAAAATAGTAAGGCTCAAGAATTTTACTTCTAACTCGGTCCCACCGGGCGTGCCAAAACTGTTGTCACCTGAAATTGCACCGTGTTGAACCTGATGTTCAACACCTCAGTGTAACATGGGAAGACCTCTAAAGATGTGGGTTTCTTGTAAACAGAGGTCAACCTCCGAAGAAGGCCAGCTTCCTATGGTGTCACCTAACTACTGATTCTATAAAAGGAAAGGGAGAAGGAGTGCATAAAAATAAAACTAAACTCTATGGTGATACACCAAATTTGTTCAAACATAAACAACTGCTTAACATACAATTTTCAATCAACTAGTAAAAGCTGGTATGCACAACTCAATACTCATATGATATTGCATAAATGTTTCATAAGAAAGCTATGATACATGTAGTCCTAGAAGGATGATAAATTCTCCTCACAACTAAAACTGTTTGCATCACTAACATAACCTATAACCTACAATATACACATCTCCTCTACTTAAAAGTGTTATTAATGAGACAATTAACAAGGAATAAAAGAAACTCACCTGTAAATTTATCAATCATTCAACACACTCAATGAAATAGGTAACTGAGAAGGTAGAAGTTGCTTTCTTTATTGATCTCCAAAGGTGAAATTGTTCATGCAATGTCTATAAATGAGTTACAAAACTTAGTATTCTCCTCTAAGGACTCACAGAAGTCACAAAAGTAGAAGAATATGCAAGTAAGAACTGACTATAAAAGAGGCAAAAATGCCATATATACAAAAGATGTCGGCCCCTGCCTTAGGGTTTACAAAAATAAGTCAGTGCCTGGACATGTCGGCCCTAGAAGCGCTTTGGAATGAAGTTAATGAAGCATTAAATGTGCATACCCTGTTTGTGTCGGTGAAAGCTCGCTCCTAGGCATGGCCTTCAGATCTTTTACAATGATCGCATTAACTCCAAGCCTTCGTGTCCAACCTTGAGAGCTCGTTAGAGCCGCTTTGAATGCTCTGCAACATGGTCATTAATGCCAATCCGCTCTTACCAGGAGCGATCCCAACTGTCACTGTGACTCGCGGTTTCTTCTTCTTCGGCTTTCTTCTTGCTCTAGATCTTTCAGCAAGTTGACCCCCCTCGAGAAGCAGCATCAAATTTACCCTGTCAGATTCAAATGTCATTGCTTCACCGAGCCGACCCATGTCGCGCACATTTTGTCGATCATTCTTTACGGGGGATTCAATCAATCAAACTACCCATGATTTTCCCTAGCGCCTTCTGATTGGTTGAATTTTTTCCACGTAGATTCCAAGACGGTCAAAGGTTGCTTCCTTAGAATCGCATGTCGATGAGACATTAATCGTGTCTCCCCAATGCGATTAGACCTCGTAGTAGCGCTCGGCAAGACAAACAATGGTCAGCAAGAGGTCACAACGGGTTTGGTGTGTCATACCAATATCCTTATTTCATCGCCTAGACACCTGCATTTGATGAGAGTATCGTCGAAACCTTCAGCAGACCCATCGCTATCGGCGAGACTTTAGATGTCGGGGAAAAGTCACAGCGGGTGGCTAGAGTCACACTGACATGCCTATTTCATTTGGCAAGACATATGATAGTCGGAAAGACCTCATGGCGAGTAGCCAGAGTTATATCAATATCACAAAAAACCATCGGCAAGGCTCTCTTAGTCGGCAAGACTTTACAGCGAACGCCAAGAGTCCTACCGATCTCCTTTCTTTCGCTCCGAGCTCCCTTCATTTCGGCAAGACCCTATCAGGTTGGTGAGACCTCATAGCGACCCCTTCAATGTTTCCCGAGCTTGGATCCTTCGGCGGAGTCAAATTCAGGATGAGAATCAAAACGGGGGCAAAACCAAATAGCTCGCGGAACCAGAACCAGAACCAAATCCGAACCTGAAACTTTCATCAAGTTTCAAGTTCGGATTTCATTCTAATCCCGCCCCCGACAACATATAAGGCATGAAGGAAGAAAGAAAAACACAAGGAAGAACAAAGAGGAGGAGACATCCCCCGACCACTGGCAGCAAAAAAGCAAAGAAAAGAAGGGCGGAAACGGGATCGGAACCAGAACATAAACATGAACTGGAACTTTTGGAAAAGTTCTAGTTCAGTTTCAGTTTTGATCCCGAGTCTGGAAAAACAAAGAAAAGTGCCTAAGGAAAAGAAAAACCCAAGGCACACAAAAATAAAGACCAAAGGATGCCAAAACATGAACAGGATCGAAACGAAAACCAATCCCAGGCGGAACACAGCGGGGGCGGAACCAGAACTAAAACATGAACTGGAACCTTTGGAAAAGTTCCAAGTTCGATTTCAGTCTCGATCCTGGGTCCGCCAAAACACAACAAAAATGGGGAAAAAAGGAAAGAAGAGAGAAATAAAGGGAAAAAACCACCCCGTGGTCAAATGCAAGGTCAAAGAAGAAAATGAGACACACACAAGTGCGAAACCGGATCAAAATGAAAATGAAAACTGGAAATTTCATCAAGTTTCAAGTTCGGATTCTGTCCTGAACCCGCCTCCCGACACCAAACAAAGATGATGGAAAAAGGGACGAACAAGCCCAGCGAAACTGGAACTGGGTCGGTACCGGAAACTGGAACTTTTAGAAAAGTTCCAGAATTTAGTCTTGGTTCTGGTTCTGCCCCTGACAGAACAAAAGAAAAAAGGGCCCAAGGAAAACAAAACAGAAAGGGGGAAAACAAGGCAAAACATAAGATGAAAACCTACCCAAAACTGAATACTTGCACTCTGGGCTCAACCCTTGTGGGAGCCACATTTAATCCACGTGCCGAATTTTAAAACATAACCCCTCCCCCCGCAGCTACACAAGCAAACAAGTTAGAAAAAGAAAAAAGAAAAAAAGTAACCCGGATGAAATTGTTCCTCCAGCTGGCCTTTATGAACACCTGAAACATAGGTTACCCTGCCTGATTGAGCCCATAGGTGAAAATTGGGTAATAGTTCCCTTGCATTTTAAACCTTGGGCATTTTAATTTCCTGTTGACCTACTCTACTCGGTCACTGGTTGATCGAGTTATAACTTAGGCCATCGTAAACATCCTTTTATCATCCCCTTTCACTTAGGTTTTTCGGCTGTCTGGTTTTAATCGTCGCTCCAATAATGCCTAAGGTCTGGTTGAAATATTCTATTGAACTTGCCTTAGGAAAATGTCGGCCTTGAGGGTCAAAACCTGTTAGCCTAGTTAGGCCCCCATTTTAAATTAACCTTTATCGGCATGTGCAGAAACATCATGTGTTGGATCTAACAGTGAAATCCTGACCACCCATCGCACACCACGCAGGAGTTGAAGAGTTCCCACCAAAAGGTATGTGAGATCTGCGATTGTGTGACATGTGTCCTCGCCATGGAGGGGCCTAGCCTGTTTGTATCACGCCTGACACCCAATACATTTGAAATTGATAGCCCACAAGCATCATCAAGGTTAAATCTTAGCCGCCCATCACACACCTCACAACATTAATTTAATGCTCATCGAGAGATGTGCGAGGTTCACGATTAGGCAACACGTGTGATGTTCCATTTGCTAGAAAAAGAAGTGGAGCCCACGAGAAGGAATGACGCAGTTTCTAGTCAACGCACTCTCATTGGCTGATGACTTGGTGAACCATTGTGGAGTAAATTCAAACTCTATTGACTCAATCTGGGTCATTCATCGTGTCATCTCAGAAGGAAATCAATGGTTGCTATTTGAAATTGAACACACAGGTATAAGATCCGTTTTGCTTCGTGCGAGCGAGCAATAATGGATGAAAGGACATTCACAGTTGTTGTAATTGGGTGATAAAATGCATAAAATATATTTCCTCACATTGTTGAAGATTATAAGTTGGTACAAAGAAATTGGAAGATTGATCAAAGTGTTTGAGTTAAGACGTGGATAAATTAAGGTTCATGTAAACGCAAAAAGTCATGAGTACATTTTAAATTGAACTTTGTGCTTTATTCGAATTATCTCCAATTAGGGAAAATTGTGATTGTTTTCTTCCAATTAATTTAGCTTGCATGCTTTAATTGCTTTATTGCATTAAAATTGTGTATAAAATTTCTGCTCTCAGTCGAATTTGTTTAAGTCTGTGTTTCCTGATTGCACCCTAAGCTGCTAATTGAAGAAATTAGGTTTTTAAGTTCCTTTCTGTTAGAACCCTAGTCCATTGTAAACCTGCCTGAGTATCCATGGCTCCCAAAACACAAAGGCCTCATTCTGAAGCCCCAGCTAGGTTACTTTCTGATGACATTGTCAACCAGCTTAAACCCTCAACCAACAAAAGGAATCAAGGAGTAGTGATACATTATGGCCCTAGAATCTATGAAGGATTACGGGACAAGCAGGCCTAGGTCAAGGATGTTAAATTTCCCTATACTGGTTGGAAAATGTTTAGGAATTGGTTTGGGAACAAGAATTGTGAATATCCCATTTTCCATACTTGGAGATTGGACATGGGGAAGCTTGTAGTCCCAAATGTGTATGTGGATGTGGACCTTCTCAAGGATATTACAGCCAGATATGATCCTACATCCAGAATTGTTAGGGTATGTAATGGTGCTGAGGTGGTCAAGATTACCAAGGAAGAGATTCTAGAATTCTTTAAGCTACAGGAGTGGAATGAGGATATGGTCCCCATTGACCTTGATACCTTCAAAAAGGAATATGAGAATACCAAAGTCTTGTTCTGAACTACAATGTTATTAATGCATATTGCTTCAACTAGACATGAAAAGAATAGGAAGCAAATTAGGATTGGAAAAGATGAGAAGGAACCTTTTCCTATGAACTACTTTACCCATTACTTCAGAAAGACTATCTGCTCCTTGTATCAAATCATTGGTCTCAATGCAACTGAAAATATACCAATTGAATATTTATACATGGCAAGCACTATTCAGTATGCAGCCGTTAATGTGGTTTATGATTATGCCACTTATCTAGCAGAAAACATGCATAAGCACTTGGTTGAGCTTAAGGGAGGAAAGAATTGGTTGAAATTCTAGTGGTATTCTCTTTTGGTGCATATGATTTTATACAAGCAAGAGAAGTATTTTGGTGAAGACATGTCTTTGAAGAAGGTGGAGGGAGATGTTGAGCTACTGGTCCAATGTTGGACCCAAATCCTAGATATGGATGACCAGAAGTTTGATTATGTGGTCTTCCATAACGTCTTTGCATCTAAGCTGAGGAGACTCCTAGTTCTTGATCCGCCAAGGATCCCTAAAGAAATTCATGACCTCCTAAGGCCTGTGGAAAGGAGGCCCAAGCTGAATATAACCCATAATTGGGGAGATATCATTCCATATCTAGATAGAACTATATTCAGGGTGTATGGGACTATTGCTTATCCTTTTGTGCTACCAAGAGATGTGTCCCTCAGAATTGGATTTATAGAAGTCATGAGATAGTTGGCCAGTTCCCAAGAGTGCCACTTGCCAGAAAATAAGAAGGGTTCATTCTTCCCTGAATACACAACATTTGCAGATTTGGGAGAGGTCCTCAAGCCCTACAAATTGATGACATCTCGCCATAGAAATCATGACCTTGAGGGATTCATTCATGCAGTAAAGACAAAGAAATCATTAGGTGTGTTTGTTCAAAAATTTTACTACCCTGAAGATGTTATCAGGAATATTTTTGACTTCCAAGCGCAAGAAGAAAAGAAAGAAATGTATCTTGCCTTCAACAAGATGGTGGAAAGGATCAAGAGGTCAAATCTTTCTTATGATCCTCTCCCTAGCATTCAAGGGGAATTGAACCAGGTAAGGTATGTAATGGATAATTTTGAAAGTGTTGTATGTGTGTTGAGAAGAGTAGAAGTAACCAAGGATAAGGGAAAAGCTTTGGCAACTGAAGAAGGACCATTTGTGCAATTGGAGGAGAGGCCTTCCTATCAGCCACCCAAAATGATTTGGGTGTATACTAGGAAAAGGGAAACAGATAAGAATGAGTAGACATAGCCAACCCCTATTTCATTAGAGGATTCAAGGTCTGCCTCTCCAATTGAATTGGCCTCATTGCCTCCTGGGAAATCTTCACCTATTATAATTGATATTGATTCCCCTCCAAGAAGTTCTCCTCCTCAAGAGCAGCCACCAATTAAGAAGCAAAGGGTTGAGAAGAGCTGAGTAGTGGATTACCTTGACAGTGATGAAGATGGTATTGTGATAACTCCCCAAGATATGTAACAAGGAATGCCTTCTCCTCCAAGAGAAGTTGCATCAAGCTCTAGGACGAGTATCCTAAGATTGGGAAAAGTTGAATTGAGTGGAGTGAGTAATATTGATGATATGAGGGTGGAATCTTGCAAAGAGTTTATGGAAGATGATTCATTTATTGAAACACTAGCATTTAGGGATTTTGTATGGAGAGAAAAAGCTAGAGAATATGCAAAGCAAGTTGCTATTGAAAGAAGTTTACATCCTGAATTTCTAGAGAATGTTATCCAAGTCAATGTGATGCAAGAGATGAGGAAGCAGTTTAAGAATATTACACCTAAGGAGGGAAGAGAACTTGTGCAAAAGAGTGGTGTTTTGTTGTTACTTGAATGGGATATTGTTGATGCAGTGGTACTAGATACAATAAGAAGGGTTGATGGGCCTTTGTTTCAAACTAAAGAAGAGGCCAGGTTTGAACTTCAAGGATCTGAATTCAATCAGGAATGGGATGCTTTAGCAATATGGTCATGTCATTGTCTCTTAGTTCAATGAAACCCAAGGTTGCAGAGCTATTAGACTTCAGTGGCAGATTGATTGTGAAAAGAGTTGCAGATACTCCAGCATTAGAATTCGTTGATGTGACTATAAATGCTGCTAGATTCACAAAAGCAACCGTTGAACACCTCACTAGTGACAAGGATATGTTTAGAAGAAAGTACCATGAGATTTTGGGTGAATACAATAAGAGTCGGCAAAGAGTAGCTGAACTTGAAACAGAGCAAGAATTTTGGAAACAAGTAGGAATGCTAAGATCTCAAGGGCCAACTAGCTCAAGCCATACTACTCCTGCTCCTCCTACAACTCATCCTCAGTCTCTTCCACATGATAAATTATTGTCAATTGTGCCTTACAATATGGGTCAGGATCCCATTGCAATAGAGAAGCCGATTACATCAAATGCAGCTCCATCTACTGAACCCAAAAAAGGACAACTACTCTAGCAAGTTGAGGTATATAAGAAGTTGGTTGAGAAAACATAGGATATGATGCATGAGAACAATGCTAAAATTGTTCATACTATTCTAAAGCACCTTAATAAGAAAATTCAAGGAAAATTGAATAGTGTCCATGCTAATTATTCTTTGATGCTTAGAACAATGGAGATGTCTCAAAGAGATGGAGAATTAGGAACCCCACTCTTAGATAGATGGATTCCTAGGGTTAGTGATTTAAATTTGATACTAGCTGGGGAAAAGCAACGAGAGGATAGATATCCAACGGTGCTCCCCACTTACAAGTTTGTCAGTGATGTTAGGGAACAACCATTCCATGGGTATGTTGCTCCATTAGAGCAAAAAATAAAAGAGTTAAGGATCAAGTATGATCAGTCAGAGTGTACACTATTACCTGACATCCTACAAGCCCATGATGAAGTGAAACCTTTGCACATGTGGAAGAATCAGGTGGACACCACAATCACTTCTCAAGCAAAATTAATTTGTGAGGATGTTAATATTGACATGCTTAAAGATAATTTGGAGAAGTTATCTTTTATCATTAGTTTCCTCGAAGACTTTGACAAGGAAGCTAATTCAATGATGAAAAAGTATTATCCTTATAGAAAGAAAATGGATGAAATTATTGAATTCAATTGGCCATCTGAGGAGGAATAAGATCAATGGAAAAGGATATTTGTAGCTAGATTGGATTAGTAAATTTAGAATGGAACACATATACTTGGTCAAGTATTGTACAGGTTTGGCCTCTAAGGTTATAATGTATAAAGTATGTGTCTCCTAATTAAAAGTACCACAGGTAAATAGTGATCATTGATGATGTGGATGCTAACTAGGAATTTTGTTTTCTTTTCCTATCTTTGCAATTTTTTTCATCTTTCCAAATGGAATGGACGTGCTACAACAAGTTAAAAGACTTCCTTTCCAACATGTGCCTTTTGGAAGGTGGGTTTTCTTCTTCACAACAAATGGAAATAATCTTTGTCTAGTGTGTATTCCCTCCGATTGAAAATGTAAATATAACTGTAAAGGGAATATTGTCTTGTAGCAATCCAATTAGAATATGACATGTGTACTATTGGCCCGAAGCTTTTTTTGCTCCCTTGTTTCCATAAAAGGGAATTCAAGGCCATTAGTATGGGTCTTTTGTTGAATTCTAGAATCAAATTATGTAATTGAAGAACATAGAGTGAATGTGTTAGAAGTCCTAGTCTAATGCTTTGAGTCTAGATAGTAAGTGTTACCTAATTTCACTACTTGCTCAATTAGGCTGAGATTTTTGTTTAGAAACCAAGAGAGATACATTTTTATTAATCTTTCCTATATTACATTCAATTGTATAAACAAAAATAAATAAATAAATATTACAAGATTATAGTAACAGATAATTGCATTTATACAAGTGCATATAACATAGAAAAGATTTACACAAATCTTTCTGAAAAGTAATCTTTATTGATTCAAAAGTGCATATTTGTCTCACACAAGCCGTGAGGCTTAACTTATTCAATGAAAATGAAGAAAATCATATACATGACTAAGTAAACGAACGTAATTTTACATATAAGGAGAGAAACCAGTCATTGCCTAAGAATGATTGGTTTAGGGTGTGTTGTCTTGCGTTGCTGCTGCCCTGAGCTATTTGTATTCCTCCTAGCCCTGTATCGCTCCTAGTTCCTACATCTGGCAATAACAATGATGTTAGAGCAATGCTCTAAGCAATCAAAAGTCTCTAACCTTACATGAACAAACACCTATGCATGTATACATTGATCTCCATGTGCATTAAATAAGCAATACATACCTTGGATGTCCTGGAAAACATTGAAGTCATCAAGCACATCCAAAATATGCATTTTTTATTTTTCTAACTTGTTTTCTTAATGTTGCTGATTTTTTTCATCAAGTTACAACATGTGGGTTAAAACGTGGCTCCCACAAGGGTTGAGCCTGACATGATAAATTATCAAATAATGAGCTCATTTGAGCTTATTTAAGAGGGAAATGCAATCTTAAAAGGCATCATATCAACGTGATTATGGAATGATATTATGATAGTGAACAGGAATATATGGCAAAGTTCACATATTGAAAAATTTTCTATGCATAGGGAGTGCAAGGTGTGTAACTTGAAACAATGAGTATTCAGAGAAGGAAGGAGTACAATGAGCAACATTTTTCAAAGACAATCCTTCCTAGTGGAAACACAGTTGCAATAGCAAGCATATATAGTGGCACAACATACCTCAAGAGAGTAGATATCCTGGACAAGGCAAGGTAGTAGTAACAATCATAGTCAATTGACAATGCAAGGGCAATCCTAGAGAACAAATCAAAGGGTAGTATAGTCATGAGGATGACTATAAAGAAGGATGAATCTATTGAGATTGGAGTTATGATAGAAAATAACTTTAATAGTCTTCAAGCAATTGCCATGCAAAAAGTGACAGTCATGACTTTGTAGACAAATGTCAAGTCTAAATGGTAGCATATTTCCGAGTGACAATCCATAAGGTTCCATGAGAAGAACTAAAAGAGCAGCAAAAGAAAGAGCAGCAGATCAGTTTATCAAGCATATCACAATGAGAAGAGCACTTATGATAAAGATTACACAACAAGGTGTTAAAGAGAATAAAGTGCCTAAGATAGCAGCAATCTATAGATTACATTCATATCAAGGGCTTATAGATAGCCAACAGGGAAAGTCATAAAATTGCAAAAGGTTGAAGTGGCTTTCATCATTATGAAAGCATGCATCCATATCAAAATCCATGACAACAATAGAGAAATCACAGTGATGAGACAAAATCATGAGGGGCAGCCATACACATTAACAAATCAAGCTGCAAAGGCAAGCAAAAAGGAGGACATGACTAGTATCACAGTCCAATGTTTATGAACAACTAGTAGACCTGCCTTAAGTGATTGGTCACAAAGCATACTTAATGATAATGTTTCCATAGAGTAATTTTTGATATGACAGTCAATTCCTATTGTGAGGGACAAAAATGCAATGCATCAAATGGGCGGAATTTGTGTTTTCCATCTTTCTAGAATATGTTGGCAATCTAACAAAAGGGAAAAGCAATGATTGTAGTAAAAGATACCATGGATGGCTATCAAATCAGATTGCAAACCTATGAGATGAGAGTTATTTTCAGTGCATGTTAAAGAGTAGTCAATGGAATAAGATAGAAAGGGGCAGATTGACAAGAAGTTACCTTTTTGGATCATGGAGGATTGTATTTGCTTATGTTGTCAATGTTTTTTAAAACACTCCATATTGTCAATAATATCAGTAATGTTTTAATTTGAGGTTGTTAATTTTGACAGTGTTGTGAGTATGGAGGCAGAATTTAATCAAGTACAATCACATTGTTCATAGAATGATGTGATGACAGAAAGTAATGAGGACAATACATATTATGCAATGGTCTCCAAGGAAAGGAGGTGTCCATCACTCCAGTGAACTTCTCTTGGTGTCTGAAAATGTAGATGATGGATTTCTTAAAGGCTACTGTGCTGAAAGAGAAAGATGGCATCTTGAGGGTAAGTTAAGGACCAGTATGGAAATGGTTGTGCTAGAGCTAATTAATATTTGGAAAAATGTCATAAGAGTGCAAGCACAACAACATAATCTTTCATATAGATAGCAATGACTAACAATCTTCCAATAATGTCAAAGGGACAAAGTTTATAAAGCTTTCAAGGGTAGTGTTTTCATCTCGAGGGGAAAATGTTTCTGTGTTAATCTCAGGCTAATGGTATGGTTCAAGTTTTTTTAGTTGTAATGATGAAAGTGCAGACCTAGATTCAGGGAAATAAAGCCCTCATGCATCCTTTACAGTGTATTGAAATGAGAAATCCCTCATATACATAAGGCACGAGAACAGAGTAAAATGGCCATGAATCTATAATCTAGAGTGTAAGCCGCAGCCATGTAGGATGGATTTCGTGTATACTTTCTACAATTGCTACAGAGGAAGTAAAAGGAATGTATAGTGACAAGTCTCTGTAAAAAAAGAAAAATGTTATAAAAGGTCAAAACTCTTAATAACAACAGGAAATAGAAAGTTCAAAATACAGGAAACAAATTTCCATTTTTCCCATAGGTCGAGCTTGAATAGGGTACAAAAAAATCAAAGCATTTGTTAACATCTTCTTGTACAAGATAAAGAATCCAGAAGTTTAAAAATATTGCTATCAAAATATAAACCCTAGCGGCCATGAAACACAGAGAAGGAATCTACAAGAAGCATAAAAATATAAATTTTAAAATGTAAAGGGCACAACCTTTCTACAAAAAAGTGTTTAATTTCTTCGAAGTAAATGCATGATTTTCAATAGGAAATATATGGAGACAACTAGAAAAACAAGAATAAAGAAGTATATGCATAATTCTGCAAACAGGAGAGCTCAAAATGAGCAAATTTTGTACAAAAAATAGAGGAATGACTTTGTTTGCACGGAAAGAAATTTACCCCAGCTTGGCCTTTATTTTTCCTTCAGAATTTGCATATGAACTAGCTTCAAAGAGCTCTGTACAGTGAAACCTTGGACCTCCTAATACTTAGCATGACGACGCCTTCAAGTTGCAAAAGCTTGGAGAAACCCTCGTTGGTGGCTGAGAAGTAAGAATGAAATGCTAACAACTTTTGCATTATTTTTTGCCTTTAAGGTTTCAAAACCCTAAACTATGCCGATAGGAGAATAAGGTTTTTTTCCTTTTCATTTTAAAAATGCAAGACAAACTAATACTTCCTGTGGGCTTAGACTTTTTCTTATGCCTTATGTCTTGTGTATGCCATGTTAAAACTTTTGACTTGTATTTTCACCTTGACTTGCATATAAGGGTCGAACTATAATCTCTTTTATTTTTTACATTTGAGTTAAATGTAAAGAACATCGACTTTAATGATGATATTATAAATCATTAAGTCATGTGACTATTTTAATGCAAGATAGGATGATTACCTTTTATGCCTTTATGCTTTTTGTTGAAGTCTTCGTGACTTTAAGAGCATATAGGGTTGTTTGGATCCATTTGCAAACATAAGGAGGGCATATAGGAGCATTTAATTGCTTTTTGGAGAAAATGAGAGCTTTTAGGGGGTGGTTTGATGTGTCATCATATTAGACTTGGACCTTTTCAGCATTTGTGAGCTCATTTGGAAGAATTTTAGTTGCTAAAAAATAGGCTTTTTGGAGGCATACGAGATCAAGAAGCTTTTATCTCTATTTTGGTGGAGTTTCTTGGTGGATAATATATTCACTTCACTCTTCATTTGTGAAGCAATTCTTACTTGGATCTTTTCTTTTTTGTGATTTTTGGAGTCTGTGAAGAAAAAAAATAGAGTTTTGTAACTCATTTACATACATTGTATGGTAGAGTTTCACCTTTTGGAGATCAATAAAGAAAGCAAATTTTTCCTTCTCAGTTATCTGGTTCATTGATTGTGTTGGATGATTAATGAATTTACATGTGAGTTTTCTTATTCCTTGTTGATATGTCTCATTAATAGCACCTTTAAGTAGAGGAGATATGTATGTTGCAGGTTATAGGTTATGATGATGATGCAAACAGATTTTAGTTGTGAGGAGAATTTATCATCCTTCTAGGATTGTATGTATTGTAGCTTTCTTATGAAATATTTATGCAATAGAATATGAGTATTGAGTTGTGCATAGCAAATTTTATTGATTGATTGAAAACTGCGTGTTAGGAAGCTGTACAAATTTGGACAAAATTTGGTGTATCACCATAGGAGTAGTTTTCAATTTATGCATTCCTTCTCCCTTTTCCTTTTAAAAATCGAAAGTCTTAGGTGGTAATCAGCTAGGAAGCAGACCTTCTCCGGAGGTTGACCTCTGTTTATAGGTTACCCACAACTTTATGGGTCTTCCCATGTTTCTCTGAAATGCTAGGTCCTACAACTTAACATGTTAGATCTTGCAGCTTAGTTAGGGTGCAATTTCAGTAGATAACAATAAGTTTTGTCAAATATATGGTTCCTGAGCATATCTAAATGATAATGCAAGTTTTTGGAGTTTGTAGTCTCTCCAATTTTAATTTGTACTTGAATTATTAATGAAAATACTGATCAAAGATCATTTCATTAATTTTCATCATTTTCATGCTTTGGTATATGCTTTGATTTTAGCTTTGGTTCAAAGAATCGGTTAAAATGCTTAGATCAAATCGTTGATTCATTTGTAGGATAATTGGATTTGATAAGTAGTCTTAGAACCCGATTATGGATTTGTGAATTACAAAGTAACCTCATGTAGATCTTGGATGTTCAGGATTAAATGTACCTTGCATTTCAATTCGCTTCGACTCCTAGCCCATAGATAATGGCACTGATCTCAATCCTTATGAGAATTTCTTATGATTCCAATCAACCAACTCGAGAACATCATTTTAAATAATCTTTAAATCAATCTTTAATTTGTTTTGGTTGGTGTTGTTTTGTATTCTCTGTTTTTATTGTAAATCTTTCAAGGAAATGCCAATTTCTTGAAGGATTTCATCTTCCTAACCTTTGATGAGAGTATATCTTCTTAGCTATACAATGTATACATTCATTGTTTAGAAGATTCATATAATTTACATTGTGGGACTACCCTCCCGGGTTTTGCAAAGCCCGAAGTGTAGGAGATAAAGCAATTGGTGCTACATCTCATTTGTTGGCCACTTATCTTGAAGGTATTCGACAATTGAGTTTGGAAAACTCATAGATATCTAGTGAGATCTGATTGGGTCATTGAAAACAACCAACACACCCATTTAAAACAAATGAATTTAAAAGTTCAAGATTTAGACTTGTGCATGGAAAAATTACCTAGGTTAATTCTACACCTAGATATAGGGAATGATTGAGGATGGGGACAATCTAGGGTAATATTATTCATGAAGTTTGCAAAAATAAGTCCAAACACAAGGGAGAATCAAATGGGTATGTGATTTTCACCTTTATATTTTGCACTCTCTTTATCTTGTGTGTGAAATACTACAAGGATACATATTAAATAAAATAAAATAATCAATGGAAAGAGAAGGAAAAAATGGATTACACTCAATATTTTCTATTAAAAAAATTGTGAAAATAATCATGGAAGGTAGGGAAAAACCTATTGGAACCTCCTACAATTAAAATAGATTTATCTAAAGAAGAAGAGGTGGACATAATTTTTTATTAGAAACTAAAATTATTGGGAATGGGTCGAAACAAATAAGAGAGTGCATTGAATTGTGGACACAAGAATTGAAATTTTCAATTAATTTAAAATGTATTCCCCAAGTGTTTTTTGTTACAATCCTCCTTAATAAAGAAAATCAAGAATTTATTCTATCTGATGGAGTTCAAAAAATGGATGAAATTCCCCTCTACATGAAAAAATAGGTGACAATTTCAACCCTAACAGTTTCTCTCTAAGTGATAGCCTTTGCTAGATTTTATTATATAACCTTCCATTGAAATTCTAGTTTAAAGATTGTCTAACAAAAATGGCATAACCCTTGGTACCCTAATTGATCTCGATATGGAGATTGTTGGAAATATTGTCATTGATGTCAAAGGTACAAAGATGAAGTTTTCTATCATTAATGTCAAAGGAAGAATGAGGAGGTTTTTGGATACATTGTCATTGATGTCAAAGCATGACTAGGAATAAGCATAACTGAAGATAGTATATTTGAAGGCAAAAGTTAACTTACTTCCATAAGTGGAGGTCACCTACCTGATATTGAGAATCATACTCTAGTTGATGATGGTTGAGCAAAGAACATTTAGAATTGAAGTGTTAGATTAAATGATAAGAAGCCTGAAGATGGATCGATAGATATGTTAACATGTTTTCCAAGGATACAATGCTATAAAAAGCATTAAAATAACAAGTTACAATCATGATGACCAATTGGAAGATATTTTTGAGGAACATGGAATAATGAAGCAAAGGCTAATTCTAATGATGTATGGGAAACAATGGTAGTAACAGGTTATCACAACAACATAATTCACATTAGTGGTTTGTTTAAAGAATGACAAGTTTAATTATAAAGAATGACAAGCACTTTGTTTACTAAGAGTAGTGCATGCTAGTCGACTTCCTCATCAATTAACAATGACCTTATTAAGGAAAGATAAGACAACAATGATGATTTAGATTATGAAGCATTAAGATGTTGAAGATGTTAATGTTAATGAAAAATATTGATAATACACAACAATAAGAGTCATAGAACAAACAAAAGAGAACTAGTTATATATTATATCAACAAGTTTTATACGTACAACACATATGAAAATAATAATAAGATAAAGCCACAAAAGAACAATTAGGGATAAGACAAAAATTTAAAAAGACAAAACTATCTTTGTCTTACTCAAGGAAGTATGTAGCAATTAAAAATCCCAAAAAGCAATGATCAGGATTAATATTTAAACTAAAAGACAAGGTGGAGATTTATCTTATAACTCATAAAAGACAATTTATTTTGTCCTATTCGAAGAAAATTTTACTTAGTCTTATTCAAAGACAAAGAAAGATTTGGTAATTAATAAAGGTGTGATTTATTAAAGAAGTGGCTTTTTCCAAAGTGGTGCAATTCAATAAAAAGATGTTTAATTACATGTTGGAAAGATATTGCAAAAGGTGTGATTTAACTTAAGAGATATTTTCATTAAAAGAAATTATTCTTCAAAGGATGTGATTCTTTAAAAAGTTTAATATGAACTGAAACATAGAAAATAAGGGAATATGTGATAGGATATACAAACTTATGCTCCATACCCCCTCTTTTCCTAGGGTTTCACTAGAATGTAAATGACAAAGCCAAGAGATTAACTTTCAACCTTAATGGTGAGCCAGTTAGACCTAGGTTTGCATTGTTTATTAGAGCCTTAGAAATGATTTTGGAATGATTTGAAATGATTAGCCTAATTAAACTATGTGACCTAGTATGAAGAATGCAAATTCCCAAAGATCGATAAACAAAAATAGTGAATTGTAAGTGGATCTGAGGGATGAAAGATGATATATACTAACCTAGAAAATCTTGTCTTGATTACTATAGAAGGATGCATCAGCCAAGGGGAGAATGAGTCCCCGTAGGACAATTATGATCAACTTTTGGGGTCCTCTAGAGATGGATCTAGGCTTTTGTTTCCCACCTATAAATTTTTTAGGATGTCATAAATGAATTTTGCAACTCAATTTTCGTATCTTGGCAAGAATGGTGACAACAATGTAATAATGTAAAATTTCTCTTCAAGATCTTTTAAATCCTTCTTAAACCTATAACCTGCACATATATAAAGAGAGTAGATGTTGGGGCCATATAGGGGTTTCCTCATTCAAACCCCATGAAGAGTGTTCCCACTTTCGCTATGGCAAGATGTCAATGATGAAAACCTTAATGGAAATGGAAGGAAATGATGAATAAACACACTTGTTGTAACTCACCACCCTTCAATTGATGCCTTATAGGACTGAAGACAAACACATGTCACTTCAAGGATCTTGGATCTTGATTGATATACTTGCTTGAATGATTGAAGACCTACAACACTTGTTAGCCTTCAACATGAACACACATAAACTTTGACATGATATTAGGGTCTTGATTGCTACTACAAATGACTGATAATGTTTTATTTTGAATGCTAGAATGTGTGTTAGATTTCAAATCATAAAAATACTAGATATTTATAGGTTTTTATCCAATTTCTCAAAAATTAGATTCTAAAAGTCGACACTTCCAATTTGAATTTTATCATTAAAATGTTGCCAAAAACATATTTTAATTTAGGTCCTAGCTCATAAAGGGGACCCATTCACCCCTGGGTGAATGGGTCCTAGCCCAAATTTATAGGACACACATGATCCAAGGCAATTTAATAATTAAATGTAGTTATTTGATGTTGGTTCCCCTTTCGGAAAACATAAAGAATTAGGCTTTGGTATGCATAATTTGGTAAATTAGAAGCTTAATTAAGTCCAATAAATTAGGGGGGAAAAACATAATGTAAAATTGTAAATGTATACAATTTTCTACCTTACATTTAGCCCCCACTTTAGTGAGAGCATGAACTTACACTTAGAATCACACTAAAGTAGAGAAATAATTGTCAGGAGGAGTCCAATTGTACAACTATTGGAAAGATAGGATGACAAGAGATCAAGGAGGATGATCAAGCCCCCAAGATCTAAGATCCCATGGCAAGACAACACAAGCACAAAGGAACACACACATTTTTCTATGTTAAGAAATAATACAAGATGCACAAACACTCAATGTCAAAATGAATGCAAAGAAAAAAAAATGTACTAGCAAGTTGTATTATGCTATATATCCATGAAAAATGGCGTTTATGACTCACATAATAGTAAAGTTTGATATTTTCTAGGTGAACCATAAACAAGGTAAGCATGCAAACTAGTGAATTCTAATATTCACTAGGCGAGCCCCCAAGACAAGGATAAGAAACACACACTAGGTCTACAAGGTGTGCACTCATGTCAAAATGGAAAAATGGGAAACACATCAGGTCTATAGGTGTGTACCCATGAAAAGGTAGTAAAATGGGAGACACACCAGGTCTACAAGTGTGTACCCATGAAAAGGTGGAAAAATAGGAGACACACTAGGTCTACAAGTGTGTACCCATGAAAAAGAATAGAAAAATGAGAAACACACCAGGTCTACAAGTGTGTACCCATGAAAAGGTGGAAAAATGGGAAGGATGCACCAAGTCTAAAGGTGTGTACCCATTTTTCAATCCATACTATAAGTTATACTCTTTGATAACTTTGATAAGGTGCCACAAAACAATCAATGTGTTAGCCAAGGCTACACTAAGTTCAACTCATGTGAACAGAGTGAAGGGAAAAAAACCAGTTAAATAATGCCAATATTGGTATGCCACCACTTTAAAAAAAAATCTAAACACCATGCTATGAGCAATTACTTTAAAGTAGAAAAATAATAAATACCATGAAATAAAAGATCAAAAGAGCTTATTTGAAAATCCCTATGCCAATGATATGTTTCCAAATAAAGCTACATCATGAGAAGGGGTTGCCCCAAAATACAATAAGAAAATCAACATAGAAAGGTACATTGAGGGATCCATAGATCCGGGGTCAGCATATGTCTTTGCTATAGTGATATAATAGAGCTCAACAATGTCATAATTCCCCAAATACTCATGGAACAATAAACACAAAGGAGGAATGACACATAGAGAGAGAAGACAAAGAAGCTTTTTGGATCAACATGGAAGAGACCTAAATGTCTCAATGCTTTGCATCATTCCCAAAAGGAAAACACAAACCAAAGAAAAGATAAAATTTATGACATATAGAATAATAATGATACACATAGAAGAATGTCATGACAAATTTTTCCTTTGTACCCCTATGCCAACAGAGCAACAAGGGTTGTACAAAGAAAACTCACAAACATAAAGGCACACCAAGCAACACAACATGAGAGATTATGTTACATGCATGCAAACATAAATAATATAGAAAGAAAACATAAAGTAGTATGCCACATGCAAGCCAACCTAGAGTAGGTTGTCCACATCCCAATCTTGCTCATCATAAATGGAGGGCAGATAACTAGCCAAGGGGACTACAAAAAGTGTCATACTAGGAGCGTTACCAAGTCCAACATGTGGTGGGTCACTCTCCTTAGGAGGATCATCATGGTTGCTCCCATCTAATTTCATAGAAGTGGAAAATAATAAATTCAACTCATTATGCACTTCTTCATCAATCTTAGCAATCTCATCATCATCCAAATTGATCACAATAGGAGGTTTTATGATGATTGTATTTGAATTCTATTTTACTTCTTATTTTGGTTCAATGTCTTGTTTTTGGGAAAATTGGATTTCTTCTTGATTTGTTTCCATATGTGTGGGTGATGTTGGTTTTTATTTTCTTCCAATCGGCCAGCGATAGCACAACGTCTATGCCTACGCTCTTCAACGTTTCAATTTCTTTTTGCACAGTTTTCAAGTTGTGATGATGTAGGACCGGTTTATCAACCATTGGTTTCTTTTCTTCCCTTAGGGGAGGAACTGAAGGAACCATTGGGGGTTGAAAAACTATCGTCTCTTTAGGTCTATAGACTTGTTTTATCTTTGGAGGCACAAAATGGACTGTTTTATTGTCTCTTGGTCTTTTGTAGGAAATGGGTGGAGGAACTGCAATGAGTTTATTTTGGTTACTTGGAAGGGCTTGTGACTCACTCATAGGTTCATCAATTGTAGGCTAGCGAGAAGGAACAACCATGGACTTATCAGACTTAGGAATATTGCTAAGAGATAATTCTACTATGCACTTTTCCTTGAACTTTTGATAAGACTTGAAAAAAAAATCTTCATGAGATTTTATAGGTTCCATAGGTCGAGGCCAAAATAAATCTAATAAAAAATTTCCATGGGAAGACAAGGGATGGAACCCACTATGATGCACTATAAATATCTCATTCCCAACAAGAAACTTCATGCACTTGTGAATAATCGACGGGATGACATTCATGGAGTGTAACCATGAGTAGCCTAGCTCAACATGAAATTGTTCCGATGAAGGGATGATGGAGAATGACACATCTAATCATTTTAGTACAACATTTAATGGAAGAGTGATCGAACCTATTGTAGGGCAAGAAAAACCATCATGCATTTTAATCCATGGTTTCGATTGTTCTTAAGTATCTTGATAAAGCTCTTGCACAAAAAATAATTCCTTGGTGATCACATTCTCTGCACATGTGGGATCAATAAGCATTCCTTGTGTAGGTATGTTATTGATACGACCAACAATGTAGAGAGGACCACCAGGAAAAGTGAAAGCAATGTTAGGTATCAAAGTGGTTTGGCCCTTATGAGGTTGAACATCTATGAGACCTACACTATCTTGTAGACCATATTCTTTATCATTGTAATTATGATGTAAATCACTAGTTGTGTCCACATTCATCACATCATTCTTAAACTCAATATCTCAAACAAATTTTGTTGAATGGTTTGGAATTGGGTTGGTGAAATTTGCAAATTTTGGTTAGGTGGAGCAATACTTATTCCCTTGATCATTAACACCACCCAATTGGATATGATTAGAATCATCGAGGTCTTGTATTTGATGTTCTAGATGCATACATCGTTTTGTATCATGTCCATTTGTGCAATGATATTGACAAAAGGCATTAGGATTAAAATTTGGGGATAGATTTTTGGTTGTGTCTATGGGTCTTGGTGGAGGCAAGCAGATTAAATTCTCTCAAAAGTTGCAACATGATGGAATGAAGGGTATCGGGTAATGGGGTGAATTGTCTCTCTTTTGCCTTAACTGATATGGTTTGAGCTTATGACAATAACTTGGGGTTTGAAATGTTGTTGGTTGTTTGAAATGGGTTTATCTTGATGAAGCTCTTGTTTGGTTTCTTAAATTGTTGATAATTGTTTTGAGGTACAGGTTCAAAATTTTAAGCACAGTTCGAGGAATTTTTCTCTTCATATTAGCTAACCGATTCCTGATGATCGCGAAAAGCCACACACAAATGTGTAAAGGATAGAAAATTCATCATCCCAAGCTTATATTTTATGTCTTTTTGTAAGTTTTCAATGAACATTCTCTAAAGATCCACATCGGGGAGATTAATATTGATTTATGAGTAAAGCAATTGATAACATGTTATAAAATTTGTGAATTTTTCTCCTTGTTGTTGCTTACACCTCATTAAGCTAGGTAGATAAATTTTAGGACAAATGTGCACTTGGAAATGGTTAAGAAAGGCATCAACAAGCTCATTGAATGAGTGGATTGAATTATTCGATAATGAACAAAACCATTCCAAGGCTATCTTTCAAGGAACTTGGAAAGAGTTTAACCAAGAGCTTATCCTTGAAAATGAAGTAACTACATAAGGCTATATATTCTTATACATGGTTACTAGGGTCTCCTTTACCACCGTATTTCTCAAAGCAAGGTATCTCTATACCTTGTGGAACTTTTGCTTTCAATATCTCCAATGAAAATGGGTTTCTTTTGACATATTGTGAAAGTTTTCCATTTTGGTTTTGGTTCAATGTTGTTATTTGTTGTTGAAGGGATGTGGAATTTTTTAAAAGTTGGTTTATGATGGAATCATTGGTTGTGTTTTGGGATGGAGGTGAATACGGTGGAGGTGTATATGTATTAGGTGGACAACTATATTGCAAGTTTGTGAGAAGTGATTGATTTGGAGATATTATGTTTGAGTTCACAAAACTATAAGGGTTCCCAATGGAAATACCCAATGTTGGAGCTATACTATTATTGTGCTTCATCCTTGTGACAAAATTTGGATTTGTGTATGTAGGGATAGAGGTTATGGTTGTAGGGGGAGGGATTTGACTTCCTCCATGAATTTGAGTGTAACCAAAAGATTGAGCACAACTAACCATTGTAGGAACATGATCATCAATAATATGAGATAGGATACACACAACCTCTAATCCTTGGTCATTATCAAGAATTTTCCTTATGTTATCTATGATAGGAATTGTAGTACCAATAATATATTCTGTAGTCACATAGTCTTGAATTTTTTCTAAAGCTTTACCCAATTGTTTGAGTTTCTCTTGAGGAACATGGGAAACCATGGTTTCAACATCAATAACGGTGGTTGACAGTAAGGTGGTCATGGGAAATGTGGCTTTAGGTATGGAATCCAAAATGGGTTGGGTATTGACAACACTTGTTATGAAGGAGTTGGAAAACTCAAGATCCACAATGGATGTAGAGCCAACACAAGATGCCATGAGTCTAGAACTACGCCTCACTAGAGTATTGGCAATAGGACACTAGGTTGTAAAACTCATGCAAGTTTCAAAATACCAAAAATGCACCCAAGATGAACACCAATACACTAAATAAAGATTAAAAAAACCTAGAAACAAGAAACAAGTAGCAACAAACAATAAAGACAACAATAGAGGTCTCAATTTTTTTTGTTGATGCACCTATACAAGGACAAGGTCACCCAAGGGTGAATGGGTCTTTGTACAAGGGTTTAAAATTTCAAAGTTTGAATATGGACTATCTTGCTTAAGTTTTATAATTCTACAAGCAAACAATTGAAACAGTAACAAAATTTCCATAATTTGCTTAATGTATTCCACTTTAAAGCACTATGCAAGTATGCAAGAATGTAAATGTTGTTTGAACAAATACTGAATCAACTTTCAAATCTAAGACATGATAATTGACTGATTTTATAATGCAGAGACTTGAAAATGATGATTTGGAAATGCAAATTTTCATTTTTAACAATGCTTCTTTCACCAAATGACCTAAATGCAAAAAATGCTATGAAAGACGCAATTGTGAAATTGAAACAGAGATCAACAAGTTCCAAAAAACTGAGAAAACGAAGACAAACATGTGTGAATTTTTTTGCTAATGTACCTGTACAGGGACAGGGTTTCCTAGGGGTGAATGGGTCCTTGCAGGGAAATTTTGATCAACTTTTGGGTTCCTCTGGAGATGGAGCTAGGATTTTGTTTTCCACCTACAATTTTTTTAGAATGCTAGAAATGAATTCTACAACTCGGTTTTTGTATTTGACAAGAATGGTGACAACAAATGCAACAATGTAAACTTGCTCTTCAAGATCTCTTAAATCCTTCTTCAACTTGTAACTTGTACATACACAAAGAGAGAAAATGTTGGGGCCATATAGGGGTTTGCCTAAGTCGAACCCCATGAAGAGTGTTCCCACTTTCACTATGGAAAGATGTCAATGATGAAAACCTTAATGAAAATGGAAGGAAATGATGAATGAACACACTTGTTGCAACTCACCACCCTTCAATTGATGCCTTCAAGGAATAAAGAAAAACACATCACTTCAAGGATCTTGGATCTTGGTTGATAGACCTGCTTGAATGCTTGAATGATTGAATACCTACAACACTTGTTAGCCTTCAACATGAACACACATAAACTTTGACATGATGTTAGGGTCTTGATTGCTACTACAAATGACTGATAATGTTGCTCTTGAATTCTCTTGACAATAATATTTTCTCTTGAATGCTAGAAGGTGTGTGCTAGATTTCAAATGATAAAAAGACTAGGTATTTATAGGTGTTTATCCAATTTCCCAAAAATTAGATTCCAAAAGCTGAAACTTCCAAGTTGAATTTTGATCATTAAATTACTGCCAAAAACATATTTTAATTTAGGACCTAGTTCATAAAGGGGGCCCATTCTCCTCTGGGGGAATGGGTCCTGGCCCAAATTTCCAAGACACGCATGATCCAAGGCAAATTAATAATAATTAAATGCATTTATTTGATGTTGGTTCCCCTTTTAGAAAATGGGAAGAATTAGGATTTGGAATGCATAATTTGGAAAATTAAAATATTAAATAAGTCCAATAAATTAGGGGGACAAAAAATAATGTGAAATTGTAAAGGTATACAATTTTCTATGTTACATGAACAAACAATGTTCTTTGTGAAGAGTTGTGACTTGCTTTAAGGTTGTGACTATTTATGAAGGAAGATATCTCTAAGGGGAATCTTCCCTCTTGGGAAGCTAGAAAACAAACATTGTATGAGAGTTGGAGATGTGTGTTGTGTTGAAAACATAATCAAGAATATACACCAAGGGCCATTAATGAAAATATAAATAACATATTTGATAAGAAGAGAACAAGAAGATAAGATTGCAATTTGATGAGAAGGATATAAGGAGTTTTATAATAGATTTATATGATGAGTTTGTGATCATATTCTTGGAAGATTTTTTGATCAATCTATAACAGATTTGAGGAGGAGATTATAGCAGTTTGAAGAAGAGAACTATAACAAAATTTGTGGAGAAAAATATTATCCATCATCCATTGTAGAGGAAGCATTGGTAAGGTGGAAATTTTAATGAGGGGTTGGTGCCTCTAGTGGGTTGGTGCTCACAAATCGAATGAGGGGTTGGTGCCTACAAACTTTGTAAAACGAAGAATTTATATAAAAGCATTTTTTTTATGGTTTTCTCACATTAGGGTTTCCATGTAAATATTGTGTTATCATGTTCTTCTCACATGCATGATTAATGAAATTGAGTAAATGATGTTATTATGATTGATAAAGTTTAAATTGATAAAAATTGTTGTTATACTGATTCACCCCCACTCTTAGTATAACTGTGCTCAATAGAGATCCTAGAGAAAATTTCATACATCTATTCTAGGATACAAGTGGCAACCATTAAATAAATTCTAAATGAAATCACCCTCAATGTGGGAAATAAGACTTGGAATCAAACAATTGAAATTGCAGAAGAAGACATTTTTTGTCTAAAATATCAATGTAGATTTCACCCAATCATAATGTATACTTGTCCTTGTTAGGCACACATGATAATTGAGAGGGGGGGTGAATCAGTTGTGCATTAAAACCTTCAAACTCTTATTAAGTATTAGCATGAATGTAAACAAATGGAACAACAACACATTCACAATCATTCACAGTAGAACACTAGATGTTTACGTGGAAAACCCAATAAGGGAAAAACCATGATGAGGATTAACTCACTATATGAAAACCAAAACGATTACAATAGGCTCACTGCCAGAAGGGATCACTACCCAAAAAGGAAAGGCTCGCTGCCTAGGAAGATCACTTCTTCTATATTACAAAGAAATAGTTACAAGGAGGTTCACTACCTTAGAGAAACTAGAGAAACCACCACAATGTCTCTTTACCATCCACAACCTTCGGCTCATTGCCTCCAGTGACTTATGGTACACTAAACTGTAGACACCTTCTACTCACTACTTTTGGTAGTCTTAGGCATTCTTGCTCGCACTCAAATATCAACAAATGATCACACATACATCATTACATTCCACACACTTCTCCAAAACTTTGAACTTGCATATATATCTTTTGCAACCTTGAATAACCTTCTCTAAGTTAGCTTCAATGAAACATATGCACCTCAAACGTGCAACCACCAAATAGGTTGACAATGAACACCTGTGCGATGGAAAGAAGTGAAGGTGGACCACATCAAGGTTTAACTAGGACCCAAATATACACAGACACACTACATCAAGCTCCCACAAACCATGAAGCACGTCTGTAAATAGTGCTAACACACCAGGTTGGCCAAACTGGTATTAACACTATCCAACAACCAATCAAACTTCTACAGGGTCAAAAACATCTTGCAGACTGTGTAGAAACATTATACAACATTCTAAAATATTCCAAAACCAATAGAGCATTCATAAACACTAGCACAAACACATGAAATCGAGAATACTATCATCCTGTGCAACTAGTCAAACTGCCATTAGGTTACAACACACATGATCCAAGCTTGTGGAGTAGTTGAACACTAAAAAAACTAAGGGAAGGTAGGTACAAGAAATATTATCACATTACCAAATCTGCAAGACAAGAAACTTCAATGTGGAGAAATGCGGAGCAATTCCATTTCTCCCAGATATCCCTCTTCACAAGCCAGAGACAATCCAACACACTGTCAAACATATCTTCTATTGCCAGATGATCTAAAACCTACAACTTTGGATATAACACCTTCAAAGACTTTTGAACATCATGTTTAAAACCACACAAGCACATCTTCAAGCATGAAGAAATGCAGAGCAAAATACAAAACACCTCCCAAACACCTTGTATAGTCTTTATGCAAATTTTATCAAAAGCACTTGGAAACCAAGTATCCCTACTGCATCTGCAACACTTGCTCAACACCATACACACCTTATCAATATATCCATATCATAGGTTGACATCAATGAAAACACTAATGACAACATAGTGCAAAAATATCCCCCTTTGTCATTGATGACTTCATTTGCTGAAAAACCATTAATAACAAAAGCAACTTTGTATCTCCAATACTCAAGCAACTCTCCCCTTACTTGAACATTTATTTCCTTGTGTTTTTCAAAATTATCTCTCTCCTTTTTCCTATGTTCTTTAGAATTCTCTCTCTCCCCCTTTGACATCAATGCCAAAGGGAAACACCTACACACAACACTTTAGGCACAAGATATACTCCCCCTAACTGCACCATCCAAAGACACCACTATTTGCTCCCCCTGAGAGGTAGCCTTCATCAATCTAGGACAAAGAATACATATTGAATTTCTCCCATGGAAAAATGCACAATATTATGCATCTAGTTGAAATGAGGGGTAAAAACCCCTAGATTATGTATGGGATGCTCAAATGTATCTTTTGGAAGAGCCTTTGTGAAAATGTCTGCTATTTGATCCTTTATAGGCACATACTCCAACTTCACTTCCTTCTCAACAACTTTCTCTCTGAGAAAGTGATACCGGATAGATATATTCTTTGTTCTTGAATGCATTACAAGAATTTTTGAAATGTTGATAACACTTGTATTATCACACAAAATAGGAATAGGTTCATCATATGATATTCTTATATCCTTCAATGTTTGCTTCATCCACAACACTTGTGTACAACAAGATGCTACAACAATATATTTTTCCTATGTGATAGATAATGACACTAAATCCTACTTCTTACTTATCCAAGAAACTAGCCTATTTCAAGGAAGAAAGCACCTCTGCCTGTACTTCTTCTATCATCCACATAACCTACCCAATTTGCATCTGTATAAGCACTCAAAGAGAAGTTAGTATGCTTAGAATACCATTGACCATAGTCCAAAGTGCCCTTGAAATATTTGAATATCCTTTTAACTGTTGTCACATGTGATTTTCTAGGATCTTCTTGAAATCTTGCCAAATGGCATACTACATGCATAATATCAGGTCTAGTTGTAGTTAGATATAGTAATCCACCAATCATGGATCTATACTTAGTCTTATCTATCTTAGGAGATTCATCATTTTTGCTTAATTTACAACTAGTAACCATGGGAGTACATACTAGTTTAGAATCCTCCATTCCAAACTTATTTAACATTTCCTTTACATATTTTGATTTTGAAATGAATATACCTCTCTCTGATTGACTAATTTGTAGCCCAAGGAAGAAGGTCATCTCCCCAAGCATTGACATTTTAAACTCATTTTGTATCTCCTCTACAAACTTTTTACATAGTCTCATTTCCTCCAAAGATTATGTCATCAACATACACAACCACAATCAAGATTTGATCTTTCTTAATTTTGAAGTAAAGGTTGCTATCTGTGATACCCTTTTTGAATCCCTTATGTAGTAAGTATTTGTCCAATCTTGCATACCAGGCTCTAGGAGCTTGTTTGAGCCCATTTAATTCCTTCTTCAACCTGTAGACCATTTTAGGATCTTTTGATAACTGAAAACCTTCTGGTTGTTCAATGTACACTTCTTCTTCTAACTCACCATTCGAAAATGCAAACTTTACATCCATCTAATATACCTTGAAGTCTTTATGTGCCACAAAAACTAGAAACATCCTAATAGCCTCCATTCTTGCTACTGGAGAAAAAAATTATTCAAAATATATTCCTTCCACTTGTGAGTAGTCTTTACATACAAGTCTATCCTTGTTTTTGATAACTTCTCCATTCTCATTCAACTTGTTCCTAAAAACCCATTTAGTTCCTATCACATTCTTGTTTGTTGGTCTTAGGATTAGTTCCCATGCCTGATTCTTCTCAATCTGCCTCAATTCTTCTTCCATAGCTTTGATCCAATTCTCATCCTTGCATGGTTCAGTAACTATTTTAGGTTCTATTTTAGAAAGTAAACAAAAATTACCTCTTCCTCTGCTATAGAATCTTTTATTTGTGTCAGCAAACCTTTTCTCTTGTCTCCAATTATTTGATCCTCGAAATTATTTTTCTACACATACTTAGCAATTATGGTTGGAACATCAACTTGTGTTAAAATTTGTTCCCTCTTACATGTCTTATTGCTTCTTTTCTATATGAAAATAATTCTTTTTTTTAGAGTAAGCATTCCATTTAAATGATAATGTGATCCTTGGAATATCTTATATTCCAATTGTAGAGATTTTCATATACATTTCATTATTTTAAACCATTTTTGGAACAACACGCATAACAAGAAAAATGTGTCCTCTTTGTGAAGGTTACTATAGGCTTTCCTAAGCCTAGCCCTTCATTTGTCTTTGGGTTTTTTTTCCCTATTTATTGTCTTTGGGTTGAATTTTTATGATGTTTATAAGCATGTAGGAGACTATTTTTCATGCTTTAGGAGTAGTTTATAGGCCTCAAGAATTCCCACTATCTATTTGAGATTCTTCCCTAAGTCATGGGTCACCTATTTTACCAAGTTAGACATTAGCAAATCTAGGAGTAACCTAGATAGGTAGTATGAGTGACTTGGGAGAAATTCTAGGTAGGGTAGTGTAGTTTACACCACTTTCCCTATAACTAATTACCTATTGTGAATATTAGAAAATGTGTAAATATTATTTGGATAATGACTTCATTTTTTTGTTGCATATTAGAAGTTGGAAAATGATATGTTTTGAGAGAGTTATGATCATTTTACTCTACATTGATTTGAATCAATTTTGGGAAGGACTCATTTACCTTGTCAAAAAGGTGTCGATGTCCTCTATCATCATATTAAAGGATGTAATGATTTTTTTGTTCCTATATAGTTATGTAAATGATTTGTGAAACATAATTGTTCCTACCCTAGACCTGGTCATTTGAATTTTGATGTTTTCCCTTAATGGGGAGATAGTATCTTATTTCCTTCTATATTTTTATTTTTTTAGATTTTAGGATGGTGGTCCTATACCCTATTTTGTGGCTAGAGGTAACTCTACCCTTTAACATGTAGACACTATGGCTATGATGTTCAGTTTTTTCACTTGTGTTGATATTCTTAGTGCATTAGCATTGCATACAATTTTGAGTGTCATTGTGTTTTTCATGGCATCTTGAGTGTATAGGTGTCTAATGTGGCATGTTGATGCCACATTTATATTATATATTTTATTGTCTATTATTAATCTATTAATATCTTGGGTGAAAACTTGGGGCAATCACAATATCATCTACTTGTAGAGCTCTAATTTGAGTCTAATGGAGCTAATATTGGACACCACATTGTAGAACTAATATTATATCATAATCCTATATGTAAAGCTTGGCATACACATAAACAATAAACAAGGAGAAAAATCTCACCATAATCAAAAGAAGGTACATATTTAAGGTAAACTCCTGATGACTTGTGAATATTGAGAACTCTTCAAAGTAACCCTCGAGAAACACTTTTAGAAAATATCAAGTAGTACATTTTGTGGGACAAGTGACCCAATAAAATAATTTATGATGATTCCCTTGCAAGTCGCGAAGCATTTAGTGCATGTAAAATATTCAAACCTAAGAGAGGAAGTGTGAGGACTTTGTGAACAAACACATGGTATGACGATGAGTATAAGGTAGTAAAGAACTTTGAGATAACTTGGGATGGACAAAGAAAAGAAGGCCTATGAAAATTGATATAGTCTTTAAAAATAAATATGTGAATACAAGAATGAAATAACTATTTTCTCTTGAAAACACAACCCCAGTAGATTTTGGAGGAAACTACAACTAAAGAGAAAACAAATATATAATATCATTAATACCCAATGGTTAGACTATGCAAAGTTACTCTATGAGCAAGTTTAGGATAAAGACACTCTTTGCTTGATCCACCTCCCAATCCCTATAATCAACACTAAAATTGAGATCATATTTATGAAATATATCACACAAGGCATAAGGAGTCTAGCAGGGCCTAGTAAAGTGCAAAATATATATGGGTTGCAAGTAAAATATTTTAAATGGGGAATAAAGTTCCTCACACCACACATCAAAGCATTTTATACAATGTCATCCTAGAGGGATTCCTGACAAGGTGGATGACTAGTATCACTATCCCTCTCTATAAAAATTGAGGTACCAATAATTCAACAAACTACCACACTATTATGGTATCTTCTTAGAAAAAATAGGAGCATGGTAGAGCACATTATTAGAAGCTGAGCATGTAAAAAGAGTGAAAATGAACAAAATTATAGGTAGGTTTTAGATCAAAGCACACCACTATTGACCACTACGTAATCCTTAGGTACTTGATTGAAAAATTATGGGACACGTAAAGAGAAGAAACCTTATGTAGCTTTGTTGATTTTAAAAAAGCATTTGACACAATTCCTAGATAAATATTTATGAACAAAATGGTGGAACTTAGAGTTCCATATCAATATAGAGCAGCAATTCATAGGCTTTATGTATAGATCAAGGCCAAAATCAAAATATGTGGAAGAATGTTAGAATTCTTTGGAACCAACATTAGTGTCAAATGGTGATGCCTACTCTCCCTCACTTTGTTTGGCTATATATTGATTAGCTAGAAGAGTAGATAAACAAAATTGGTGGTGGTCCAACATGTTAGATATGTAATAAAAGTACTTTTATATGCAAATGATCTCATCCTAATTGGAAAAATAGTTTATAGAGGGCTTTAGAGATCTCCTAGGAGGTTGGGATGCAAATGAACACCTACAAAACCAAAGTCACGATCTTTTTATCGTGGAAAAAAAAAAACAAACTAACTTCCTTGTCAAAGGAAGTGTAATGCCCCTTTGTTTGCCTTGTCTGGACAACTTCTTGGATTTCAACTAGACTTTATGAGGTTGTTTATCTTGACTTTATGTTACTATTTGATAAACTTTATGTCACAGTTGGATGTTACTTGGACATGGTGATATTTTGATGAGTTGATGTTGTGACTGATTATTTGTTTATAACATGCTTCCACATTATCATAGTTGTTATTTGAGTTAATATTGATGTATGCTCATTTATTGATTATTGATGTTTTAATTTCGTCAATCTTGATGTGACTGTATTGGTGAAGGGGACGGTATTGCATCTCTCGCTTGCGAGTGCCCTGTGATTTCCGCAATTCTCTCTTCAAGGTGTGTATGAAATTACTATCTGTATACATGTACGACATTTGCTTGTTTGCAGGATTGTAGGTACAGGACATTAGCTTCACCTGGTTTCACAGGTCTGAGCGTGTCCACTACTCAACAATAATATTAGAAGATAGTAACAGGTTACCTAATCATACCTTTACCCTAGTACAGTGTGTCGTCAGTTTGAGTTTTGGTCTTAGTTTTATCATTGTTGTTCTGGGTATTTTATTATTGTGCAAATTTAATTTGGTAGATTAAATGTGTATTGATTTATATATTTAATTAATTGAATTATTGTTGTGAAGGCTTTAGAATAAATAAATAAATAAATTTAATTTGGTTATGTTGTTGAGTAATTTTTATTATTAAAAATAAATGGTAATTAAATAAATAAGAGTATTTAAATTGGTTGCAATTAGTAAATTGTATTATTTTATTTAAATGCATGTGGATGGAAAATATCTGGGTTGTTGAGGGAAAAAATATTTTGTTTGAGATAACTCTGAGTTAGAAATTTGTTATCTAATTGTTGGAAATTCATTCTCGGAGGAGATATTTTTTGGGAAAAGTAAAGAAAGTTGTTTCACGAGAGTTTTTGTGTGGGTTGTTTGAAAATTGGTGAGGAAATTGTGGATCTCTCTAAAGAATTGTTTTAGAATTTTGCTATAGAATTCTTGGCTGTGTATTGTGTGTTTTCTGGAAATAGGCAAATTTACTGGAGGAAGTTTTGGCTACATTGACAATTTGAAGTTACAGAGAAGCTTAACAACAATTCTCCAAGCAACAGTTCTTCTGGAACAGGTTCCCTTATTGTTTTTGTGAATTTTGAATTTAATGAGTTGTTTATATTACTGTAATACAAATTGGAAAAGTTTAGAAAAGAAATTTTCATTACTGTAGAAACTTTTAGTTTTTTTTTTTTTTAAATAATTGTCATGATAATGGAAGAACCTCTGTTGAATTTAAAATCAAATTTAGAAACCTTTGTGATGACACTCCTCCTATGACAGCAGTCAGTTTGTATTGTACAGTGGATGTATTGATTTTGTGGTTCTGGAAGCAATGTAACCTTATGTTTTGTGTTTACTGGTATAGTGTTGCTTTGTATTTACTGGTACAGTATAATTTTGTACTTTTCTTGTGTTAGAGGTAGTCGGTTGTCTTGGTTACCTGTTACTATCTCCTAGTACGAGGGTTGGGAATACAGGTACCATATGGTTGGGTGGCGTGCACCTTACACTGTTGAGTTCTCATCTTGTTCGTGATGGCGAGATCTTCTTGTTCGAGGAGCTCGTGTGGTTCTATGGATTTGTACTTCTTTTTCTCATTATAACTATGGACACTATGTAATTGTAATCCTCATTTGTATCGAGAAGAACCCTTGTGATGTAATTGTAACATTAAGTATGATTTATTTATCGTTGGATTAAATGGGTTATATTTGGTTTATATGGTGTTGTATCTATGGAAATATGCTCATTACATTTCTATGTGTTAGACTTAATTTGCAATGGATTACTATTTTGTTGTATGTTGTTATTATGAGTTAATTCCATGTACTATGTTTTAGAATAATTTGTCAGTTTGGAATTTCACATGTAGACACGTTGCGTGGCCTAGAGGATGTATGTGTTAGAGTCGTTTACTTCACTCGTCATTGTTACTCTTTTTAAGAAAAAAATTAGTTGTGATACTGCAGTGTTGCATCGTCCTCTAGGTTGCGGGATGGGGTTTTACAAGAAGCCTACTAGAAATAGTGGAAGAATACAAGTATATCTGGCTTAATTCATAATGGGCTTTGTTGGGAGACATGTAGGGAAAAACTAATACGAGAGGGTGAAAGGCTTTACACTCACTAAAAATAAGATGTGAGAATGCATAATTATCAATCTGGAAAACCAAAAAAATCATATTTGGCTTTCTTGTCACATCACTAGTCTTTTATGGGTGTGAAGTTTGGGACTATAATGTGTTGAATAAAAATGGAGGTAGATAAAGAGGATCCAAAAGCATTTAATCTCAAGTAGCCTCAAAATCAAAACTTTAGTTCAATATGAGATTTAATTAGCTAAAACATGTACTTTCTTGTTAGAGGCATTGATGATGGCTCAAACATTAAGTTATCTAAAAAGACACAAAGTATAGAAAACCATCATTGGATGAGAATGGTGATGGATGAAGAGCTAAGCAAAAGGAAGAACAAACCAATGTAATAAAATAATAAATGGATGAGGAAATGGGACATTAACATGGAAGAGTGTCCAAACACTAATGAGAAATTAATGTGAGGAAAATTTAGGATTGTCATATGGACATAGCAAATTGGTTGGAAGAAAGCATATTATCAAAGAGTTTAGCCCTATTTGAGACTGACAAAAAAATCTTCATAAAAGTAGAAATTAAGAAGGCGAAAATGGTGATCGCTTAGTTAAAGTCTAGCTCAAATCATCTTAGGTGCGAGATCAACAGAGACACGACACTTAAAAAGGAGGGAGAAATAAGAATATTCATTTTTTGTAGCAAAGAGATGGTGAAGATAGAATGTCACCATATCATAGAATGCACAACCTACATCCATATTAAATATAAAAATAACATGGAAAGTGGACAACCTAACTACTTTATTTATAAAAACAAGAATAAACAAATCAAAATTTATTGGAAATTCACCCCAGAAAAAACCTAATTTAGGCAGCCCATGTAGGTATGTAGCAAATTTCCTGTAAGAAATATTGTAAATAATGGCGTACATGCACTCCGAGCTCTACGGAATACAGTCCAGATGGATTGAATCTGCACTTACCACATTTGGAAAATTGCGTAACTTTAGTGAGCCATACTATAAATTGACTCAAGTTCCCCATGCCGCGAATGGCCATTGCCCAACCAACCTTTAAAATCGGGCAGTCCCCATCCACCGTCATTCCATTTCCCAATAATAATCTTGCCTGGATTCGAGCTGTCGCTGTATCAAATCCTAAACCCGTCAACATCACTGACAACTGGAGAGTGACAGAGAGGATCCAGCTCACAGGCAGGAATAGAAAGCGACAGCCCATATCCAAAAACAAGGATTCTCTTAGATTGTTGGCGCAGCAAAGTTTCCTCGCTTTCGGTAACAACACCGGCACTACTATGACCATGACCAGCCTACAAGCGGTCCGCAGTGCTTCACAGCTCACGTCTCCACATACGAATCGTACTTAGAAATCGAATACGCAACAACGACACCGATACGTGGCAGGCATCCCCCCGTGCAACTCTCCCGAATCCAATGATTAAAGCTGGAGCGCCTCGAGTTCGACGGGGGCTTAAATGGATTTGATCTCCCGACTAGTGCGAATTTACAGAGTAACTGCGAAAAATGGCGGGCAAATGGTTTGTGAATTGGTAAGAAATTGACTAGTTTTAATGGATCCGTGTCCGTTTGTGAAGGTTTTGGTGGGCGGACTTGCCCTGAGAATTCCCGCGGTTTCGAAGCCTACCCGCGCGGGTGTTCATCCTTGGGGAATACCCTGCTTCTGTGAAATGAAATTGGATAAGTTTTCTGTTCAGAAGACTGTTGTACCGCTTGTTACTTTGGATTCTCCCGCCCCGGATGTGCATAATGTGGCGGCGAGCTTTCATTTGGAGCAGGCTGAGGTGATTAAGCTTTCTCAGGGGTCGTGCCTCGGGGGTTCGAAACCGCGACTTGAGATTGCAATTTATACGGGCCGCCAGGGTTCCACCTGTGGAATTGGTCTGGGGAAGATGCTGGGGAAATTCTCGGTGGCCTTGGAGCTCGGTGGGTGTCTTGAGAAGGTGATTGTTTTTCATAGTGGCTGGGTTTCTATTGGCAAGGTGAGGGATTCGAAACCGGGAACTGAGCTACATTTGAATGTAAGAGCAGAGCCTGACCCGAGGTTTGTTTTTCAATTTGATGGTGAGCCTGAGTGCAGTCCGCAGGTTTTCCAGATTCAGGATAATATTCGTCAACCCATTTTCAGCTGCAAGTTTAGCCGCGAGAGGAATTCCAGATCACGGTTAGTATTGTCTGAATCCCTTTTTTTGGTGCTTTTGGGTTCTTGGAATTGTCCTGATTGTAATTGGACTTGTCGTGCTTGCAATATATTTCAGCTTTCCACTGTGATTAACACTTTTATGAGCAATTTCGTTATATTATCTCCTTGGTTTTAAACCAATTGTTAGATTAGGTTGGCAAACCAGTCTTCTGTTTGAGACATGGCATAATTTGCATGTTTTGCTGGACATGAAATTTCTGACCAGCCAACACATCGGATGTGATTTGAATTTTCTCTAAAACCTGTGGAGGTGATGATATATATTAGCAGTATCCAAGCACCATCTACTCTGTAAAATTTGACGAAACTAAGAAAGTTACAGCAAAATATAAACAACTGAACAAAATATTATTCAAGAGAATTACTATATTACGATGATTTCAATAAAATTTTGATTTTCTTAGGTGGTTCATCTGAAATTACATTAGCTTCTCCAATAGAATCTATCTATTAGTGCGATTTCACACAAGTCACCTAAACAAATCAAAGCTTAGTCTCCAATAGAATCTATCTATTAGTGAGATTTCACACAAGTCACCTAAACAAATCAAAGCTTAGACTGTGTTGTTTAAGCCAAACAATTTGAATATAAAGCTTTGAAAGAAATATAACAAATACAATATATAATTTCAAAGAAAACAAATTTTTATAATTATAGATCTAAATGGTACAGCAAACTTTTATTTTTTCTGATAGAGTCCTGCTCTATCACCCTTCAAACTAATGACAGCGCACTAATGCAAGTAGATAGAGTCCTACTCTATCATCCTTCAAGTTAATGACAGCACACTAGCACAAATGAATATTGAATGTACAGTTATCTCCAACAAAATTCTCCAGAGCTTGCACACACTCTTGTCCATTTTTGAACCCATATAAACATGGGAAGTACTCCCAGTAACCATTGAACCCGGTCCAACATTGTGACACTCCCTCCATGCTACTGCTAGATAATGGACATAGGTAGTTTACAAATTGCATTGAATGCCTTCGTGAGGTTCTGCAGAATATCAAGTGCTCATCTATATTATAAAGAGATTACTGAAATCTTTACTTCTGTATTATCTGAAGTGGGTATTATAGATGTTATCATTTCCCAGACAGTTCTGAGATGCCTTTTTGTAATTGCAATACGGAAATTATTATCTTCTACTTATTTGTGTTTATGTTATCTGAAGTGGGTGTTATACTTTTAAGAGTGCATTTTCACAATTATATTATAGATTAATATAGAGATATTATTGTTGGCATGATTTTTCTATAATTTATGTAGTAAAATATTAAAATCTGTGAATGAAAAATATAAAAATATACAATAAATCTAGAAAAAATCTTAATATTATAGAGATATGTTCTATTTTTAGTTGTAGTGGGCGTAATGGAGGTTGTCTTTTTGTAGTGGCATGTTAAAGAGTGCTTTTCTATAATTATAATTTATATGTTGGAAATTATTATGCTTTTTCAAAATCTGAAGTGGGTCTTCTGGAAATCATCCTTCTACAGATTGTTATGCTAGGAGCATTTTTCTAGAGTGGTAATACAGAGATTATGTCGTTTTCTTTGCTTTTTTGTGTAACTGGAAATGAGTGTTACTATAATGGCATGTAGGATCTCATGGCGAGGTATGGCTTAGATGAATGCCATTTTGTGGGCATTGAGATACTGATTAGTGACTTTTATTTGCCCACAGGCAACTCCAATTCGACCACAGTCACAGAAGTTGGTTGAGTTCTTTTGGTAGCAGCAGGGAGAGGGATAGAAAGGAGCGAAAGGGATGGTTGATAATGATACACGATCTTTCTGGCTATCCTGTTGCAGCTGCATCAATGATAACTCCCTTTGTTCCTTCATCTGGAACAGATAAAGTAAGCCGCTCTAATCCCGGTGCTTGGCTTATTCTTAAACCTGGAAATATGGACGACAGTTGGACACCATGGGGTCGATTGGAAGCTTGGAGGGAACGTGGCAGCAACGAAGGTTTGGGCTGCAGATTTGAGCTCTTGGCAGAGGGTGGTGGTCTGGTGGGAGCAAACAATGGAATTTTGCTTGCAGAATCAGTGATTAGTTCTCAAAGGGGAGGGAAGTTTCTGATTGACATGAGTACTAGCAAGTTAGGGACTTCTTCAGGTAATTCCCCAGTTCCAAGCCCTCAGAGCAGTGGAGATTTTAGTTACAATCCCTGGCCCTTCCCTGCAAGTGCTTACAGAGGCTTTGTGATGAGTTCTACCGTACAAGGAGAACACCAGTGCAGCAGGCCTGTAGTTCAAATAGCTAGGAGATATGTTACTTGCATGCAAGATGCTGCACTGTTTGTGGCTTTGGCTTCAGCAGTTGATCTGAGCATGGATGCATGCCAGCTATTTTCAAGGAAGTTGAGAAAGGAACTCTGTCAACAAGATACGGTTTCTTATGGTTATTAGGCAGTGTCCAAAGAAACCAAGTAAAGATCCTTATTTGGGCTTGTTATGGGATAATCAGAAAACCAATGTTTGTTACATTTAGAGTTCTGGGATTTGACCTCAACAATCATATCGTTTGCTTGTCTGCCCTGCAGTTTACCATATCTGTGACTATGCTGAGATTTCGTATGTGATTTGTAACATCAACGTTTCGGATCATGGACTGTGAAAACTACATACTAATCTGTGACTGTTTGATGAAACCATGCATGGTGCACCTGCTGCCCTTAAACATTTTTTAATCAGTGATATCTAGTCCAGATCACCAGAGGACTTGTATACAGATAAATGTTTCTCGAATGCCTGGTCTTGAGGATCTGGATAAAGAATTTGAAGCCATGGCAGCAAAGCTTGTTCCCCATACACTTCATCTTGTGACTGTACTTCAGAGAAGACTTGTCTGTATCATATTACAGTCTTGTCTACTTCCATTTGTAGATGATCCAGGGTTATTAAATTCAACAACTAGAGCATGAAATTAAAAGCCAAAACAAATCAAATAAAAATAAAATTACATAATGAGAAACTTTCAGACTTTTTCATTGAGCTTGGAATAATTGGTTAGAGTAAATGTTGAATTAATGGAAAATATTGAAAATCCTACATTTCAACTTTTGAAATTTAGTTTGTAAATGAATTGTCCAATCTGAAGCACGAGGAGAACACTCAGAGATGTCAAAAGTAGCCGACAGGAAATTTGAGAATCTTACATATTCTTATCTATCTATTGTCAGAAGAATGTTCTTTAGTGAACTGTTTTTCATTTAATGTGTTTCAACATGCCAGCTGTTTTTGACATGTGTTTAATATATTAGGATGAGTACAACTAGATCTATTCATCGTTCAAGCATAAAATACAATACTAAATAATCATAGTAGAGGTGGTCGATACCATAAACTTTTAATTGCACCTTGGGTACGTTCATAGTTTTTATGTTAATTTAAAGTTTGTATGGAGCTTAGTATTTGATATTAAATAGAATGTAATTGTGAAATGCTTTGAAGTAAGAAAAACAATTTGAAATAAATATTTATTTTGTGTAAAAATATGAAATAAAAATCTTTATTAATGATGGTATATATGAATTATTATAATGTTTGAACATTAAAAAAATGAAATTAATTATTTGCATGTTTATAATATAATTCATAAACTATGAATATTAGTGGAAATTTAGAAACAATATTTAATATTTTACTTTCTTTCTTTGTATAAAATGCAATGATTATTTTGATCAGCTAAATTAAATTCAGTGTATTTATATATGTTTTTCTAAAATATAATAGTTTTTTATTTGCAAAATATAATAATTTGATTTTTTTTATTTTTTTTAATCTTTATAATATGAATGTGAAGCATATTTTTTAGTGGAAATGTAGAAATAATATCTGATTCTTTACTTTTTTTTCATTTTTTCTTTGATTATTAGTTATGTGGAAGGAACTATAGAAAAGCCTCTTCCTAACAAGTTATTAATAACTTTGATTTAAACAAATGAGAATTCATATTTATTTTCTATTTGACAAATATTTGTATATAATTAAAATAAATATGCAAGATTTAAAAATTTTCAAATTTAAAAATTAAGTTTTTTCAATTTTATTGGCCACAAAACTTTGAGTGATAAGGCGGATTTTCACAAAGCATAAATTTTTTATCACAACTTTTCAAGGTTTTTTTGCCATAAAGACCATAGCAATTTTTAAGAATTTTTTTGAACTCTTCAAAAATTTGTACACTTGTTATATTTTCCATTCTATTCATTTATTTACTTGTTTATATGACCACCATTTACAATATTTTCAATGGAGATTTTTTTAAATTAATTTTAAAATTTTCAAGATAATAATTATTAAAATATTCATAAAATATACAATGTTTTAATTTATTTTTTTTAATTGTTGTTTAAATTTTTACTCTAATATTGGTATTTATAAGTTTTTTTGCTATATATATTATATAAAAATTGAATAAATGATGATTTTGAACATTTACTCTTAACTTATTATTTTAATCTCACGATACAAATATCATTAAATTATTAACAAAATATACAATCCAAACTATTATTTTTCAATTACCTATAAAGTATACAACTTAAACATTTAAAAAATAATTAGATATAAGCCAAAAGATTCATAGATGTTCAAATAAAATTTCATGCAACTTTCATGGTTAGTATTGATAGTGTAGAATTTTGTGTGTTGTCACTTGTAATTAATCTATTTTGTTATTTTGAATCTTTTTAGTTTTTGGATATCATCATAATTAATAAATTTAGAACTTATCAACTTCAAATATTTTGAATTTTTAAAATTGGAATTTAGTTTAATTTTACAATATAAAAAAGTTTGTATGTAAAAATGAAAAAAATACAATATAAAGAATACTTTTAAATTTAAATTTTACTCTTTGATTGTTGAATTATTTTAAAAGGAACATGTATTCTATTTAATATTTAATTCGTGTATTTTGCATAATCATTATAATTTAATTAATTATGAATTTAATAATTAAATAATAAATATTCTATGAATTTTATAAATTTTATGGCGAAGCATTGAAGAAACCCTGGTTCAAGTAGTGAGTAGGTTTACCGTTACAGAGATCTAAGTCGGTGGTCGTTTAACAAACGGAATGGTGGTAGAGCGCAGAACCCTAAATGGTGTGCACCACAACAAGCATGGAAGGCTTCTGCAAAAAGAAGCCAAAATATGCCAAGGCTTGAAAAGGATAACCCAATGTCTATGGACCGCGAGGCAAGAAATATATGGGGGTATGCGAGACTGCGAATAATAGGACCTGTGGATATGCAAAGTTTGGAGAAAAAGTTTTGGAGGCCAAAGAATAAGGAGCTTCAAGGGGAAGAGAAAATTAACCCTATAATAAAACATACTACAGTGGCCTCCATTCTGGTTGATGGGAAAGCGTGGAATGATTTAGTGAGTATGTATAAAGAAAGGGCTTTTTTCATGAAATGGAGCGGGCCTTAGTCAGCTTTTAAAAGAGTTAGAGACTAGTGCAATGTCCATTGGGGGAGATCCACGAAGTTGAAAACGCTGCCTAATGGTTTTTATCTTGTCATTTGCCCTCAGGCAAGAGACAAAGAGTGGATCTTTAACAGTGGTCCTTTCTTAATGGGTGGTAAGGGTTTTTTTTTTAAAGACTGGACTCTGAACTTCAATCCAAAGAAGGAAAATTGTGGCAATGGCTTTCAATCTTCTCCAAACAAGTGGTAGCTAATATGAATATAATAAATATTTATGGGCCTAATAACACTGGGGAAATGAAGCGAGTTTGGAGAGAAATCTTTGAGATTATCCAAAACCATGGGGGATCTCCTTTTTCTCTTAGGTGGTGACTTCAATGCCATTTTAAACCCTTCAGAAAAGAATGGGGGGTAGGGTGGCTTTCGCAGAAGCAGAAATATTTTAGTAAGTTTGTGCTTGATAATGGCTTAGTGGATATTTAGTTTAAGTCAGGTTGCTTCACTTGGACCAATCGGAGAAGTGGTTTTCAGAATATTGTTGAAAAACTAGATAGGTTTTTCCTCGTGGAAAATTGGGATAACCTTTGTTGGACAATTCAAGCATAAATACTTCCCATTACTAGTTCGGACCATTATCCCATATGTGTAAGGGTTCAAGAGGACTCAGCACCTGATAGATGCCCCTTCAAATTTGAAAAAATGTGGTTGAAAGCTAAAGGCTTTCTAGAATTGGTAGAGGAGTGGTGGTCTAAGGCTCTTATAAAAGAAGGGAATAAGGCTTTTATCTTCTTTAAAAAACTTCAATATATTAAGGAGAACCTGAAATAGTGGAATAGAGAGGTCTTCAAAAACATTTTCTCAGAAAAACTTAAACTAGAACATGAGTTGGGGGCTTTGCATTCAAAAGTAATCGAAAAGGGCATGATGATAGAAGATTTTAACAAGGAAAATGACTTGAATAAGCAATATGCAGAGATTTTGGCCCGGGAAAAAAATTTCTAAAGGCAGAAATCTAGAGAGACATGGCTCAAGGAGGGTGATAGGAATACAAAATTCTTCCACAATTCGACAAAAGTTCAAAGATCTGTGAACAAAATTCTCTCAATCCAGGATGGGCAAGGAAACCTTATATTGGAGAAGGAGGCTATATGTAAGGAGGTTGTACGCTTCTTTGAGGCAACCTTTAGAGCATCGGAGATTGATGCAATTCAGATGAATGAAATTCTTGAAGTGATTCCTCATTGTGTCTCAAGGGCTCAAAACATTGTTTTGTTAAAACCAGTGTCTTTAGAGGAAGTAAAGGTCGCTCTTTTTAGTCTGGCAAGTGATAAGGCACCAGGCCCTGATGGATTCCCAACACTTTTCTTTCTGAAATGTTGGAAATTTTTGGCGCATGACATTTGGGAAGTGGTTGAGGAGTCTAGGAGAGGGAGGTTCATTCTGAAAGATTTTAACAATACTTTCATTGCCCTCATCCCGAAAAAAGAGGAAATTGTCTCCTTTGGTGATTTTTGCCCAATTTCCTTATGTAATACCATTTATAAGATCATCTCAAAGGTTTTGGCCAATAGGCTAAAGGATGTCCTGATTACTATTATATCTTCATAATAGAGTGGGTTCTCTCTGAATCGATCCATTTATGAAGGTATAATTGTAGCCCATGAAATGATACACTCCATTAGAGTTAAAAAACTAGATAAAATGTTGGTTAAATTAGATATAAGAAAAGCATATGATGAAGTGAACAGGGATTTTCTTTTGAAAGTCCTTCTGAAATTTGGGTTTTCTGAAGACTGGGTCAGGTGGATAGAAAGTTGTATTAAGACCCCTAGAATGTCAATTATGGTTAATGGAAGCCCCCAAGGCTTTTTCAAAATAGAAAAAGGTCTGCGTCAAGGTGATCCAATCTCACCTTTCCTTTTCATAATAATGGCGGAAGTGTTGGGGCGCATGATAGCAAAAATAAGGGAACATGGCGTATGGAAAGGTGTTAAGGTGGCGGAAGGTATTGAACCGATAACTCATTTTTTAATTTGTAGATGACACCTTACTCTCAGGGGAAGCCTCTTCAGGGAGGCGAGGTTGATAAAGTCCACTCTAGATAAGTATGGGGGAGCTTCGGGTCAGCGTATAAACTGGAGCAAATCAGAAATCTTTTTCTTCAATACCAAATTACAGAAGCAGCGAGAAATATCTACAATCCTTGGAATGAAGGTGGGGAGGTTGCCAGGAAGGTATTTAGGAATTCCCCTCTTTGGGGGAGCTAATAAATCTGTTGTATGGAAGGAATTAGTGGACTGTTGTCTGAAGTGTATGGATGGGTGGAAAAGCAAATGGTTGACATCTGCAGGAAGGATATTGATGTTAAGATCAGTCATCTCATCTATACCAATTTTCTCCATGGTGTGCTTGAGGATTCCAAAGAAGGTCACTAATGTCATTCGGCAAAGGATGCGTAATTTTTTTTGGAATGGAGTGCAAGATCAGGATAAGATTCCTCTCCTAGCTTGGGAGGAAATTTGTAAATCCAAAATAGGAGATGGCACGGGTCTGAGAGACTGGAACTTATTGAACGAGGCGTTAGGAGCAAAATTGGTTTGGAGTGTTTACTCTCAACCCCATCAGCTATGGGTTCGCATCTTGAAGGCTAAGTATCTTGACTCTGGGGAAGACAATAGGATTCTTATAATTCGCAACCCCCCAGCTAGATCAGCAATCTGGAATTTTATCATTTCATGTAGGAAGGTGGTGGTGGAGCATTTAAAATGGCAGTTAGGGAATGGCCAGAGAGCAAAATTCTGGGAGGATTCTTGGGCTAGGTACCCAGTGCTGCAGGATTCGGGAAACTATATGGAGGTTAAAGACTGGTTTATTGAGCACTGGGGTGAGCATGTTAGTGATTATCTGGAATTTTGAAATGACAAATTCGGAGGGGAATGGAGGTGGAATTCAATCCAAAATGAGGTGATGCTAGAGAGATTTTGTAACATTATGATGGAAATCTTTGGTTCTAGACAGGTTCTGAGAGTGAATAAAGAAGATAGAGTTGTTTGGTGTGGTGCAACAGACGAGAAATACTCGATCAAGCTAGGATACCTCCTTTTGGATGCTAGGGCAAGAATTGATGCATGGCCGGTGGATCTATTATGGGGAAAGGAGTGTCACCAAAGCGGGGACCTTTGCATGGTTAGCAGCTCGAGGAAGAATTTTAACAGGTGAGCGAAGAAGGCGTCTGAGATTTAGTGGCCCTTCAAGATGCACTATGTGCGAGAAAGCAATGGAAATAGTGGACCACCTTTTACTGCATTGTGAAATGGTTACATCTTGTTGGGACATGTTATTGAAATCATTGGGCTGGCATGGCTTGTTATTGACAACTTTGAAAAGCCTTTTTGAAGGATGGCCAATTCGTAAGGAAAAGTCTACCTTCTCATGCATTTGGAAAGTAAGCCCCTCAGTAGTAATATGGGAGATTGGGAAGGAAAGAAATAGGAGAATTTTCTTGGAACAAAAGGAATTGCTAGAAAGACTAAAATATAGAATAAATCATTCTCTGGAAGAGATTGTCAAAGCAGTGGCGTCAAATTTTTATAATCCAAAGGTTCCATACACAGGTGAAGACAAACACATACAATCTCAATGGCCTGGAATTCGATTAAGGCTTGTTAATATACAATGCATTGTCAATCTGAGATTGCAAAATGGGAAAGTCCAAGGGAAGGATGGTTGAAGTTTAATTTTACATGGGGCTTGGAATTCGGTTAAGGCCTGTTAAGGGGCAAGGTTGGGCTAATACAACGCATTGGAGATTGCAAAATGGGAAAGTCCAAGGGAAGGATGGTTGAAGTTTAATTTTCATGGGGCGGCAAAGGGCAACTCGGGACCTTCTGAGGCAGGGTGTATTGTTCGGGATTGGCAGGGAAATGTGGTCGCATTTGGAGCAATGAGACTGCAAGATGGGACAAACAACATAGCGGAAGCTAAAGCAGCTCTAATGGAAATTAAATTGGCAAAAAGGTTAGGAATCCCAAAGGTGCACTTAGAGGGAGATTCATTAATAATAATTCAGGCAATTATCAACTAGAAAATTGATGCATGGCACCTCTAGGGTTTGATTGGGAAGATTTCTGATGAACTAGCTCGATTTGAAGAATTTGAAGTTAGTCATACACAACATATGGGGAATGTGGAAGTGAACGTCCTTTCAAAATGGGCTCTCACGCTTGAGGAAGTAGACGTTATTCTATTAGAAGATTTAAGAGCATTAAATACAGAGGATTTGGGTGATAGTTGTTGATGGAAAGGTTGCAGTTTGGTGTACGAAGCAAGGTAGGAAAGCTCCTCGTGAACAGAGAGGCATTAATGAGATGAAGGTGGCGGCATAGATGGTACACCCATATTTACTGAATTTGGTTGGCGTAGTGGGTAGTTCGATCCCTATTTTAGAAATACCAACCGAGATTTTATTGAAAATTGGGTGTGTAAGGATTGGTTGGGTGTATATGATGGCGGGTGGCAAAGAAATTCATTTGGGAAGAGTCGAGAATGGAGGTCAGCCTTACACTTTCCTCACAGAAGAAGCTAGACCCATTTATGGGAAAGGCCTCATTAAAAAGACTATGAGGTCTTTTTAATTTCAAAGATAAGCAAGCTGCTCAAGCGGTGGAGATCATGTTGGAAGACGGGTTTGAGAATCTATTACACAGATATCGAACGAATATGGACATATATTCCCTGGTGATGGCGTGGGGTCTCGATCTTGGAGAGTCAATTGACGAGGTGAGGCGCATAATGCTAACGCTAGTGCCGATGGAGCACCTGAAGGATATGGATGGGATTCTGAAGAGAGTTGTGCCTGGTGTGGGGCTTGTGAAGGAGGAGGGAAGAGATGGAGGATGCCTTGAGATGGTTAATCTTAACCACCTTTTCATACGATGGCCAGAGGGATGTACGAAAGATCGTTGGTGCAAGAATGCAGAACAAGGATGGATGACTTTGAAAATATGTGTGGAGCTCGTAGAATTGGAAAAGACAATTGCAGACTAGAAGGAAATAGCTTGGGAGGAGCGGCAAGAAAAGAAAGGACTTCGACCACGAAAGAAGGTGAAGTCACTGAACGAGATTTCGAAACCTGGAGCGGAGGTGAATAGTTTGGAATTGGTGTAATGTCGAACTGGTCTGGTCAGTCTTTGTAGTTCCATTTTGATGAAGTATTTTGTTTTGAATTTAGAGCCCAATGTAATGCATAATATGGGGACTTTATTTGGCTTTGTAGTGGTGGGATGGGTAGGTTAGCTATAAAAGTATGCTAGACGATGGTGGTTTTTTTTGGGTTTGCCTTGCTAGTTAATCAGCTCACGTAGTTCTGGAAGTTTTTTAATGTTTGATACCACTGAAACTTTGAATTTTTATATTTTAATAAAATCATATATCACCGATCAAAAAAATTTATATATATTCTATGAATTTTAGAAAATAGAATTTAGTTTAATTTTAAAATGATATTTAAGTTTTGCAAATATTGTGTTGATTTGATTATTTATTTGTTTTATGATTGGTTATTCAAATTAAGAACAACAAAATTCAACTCAAAAACATAAAAATAAGCATGTAAAATATTTTATGATTTTTTGAAGTTAGAATTTAATATGATTTTAGAAAATGAAATCACTTCGATGCAAAGAAATAAAAAAGATTGATTATATATATATATATATATTCATTTCTTAATTTATTCTCAAATTATAGTTAATTATTGTTGAATTATTTTGAAAATAATATTTAGTTTTATTTAATTATATTAAATATAGTAGAATGATCAACTGTTATAGATATACCACTTCACCTTTTACATTGTATGCATTGTAAATTATCCCTGCATACACCAAATCGGACATATACATTAGATAGGATGTAGTTTTATTTAATTTATTTGTATTGAATAATTAATATAATTTAACTGATTATTTTTAAAAATAGATAATAAGAAAAACACAAACCTAAAGCTACAATATTTTTAAGTGCTTTGAGTTTTGAAATTCTACATCTTGATAATAATATTTTTAGAAGACGAGACGAGCTAAAGGGAAATGATCTAGGGTTTGCGTGTGTGGCAGGCAACCAGGGTGTGTGTGAATCTCGAGGCGTGGGGAGGAAGGGCCCTCCCCACCATAGGTTTGTAGGGTTGTTGCCCTCCTTTTCCCTAAAACTTTAAGTCTTTTCTTGTTTTCCTTAGTGCCGATGGTTTTTGTTTTTTCCTGATTTTTTCTCCGCTGTTGTGTGCTTGTTTTTCCTAAGCGAAGGCTGGCATCGGCATGGGTGTTTCCTATCTCATTATGGAGGGGGTGCAATTCCCCCCATCTAGCCTGGTGTGGAGGAGGGTTTGCAGGACATCCATGCCCGACCTGCGAAATCCTTCAAAGAAGTTGTCAACTCATAAGCGTCTAAAACTTTCGTGGCTCCTATGGATGCTAAATTCATTATGGATGGGGACTCTGAAGAGATTGGTGGAGGGGAAGGTAAGAACCATTCTGATTTCCCTAGAAAGCTTTTCTTGCTTCTGAACCCTATGATGAAAGAAACCATCTCTGGAGAAAGATCCAGATTGAAAGACTCTGCAATCTTTTTCGTGGCTGTAGACTTACCTACAAGGAAGTTTTTTGATGCTTGGTTTGCTAATGTGTGGGTTAAAAAATTTGGCATTCATGTTTCTTATTGTAAACTTATTCAAAAGGGACTCTTTGTTATTTTCTTCAAATCTTCTGAAATGCAAAAAAGAGTTTTGGATAAACCCTATTGGAATATTGGAGGTTGTGCTTTCCGCGCCCTACCTTGGTTGTCTTCGGCTATTGCTGAAGAATTTATCGCTCTTTCCTTCCCTAGATGGGAAGTGGTTAAAAACCTCCCTCCTAAATTTTGGAGGCTTCTGCAGCTTCTCGAACCGATTGGCAGAGTTGTGAGGGTTGAAATAAATGCCACTCTTCCCAATCTTGATGTGAGAGTTTTGGTTTCTCTTAGCCTTGGCATCAAATTCCCTAGTTCCATTAATATTGTTGAAGAATCTGATACCTCATCCTGCCCTTTGGAAATTTTGGGTGGGATTAATGCCTGCTTTCTTTGCAAAAAGGAAGGCCACCTACGAAGAAAATGCCCCATTATCAAGAGAAAAAAAGATCCCTTGGGGTCTTGCCAACCTGTCCAAGAGGATTCTAATAATGGAAAATTTAACTCCTCACCTGGTTCATTTGAATCACCGGGTGTGGGTAACAATGGGGTTCCTCTCGTGCCCTCACACATTGGTGGTGATGAGAGCAGTTTTGGATCTCCTGCGCAAGTTATTTGTGATTTGACACCCTCCATTGTTGGGGAGGTTGTTAAAGATCCTTCCTCACACCTTGGCAGTGTGGACATGGCCCTTAATAACTCTTTTTATCCCCTTGGAGATAATGTTCCTGATCATTCGAATGGAGAAATTGATGAAATTGCTAAGGCCCAGCCCTCCCCTAGACCATCCCAATAGGTGACTAGGGATATTCTTCTTTTAGAAAGGCTTAATGCTCAACAAATTGTGCTAAAGAATCTCAAGAAAAAAATCCAGGACTCTTTGGGTAAAACTAATACGGGCCCAAAGGTAACTGAATTTCAATTAAAAAGAAAAGATAACTAGTACTCTTTTGAAAAAGTTCAGGCTGGCCAAGTTGGGACTGGTGAAAATATTTTGAATGGGGGTATTGGGGACCCCCTAATGGCATCAGGGGATGACTCTTTCATTGAGGAAAACACCTCTAAATTGCAGGTGGAGGTTTCTCAATTGTTGTCTAATTCTTCTCCCCCCTGTTGGGTGATCTCATTGTTCCCCCCGTCCAGAATATCTTCCCCAACCCCGCCTCTAGCCAACTGTCTGGTTTTGGATAGGAGTGCACCACCAACTATGAGTTAGTTTCTAATTCCACTCCCCTCAAGAGGGAGGAGGTTCCCTCAAGCTCTCCCATTGGATCTCTTAAAAACAGAGATCTTGGGGTTGTTGGTGTAACTACTTATGAGAATGTCATGCTGGGGCAGTTGGAAACTGTGCCTAAAACCAAAAATGGCCCGGGAAGGCCAAGGAAAAACAAGGGGTCAGTAGCCCTGAGTAAGAAAGAATTAAGCTCATTAAGTAAAAGGAAGAAAAGGAGTGTGGTGATCTAATCCCCCGTTGCCAAAAAATGGGAGATAGACGAGAAGTTACCCAAGTGTTTTGAAATTTTCAAAAGTGATCAAAGCGACAACCCCCTGACTGGTGATGATGAAGCTTAAATGTGTATCCTAGAATGTTAGGGGTCTTGAATCCCCTGATAAGAAATATATAATCAGAATATTTTTAAACATGGATAAAAGTAAAGACATTGTGCTTCTCCAAGAGACCAAAGCTACTAGTTTCTCACTTGAAAACAATCTCAAGTTTGTTTGGAATGGGGCTTGCTCCTTCTCCACTGTGCATGAAAGGGGTAGGGGGGGTGTAGCCATTTTTATTTCTAATCATTGGAATAATTCCATCACTGGTTTTGGATGTTCCCCATACAACAGAGTGGCATGGGTGACAATTAAAAAAGATGACAAGGATTTTGGTGTTTGTTCAATTTATGCCCCTAATGATTATAGGGATAGAATCTCCCTTTGGAAATGGCTTACTAACATGACAGCCATCCCCTAGGTGTTTGGAGGTGATTTCAACATGATCGAGCACTCTAAGGACAAGTGGGGAGGAATTGATATGAGTTGGAAGGGAAACGAAAATCATTTTTGGCTCAGATTTAAGCACAAATTCAATCTAGTTGACCCAATGGAGAATGGTAAAAAAAGATTGTAAGGATATCTGGTTTACCTGGTGCAATGGTTAAAAAGGTAATTCCATAATTTACTCCAGGTTGGATAGATTCTACGCCAGTAAGGACTTTTTTAGTTTCATTCCCAATGACAAAGGTGCCAAGGTGTGTGTCCACCCCTACACCCTCTCTGACCACCATCCTATCAAAGCTGATCTTGCAATTTGTCATGAAAATCCTATGGTCTCTTCCAAGAGTCGAGCCTTTATGCTCAACACCATGCTTCTTGAAGATGCTAATTGTAGGGAGGCTATTTTTTTTCAATCAGGGAAATTAATAAGTGGATGCTTAGGGATGTTACTGCCATCGAAAGATGGAACACCAATGTTGATTCTTGGAGGAATCTTTTTTAGATTATTGGGAAAAAGAAGGCTTTGGACAGCAAGAAGCGGGGAAATGATCTTCAGAACTGCCTCTTTGAGGCTGAGGCTAAGCTTCAAAAGACCCCAGACGACACTACCTTAGGAGAGGACTTGGTGAAGGCCAAATAATGCTTGAGAAGAATACAAAATACAAAGATTAAAGGCATGAGGGTCCGTTCTAAGATGAATTGGCTTAAAATTAGTGATAAAGGGTCAAAATTATTTTTTAAATTTTTAAGGGAGAAGAATGTTAAGGAGCAGATTGGGCAAAGAGAATCTCCTCAGCTCTCAAGATGACATTCTGAAGCAGTTTCATAGTTTTTTTAAGAGCCTTTTCACATCTGAGGGGGATGGGTCTGATAGATGTAAGGCAAGAGCCTTTGTTGAGAGCATCATCCCTAGAAAGATCGCTAGTGATGATGTTGCCTTCCTCTCTGATGAAATAAATAAGGATGAGATTCGATTAGCTATCAACTCCATGAATAATGATAAATCTCTAGGATGGGATGGGCTACCTGTTGAATTCTACAAGTGCTTCTTTGATTGGATTTCTGAAGACCTTCTACAAGTTTACCAGGAAGCCATTAACTGTGGCTCCCTGGGTAAATCCATTAATAAAGGCATCATCAAAATTCTGCCAAAAGGGGGGGACAATCCCTGATTAAGAATTGGAGGCCAATCACTCTTTTAAATGTTTCTTACAATATTTTCGCCAGAGTGCTCGCTTTAAGGTTGGTTAATCTGCTGCCTAAGTGTGTGAGCTCCACTCAAACTAGTTTCATCAAAGGGCGTTATATTCTGGAAAATCTCATTACAAGCTCGGAGGCTATGGATTGGGCAAAGGCTACCAACCAAAAGGTTACTATGCTTCTTCTGGACTTCGAAAAGGCCTATGATAGAGTTGAATGGTCCTTCTTAGAGGTTTTCCTTAAAGCGTTTGGGTTCCCTGAAGGTTTCTGCAAGATGGTGAACACTCTGCTAAAAGATGCCTCCACACAAATTAAAGTGAATGGGGAATTCTCTCAAGAGGTTTGGCTAGAGAGATCCATCTGTCAGGGGTTCCCTTTGGCCCTTGCCTTGTTCGTCATTTCCTCGGATGCTTTTCATTTTATTCTAAGGGATCAGACACTCTCTCCAAGAGTAAGAGGTATTAGACTTCCTGACTGCAATGAGCTGATCAATGTACAGTTTGCGGATGACATCGCCTTGTTCATTGTTTTGGATAGAAACAACATGGAGTCTCTAATGGTAAAGCTTGAGTTTTTTTGCCTTGCTTCAGGAGCAAAAATCTCCAACTCTAAGTCAATTTCTCTCAGATGGGAAGACTCTCCTCCTAATTGGTTAAAGGATTTCAATTTTCAATGGGGTGGCCCTAATATGCAAGTGAGATATCTTGGGATCCCTTTTGCGGTCAGCCCAAATCTCAAAGAAATGTGGAAGTGGATAAGTGAAAAGATTGAGAAAAATCTAGAAAAATGGAAGACACTATCTTTCATTGGCAGGAAGGATCCAAGTTTTCCAAAAAAATTTATCCTCTTATAACATATATTATGCCTCTATTTGGTTTTTCTGCAGTTATCAAATTAATGAGATTCAGAAAAGAATTAGAGCTATCCTTTGGTCTGATGGCAAAGGGAAGATAAAAAGGCATGCGGTCAAGTGGGACTGGTGTTGTCTTGATAAGCTGTAGGGTGGCTTGGGCCTAAAGGACTTAAGGCTCCAGGGCATTTTAAGTCTCCAGGGCATTGCTCTTGCCTCTAAGTGGGTGGTAAGATCGTTGGAGGGAAGCAACCTTGGAAGGTGTTGGTCAGAAACAACATCCAAAATGCGGTCCCCAAGCACGCCAAAGCCTGGAAAGGCCTTCCCTTATGCAACATTCTCATCAGTTGTCACCCCATGACTCCATCTGGATCTTTGGTTTTTAAGAGCCTTTGGAAGGCTTGGGAATACACCAAGCATAATGCTCAGTTAAAAAGCTGCAACATAACTCTCGCTAACTCCAAATGCCAAAGTTTTTGTTCTATTTGGTGGAATCTCTACCAAAAAGGTAAACACATTGCTCTCCTCCAAGGTTGTTCAGCTAAAAATTGGCATAAGGTTGGCATTAAAACTTTTAGTGATGTGCTTATGAATGGGGGTCTCAAGAGTTTGGAGGCCTTAAGGTTTGATTTTACTCTCCCCCCCTCTGTAGCAAGAACCCACTCCACTTTGGTTGCGGCCTGCTCTAGGGCTATATTTCCCTCTGAGTATGCACCTTCTTTTAATCCTACCTAGGACCTGGTGTGGAGGGATGGGGCTAAACTAGTTAGCCTCAAAGCCAAAACCATTTACAAAGACCTTAGCTCGAATGATGTTGTTCTCAAGCATCTCAACCTTTGCTGGAAAATTTCTCTCATGGATGCCAGTTGGGCTAAAATCCTTGCTAAGGTTTGGCATAGTTGTGCTAAACCTAAGAAAGCTTCTTTTAGGTGGCTTGTCCTTCTCCAAAGGCTTCCCTTTAAATCCAACACTAATGACATTGACATCTGTTATGTTTGTCGCACTCCTGAACTGTGGTTCATATACTCTTTGAATGTTTCTATGCTAAGGAAATTTGGACTTTATTCTATCAAGACCTGAATATATGGTTGAATGGTAATATTATTGATTGGAATTTAATCCTTTTATGTGAGTTAAAACTTAGCAATGCTTGCAGACTGCTTTGGAATTGTTTGACTAATGAGATCCTCTGACACTTATGGAAAGCAAGAAATGATGACAAGTTTAAGGCCAATAGGAGGGTTCTTACTGAGTCTAATAAGTGACTCATATATCATTCTATTGTCTTGCAGGTATCACTCCATATTGAAGTGTCTCTTGACAAATTTGTTGTCCTCTATGGAAATGGAACATCAAACATAATTCGGGAGGAAATTAGATGTGGGTATACTTGTGGTCTCAATAGAAGAGAGACTGAAATCTTTCTCCAGGCATTTAGGGAGTTCCATAAAGTTTTTAATCAGGAGAGGGACAACAATATTACAAGTCATAAGGGCACTTATCAATACATTCAGCATGATAAGGGCACTCTTTCAACTACGGTACTGGCTAGAGAAGATGTTGAAGGAATTGTTACAAGTTTCTGTACACTTGGAGACTTCAGTGGCCAAGTGGTGGAGGCTAATCAGGGAAGGTGCAGAGATACTCAACAAAGAGGAGATGAGGATAGGTGTACTGATCAACATGACCTTGAGGAGGTCGAAGCAGTACCCTTAAATGAATCCCAAAGAGCTTTTAACAGTTCAATCTTTGCAAGATGCTAAAGTGAAGAAGATCCCATTTCCAATGCAAGAATTTCCAATATGCAGGAGGTTGAAGACAATAGGGATTAACTTTAATCTAATCTTCATCATGGTGACTTTATGTAATTTATTGTTTAGACCTGTGCCTTTGGCCGGTTATAGGTTGTATAGTCTATTTAGTCAGTGATTTCTATTGGTTGTTTATTCTGTATTGTCAGTGCATTTCCAGTGGCAATTGTTTCAAAAATTCTAGACTCTTTTTTAGGCAGTGTGACTAAGTGTCGAATGTTGCTCCAATAATAAGGTAGTTTGACAGTGAGTTTGTGTTGAATACTGCGTTGGCAGTATGTTGTAATTTTTTTATTCTCTATTATTAATATAAAAATAGATAATAAATACTTTATAAATTTTTAAAATTAATTCTAAGCTTTAAAAATATTTTGTTGATTTAATTATTTTATATGATTAATAATTCTTACCCTAATAATACTTCATTTCACATTGTGGTGATTTGATTATTAATTTACAAAATGATTGGTTATTCAAATTTAAAGAACAATATACCTAATTGAACTCAAAAATACAAAGGTAGGTCTAATTTTTTTTAAGTTAGAATTTAATGTGATTTTAGAAAATAAAATAATTTGGATACAAAGAAAAAATTTATTCTAAAATTATAATTAATAATTGTTGAATTATTTTAAAAATAAAATTTATTTTTAATTTAATTTATTTGTAGTAGATAATTACTATGATTTAAATGATTATTTTCAAAACTAGATAATAAATACTATATAAATTTTAGAAATTAAAATTTAGTTTAATTTTATAATTAATTCTAAGCTTTACAAATATTGTTGAGATTTGATTAATTATTTTTTATGATTAATAATTCTAAGTCTAATAATACTTCATTTCACATACAAATAAAATTTTAGGTTAAAATACTTATTTTTGTTTGTAATATTTTTCATTAATGCAAAATTTATAAACTAATGTTAAGACATTAATAATTCTAACCCTAATAGTACTTAATTTCACATACGAATAAAAATATATACTAACTTTTCTTTGTTTAATATATTTATCATTAATGTCAAATTTATAAACTAATATCAAGAAATAAATAACCTTAACCCCAAGATTTATACTAGAACTCTAATTGAACCCTAAACCTAACCCTAACAATAGGATTTAATTACAGTTAGGGTTAGAGTGAGAATTTAATTATGGTTAGTGTTAGGGTTAGAATTAGGGTTTAGTTAGTGTTAGGGTTAGGATTCAATTATGATTATAGTTAGGGTCAAATTTATAAGCTAATATTAAGGTATTCACAACTCTAACCCTAACCTAACCTTAATCTCCATCCTAGAATGCTAATTAAACTATAATTGAACCGTAACAATAAGGTTCAATAAGAGTTAGGGTTAAGGTTCAAGTAGGTTTATGGTTGGAATTAGGGTTCAGTTACCTAGTTAGGGATAGCATTCAATTAGTGTTATGATTAGGGTCAAGTTCAAGTTATAGTTAGGGTTTAGTTAGGCTTATTTTGGCTAATCTTACAATTGGGGTTTAACTAGAATGCTAATTGAACCATAATTTAACCCCAAAAACAAGGCTCAATTAGAGTAAGTGTTCGGGTTCAATTAGCTTATGGTTGGGATTAGGTTTCAATTAGGGTTAGGGTTAGCATTCAATTAATGTTATGATTAGGATCAAGTTCAAGTTATAGTTAGGGTTCAATTAGGCTTATTTTAGTTAAGTTTACAATTAAGGTTTAATTAGAGTTAGGTTTATGGTTCAATTAGGGTTATGGTTAGGGTTCATTTAGATTAAGGTTCAAATAGGGTTCAATTAGGATTTAATTAGGGTTATGATTATTGTTTAATTAGGGTTAGGGTTAATGTTAAGTTAGGATTAAAATTTTTAATCTAGAATAAAACTTGGAGCTAAGGTTAGGGATATGGTAAGTGGTAGGGTTAGGCTTAAATTAGGGTTCAATAAAGGGTAGGGTACAATAAGGGTATAATAATACTGGTTACTTTTTAAGTCATGACCATGCTAGATGCCAATTTGGTTTAAAAGACCCCTTGTTGAAGCCCACAAGGCATTTATTTCTATATACCTTATATATTGTTAAAAAAAATTATCATTGTGTTTGACCTCATGAGAATGCTTCAAAGTAAAGTAAACCTTGCAAATCCACCTACACCTGGAGAACCATTCAATTTCTCAAAATTTGACTGTTATTCTAGAATGATTATCAAATTAGATATGTCCAAAGCCTTTGATAAGTTGACTTGGAAACTTCTATACTGCATATACCTCTTGTCAACTTCAACCAGGGGAGTACTAGTTGCATAATGAATTGTCTTCTTTTTCAATTCGATTAATCATCCCCCATAGGGTCTTCTTCACCAAGTAGGGGATTAAGTTAAAGAGACCCATTATCATGTATTTTTTCCATCAAAATGGCAGAGGCCCTTAGTATAGAACTTATGCTAGCCAGTATGTTACAAAAATTTACATGACTACCAATTCTAGTAGAACAAGCCAGTACATACAGTTTGCAAATGTTACCTGACTTACAAGATAGATGAGTTTCTGGAGGAGATGCAAATAAAGACAACTTTTCAATTTGTTTCAATGCCCGGTGTGGAGTATCCAAAATTTATTGTTAATTCTAAATCTAATATTGACATATATCATTGAACTAAGATCGATACTACTATTCTGATTCATTGGTGATAATTATTGGATTTGTGTGTAAAATATGGAGATTTGTGTTTGACTACAAAGAGTTATCTCTTGTGATTTATCAACAAATTATTATTTATGTTCGTGGGCTTCTTACACAAGACAATATATTTATGCATTTCTTGCAGAGTCTATTCCACTTGATCATAACAAAAAAACTTTCAATTTTGAAAAGAATATAACATAGAACCAAATAGCAGTGAAAATCCCAAACAAAGATTGTCAAGAGTGTATCTCATTTAGCTTTTATTTAATCTTTCTCTTTATGTCTATGATTTCCTGAAGTTTGTATGATCATCCAAATAAAATGTTGATGGATATGTCACACATTTAGTGCACGCATGCCCTAGTTCATCACATCTAGTAGAAAGCATGCCCATCTAGAGGTGACCTTATAATTTGGTTATGACTTATCCAGAGATAGTGATGTTCACAAAAATTCAAATGAGACAAGAAAATTTGGAAGCTAAGGGTATACACATCAATGTGTAAGTTAAAAAATGAATACCCTAGACAAATATCAGTTCACACAGTGATGAGTCTATAGTATGGAATTGTGATTCTAGATGGTAAGCTTATAACTATACTATCCTAGAAATGCATGAGAATTGTGTGGTCACCTTGAAAGGAATAAAATAATTTGAATCATCAATTTCTTGAATCATTATGGTTGAAGTATTTGATGTGTCCACCACAATATTGAGTAAAAATTGTCACATGAAGAGTAGGTTTTTTAAGGGTAAAACATTTGCAATCCAAAGAGTAGCATCAAAATTTGAGCTACAAAGGATAATTTAAAATTTTATATGGTTATTTAAAATACTAAAATCTTTTTCTTAAGAATTAGTTGTGCCAGAGTTTCAGCTTATACTTTATTTTGGAGGCAAGGGACAACAACAATAACAGTTAAATGTCTTAAAAACAAATTTGTTAGACAAAATGGGTAGATTTGAATTTTCATAGATCACTTTTTACATACTCTACAAGAAATATCGTAATATTTAATTTCAACTAAAAAAAGATTTGGCAAAATACATATCTATAAATTTATAAGTACATATGTTTAATCTGTAAATAAATACACATTGATTAAGGGTGGACTACATTTTCTCTTCTTAAAAAAGTGTTTGACATGTCAGAACATGGGCCATATTCTATTGAATAGCTCTGAAATTTGAAACATAGTAGACAATCTTTACTTAAGTATTAATTTAAAGTTTTAAACCATGTTTCCACAAAAAAATTAAGTAGACCATAGCTACTCAAAACAGAAAGAATTTCCTACATATTTTACTCATGAAGTAGATATTCTTGCTGCTACAACAGATGTGCCAAATTTGGTTCGTGGTGATTGGCTAAAACTTGGTGCAATACTAGTTGATCTTGGGTTAAATGCAGTACAAGTATGGAACCTTCTAACTGCCTTTTTCAAAAAAAGTTTGTAGGTAAAAGATGGTTAATACATAGCAAATTAAAACTATTGCTTCCACTTTTGCAAGATCCTAGTGCTAAAAGAGAATACCAATTAGTCAGTCATGTTTCCTATGAAGAGGCTTCAAGAATAGCTTCATCAATTAATCCTCTACCTTGTAGTCTTAGTCCAATGACTATTGCAATGCCTCTGTCCACTACTCTACAATCAACAAAACGAGCATATGGGTTCAATTGAGATTTATGATGTTTGATCCAGGCCTTTTGCAATACACTTCACATTATAAGTTTTATGAGCTTATAAATGAGTTATCTATTACTGAATGGAATAAAAATATCATTTTCTATTGTAAGGCATTTTTTGGAGACATTAGGCACCTATAAGAGGACTTAGGACTATATGATTTCATTTTCATTTGTGCAAAAAACTATAACATTTAAGCAAGTTGGTTATACATGACTCTACATGCAATGAAAGTTCTAAAGATCTTTACTTTTTAAAAGAGGATTTTTTATCATATATGCTAAATGGTTAAGGAAATCTTTGAACTCATCAATATTTACATAATGCTGGCAACATGTAAATTGTGCTTTCTTCATGGCCTAAAAGCACAACCAAAACATCTCAAAAGTTTGAAGTGAGCAAAAAAAAATTGTTATAAGGGTCATTTTCTAATGGAAGACAAATTTGACTCTATCAATGATCAAATTCCTAAACTTAGGTGACAACTGCTTTATCCTAACCAATTGTTCCTAAAACACAACAAATACAAACAAAACTATTCTAAAACTTTCTGGCAGGAACTTCACTGCTCTGCAACTCTTGTTTTATATTGGGTTCATCGAACAGATAAATCTTTTTCAATAGTCTTAGCACATACTAACACATTGTCATCGATGTATTTATAATATGATTTATACACTTTGAATATTAGTGGAAAATTTGAACAATATCTAATTCTTTGCTCTCTTTCTTTAAAATGCAATGATTAATAAGATAAAGGTAAATTCAATGTATATTTTTTGTAAAATATAATAATTATGATTTTTTTGTTTTTTGTTTTTGGCCTTTATAATATGAATGTAAAACATATTTTTAGTGGAAATGTAGAAAGAATATGTGATTTTTTGCTTTCTTTGTATAAAGTGTTTTTTTTTATTATTATTTTTATTTATTTTATATTGAATTCAATCTTTTCAATAGTCAACCATCATTCTACCACATTTGTAAAACATATTTTTAGTGGAAATGTAGAAAGAATATTTGATTCTTTGTTTTCTTTATTTGTATAAAATGTTTTATTTTTTAATATAATTATTTTTATTTATTTTATATTGGATTCATCAATCATCAATCTTTTTCAATAGTCAACCATCATTCTCAACCATCGATTTATCAAAACTTGATTTTTGGTAAACATTTATAAATTAATCAATTTTATTAATAAATCAAGAACCATTTAAATGATGGATGGGAACTTCTTATGGACATTTCAGACCTCAGTGACATATGGGGTAAATCGAATGACTAGGATCCACCAACTCCTACTATTTTTGCTCTTATTGTTTAAAGGTTGTTTGTAATTGTGCTTTTGTGTTCTATATAATTTTTTTATAAATACCAATATAGACACTATTCATAAAAATAATAATAATTGTTTGATAATAATATCTTTTTAAATAAAAATTGTACCATTAAAATGTGAACTAATGCTTGAAAGGTTGTTCTCACATGACCTTTGATGTTGTCAACCTTTTGTGACAACAATATTCTTATTATTAGTAATATTCAACAAATGTATATTTATCATCTATATAATTGTAGTTTTGAGGTGGTCTCTTGCAATATCTAGTTAGTTTAATTAAAAATATAAATTACTAATAAGTGAATTATAAGTAATTAGGTAAATTAATATTTAATTTATAATTAGCAAAATAAAATTAATTAACATGATATGATATATAAAGAAATTTTAAAGGTTATATATTGCTATTTTATTATCAGGTGAAAGCCTCTAAAATTTCACTTATCACAAAATATTTATTTGCTAACTAGATGGAAACATTTTATTTTCATTTGTATTCATTTAAATTTGCATGCAAATATCTCAAAATCAAATAATACCTAATTTCTTTATTTCCTCTATCACATCCTTACATCTAAAATTAAAGTGCTAGTATTTATATTTTTTCAAAAAAATAATTTAGAAATATATTATTTGTTCATATTTGATGAATTTTTTAATAATTCAAACATAATTATTTTGTCTTCAATTATTCAATTGTTTAAGATATTATACTATTGCTTATAATAATTTGAATTCTTTTATATTCACCTCCATTTTACTATATTTATTTACTAAGTTATATATTTATTAAAACTTTAAAAGTTAATTGTAATACAAGTTATATATGAATAGGAAAAAAAAATATTTGAAAAAAATTACTATCCATTATAAAAAAAAAAATTCCACTATTAAATTATCTAAAACATCAAGTTTCTTTATAATATATTGATTCATATTTTTATAAAATTTTCAAGACTATTTTTTAAAATATATTTTAATATTGTACAATTATTATAAAATTAAATGTATTAAAAAAACTTAAATAATAGTGTTTTTGAAAGCCATTAAGTTTAAAATATATATTTTTATATGAAAAATACCTAAAGAAAAAGTTAAATATAGGGAGGAGTGCCTAAATTTTTTTTGGTGTCATAGTTGATTGTATGAAATGGACTCTAAAGTATCATATTTAGCTTTCGCATAAAAAGGGGTTTTAAAAAATTATAGATTTTTCTAACTACATATTTGTTACTTAATATCAAAGTTCATTGAAAATAATAATTATACTTATTTCTAATACTGTGGTTCATGTAAGGGGGTTAGGGGACAGGGGCTAGTAGTTGTGCAGGGTTCAATAGTCGTACTACATGTTTATACTATATATTGTAAATAAATAGTTCAAATGTAAATAAAAAATAACCAAATGTTGATAAAAAATGGACCCATACTTTTTTTTTATTTGTAAGAAAGTTTTTGTATATGAAAAGATAGAAACAAAAAACAAAATCAAGCCCTTGAGAAAGGGGAGCATAAACAAAAAACTGAAAGCCACACATCTACACTCCAACAACTCTGAGAAGAAGCAAAGCCATTACAACCCAACGAAGTCTACAGAAGATAATGATCCAAGAATCATATCCAAAAGGGAGATAAACAAAGTCCAACCAACCAAAACCACGCTAAGACTCAGCATTTTTTCTAGGAGAAGAGAGCCTTCATGGTCCATTGAGTTCCCTCCTCCATAGCCTCTTTTCCTTCAATGTGGATTTTCTCCGCCTTAGACTTCCTACCTTTTTGCTGATTTGAAGCACTCTAGTCGGGTTTTGTCTTTTTGGATTCCATCTAAGAGATACCCAACTTTTGAGAAGGAGCCATAGGAAAGTATTACTCAAAAAAATCAAGGATGGGATCATCCAGAACCTCCATAAAAGAGAAAGTGCCATCTAACTCTGAATCCTCCACATCATCCCCAACAGGAACAATATCCAAGATAGGAGCAGGAGGACAATCAAGGATCAAAATTTGCAATGAGGGAGGATCTATAGGAGTCACCGGCTCAACCCCCATAGTAGCATGAGGAGCAAAAAACTTACCATGATTGTGCCAGACAAAATCTGCATCCGAGGACCCAAATTTCTTGCTCCACTTCCTAAGGTTGTAGCATCTAGAACCAAGAGGTCTTGGCATAGAACAGTCTCCAATCTTGTGGCCCAACTCATTGCAATGAAAGCATCTGAAGGGAAAACCCTCAAAGTTTAAAAATTGCACCTATGTACCATGAGAGGAAAGAATTTGAATCAAACTAGGAAGGGTTTTTTATGTCTACGAGGGCGCAAACCCTTGTGAACCTGTGTGAATCCTGCACCTCGGTGTCTATCTTCATAAAGGATCCAACCTGACTAATCATCTGCCCAATTAGGGAAGGATCCCTCATCACCAAGGGAAGGTTGTAAAGCCTAATCTAGATCAAAATCTCTAAAATAATAGTTGTGGTAGGGTCGAAGAAAGGAGTCTAGGGGGTGAGGAACAAACCAGAATTCCCCATAAACCAGGGACCATTTTGTGTAAAAAATTTGCAATCCTCAGAAGAAGCAAAGGTAATTGGAAAGAAGCCCAAATCCAAGGAATGAATTGTTGGAGGAGCCAAATTATGCCAGATGAATGAAACCCAAGCCTGGATATCCTCCAGCAATGGTTGCTTCTGCAAGAGACCAAAAATAAGAGAACGACTCCCCACATCGATAGAGATGGAGTTTAAGTTGGCATCTGTTATATGAAAAATGGCAGGATCATTCGCAAAGGCAACCTTTACATCACCAATGGCCAAACCAGAACTTCCAAGAGAATGAGTTTACTTCAATCCAAGATCAGGATTAGGCAGCTTGGGCGATGGAAAATTAGGGTTCGACTTCCAAATCTGGGCCAAACAGAAATCGCTACAAGCATGGAAAGGGTTCAAGCTATTTTTTCATGCCTCATAACATTTCGAATTAGGGTTCATCAGCACAGGATGAGGATAAACACCATGTAGAGATGAGGGAGGAGGAGGTTCAAAATCACCAAGAGCCCCATCCCCGTGAGAACCCAACCTCAGTTGGTAATGTCATTGCCCGACATCACCGACCTTGGCCAAGGAAGAATCTTGCCCTCTTCTGCACACATGTTTCCATGCCTTCTTTCCTTCACCGTCACTGCTCTCCCTTACCTCACAGTTGCTCTACTACAAAAATTCACTCCCTCACCCTCACACAGTCACATTAATCATAATAGTTTCAAAAGTGGACCCATACTTGAACACATGCAAATTTCTTAATGTTATATAAAAAAAATATAAATACAATCACGAAGAAGTGAAATAAGTATTTTTTGTCTCAAATAAAATATCATAATTATCCACTATTATAAGTGTGTCATTTAAAAACTAAAATGCCCATTTAATAAAATAAGACACTCATTTAAACAAGTATTGTTATCATGGTGAAAAAATATTATTCTTATGTCTACAACAATTGGGGTAGCAATGTACAAGCATTGGAATACTTTATATAAATAGTTTTTCCTATCATAAATATAAAAGGTGAGCGCAATAAATACCATATATTTTCTCATTAAATGTGAGGGATTTTCAAAAAAAATTAGTGTTCAACTATTGGTCCATTTTTGTCTTATATAAGTTGTATTGTAAATAATTATGTGTTGTTTTTATAACAACAAATAGTTTTTTTGTATTCAACTATTGGTCCATATGTGTTGAATATAAAAGTTAGAGATATCAAAGGTTTATGGTTACCAATAGGTGTTTGGTCCATTCAGGTTGCATATTCATTTTATTGTAAATAAAAATATGATATTCTACAAGCAACAAATGATAATTTTTTTGTTCAATTATTGGGGGTCCCATGATTAATTTCGGTCGAATCTTTAAAAAATAAAATTTTAGACACTTCTCAATAGATGTGTTGATGTGGCGAGTTGCATGATGAGTCACACCTCCAAACCTTAGTTATAGATAGATAAGAGGTCAGTCCACATTTTTTAAAAATGAAGGTTACGCGATATTCTAGTCAATTGCTACATGCTGCCAAAGTTAGCTAGCATGACTACTGGCCCCTCTCCCCTAATAGCCTAATTTTTAAGTTTAATATTTCATAAAATTTTAAATAATAATATGTTTTTTAAGAAATTAATAAAAGTGGAATAAGAGGGTTAATAGCCTAATTTTTAAGTTTAATATTTTGTAAAATTTTAAATAATAATATGTTTTTTTAAGAAATTAATAGAAGTGGAATAAGAGGGTAATTAATAGTGCATGACATAGTATATTATAATATATGATAAATTAAGATGTTGATGTTAACTTATTAAGTAAGATTAGTTATTAGTTAATGTATAGTCGTAAAATTTCATCTCTTGCAATTTCACATACATTCTTGCTTCTGCTTTAGTGTCCACTCCCTTAGCATCTTGAGTAGGCTCATTTTAGCCCCTGCATCAGCCTTCTTCCCCTCTCAGGATGCTCCATCACCCCTTTTCAGTAGCCACCCTTGTATGTCATCTCTACATCAAACTTTGGGATTTTCCCATTCTTGTTGTTTTGTGGCCTGATATGCTCGGACACTAGCTCGTCACGTGGACGTCTGTGCGCCATGCTAACATCCTACAACGTTTCAATGCTCAAACAACTATCTCTGAGCATGCTTTCCATTTGTCACCTCCTTTGGTCGGTGGTAATAGCCCGGGAAGCCTTGTAATGGCTAAAGAAGCTTCTTTTCCCTCCTAAAAAGAAGTCTTTTCAATCCATTTGGCCTTCTAAGATCTTCTAACTTCTTCTGAACTCCTTCTAGCTCCATTCTTCTTCTTCTAGCTTCTTTCTTGCTTTGGCTTCATTCTTCTACTATCCAAATATTGCTTGCTCATAGCTTTGCATAGCAGCTTCAAGCACTTCCAAGATCTCTTAGCTTCACTCTTGCAGCTTTATCTCCCTTGCCTCATGCTTGTGAGCATCTTGGGGTTCCATATCTCCTGTCTACTACATCTTTACTTTGTGATACAGGTTCTCCTCTTCAAGCGAGGATTGTTTTTATCACCTCTTTTGTGATATGGGTTATCCTCCTTGAGCGGGGATTTCTTTTATCACTCCTACTTCGTGATACGGGTTCTCCTTAAGCGGGGATTGCTTTTATCACCTCTTTTGTGATATGGGTTCTCCTCCTCGAGTGGGGATTGCTTTTATCACTCCTACTTGGTGGTGTGGGTTCTACTCCTGAGCGGGTTTTGCTTTCACCACATGCTTTTTTCATTTCTCTCTTTCTCTATCTTCTTGGTTGTCTATGGAGGTGGGAACACCAAAATGGGGGTTTGACTGAAGCAAACCCCTATATAGCCCCAACATTCTCTCTAGATATCATGCATGCAGGTTTTGAATACATTCACGTGCTAGAGGCTTCATCACTTGTGTGGTTGTAAGTATTTTTTTTCTCCTTATCTTTTTCATTTCCTCTTCACTATATTTTATTTCTATTATAGTCTACTACTTTATCGCATTCTGTAAAATCATAGCAATCAGATAGCTAGCAGTCATTTAGGCATTTTTTGTGATAAACTCATTCTCTGGTATGTACGAGACGCCAGCATGCTGCGTTTTCATCCATATTTTGTGCTGGCGTCCTTTGGTTGAGAGCTTGTCAGTTTGTCCAAAAAATATTTGACCTGCTCTTCCCGATTCTAAAACTCTCGTCGTTGTTCCTGAGGTAGATTAGGGCAGTTTTCCCCCATGAGGCTCTCTGAATGAAGAGAATTCGTGAGTAGTAAATCCCCCTCTTCTACATTTTGGTGAACCTGACGTGAAGGAGGGTACTTTTTGAGAAAACTAAGAATTTATTTACCCCTACTTGGTGAGGTCATAACTTTTGACTCGGTGCTCAGAATTCAAAACTGTTGGGAAGGTCTCCTAGAGAATTAGTTTAGTCCCTAAAATATTAGTGCCTTCGACAGTCAAATTTTAGAGACCGACACAATTTCTAACCTCAAATTTCGCTCCGAAGACCTCCAAAAACGCGAATTACTACAACATAGAAAAAAATGAAAAAAATTGTAATAGATTTAGTATCTTCTTTTATTAGTTCAGCATCTAATTTTTTTCAAAATGTTAATGATACTATGTTTCATGCATGTGATGGTGACTTGGCTTTTCCTATGTCACTTGATATCTTTGATCCTTCTCATGAGAGTCCTCTTGCTTCAAAGGATATCTTGTTGCAAGAAGATGAAATCATTGATACCTTTCTCAATGTGACTCTACCTTTTATTCATTCCAATGCACTCTCTCCAAGAGATGATGCATTCGTGAATGATGAATATCCTCTCCATTCTGATGCACTCTCTTCTAGAGATGATGCATTTGTGAATGATGAAACTCCTCTCCATTCCAATGCCCTCCCTTTTGGGGGATGATGCATTCGTGAATGATGAATCTCCTCTCCATTCCAATGCACTCTCTTCTAGAGATGTTGCATTTGTGAATGATGAATCTCATCTTTTTTCTAATGCACTCTCTTCTAGAGATGATGCATTAGTGAATAATGAACCTCCTTCCACATCTGATTCTCCCTGGATTGATGTTGAGAATGTTTCTTTGAATAAGTATTCCACATTTAACCTTGTTTGGATTGATGTTGAGAATATGTCTTCAAATAATCATTCTACTAGTTGTGATGATTCTGTAAATGTAATCTTTGTCTCTGCTTCCCCTCAAAGGCCTAAGAGACTGGTCATTTACGTGACTCCAATTGGTCCTTCTCCTAAACGGATTTGTTTTATTGATGGTTTTCCATTGGATAAAGATTCTCCTGATCTTTAAAGCTTCCTCTTATAGAGAGGTAGCCCATACTTATGAGAATAGAATGAATAAACAACCAACTCTTCCTCAAGCACCTAACCTACAACTAAAGCACCTAGTGATTATGATCTTTTTGAACAACTTTGTATTACTCTGGATAAGATCTCACTATGGGACTTGCTTCAGTCTGCTCCGATTTATCAAGGTATGCTTCAAGAAGCCTTGCAAAAGATCCTCTTGCATTCTTCTACTAGGTTAACGGATGTTAATGTGTTGATGGCATATATTCATACGGATTTGCCAAATATTGTGTTCTATCCACAAGAACTTCCACCCTCAGACGTATAGAAGCAAGAAGATCCCTTAATGATTATAGTCAACATTAATAAGATTGGCATTAGACATACTCTTGTTGACGTTGGTTCAACACTCAATGTGTGTCGTATCAATCTATTTCCTAAGATTAATATTGATTCATCTTCCCTTAATACTTCTATTGTGATTCGTGGGTTTGATAATGTTGGTCGGTAACCTTTAGGCACAATAGTCTTGCCTTTGAGGTTGGGACCCATTACCATACCTACCCTTGTATATGTCAAGTCAGAAAGGTTACCTTATAACCTTCTTCTTGGTAGACCGTGGATTCATGCTATGGGTGCAGTCCCATCTACCTTGCATAAATCTATTGAGTTCATTTGCAATAATCGAGTAGTCATAGTTAAAGTTGACCCTGAGGCTATGCACTTATGTGAGATGGAAGTTGTTGGTCAAGTTTCGGTTGTGCCTACTCTTATTCCTCTGGTATCTTCCACTATGTTAATGTTTACTCCAGTAGTACCTACTACAAAGGATACTCTTGAGATAGATGTCCCTAAGGAAGATCCTTCTGAAGCAAGAAATCCTAAGTTTATTCCTTCTACCTCTTCTCAAAGGAATGCATGTCTTGGTGATGATTGGGGTTCCCTAGACTTTACAAACTCCTTCATTGGAGAATATAAAGTCGACCCGATCCACTCAAACCTTCCAATAACATCATCCACACCCACTATCAAAGATGGTTACTCTTTTGTATCGCAATGCAAATTGTAATGTTCTTAGTGTTGATCCTCCTTCTGAGGAAGATGATCACACTTCTATTGAAGAGGTTAATGCTGGTAATCATGTTAGGAAGGATGATGGTGATCTCGTAGAGGATTATAATCCCTGCTACTAGAATAATACTCTCCATGTAGATCCTCCATTGTCTTCTATCTTCGTGCCTTCTTCTTCTTGTGAGAAGTCAAAATTTTCTCCACAGGAGAAAGGGTTGCTTCCTACTCCTCATCCTTTATCTGAGCAAGAGCATATCTTGTTGCGGATTCTAAAAGCCCACTTGATCATTCTTCCTTCTCCTACACCCAAAAAGTCACATGAACATGATAAAGAAAAACATTCTTTTTGTGCATACCATCAAGTGCCTGGCCATTCCACTAGTGAATGTAAGGCCTTGAAGCATAAAATATAGCAACTTTGTGATTCAGGTGCCATCAAACTCCCATTTGATTGATACACTTTCATTTTCTTCGCATGGCAAGTGATATTGAGGTCTACCGTATCCTGTATGTGATAAGTATCTTGCATGGTTCTCCTCCCCTATATGTTGGGGGCAGTGATAACTTGTTTTGGAGATGTGTTTCCTTCTTAAGGACCCCCTCTCTTCTCTATGTCTTTCAATTGAAGCATCCCTTGAGTGGACCCCCTCTCTTCTATATGTCTTTCAATTGAAGCGTCCCTTGAGTGGACCCCCTCTTTCTCTTGAAGGGTTCTTGAGGGACCCCCTTTGAAATATTTTCTCTCGAATTAATTCATCCACGTCTAGCTTGGGGGTAGCCTGACCAGACCTTTCTTTTCAAATAGAGCATCCCTTGAGTGGACCCCTCTTCCTTTGAAGGGTTCCCAAGGTACCCCTTTGAAAGATTTCCAATCTATCAACGGTCTGTGTGACTATCCGCTTACTTGCCTACGTGGCTACTTTCACTTTGCGGGTGCGCCTGTGAAGCCACTTTCTGACTCTATGGAGTTTCCTTCATTGAGCTTCCTTCGTGCGAGAGATCTTGGGGGTGGCTCCCTTACAGGTCTGTGAGCTTGTAGGGCAGTTTCCTGGGTTTCCTCCATGTGAGATATCTTGGAGGTTACCTTCCCTACAGGTATGCGGGTCTGTAGGGTGCTTCCTTGGGTATTCTTCATGCAAGATATCTTGGAGAATACCTTCCCTACAGGTCTACAGGTTTGTAGGGCTTTCTCGGATTCCTCCATGTGAGAGATCTTGGGGGATGCTTCCTTGCAAGTCTATGGGTCTGTATGGCACTTTTCTAGGTATTCTTGATGTGAGAGATCTTGGAGGGCACCTTCCTTGTAGGTCTGTGGGCCTGTGAGGCGCTTACATTCTTAAATCTTCTCTTCTCTTCTCAATTTTGTATATACTGGATTGAAGACCTGCATATTCTTCATCATGAGTATATGCTCTTTCTCTCTTCATTTTAGAATTTTTTTGTATTTGGGGACGACGCATAGTACTGAGACAACCTTCTACATCGAGGTCTCTTTACTTTGCTGACTCGAATCCTTTAGTGGTTCTTGTATTCTAACATTGTCGTTTGGTGTAGGTTTTTCTTGTCTAACGCATTGGTTTTGCAAATCGTTAGCCTAGGGACATGCTTCTGTGGTTCGAAGAGTTGTCTACTTCCTCTATAGTATCCTTTTGGCATATGATGTTATTTATCTTTAGTAGATTTCATTTAGCGTGCATATTAATGTAGATTCATATGCCCACTAAAGTGGGGGCAAAATGTATAGTCGTAAAATTGCACCCCTTATAATTTTGCATACATTCTTACTTTTGCTTTAGTGTCCACTCCCTTAGCATCTTGAGTAGGCTCATTTTAGCCCCTGCATCAGCCTTCTTCCCCTCTCAGGATGCTCTAGCACCCCTTTTCAATAGCCACCCTTATATATCAGCTCTACATCAAACTTTGGGCTTTTCCCATTCTTGTTGTTTTGTAGCATGATATGCCCGAACACTAGTGTGTCGCGTGGACATCCGCATGCCACGCTAACGTCCTACAATGTTTGCTCAAATAGTTTTCTCCAAGAATGCTTGCCACTTGTAACGGCTGAAGAAGCTTCTTTTCCCTCCTAAAAAGTAGTCTTTTCAATCCATTTGGCCTTCTGAGATCTTCTAACTTTCTCTAACTCCTTATAGCTCCATTCTTCTACTTCTAGCTTCTTTCTTGCTTTGGCTTCATCCTTCTACTATCTAAATCTTGCTTGTACATAGCTTTCCATAGCCACTTCAAGCACTTCCAAGTTCTCTTAGCTTCACTCTTACAGCTCTATCTCCCTTGCCTCATGCTTGTGAGCATCTTGGGGTTCCATATCTCTTTCCTATTGCATCTTTACTTTGTGATACGGGTTCTCCTTGAGCAGGGATTGCTTTTATCACCTCTTTTGTGATACGAGTTCTCCTCCTCGAGCAGGTATTACTTTTATCACTCCTACTTCATGATACGGGTTCTCCTCCTTGAGTGGGGATTGCTTTTATCACCTCTTTTGTGATACGGGTTCTCCTCCTTGGGTAGGGATTTCTTTTATCACTCCTACTTGGTGGTGTGGGTTCTACTCCTGAGCGGGTTTTGCTTTCACCACACGCTTTGTTCATTTCTCTCTTTCTCTATCTTCTTGGTTGTCCGTGGAGGTGGGAACACCAAAATGGGGGTTTGACTGAGGCAAACCCCTATACAACCCCAACATTCTCTCCAGATATCATGCATGCAAGTTTTGAATAAATTCACGTGCTAGAGGCTTCATCACTTGTGTGGTTGTAAGTATTTCTTTTCTTCTTCTTATCTTTGTTATTTCCTCCTCACTCTATTTCAGTTCTATTATATTCTACTACTTTATCGCATTCTGTAAAATCTTGGCAATCAGATAGCTAGCAGTCATTTAGGCATTTTCTATGATAAACTCATTCTCTGGTCTGTACGAGACACCAGCCCGCCTCTGGGATGCCAGCATGCCATGTTTTCGTTCATATTTTGTACTGACGTCCTTTGGCCAAGAGCTTGTCAATTTGTCCAAACAATCTCCATGACCTACTTTTCCTGATTCTAAAACTCTTGTTGTTGTTCCTGAGGTAGATTAGGGAAATTCACCTCGTGAGGCTCTCTAAATGAAGAGAACTCATGAGTAGAGAATCCCCCTCTTCTACAATTAATATGTTAGTTTTCAGTTAGTTATTAGGTAGTTGGAAGATGAGTGTGTTGTCATGAGGATTGCACCCTAGATGCTAAGCTTGAAGCTCAACAATTCCGTGAAACATGGAAACACCTTTGAGTCTATGGGTATGCTCATAGCGAAGGTGAATCTCTAGATTATGGGTTGGTTCCTCTTTTATCTCCTAGAGTCTATTGACTTGTGTGGGAAAAGGGAGAAAGATTAATCTATGAAACTGAAGGAAACTTGAATTGTAAATTATTTCTAGAAGGTGATGCACCAAAAAATACTACTATGCAAACTTATTCACAACTAATATTCTCAAAAAACTAATAACACAACTCAACTTGGGCACCTTGATCACAAAAATATTTCACTAAAAGGCTTTGTTTAACCTTTCCTTACTAAGGAAAATAGGTTTTTCACAAATTAAGAGAAGAGAAACTTAAGAACATAATCAATGACCTATGATAAACTACTACTATGTACATGCATAAGTAAATGAGACATAAATTTAAAAGTTTCTAATTTAAAACACATTAAAATTGCATCAAATCATTTAAAAGAGACAAAACACCAGATATTACAAAGGTAAACTTTGTTTCTATTGAATATCCTGAAGGAAACTCTGCAAAACTCTAAACAATCTGCTGAAAATAAAGTACTACTATATTAAAACTGTAAAAAATCATGTTGTTACAAGTCTTTCCAATCTCTCTACTATGTAAAAGAGTAATGGAAGCAAGAACTCTAGGTTGCTCTTTAGTAGATTCATCATAAATTGAAATTTTAGCTAAAGCCTCCTGCAATAAATCCTTTTGTCCAGGAATATGCAATGCTTTTCTCATATGATCAACAATATTAAATGTTGGGAAACTAAACTTTTGTTGCACTTTTGTAACAACAGCTTCAGTTTGTGTTGGTAACAATTGTGATTGAGTCTTTGGTTGCTCTTTAGCAGCTACAGCTTGTGCTCTTGGTAAAATTTGAATGTTCTAAGCTATAGAAGGTTGAACATGCCCCTATTGGGTTGTAGAAGTCTGATTTTTCTCCTTACCATCTTCTTGTTGGTATTTATCTACTTGATGCTCCTTAGAAATAGCTTGTTGTCTTAGATCAACAACCCTTTTCTTTGACCTTATATTGGCTGCAATGGAGGTATGAATGGTTATGTCCTCGAACATGATTCACTCCACAAAATTCATTACCTTGTCAGTTCATCATGGCAATATCAAGATCATTATGCTGCAATTGAGAATCTTGTTGATCATTATTCTCCTTTGTTGTATTTTCAAAAGCAGCATAGTTGCTTTGCACCATAAGAGCCCAATTGACCACTCCATTCATGCATGTAGCTTGGTTATGAGGCTAATTACATGGATAGCACCACACATAATATTGTGCCATATTATTCTGCATAGGTGCAATCTATTTTGAAGAGTTAGCAGTATTTTGATTATAAGGCTAATTAGGCCTAGCATTAAATTTTTTCCTTTGTCCTTGATAATCAACCTAATAAGGAAATCTATTTGCTTGAAATGGTGCTTGGTAAGGTTTGAAATTCTAACCTTGTTGATTTTTTAGGCTCACTAAGTCATTGCTAACAGTTTGCAACAATTTTTCCATTCCTTGTTGGGTACCTCTAATCTCCTGTTGGGCACCTCTAAGCTCTTACAATTCTAAATGTGTTGGAATAACATTATTTTGAACAGTTGCTTGAAATCCTAATGTTGGAACTGTAGGTAATGGGGCAATCAGAGATATTTGGATAGGCATTAAAAGCTAAATATCAAGGAAAATAGACATAGGAGGCCTGGGTGAAATTTTACCAGCCTAAATAAGGTTATTTTCAACTCTAATTGCAATATCAAACACTATAGGTAATGTAACTCTACCCATAGATTGTATCATTACAACAATATCACTATTTAATCCCCTGAGATAATACAAGAATGCATGATCAAGTGAAGGTCTTACCGTTGGGATTCTATTCCAAGTTATTTAAAATCATAAATTAAAATCAGTTATCTGCTCCTATGGGGCTCTTTTAATGGTCATCATCTACTCAACAAGAGAAAGATGATCTGACTTGTCTAAAAACTGCCTATTCAAGGCATCCCATGTTGCAATGGAATTCACAAGTAATCCTTTGAACCACTGGAGTGCTTTTCATCTTAATGATGCTGCAAGAAGTCTTAACGCTACATTTTCTTGTGTAACATGATGAAATCCACAAAGCGAAGCTACATCTCTTATGTGCTCAAGTGGTGTAGTTTGATCTTCACCAGTAAAAATAGGCAGACTTTTGAGTGCAGCCATTAGTATGTCATCCTGCTACTAAAAATTCAATGGGATGCCCCCATTGAATGGTACAAATGCATGTGCTCTGGCCATTGGAGTTGCTTGAACTCTCAAATTTGGAATCTAAAATATCGGCATAGGACATGCTAGAATTACTAGTACCGAACTTGCAAACCCAAGACTAGGAGGTGTAGAATGAGATCTCGATGTTGAACATGATCTTGATCTATTTAATCTCCTTCTTGATGTCCTTCCTTTTTCTCTTGGGTGATGAAATATAGAAGTATTCAAAGGGATCAACACTTCCTCTCGTATGAATTCTTCTCATGTGTTGCTTGATATTGAATCTACACTAAAACCAAGAAAAACAAAGTCACCAAATAAAAATTATAACCTTTGACAGATAAAATACTACTGTATATCTAAAAATAGCAGCTTGTAAACTTTGAATTCTTTCTCTGAAGTGAGCTCAAAGTCCCATCGGGTGTGCCAAAAACTATTGTCATGAGGATTGCACCCTAGATGCTAAGCTTGAAGCTCAACAATCCCATGAAACATGGAAACACCTTTGAGCCTGTGGGTATGCTCATAGCGAAGGTGAATCTCTAGATTATGGGATGGTTCCCCTTTTGATCTCCTAGAATCTATTGACTTGTGTGGGAAAAGGGAGAAAGATTAATCTATAAAATTGGAGGAAACTTGAATTGTAAATTATTTCTAGGAGGTGATGCACTGAAAAAATACTACTATGCAAAATTATTCACAACTAATATTCTCATAAAACTATTAACACAAGATCACAACTCTGTACCTGCACTAGTAGCAAGTTGGATTCAGGATATGACTCATTTTCTGCAGACTAGTCAATGTCCACCAAGCTTAGACAGAGCCAAGAGGAGATATTTCAGGTTACAATCCATTCTAAATGTTCTGATTGACAATATTTTATTTAGAAAAGACCTCAATGGTGTTTTTCTAAGGTGTATTGATCATAATCAAATTGAGAAAGTACTTCATGAGTTCCATGATGAACCGTAGGGGGTCATTTTTTCCCAAATACAATAGCTTGGAAAATTATGAGGGTTGGTTATTACTGGCCAACCATGTTTAAGGATTCCCATGCATGGGCCAAAAAATGTGAGAAATGTGCAATTTTTGCTGGAAAAGAAAAGCTGCTAGCACTACCCTTGCAGCCAATTCAAGTAGAGCAGCCCTTTATGAAATGGGGCATTGACTTCATTGGACCTATAAACCCACCTTCTAGTGTTGGGCATAAGTGGGTACTCACTGCTACTGACTATTTTACAAGATTGATTGAGGCAGTAGCCCTAAAAGAAGCCAATGAATCCTCTGTATTAAACTTTTATGATGAGATAATAACCAGATTTGGAGTTCCAGATTCCATCATTTCAAATAATTCCTTGGCATTTGTGGGAATCAGAGTGGCTGATTGGGTAGTGAAAAATGGTATATATCTTAACACTTCATCAAATTATTACCCTCAAGGTAATGGTTTGGCTGAGAGTACAAATAAGAATTTAATCAGAATCATTAAACGAACAATGGAGGATAATCAGAGAGCTTGGCACACCAAGCTGAAATCTGCCTTTTGGGCAGATAGGATAACTCCTAAAAGGTCTATCGGGAATTCTCCATATGTGTTGGTTTATGGTAAAGAAGCCAAACTGCCTATATCTATAGAGCTGCCAGCTCTTGACATTATGCATCAGTTGGAAATGTTCAAGGAACATGATCCCTTAGCAGTTAGATTTGCTTAGCTCATGGAGCTGGAAGAGACTAGTGAAAAATCCATGAAGTCTTTGGAGTATCATCAACTCCAAAACAAAAGAGTTTTTGATAGACGGGAAATTGCTAGAGTTTTCAGAGAAGGTGACATTGTACTTAAACAGGATGAGTTGAAAAGCAGGCTAGGGAAGCATACAAAGTTTGACAGCTTCTAGAGTGGCCCATTTATCATTACAGAGTGCAAGGAGCACAATGCATTCCAATTGTCCAAGATGGATGGAGAAATTTTACCTATCCCAGTCAATGGGATACACCTCAAGCATTGCTTTGAGGTTTGATCTATGTCATTTCTGTTATTTAGCATTTCATGCTTTCAATAAGTGTTGTTGCACCATAGTTTAGTTGTTGTTTCCAGTTTTCCCTAAGTGCTTTTCAACATAGTTAGTTAGTTTTTTGTTGTTGGTTTGGTTTTCAATAAATTCTAGTTTGTTCTAAGTCATCATGATTGAGTTATAGTATTGAGTCAAGTTGTTTCCAAATCTAATCTGAGTTTCTGAATGACTCTGTGCCCAATGGATAGTCTAGGCAATTGGTCCTAGTGTTTAGCAGGCAAACATGTAGCAGATGTCACCAGAAATGTTACTCATTTTTATTTCTGGTTAAATTAAGTGAGTTTAAAGTGTTTGCAAACTGAAAATGAGGTGCATTTAATATCAATCCTCCCTATATTTCATTCAGGTGTATAAACATAAGAATCAAAGAGTGTATATTTTCAATAATAGATTGTTGCATTTATGTATATGCATACAATATTGAAAATATTTACACAAGTATTGTTGAAAGAAAATCTTTATTGATTCAAGAGTTCAAATTGATCTCACATAAGCCATGAGATATAGCCTATCCAATGGAATTAAAGTATAATATATACACAAATGGATTGAAAGAATTAAAGTGCATATATAGGGGAAGAGACCAGTCATTGCCTGATGACTGGTCGAAGTCTATTGTTTTGTTCGGTCTTCAGCTCCAGGTTGTTTTGTGTCCTCAGTAGCTCCCAGCTTCTATGTCCTGCATCTAAAAGAGTTACATTGAGGTTACAACAAAGCTCTAAACAATTATGGTCCCTAACACTATATATACATCCACCCACCAATGTATAGATTTCCCTTTACATGCATTTAAAAAGCTATAAGTTGTTCATATTCAGAGAAAAGAGAGAAAAAGAAACCATTAAGCCTCCAGACATGTGCATATGTTTTCTTTTTCTAAGTATTTGTTTCATGTGCAGATACAAGGGAATATATGTTCTTGTTTTATCAAGTTTTAGCACGTGGGTTAAAACGTGGCTCCCACAAGGGTTGAGCGCGGCATGCTATATTGTTGTGCTGTTATGGAATTAAGAAACATTTATCAAATAGATTCATCTCTTTATTGGTTTATGTAATGATCATACATCATTTATGGTAGTAAATTTTGGTTACTATCATAAGTGATATATGATCAATCCTCATAAATCATTAAATATGAACCAAATATCAAGAACAATCAGGAAGATATCTAGAAGATCAGAAAATTATGGGTGATAGTTTATTTTGACAGTGATACTCCTTGTTAATGAAAGCATAGTTTAAGACAACAGTAAAGGAAAAGCATTGTTTCTAAAGAAATATTTGTTCTATGCTAAAATATTTTCAAGACCATGTTTGTAGGAGCTTTTAAAGCTCACTTGAACTACAAATCTTACAAATAGATGCATGAAGATGAAAGACAGTTCCTGAATTTTGTGCATTTAATCCTCCTGTCATAGCATAATGCAATAACACAGTTTGAAAGGAAAGGACAGATTGGGGTATTTGTGTTGATAACAAACTTGTGGCAATGTTTTTATAGAGCTCATGTCTTGGTAATAATAAAGTAGCATTGCAAATGAATGCCCTGTAAAGGACAATTCAAATTCAAATGAACAGTCTTGTGTGCAAGGAAGGAAAAAAGTGAATTTTCACAATAAAAAAAAAAGAAAAGTTGTAGCTACAAGCTTATTTGTATTTTCACAAGACATGTGAAGACTATTAATAGAGTTAGTGACCCATGAATTGTATGAATTTCACAAATGTTATAGAAGATCAATGATACGGCACCTAATGTGACAGAGGTTGCAAATTGACAGTAAAGTGAGCAAATGAGAAAATCCTTCGTGGGTACAATGAAAACCCTTCAAAGTTTTATTTTTCTATATTTGCAGGAAATGTGTAGCTCAGAATGTATAGGGAATATAAGGCAGCATGAAGACATTCCAATGAAAGACAATATGTTATTAGAAAGGAATAGGACTACCTTATGACAAAAGTATGTCTTCCCTCTCTGTCAACAATTAGTATGCCAAAAAGGTACAGTGAATCCTTTCCTCCAGAGTAATATTTATAAAGAGTACAAACAAATGTTTTGCAATTGGCGGATCATTTATGAATACAAGTTGTTGAATTTTTGTTGATGTTGTGCAAGTGGGTGTTACAATACTCTGTTGGTGCATACCTTAGCTGTTGTAGCAGAGGTTAGTTATAATCTAAAGCACGGTGGAATGCTCATAGCAATAATCTTTGTAGTGCCTAAGTTTACAGATTGAGATCTATAGAATGCTCAAAGGAATTCCAACCCAAGTTCTTAAAACTAAAATCCAAGAGAACATGGAGTAATATCAGAGATGCTGGAAGCAATCAGCATTATGGCCACAGCCATTAAATCTATAGCAAGATACAAAAGCATAGCCAAAACTAAACTTCATCAAGAAACCTTTATATATAGTGAAATCTTCATATATCTGCAAAGAGGTGCATAAGAGATAATTGAGAATCTTTAATCAAAACAAGTGTCAATGTCCTATGACAAAATTGTATACTGGAAACAGATATTTAGAAAGTGAAACTCCAATGCCTATGGCCACAATGGAGGAAATAAGAGAAACCCTCGACGTCGAAATAGGGTCTTATGGTATGCATGCTTATGGCCATAAAGTGATCAAGTCACTGCTCTGAAAGTAAAGCCCACAAGAATGATAATAAAAATTATGTACCCATGGTGACAAAACAACATGAAACCTACAAGGAAGACCCAGAAAAGCCAAAAGGCCACAGCCAAATTTAATAACTATGATAGAGTATTCTTCAGAAAATTTCTTTTCTTTCTTAGAAAATACTTGAAAACGATAAGAAAATACAAAGAATTTTTTGGAAAATCATGCCTATGCTTACTCACTTCTTTATTTCTAGTCTTCTATGAAGGAAACACCATGAAATCACCAGAAAAGTTCCATAAAGGTGTGCATACAGAGATTTCAAGTTGAAGCTCGAGCTAGGGCTTTTTCCCATAGCGACGGTGTTAGCTTCATCATGAAGCTTCCAGAAAATATAAAGATTCTTCTTACTTTTCTTTGCTTTGTTTTATGGTTTTTACCCTAAGTCCAATGAGGCCAATGGGAATTGGCCAATATAAATTAAATGACATTTTTATGTCTTTTGCTTAAAATAAGAGAAGCTCGACCAAGGGAGATATTAGGCATTTTTCCTTTAAATATTTTTGAGTTTACCTACACATTGATTGCCAACATGGAGAAGGATTTTGTATTATGTGGATGCCATTTCAGCTTGCAATTGGAGTTCTAATGCCACCCATCATAATGATTGTAATCTTTTCCTTTTTTTGCATTATTTTATTGTAAAATAAATAGCTTCAAGGCGTGTTCATAAGCCTTTAAAGCTTTTTGTTATCTTTTAAATGCAAATTGAGGGGAGGGAAACAAATGTAGAGAATATTGGAGAAGTTTTCTTTCAGTTTGGAGACATGTTTCCATGATTCTAGGGTAATTATTACACCTTCTTGGTGGTTTTATATGCCTAAATGTTTGTTATGGCCAAAACCATTCCTTCCCCACATGTTGGAGGTGGTATTAAAGGAATCTAGAGCCTTTTTTCTAGGCTTTTCTTGGGCATCCGACCCAATGTGGTTATTGGTTCCTACTTTGGTGCAACCACTTGGGTAGTGAGTTATATTGGCTCATTGTAATTCATTTGAGTTGAGTTCTTAATTGGCAGTTTTCTAGAGATTGTTCATCATCAGATTTCAATGTAATTTTGTAACTCATGTAGTCATGCAAACTGTGAGCACCTTGAGAATTTAATAGCATTGATTCAGTTTACTTTCTCATCACTTGCTTGTTAGTGTACATGCCCTTTGAAATTGATCAGTATACTTGTGAAATTTGTGCTTTTCCCTATATATTTCTATATCCTCAAAAGTACCTTCTTTGCAAGAAAATATTCATTTACAGGTTATGAGTTGTGTGAGCAATACAAGGATTCAAGTTATGAAATTTATTCTTTTCTTTCTAGAAGTCTTGTATAAGCACCTTCTCATAAATCACTTTTGTAATTGATATACAATGATGAGTTGTGTAGGTTTTCTATCAATCTATTAACTAAAAGTGTAAAAGAATCAAGTTTGCATGCCTTGGTTTGGGTATTTCACCATAGTATCAAAGTTTAGTTTCATTTCAGTATTGCAATTTTCTTACCTTTTCCTTAGAAAGACAAGTAGTTTTAGGTAAAATCAATAAGAACCAGCTTCCTCTGGAGGTATTTTTCTATCATAGGGTCACCCACAGCCTTAGAAAAGTTCCCATGTTGCTCATGATTGGTTGTGTTTAATCTCAGCCCGGGTGCAAATCATAAGAGCTAATAATAATCAGTTGTGATTATTTTAATATTTAACATGTGATAGTCTTCCTTTTATGCCTTACATGGTAAATATTAAGGTAATTAATAAAATATTACCTTTAATATTTAATTGCATATTTTATTTTGTCTAACATTATGCAAGAAACACAAGTGAACACTCCACTTCAAAAGAAAATGATAAATCCACCTTCAAACTCACAAGCTCCTTTGATGATTAGGTATTTTGACTTAAAAAGCATAGACCATGGGCACAATGATGTGAAATGATTTGATTTTAAAACATAAGACAAAAACCACTCATCATATTAGGGCATTGAGTAAAAAGCATCAAAACCCTAAATCATTCCTCATTCTTCACTTTGCACTTTGCAAACATACTGCTATGCCGCCATGATGGGTAGGGTTTGAGCTTGACCTGCAAATCTTATGCTATTTTTGGGAAATCTCCATGAAGAATCCTATAGGAAATGCATGGTAAGTCTTCCTCTGTCACAAATCTGGTGATTGAACTCCATTTCGAAACACGTTTTGGCCTTTCTTAGCCATGGCTTTACCATTCTTTCTGATACATTTTACTTTGTTTACTTTCAAGCTGACATTTGAAAATATTTTTGAAGCTTAAATGCGGATATCTGAATGTATTCTTCAACAAAGAACTCTTGGTAAGTTTCCACCACTTGAGCCTTTCCATTATCTTTTGTTTTCTACTGATAGAAGCTCAAATCAAGCACATTGAATGCTTTGTTTGCTGTGTATTTTGTATTTGCAATGACATACTCCCTAAGCTCCATTAAAATGAAGGCCTTCTATATCTTGTAGCTGCAGCCATCAATGGAAATTCTAGGTATTTCTTACTTTGAATGAGTTGGAGGGTTTCATTATTTTTGAGAGCAAAATATTAGTATTCTTTTTCTTTCTCTACTCTGATATATTTGTCTTTTTGTAAATGCCTTTTATCTCTGTGAAAGAAACTATAAAGAACTCTTTGTTGTACTGAAACCATTATGAAACCTTTGTTGTGTTTGCATCTTATTTGTGGAATATAATGTTGTCCCATTTCACTTTTATCAACTTTGTAGCAGCATTCTTTATGCATTTGACTTGACAGGAGATTCTTGTTCTCTCTCACTGGTTATTGCATTCTTAAGATGTGTAATGACATATAATGTGCCTTGTCTTTGCAAATTTCATTCTGATATGCATCTCTATAGCCTATCTTTTAGTGGTGACTATGAACTATTATGCTTGCTCCTTGGATGTATTGCCTTTCTTGCATCTATGAGGTGACTATTAATTTTCCATTGGCCTTGTTCACAATTTCCCTCCATGCTAGTCATATCACTTCAATGTATCATTTTTTATTGCTTTCCTTTGATATATTGACTATGCACTATAATGTGATTGCACTTTTACCACTTGTTATTGGCATATAAACTCATAAATGCTAAAAACTGGAATGTAACTTCTCACCAATGTATTGTATCTTGATGCTTTCAAATATGAATAGAGAATCATGTTGAAATACTTGAATGTTCCTTCAAAAGATGACTGTAACAGTCCTAAATGATTATAATGTTTGCTTGGCTTGATTATGAGTTTGATGACTATTATGCAATTAGAAATTGTTTTCCTTGTATCATTTGTGAATGAACATTGTTCTATGAAAGATAAACTATGTTTGCATATGATATTCAAACATAAAAGATTCTCTTACTTTCAGTATGCTAGGCTCAACCCTTGTAGGAGCCACATTTTTCTCCACATGCTAAAATGTTAGAATGAGATGAACTGTGAAATGAAAGATGAACCTATACCTACACACTCAACAAACAAGTTAGATAAAAACAGTGAAGTTCAATGTTCCTCCTGATGATTAAATCCTATTTGATGATCTAATTTGGCTCTTTTGCACATATCTGATAATGGCTCAATTGGATTGATGCATCATAGTTGTAGGTTGTTTGTCTGTTGATAAAAACATATGATGATTTTTTATATCTTGAGCTCCATGTGAACAAAATCTTTCAATCATTGTAGGTACATTTGAAGATCGGGTATGAGAAGAGTTGAAGATAAGATGATCTAGCTAAAGATAGGAGGACCAACACCAACATTACAAGGAAATGAAGGATATGAACTCTCCTTATGTTTTTTCCTTTTATTTAATCTTCATATATATAGCGTACTCTATATATTGTATCAATTCAATTTAGTCATTCCCACGACTTGTGTGGGATTTTTTAGCACTTTTTGATCTTCAATGAATAAGATAGCAACATTGTATACATTTGCATTTCAAAAATGAATGAAATACATAATCATCATGCAACTTTTGTAATCTCTTTTTGTTGTAAAATATTGCACAATAAGAGCTAAACTTCATTTGAAAACTTCATATGCAAATGATAATTATTAGAAGAATTTAATTGAAGTACCTTTCACCTTAAAAGTAGTCAATTGTTCCAGCTCTACCAAAATGAGTTGTAGGTGAAATTTTGGTAACAAAATGATTGAATTGTATTTCAGCTTCTAGTTCTTATGTGTGTCACATTTTCAATATGGTATTAGAACAAGTGTCTTGGACCTCTTTGATCACCTTCCATTTAATTATTTTTGTTTTAAAGCAGTACTCACAATGATGATGTAGTGAAAGACTACATGCAACACTAATTTTTGTTCATCTACCATTCTTGGGTTTTTGTCAACAATATTATAGTGTAGAGCACATACAAATCTATGGCATGCATGATTTATTTGTATCTTCTCCTCTCTCCATCTTGTTCACTTTTTTTGTTGTTTTCCACTCCAATTTGTTAGCATTCTTATGTCAAGAGTTAGAATAATAAATTAAAAAATTGTTAAATTTTGTTGGAGGAATAGTCTCCATAAGAGAGAAGCAAAAAATCATTTGGTAGTTGTCCTCAATAAATAATTTTCCCTCTTAAAGTTTTCCAAAGGTTTTAATATGAATACTCATTTTGAAAGTTTCAAAGAATATATGTCAAAATTGTTGAGTGTAATGGTGAATCAAGAAAGTTAATTTATTTTCTCACCTCAAAGTTTTTCGTCAAGCTGACAGGATATGGAAAGAGGGCTATGAACATCCCTAGTGCAAGCAACTTGAAACTCCAACCAAAGTCATGCATGAGTGTAGCTCCTAAATAAAGTTCATATGTCAACATTAAAGGGGTGTTAGGAATTAATAGTGTATGACATAGTATATTTTAATAAATAATAAATTAACATGTTGATGTTAATTTATTAATTTGAGATTAGTTAATATATTATATGTTAGTTACTAGGTAGTTGGAAGTTGAATGAATTTATAAAGTCATAGAAAGTAATAATGTGAATGTAGAATGTGTTTGAGCCTTTGGGTTTCATGTGTGTTGCATTTTCAATAGAATTAATGTAGGTGATTTATAAAAACCTGAAGATATTCTCCTAAATATTATCACTTGTTGATTTTTCTATTTCAACTCACCAACACTCATTCAAATACATGGTAATCTACCTTTAGTGGATATCTACTATAACTAGCTATGTTCATGCAAGTTATTTTAAGAACAAAGGAAACTCATAAGAGAGGTAAAGCATGAAAAAATCCACACATTTTACAAGATTGCAACACACAAGTTTACCTTGGAGCAAGATTTCAATGGGTGAAAACTCTAGCAAGAGTGGGCATTTATGCTTCTACTATCACACCCATTGTACATATGTGTAAAAATGCCTATTGGTCTAACTTCTATAATATAATTTACAAATAAAGCCTCCCCCATTAAGAGGCTTTGGGTCCCCAAAATCTACTATACAAAAAAGAACGGAATTTATTTCCCCACATCATCTAAGGAACTCATCTTGACCTTACTTGGCAACACACTTTTCAAGCCTATTTTTTCTTTAAGCTAATATAAATCAAGATTATTTTGTCTCTTGACTAATCTAATCACATTAAAAAAATCGAAAAGGAAACTTATTCCACATATCTTAAAATGTATCAAATTAACCACATGATCATTATATTCACATGAGTGTGATATTTTAGGCTCAAGAAGCAACTTGGGACTTGGATTCATCTAATATCCTTATTTTTCTACCCCTTATTATTGGAAACAAGAATCTCTAATACCATGTTAGAAAGATGCATACAACCATACAAAGTTGGAATAACCATGTATTCATAGGATCAAACCCAAGAAATCTCCAAAGTTAAAGAACCATCCACAACAATGTGCTCAACAAAGAAGATCCACTAGTGAAAAGTGTATTAATATAAAGAGATAAATGTAAAAATGAGGAATGTGCAAGGAAATATTTGTATGGTAACACCAAATATCAAGGAATCATCTTGGGTTCTCCAAAATATTGTATCTCTAACACTGTATACTATGAGGTTGTGAGGTAGAAGTGAGCATATATAGAAGATGCTTAACAAGAGTTCTAATACATGAGTACTACTTTAAGCCACTAAATAAGTCATGTGATGAGACTAAGTAAACTATAACTTGCTAAATATTGAATATTATCTCAACAATTTAAAACACATTTATGAGAGGACATCTAAGAAAGATTGGCCTGATTGCATAATAAACTAGGATAGTAAAGAAAATATGCATAGATATAATGCACTCTAACACCACCCTGATAAGCACCACTTAGGTGAGTAGTGAATATGATGATGATTATGGTTCCTAACAATTAGGCTATATTAGTTACCCATGTACACAATGTTCTTTCATAAACAAAAAATATGAGAAAATCCATAGGAAAAAATCCTCCTAAAAGGGAGAAAAGAGCAAGATTTGAAGAAACCTTGCTTGATGAAATATGGTAGCCTACACAAAAAAAATTGTAGAAGCATCTACCAAAAAACAACTACAACAATATATAACTAAAAGACCTTCAATGAAATCATGATCAAAGAAGACTTAATCAAAATCAAGGAGAGTTATGAATCAAATGAACTTAGAAATAAAGATCATGATCAAGAGAAATAAAAAATTGCACGAGTTAAAAAAAATTAACACTACTTGAACAACCAAAAATTAGGATCATATTAGATGCAAATTGCATAATTCCAATAACATCATAAACATTGGTCAACTAATGAAGGTGTCTTTTATAAACAAATATATAATAAAAAAGAGGATATTTCTAGATTTGGCTTTAGAGTATTTTTTGGCATCAATGTTTTAGATCACATTTTTTTACTACTTATATTCTCCCTCACTTTAGTGAATCTTCCCCTAAAAAATATTTTTATAATCTATTTAATAACATATTAACCTTCAAGATAGTTTTTAATTAGTGTTCTTTAAATTTTGTTAGCTTGTCTTTCCTTCATGTGTTCTTAGGTTAAATTTTTATCATTTTAATTTTCTATGGGATTTTATTTGTTTTGAGCCTTTTACATTCATTGGTTGAATTTACTTTATTGTAAATCTTGATGTTATATTATTTCAATCTTGTTAATGTGTATTCCTTTCTATTGTGTCTCTTTCCCTTCACCCTCATCTTGCTAACCTTATGATTAGCAAGTTATACAATCTATTATTTTCTAATAGCTTATCTTCATCATGATGATGGAGCATAAAGTTTGTAACAAAATTTTGATGCCAAAAACTACTACACAAGTAAATCTATAAATATGGAAATACTATGTCTCTTATAGATATACAACTAAAAAAGTCAAATTTCATGTAAATAAGAAACCAAAATATGATTCACAGGGTACAAAATAATGGCTTAAGACAACAACAAAAATGTGATTAAGAAAATAAAATTAATGTACAGTGAAGAAGAATACACAATAGCTACAAAAATACAAGAAGCATGTGATTAAGCCAATAAAATTATTGTACCAATGAAGAAGCAAACATAACAACTAGAAACCATATGAATGCTAAATTTATGTGAAGATTCCCTTTTAGAAAAAACTCCACTGCCAAAAAGAATCAAGCTTATATTAATCTCAACAAAAAGTGTACATCAATAAAATCAATAAACCCAAAACTGCATGGTTTAAAGAGAATGATTATTATGAATTTCATAAAATCAAAGGATGCTTAACAAGTTGATGAATGCAACTAAAAAACTTTATATAGAATGTGATCAAAATAAGTGAGGTCAAAGTTGGTGAAATTGTATCCACATCCAAGAATCAAAAATTAGAAATATAACATATAAACTATTAACAAATGCTCTGAATAAGAACATACATTTTGCATGTCTTCAAGTTCTATGAGGGTTTGAATTTTTTTGTGGCCTTTTAGTGATTTTATCGCATATGGAAGACAAGATGGGAGGGCCTTGTGGGATCCCCCTAAAAAATATTAGATATTGAGGCACATGATGTTCCTAGTCCTAATGACAAGACTACCAATGGTGTTGTTTTTGAGATTCAACAACTTGGGGCTATCCCTACTCATCCAAAAAATGAACCTTTTTTCGATGGTTTAGGACCATCCTCATGGGTGGATAAGTTGGTTGGAGGGAATAGTTTGAATGGAGGGAGTATAGCTCCTATCATGACCTATTATGAGGAAGGTATAGAGGTTAATATTTTGGACGACATCATGGATGAAGTAATTTCAAGGATGGAAAACTTCTTAATTGGTAAGTTCCTTGCCTCTAGACCTAACGTAGATTTGGTCCACAAATGGTATGATATGGTATGGAAATTCAAAGGTAGTGTGTCGATTAATGCAATGGTGGATGTTCTCTTCTTGTTTCGATTCTCAAATAGCAATATTTGTTAAAGGTTTTAACGGGTGGACCTTGGTTTTTCATAAAGGGAATAGAAACTATTTATCTCTATGTAACTAGAAACCAAGTTTTGACCCCTTTATTGACCTTTGTGTTGTAGCCCCTGCTTGGGTGTGTTTTATAAGGTTACCCCTATATTTTTGGCACCAAAAAATTCTTCAAAGTATAGCTAACTCCTTTGGACAACTGTAAGCAATAGATAAAGTTACCCTTCAAAAATCTAGGTTGGTTTTTTGTGAGAATGTGCGTTAATGTTGACATGAAAAAAAATCTTTACTAATGAAGATCACTTTAAATTTTTATGAATGGGACTTCCCTTACAAATATAAAATCAAACACACACAAAGAGACTTGCAAGATGGTTGCAATATGCCATTAAATTTTAAATTTAAAAAAAGAAAATCAGCAACATTCATATTTGCTTAAATAATAAAATGATTACATCAAACTGAAGCTCATGGGCTTCCTTACAATCTAGGCTTCAAACATACAAAAAAATTCAACATAATGTCTTCAATATTCTAGCGTCATTCTGACAACATCTGGGTATAGAACTACAACTTCTCCAAAATCCCTCCTCTCCAAATGAACATGCGTCAATATATAGAAATTGTGTGAGAAGGATCCACCATTGGTTTCCCAAAACAACCTCCATAAACCACCAAAATTTCAATGCCCAACTTGAGGAGAGAGAAGAAAATAAAATATAAAATAATTCATTGCCTTCACCACCTTCACATGGGTGCCTAACTTTTGTTGGAAATAGGATGCCATTTAATTGCAATCCTAAACATTATTTCATGTATCTCCTAAGTCCTTGGAAAGTGTTCCCCAACACTGGGATTAGAAAGAGATTAAATTTGAATGAAATTGTAAGGTAGGGGGACCTCCACATGAAAGGCCCCAAGTCACAGAGGGCCAAGATGCGAAAATTTTCCCTAACTTACCTCAACTAAATGTGATGTTTAGGGTATGAGGATGAGAATGAGAATGATGAGGACTATAAAGTCCTGCAATCACTCTGCAATCCTAAGTTTCGAAGTGGGACTAGGCGAGCCAATTTTTAGGTTCAACATTGCTCCTTAGGAAGCTCTCTATCTGAGGACAGAGGCACGATCCTTGGACGACAATGTGGCGTGCTGGTGTCCGTACAACCAGACAACAATAGAGACAAGCTCAAACCTGTTAAAACAGACTAACGGCCAGCTAACTAACTAAAGGGCCAGATGATGTGATTAAGTAAATAAAGTACTCCCTAATATTATAAAGCAAAAATGCAAGAGTGAAAAGGGAAAAATCACTAAAAAATAGCAAAGTGCTAACTCAACCAAGTTATAGAAGGAAAGGAAGGGAAGCTTACCACCTCCACCAAGAGTGCTCAAGGCTGCTTGGAGGAGAAAATGAGAGCACTTGAGCCTCTACTGCAATGGTGTTTCCTTCCCAACTTGTTCTACCAAAGATGGAGTGTGGTGTTTTTTGCAATGAGGTGCTAGTATGCTACTCGAGAGTTTGAAGTGAATGCAAAATAGTGTGTTGAAGCTTGTGGAGTGATTGTAGAAGATCAAGTGAATTCTTAGAGTTGTGAAGAAGATTTTAGAAGTTAGAATGCATGTGGAAGGAATGAAAGAAAAGGTCATATTCGGGTCGGTCCACCAAAGGGGCATTACAACTTGACTCCTAATGGGAAGTGTAACGCCTCTGTAGGTTCAGCTACAGGAATCTGGCAGGGATGTAAGTGTGTCACGCGGACATCTGCGCATCATGTGGGAATCCCCGATAGAAACACCTCCACCGACACTCAAAACGGGTGCCAAGTGGGATGCAAGCAGTGGGCTTAGGTGGAATTAAGCCTCCAAACTTGGTTTTCTAAAGTGGATAAAGGAAAAAAGGGGATTTGCACATGGGGTGCAAATTTACTCCTATACGGAAATAAACATGTTAATTGACATTTGTAATTAATTCTAAATGATAGGAACATGTGGGGATACCCAAGAAGAGATCCTACAAAATAGGAGCACATGGGGCACCCACATGGAAGGTGGAACTCACCTTGAGTTAAGTTAATTGTTTGGAGTAAAAGATAACACTTCAGTAATGCATGTAAAGATCCTAGAAGTTAGGGATTGATGTTTACATGCATGGAGTTCAGTTCAGTTTAGTTCAAATTAGTTTAGTTCAGTTCAGTATTAGTTTAGTTCAATTCAATTCAATTCAATTCAGTTATGGTTCAATTATCTTCAGTTGCATGTAGTTAGTTTTAGTTGAATGCTAGTTGACTTTAGTTGACTTGGAATGCATGACTAATGAATTGAGTTGCATGACAAATAACAGGTGACTATTTGCAGTTAACGGGGGATGATCAATCATGCATGATATTTGCATGAATTGATGGAGAGATATGTTTCAGTTAACAAAGATTGACTTGGACCCACCTTGGGTGCCCAAGTTGGCATCTTGGAGTTAACACTTTGCATGATAAGATATTTTATAAGACTAAATTAAGTGGTCCCATTCTTGGGCGCCAACTTTGAGGATAAGCTTACAAGATATCTTCGGAATCGACGTTGAGTTAGCACTTCAGTTTTGGATGCCCAAATGGATGGACTTGTTTTGACATTGATCTTCATGATATAACTCTAATTGCAAAGAATAGGCGTGAGTTTTGTGAGATAAGAATTGTGCTTTGTAATTGTAAACTCTTTGGAGTTTACAAGGCTCATTATTGTTTATTTATTGTAGCATGTTGAAGAGTTTATCAGATTTTAATGTAGGTTGTGAAGAAGAATTGTTGAAGGAAAAAGAAGCATCTCAAGGAAGGATTGATAAATAATTATTGTAATCTTGTTCTAAGGTTAAATAATACAAGCACTATTGATTCTTGGTGGATTTTTTTCCCAAAAGGGTTTCTCCATGGTATATGTTGTGTAACTTCTATCTTTTGGTCTTATTCTTCTACAATCTTTTGTCTACTTCTACAAATGGTAAAATGAATATAAACAAATAATCATCCACAAAGAAATTTGTAACAAAGAAAAATTATTTAGATCTATAGCTACAATATTTTTACGAAGTATTAAGCTACATAATTACCTCCATTTTCAACAACTTTTAGCCAATCATCTTGGTCAATCAAGACACCTTCTTTGACTCCCGGTGGCCTCAACGGCTCCAAATATGGTCATACAACGACATGAAAAGATTGTGGCACAAACATGCAAGAACATGCACACCAAATGGTCCCCACCAAGAATTGGACGCCCAAGAGAGGTATTTTCCCAAATTTTCCTTAGAAAATATTCATAAATGCATAATTCCCACCAAAATTACAATTACAATTTCATCCCATACAAAGTTGTAAATCAAAATATTTATTCTCCTAACCCCTAAGCCCTTATTGAAAATAAAAAAAATTGAAATAACAATATTTTTGGTGATGCAAGATTGCTAGTAACCCTAGATGCTCCTGCATCAAATTCAAAAGTTAGAAAATAGACATAGCCAATTTATGAAAATTTCAAGTTGGATATTTCTATCAAAATTGCAACCAATATGGTCATTGTAACACCCCGACGCGCAAACCCCAAAGGACAACGAACTACACAACAATTTTTATTTTTTTTAAAACATAAAGAAGAAGTACTATGTAATCAATTGCAACTAACATAATTACAAATACATACTAAACTCCTAAGTCCCTTGGGGTACACGAAGAGACATTACGTTAACTACCCATTAACAAACTTAACTAATCCAACATTCATTCCACGGATATGAGCTCTCATATAAAAATGATAAACGCTAAGCATCAAAATAAGAATGAACCACATATGCTATACAAGATTACATAACCAATAAAACTTGGAAATAATGAGAACTAATTTACTCAACATAACAATATCAAATATATATATAATTACATCTGTGAATAATGTTTTGGATTACAAAGTGTTTTATAACAATACATCATGTTACAAACTGAATACCAATAACCATTTATCCAAGTTTCAAGGTACATTATCCCCACACATGGGCGAGATACAATACAATTACAAGACCTGAATAAAGTATAAATGTATACATCTGATGGTACATAAATCTGATACAAATTGTCCACAACAATCTCTGCACTGAAGGTATGACTGCATAATGGGAAAACCCAACAGGGTGCGAAGCACGTTCCACCCGACCACCCCCATGCTAGGAGTAATTAAGAAAGGATTCCTGACCAAGACGTCAAAAGTAACACATATGACTCAACACCAAACATGGAAAAGAATGCATACACAAAGGAAATATGACAACATAAGTCTACTAGCATAACATGACAACAAATGACTCCAAGTCAAAACAATAAAATTACTTCTAGAGGATTTCAGTTAAAACGACTAAGGGGAAGGCTAGAGGAGAGTGTCATCGCATGGCCTTCATGGATTATCCTAACATCCTATCACAAGGTGCCGCCTCCATCTATGGTTATTCTGACTACCTATTTCAAGGCGCCGCCCCATAGGGTGACTCATGCGGAATCGTGCATTACTCGTGGAAACAAGATCACGATTTTGCCAACCACGGCCTTCTCGACCACCTTTAGTCTTTGATAGCCCTAACAGGTGAGCGAGGTATCTATCATTATCTTTAGTGTTTAACTACCCATCCTCTAATTAATTAGTTAGGTTTTCACTTTTTACTCTAACTCTACTGTGGGTTATCCTGACAACCCCTTTGTGCGCCGGCGCCCACATAGAGCCACTCTCCCTAGAATTCCCTAACATACCACAAAACATGAGGAATTGAACTCTCAAGTTCACCAAAACACAAGATAGAGATTCACGAGGTAAAAACCATCTTGCCATACACTTATAACACAGTAACTTAACAAAAGAATGAAACTCAAAGTAATCACAAGATTACATCCACAAGGGAAGTAGAGCTAAAAACCTAAATAAAATATACCAAATTCCCTAACCTCTGGAAGTTCAACGACAACCCTATCTCCAATAATAACGTAAATCAAATAAATAAACACTCATGTTAACTCAACACAAAAGTCTCTATAACGAACACCATAAAATAAACCTATTGTTTAATCAGAATCAAGGAATGATTAAATAACATAAATCCATAAATCAAACAATCATCTTCGCACACAAGAATTTTCTCTACAAAGTCAATCACTAATTTTCTCAATTAAATTCACTAATAAAAGACATAAATAAATCTAATAAAACATTCACTTTTAATTTTTAACTAATAATAAAATATAAACATATTTAAATAACCGTCGAAGATATAGTTCTCCTCAATTAAATCATATATTCTGTATATATACATATATATATACTATATATATACATATATATATAAACTATATATATATATAATAATTAATTTATATATATATATATAAATAAATTATTTTTAAATAACTCTAAATTTTTGAATTTAAAAATAATACCGAGTTAAATATATAATATAAAATTTATTTGGTTTTAAACCCAAAAGAATAGTGGCCCACTTGGGCTGTGTACCTCCCATAGGGAGGACGCAGTTCCCCAAGGGACTGCGTACAGCAGTCCAAGGGACTGCGCAGGGGTGGGGTATGGGGTACCTTCCCCTCCCACTCCATAACAAATTAAAATTTATATTTATGTTTTAAAATTTTCTTTTATTTTAGATTTTTATTTTATTTTAATTAAAAATACTGTTTATAAATATTTTCTAACGAATTCCGAGGTGCAGAATTTCGTCAGACATATATATATTTTTTTAATATTTTTATTTATTGAATTTTTAATTTAATTCATTAATTCCGTACGGACGGAATACAGAGCGATTTTGCAGGCATGTAGAATTTCATTATTAAGAATTTAAATAATAATTTTAATTTTACTTTCAGAGAGAAAAGATATAGGAGAAATTAAAACATTACATTCATTCACAGAAAATGAAACACTATACACAGAGGTTCTTCTAAGTTTTTTTTTTTCCCAATTTTTCCTTGCACAAATATTTTATAATTTCCTTTGTTCAACAGCAGGGTTTTAAATTTAAAATCCACAGTTCTCTGTTTTTTTTTTTCTGTTTCCTCAAAGCTTCTAAAACAGGAATTTTATTTAACTGGTTCTCTAAACTTGCTGTGAAATTTTTCTACAGGAAAATATTCTACAGAAGTAACAATGTTATAATGGCATATCTCTACAACCAAGTAAAAATGTTATAATGGCATATCTCTACAACCAGGAATAAGTTTTTTACATAAAAGAAACTTATATTACCTACAGACAATCTTTCATGATAGGAAGGAATTTAAAACAAAAGGAAAACAAAAGGAAATAACCTGTTTCCTGTAGGCTGTAGAAGTAAGAGTTGCACTAAACTTGCCACGGAACCCTCCAGTCGTAAAGCTCTTCCAAAATTTCAAGAGAAATCCCTGCAGCCTTTTTTCCAAATTTCCCCACAAGTATTCAACCGAAAAACCCCAAATTCCTTCACACAGCCCAAAATTTTCCCCGAGCTTCTGTTACCCATGCCTCTTTTTCTTCCAGGAATAATTTCCTTAACAGAAAATTCATTAATTCCCACTACTTCCCGTACAATACCAATAAATAAAAATTAATAAATTTAAAAATCAATTTTAATTAATTTATTTATATTTCATATTATTTATTTTTCTAATAATAATAATATAACTTTATAAGCTATTTGATTAACCTAAAATTAAATGGCAAATTTAACATTCTACAAATCAACCAAACACTTATATTTTATTTTATTTTATTTATATTTTAATTTTATTTAACTTTCAAATAATAATAATATAGTTAAACAATTTAATTAACTCTAAATTAAAATAGCAATTCTCACTTTCTAAATAATAACAAAGCAGCCTATATTTTATTTAAATTGTCCTTTTAAATCATAATATTACTTAATCCATTTAAATATAGTTAACTTTAACAACTCTTAACAAAATTAATTAAATCACACTTAACAAAATTTAATTAAATCACAACTAAACATTAATCATCACTAATACATTCTCATTCTAAGACAAATAAACCAAAGACAACCAAAGACTCACATTAGACGGACTTGGGACGGGAATTCTTTTTTAACCACTCCTTTTTCAACATCAATCCCATTGGGTTTATTTTGATGCTCGGCATGTCCTGCCGAAGCAAGTGGAATCGAGACTTTGTACCTCCATCCCTGCAAACAACAAGGTTGTGTACATGTCCATATATATATAAAAATAAATTAAAACATTACATCGTGAGAAGAATTTGCAGCGTAGCAGGGCACTCATAAAACGAGTGGTGCTACACTATCTTCTCACCAAAACTATACTAGCAATTATGATATCAATAATGAAATAACATTTCTAACTAATTAATCACATTGTAAAATAAATTACAAAATCACTGCATCAAACTATATTACTGAATCAATTTAAACATCACAATCCAAGGTAAACTTAATGTCATAAATTGAAATAACATAATCCTTAATCAATCTAACTATGCATCCACACACCACATAAGAGTAACAATAGTAACAAAAGTATCAGCCACATGGGGGTATTACAGTCATTTAGTGGGAAAATGTACCAAGCCTTTTCCTAAAAAAGATACTCTCAAATATAAGGAAAGTGTGAAGGAATTTTTTCCTTTGAAGGGTCTAAATAATGACTTGGTGGTGATTAATATATAGAATGATCACGTTGAGGTTGAGAAGCTTGATAAAAAACCAATGCCAATAGATCAATTTAAAGTCCCCCAAATTGTGAAGGAGAATGGAAAATATATAAAGGATTTTGATTTTGATGAAAATAAGGAAGGCCCAATGGAAAAAGGTAGTTCCTAGCATAAGGAAGAAGTAGAGAAGAAAGAAAGAAGAACATATTAAGGAGAAACAAAGTGAACTCCTTGTTATGAGAACATCAAAAGTACATAGATAAGGGAGTTATTTGAGGATGTCCCTACTATAGAACAATTATTGCAAGAAATGGGGCTAGCTAATGAATACTTGGTAAGAGATGATAATCTCTTCATAAAGACCTCCATGAATGTGATAAAGGAAAATAATGATTTATTCCTCTTACTTATTCGATAGAATAAGAAAGTTAATGATACTTTGGAGCCACTAGAAGATTATAAACTAAGATTGAGTCAGGAAGAACAACATAACTATAATGGCCTACAAGTGGATTTTTAAAACTCTCTAAATGAGAAAATTGGGATTTCTCAAAATGATGATTTGACCCCAATGAGTGTGAAAGGGAAAAAATAGAAAAATCGAGATGTGGGAGGAAAATATAAACAAAGAAGACCTTCTCGAAGAGAAACCAAATTGAGAGAAATAATAAAAGAAGTGGATATGGGAATTAAAAGGACTAGAAAATATCATAGGTTAATGAAAATTTAAGAAATGATCACATTATGAATATATGGGGAGGCTTCCCCTATTCATGGTCCTTGGATGGTGATAGAAAGAATAGCTTAGTAGTTTGTTGTTTCTATTGTTGGCCTTATGAGAATCATTTCGTGGAATGTTAGAGGGCTTAATAGTTCTTATAAGACACATCTTATCAAGATTTGTATTGTATATAATAAAGTGGAAAGTCTCCTTATCCAAGAATTCAAGATGATTGGGTCCAATTTTTCTCAAATAGCTAGTAAATTATGGCCAGTTGTTGAGTTTAGTTTCAACCCTATGGAAGGTGCTTCATAAAGAATAGCTATGTTATGGAATCATCTATGATTTTTTTGGAAAAATGGTGATTCATTGTAAGACTAGCTTAACATTCTCCTTCTCAAACCTAGGTACTAAGGAAAATTAGAACTTGATTAATTTGTATGCTCAAAACTCCAAATATGCTAGAAATAATTTGTGGGATACCTTCAAAAATTCTATCCATAGCCACTCTGATTATAAATGGATGCTTATAGGGGACTTTAATAACCCTCTCTTTCCTTCAAAAAACATGGAATTCTTTAGGACTACTCTGATAGTATGGTGGATTTTGCATATTACCTTACTATCATTGATCTCTTAGATTTGGAATTATAGGAAACCTCCTTTACTTGGTCAAACAAAAGAATCAGAAGCAACCTAATTCAAGTGAATCTAGATAGGTTTATAATCTCAAATTCTTAGAATATCCTTCCCAACCTCACTCTAAAATCCCTACCTAGAGTTGGATTGGACCATAATCCTCTCCTTTTGCAATGGGATAGTTTCATAAGAAAAGGTTTGTATCCATTTAGATATGAAATCATGTGGACATACCATCCTAATCTCAAGCAAAAGATTGAAAGTTGGTGGAATAGCCTTGTGCAGGGAACTCCCATGTTCCACCTTGCTTACAAAATTAAATTGGTGAAATACAAAGTCAAAGGATGGAATAGAATGTCCTTTGGAAATATTTTCCATAAAAAGGAATAAATTTCAAAATATTTACAGGATTTACATGACAAAATATGACTAAAGACTGTATAAAGTTGATACCAAACTAAATGAGAATATTCTAAATCCAAATAGCCTCCATGGCGATATCCATAGCCCCTTGATACTCAAACTTAGTGGAAAATAGAGCAATAACATATTGCTTCTTGTTAGACCAACAAACATGACTTGAACCAAGAGAGAAGTTGTAATCTAAAGTGGATTTTTGACACGGAATTTTTTCCTAATCTAAATCTATGTAGCTCACCAAGTTGATATCAATTCTCATTGTATAGTGAAACCCAAAACTATAAGTACCCCAAATATAATGGATGATCCACTTTATTATCTTCTAATGTAGCTCATGAGTCTCTTACATAAATTGGGAGACCATGCCCACAACATATGAAATATTGGATCTCATGTGAATTAGATAAATGAGGACCCCAACAAGTCATCAAATCAAAGTACCATCAATAAAAGGTGAATAGCACTAAGCCTCAAGTTTGACTCCATAAATGAAAGGAGTTTAAGCAAGCTTTCAATCATCCATGAGAAAATTTGATAAAAAATATAGATCCCTTTGATTATGCAATTCTTAACACTTTGTGCCCCCATTAATTACAACTGATCTGAGATACCTTAATAGATCATTGTGTCAATAGTTCTTATGTTTGGGTTTTCCTTTCATTTCAACTTAGTTTTTCACCTAAATCCTAAATTCCAAATCAACTAAGTCCCAAGGTGTGAAGGAATATGGCTGGAGGTTCCATAGGAACCAGGGACCATTGGTTCCTAATCCCCATGGAACCCCTAACAAATGTCTACAACAAAGGAAGAGGTATGGAGGAAGGAGGCAATGAGTAACTAAGGCAAAGAAGATACAGAGAAATTGTAGAGAAAAATGGAGTTTCAATGACTTCAAAGGTTCCTAAAATTGCCAAAACCTTTGGCAGGTTCCTACTCCCCTCATAAGCCCCAATGAAAAAAGATAATAAGCTATGCATGGATGGAGGTAGGAAAGACTCTAAGTCAAGGTTGACTACAATGAATGTTTGAGGATGATGTCATAGCACCATTTTTTTCCCACCCCTTGTGTAGCATGATTAAGTTTGTAGCTACCAATTTCCAATCCATACATTCCACTAAGGGGTTTTTAATGTTATAAACACATTTTGAGGAAGAATGATTGCTACTCATGATTTTTTATTGCTGTAAACTATCCTTTTTCTAGTTTGCATTCCTTGGATCCATTTTGCAATGGATTTATAGGTACCCCTGCAAGATTCTTCAATGCTAAGGAAACATGTCTATAGTTTTTGGTATTCTTGATCACCATTTTGCTTTTGTGATGAAGTATATAGGTTGTTCAGCCTTAATCATGCATATCTTAGACTTTCTTGGTTTTCTTCTCAAGAGCTTTGCATCTCTACAACTCTTCTCTCATAAAATAGGCTCCATGTCTCTGAATGAATAAAGATTGTTATTTTATCTTCTCACTTCTTACACTTTGTGTAAAGGTTATTTTCCTCTATGTTCAAATGATTATTTGTTATCTTCCATTTTTGCAAGAGTCGACTATGGATACTCTTTTCCCTTTTAGTGCTCGTCAATCCCTAACCTCCATACACACCTCTATGAGATTATATAATAGAGATTTTTGTGGGTTCTCTAGTAGTTTATTCACTTCTCTATGATGTAGTGGGAAGGAACACACCATTAATCTAGTTGCATCACCATCCTTTCCATTTTCTATATTACTTCTTCCCCTTGTCCTTGAGAGATTAATAGAGTATTTTTAGTTTATAATTATCTAGTACTAGATTGGACCAACACTATTGCATCTAGATTAGAGAGGGAACCAACCCTTCATTTAGAGGTTTCAATTCATTTAACAAGGTCCTACACCTTAATCAATTCCCATTTTTTCACTAAGTAGTTGAATTTAGGATTCAATTGAGGGTGCATGTTCAAATTGATAACAATAATAGTGATGCTAGAAGAAAAATCAAATATCTCCTAAATAAGTAATTAAATAAGCCCAAGTCAATTATCAAAAACTTATTATGAAGGGTAGCTTTAACTATCACAATGGATTAAGAAATTCCTATGATCAATAGGTCATCAACATATAGAACTAGAAAGAAGAATGAATAATCATGTTGAAGAATCTAGACATTTAGATCCAAACGGAAAGGAGAGAACCCAAATATGATAAGGGATCCATCTTGGCATACCAAGTTTAAGGGGTCCATTTAAGGTCATAAAATGATTTCATGTATACAAATAAAAGAAGAATCTTGAAGAAAAATCTATGGCTACTCCATGTATATATCCTCTTTAAGGTCTCTGTGAAGAAATGCACTCTTTACATCTATTTGGTGAACCTCCTATTGATGTGAAAAGGTCTCAAATTAATCAACACAAGGAACCTAATAGAAACCCTTTACAACTAACAATACCTTATGCTTATCCATTGACCTATCTACAATGAATTTTGTTTGATAAATCCACTTACATCAAATAAGTTTCCTTCCCTTATGAAAGGGGAAAACATCCCAAGTATGGTTCCTAATCAAGGAACTATCCTCTTGCATAGTAGCATCCCACACAAGAATGTTAGACACCTCCCAAAAGAACTATGGATTGGAGGAAATAGCTATGAAGATATGTGGAGACCCCTAAAATTGTGAACTTGTATGCACGGTATGTGATAGATCCCCAACCCAATCATCTATAGCCTATAGTGTCTAAAAATCCCAAAGTGGACCTAAATTTAGTAAATTTTGAGGAGAATAATTAGTATTTGATTGATTTCTAGGTTAGGAGGGAGGTGAATCCTTTTCACCACTCCCAACATCTAAAGTGAAGGAAGAAGACTCCTCAACATTGAGAATCTACCTAGGTGGATTTCTATCCTCAAAAGATATATCATATAGCCTAAGTGACTCCAATGTGAATGAAGGACTTGTGGAGAAGTGACAAGAATGGAACAAAAATATCCCTCCTCAAGATGAACACTTATCTTACTAAATAACTTATGTATAGTAGGGTGGATCAATTAATAGCTCTTAACATCATTTGGATAACCTATAAATATGCAAGACCTACTATGCAAATCCAAGGCTTATATTTATCTATAAGAATGTGGACCCATGTAGGACAACCAAAAAAATTAAAGTGATTAATTATTAGTTTTTGACAATTCCAAGCTTCAAAAGGAGTGACTCCCTTCAAGGGTCAATGGGGAACATGATTTTTAGATATAACAAGCACAATTTATGACCTTTTCCCAATCCTATGGTGCAAGAGGTCTAGAGTGTACCAAATATTTATCATTTCCTTCAGAGACTTGTTCTTCTATTCTATCACACAATTTTATTGAGGAATATATGGAATTTTGTGTTGTAAATAAATCCACTTTGTAGTGCAAAACTACTCAAAATGATGGTTAAAAAACTTACCATCATTATCAATGTGAAAGACCTTGATGGTTTCTTACAAAATACTTGTAATTCTAAAAGTTCTCAAAGACCGCAGGTTTTCTTAAACAATTACAATAAAGTAAACCTAGAAAAGTTGTGAATGAATGTCAAAACATTTGGACCTTGTTGAATGAATGATGTGGAAATAGAACATTCAAATCACTATGAACCAACTCTAGTATATGTGAAGATCTTGATGCCTTACCTTTGTCAAAATTCTCTTTAATATGCTTACCAAGGATGCATCCCTAAAAAACACTATAAAAAAGTGAATAGAAAGCAACCCTACCACCATGCTCTACTAGTTGAGTTGTTGCAAGTAGTAATAGTTAATATGGTCAAACTACATGTGACATATCTTACTCACATCATCAAAATGAGTAAGAAAAATATTCAAAGGAAGATTAGGAATGAAATGAGAAAAGAGATAGAACCAATATTGATTATTTTCTCTCCCCACCACAATGGTAGAACTTATATACATATAAATTATAACCACTAAATCAAGAGTGAACTCAACTTGCTTGCTTGAACCTATGTAAGTGATTTGATAAATTAATATGAGATTAGTTGACAATGGGAGCACAAAAAGAACATCTAAAATGTGTCATCCCCCACATAAACAAACCCTCCCACACACCTCAACATGAGTGTCATCTCCCATCAAAATATTGAACATAGAACAAGGCTCTAAAGATGTGAACTCATTCTAAGATGAATCCATTGGTGTGAATTACCTTGATCAAGAACTTAAGTGCATGGTGTATAATCAATTGCTACACCCTTATTTTTATCTTTATATTTTTCCTTGTTAGACCCTCATGTGAGCTCTAATTTATTGAATTAAGAATGCTCATATCATTTTTTCCTTGAATGTGTGTCAAGTGATCTACTTATTTCTTTAACATTTATGTTCATCATGATCAAACTTTTTATAATAGGCACATTTAACCTTCTCTTTTGTAGGCTAATCACCTTTTTAAAAAGAGGTCTCATTGGCTAATTTTGAGGTAGCTAGTTCTTAATCTTTTTTATCCTTGCCATTTTTATGTTTCTTATCCTTATTGCCTATTCTTTTTTTTCTCTCTTATGTCTTAGCTAGCAACTAAGGCATGTGACTTAGAGGACTTAATATTTCCTATTTGGATGAGCTTATCATATTCCCCAATGAGAGATGAAAAAATCATCCAAATATGGCATGGTGAACTAAGTACCAAGAGCACTCTTCATGGAATAAAGGGTACATTTTTTTATAAAATAATTAGAACAAAGATTAGAGAGAATATTGAGGACAAATTATTCATATTTATTTAAAATTTCATATAGTTTTAACTACAATCTTAGTTATTTCAATTTTGTGAAGAAGTCCTAAATGGTGTCACAATTGCTTGGGCTCAAACTAGTGATCTTGTTTTCCAACTGATGGCCTCTCATAGAATCATGAGTCCCAAGAAACTTTCCAATTTAGTCCATATTTCACTTGGTGCATTCAAATGTATAATAAGAATTAGGAGATTGGGAGATACATTTAAACATAATGTTCCATAAGCATCATCACATTTTTTAAAGCACTTAGGATTTTTTGCAAGAAAATTTGATTCAAGTTCTAACCCCATAATGATTTTATATAAACATGTTTTTATTAAATATATCCTCGTTTTAAGATTTGCACTCAAAGTACTTGTATGGTGTAGGCAAGGAGCTGAACTTTGATCTATGATGCAAAAAATAAGAATACTAAAAGTAAAGTGGGATGAAAAAGAGACAACACAAGTGCATCCCTTGTTACAAGTTGCTAAAATGACCCCCAATAAGTACAATGTTTTGAATTTTATGATTAATACATTTTAATATATAAATACCAAAATTTCAAAATCTTATAGAACCCAAAATAAGCCAAACTATTGAAAGTACACCTCAAGTATAATATGAAATGAAATAGAGAGCACTAGTGTGAATTACACAAAAAATGTACTCTAAATAAAGACCAAAAAAGAAGTTTATACGCACAAGATATGGCCCTCATAAGGTCTCACAATGAGAACTATGTAATAAAATCTACAATAATTCTTGATTTCCAGAAAATTAGAGCATTAAATTAAAAATCAATAACACCAATCTAAATAGCACAAAATTCTACCCTAAATAAAAAAAATTGCATAAAAAAAGCCTCTATATGGTTAAGAACAAGCCTCTCAAAGTTGGACAAACAACTACATTAGAGAGGGGTAGAGTTGGGGGTAAGAAAATGCTTACATCAACATAATGTCATCAAAAAAATATCCAAATGATAGAATATTCTCTTGTACTAGAAAATCATCATCAATTTACTAGAATATCATTGACATGTGATCAAATTATATGAAATTTAAAATGAAATTATTAGTCTTAGGTATGAATTTCCTTTCTACAAAACTATGATTTTGAGAGGAATATAAATCCTCAAATACGCTCTTATTGGTAGTTTGGGGAGGTTGGTGGCTTTGCCTAGTGACACAAGTTTGTGTTTCCTATGTAGGAGGTTCTACTTGGTGGCGGTGGTGCAATGGTTGGTCTCAATGGCTTCCACCACTACTAGTGCCAATGGTGGTAATGTAGGTACTACAACTTAGCTATCACTACTATAGTTGCAACTTTCATAAAAAAATATTATTATTTATCTATTCTATGAGTTGTATAGTACAAGTCATATGACCAAGGCTTAAAAATTACTTCAAATAGAGAGGCAATTTTTTTTTATCAAATAAGGGTTTTTGGGCCTTCTAGACATAATGTAATGGTTTTCTTGTCCTCAAAAATCCCAATAAATTAGCAATAAGCTTGAGGTACTATTTAAACCCCCATTTACAATCAAGCTTCTTGTTAACCAATTTTGATGAAGTGAAAGTCAATCTTGATTTTTGAGCCTTCAGAATGCTATGGAGCATATAAAAAATGCTTCCAAGATTACTAAAAATTTATAGTCACCCATATTCATAAAACACAAGTGTAAAAACCCTAGAGGTTAAAAACTTTTTGTCATTTTTTTAATTTTGCAAGTTATCTAAAGATGCAAGGCAAGAGCATACTAGGTCTTCAAAAACCTGCATGCCAAATATTAGCCTCCCAAAATATCTCAAATATAGAAACTAAAAATCTATCCTTGCACCAAAATACTGACACCATGTTATAATTTTGTAGAATAGATGAAAATATAGAAACTAGTGAAGAAAATATATGTTATAAAACTATAAATATAAATTATTCAATCAAATAAAAATAGCATTATAGAGTTAGTCTCCAAGAGAGTAATGTAAATGATAAAGAAGAAAAATAGCATTGAGATGTCTCAAAAGCATGAAGCTACATAAATATAAAAGTGTCTCAAAATATGCTAGGAGAGTGAGTATAAATAGGCTAAGTGAGAAGGAGGAGGTGACAAACACAACTAATGGGGAAATACACCACAAGATTGAAAAAATAAGAAAGTGTAACTCCCATAGAATATGCTTACAACTTACACTCCATTGATATTAATACTCACTTTATTAACCTAAGCAAGATTAAATAAAAGTGGGAAAAACCTATGCTTGAAAAATAAAAACCTACACTAACATAAACCTCATCCTTCTTATTTCTATTTCAACATATATAACTTATGAGTATGCTAACTTACTTCAATCTTGTTATTATAATTAGTTCCTATATCTAGAATGTTATTTATGTTTAATTATTTTACCAACAATATTAACAACAATAAATAGTTTCAAATATTCATTTTATTTTCCTTTGATTAGATAGAGTTTCAAAATACAATCAAATAATAGATAGCAAATAATATAGCTATTAAAATGTTGGATTCTAATATATTTATTAAGTAGTTATTAAATCATTTTAAGGCCTTATACCATGTTGTATACAAGGTTTATCAATTTTTATTACGTAGTTATTAAATCATTTTAAGGCCTTATACCATGTTGTATATAAGGTTTATCAATTTTTTTCTAGCATATAACACAAAATTTAGAAAGGAACTAAAAATTGTGGTAGTACATTTAATTTAGGTGAGCTCTCTTCCCTTAGCATCTAAAATTGTACAATATATAATATTATATAAATATATTTATTTACCATCAATATAGGATAAAAAGACTATCCTTATGTATAGGTTGATAAGCAATTGACTACTAATGAATCACAAGGAAATCGGGTTATATATTCATATTATAGCTAATTGCATGGTGACTATTACATTGTAGTGAAATTTTTACTACCTTGAAATTAATGCTTTTAATTTCTTCAATTCCAATTTATTTTCACCTTGACTTTTTTGAATAGAGTATTATTTAATTTTATACAAAACATCACTAAATTAAAAGCTAAATCTTGTACCTTGTGCTCTTTTAATTCTTATTTTATGCTTGCTCATGTAAGCCTTGAGAAGTAGTACCTCTAAATAAAAGGAGCATAAAATGCGAGAAAATTAAGCATAAAGTTTTTAAAAAGGATGGATAAGCCTCATAAAGCTAAATATGAGATCATATTAATAATAATATAATTTAATTAGAGGGTATTTTTAACATGGATGATTAATTTGTAGCACCTGAAATTGATGAATCTAATTGAGTATAAGTGGATGATGAGTTTCTTCTCAAGACTAGTCATAGTGAATATATTATTTTTGTATAAAATATAAGGTTGCATCTGACATACACAACATCAAAGCTATAAATTAAAATATCAAACATGATGGAAATCAAGAAAGAATTAACATACAATTAAAAATCAAAGACACTCAATATGGTGATTTGATGATAAACCCTAGAAAATCAATGAATATTATAATAGCGATAAAGGTATTTAGTGATAGTTAGGATGAGCCAAAAGTTGAAAGAGATACATATTTATATATACATTCTCATGGTAATGATGAATTAACTAACAAAGAAACATCTATTGAAAATCTCAAGAAGAAATGCATAGAACACCAAGTGACAAGCGACTAATTTCTCTGAAGATATTATCAAGAGTTCCACTTTGTGCATAAATAAACACTTCATGACTATACATCCTCACCATTTCCACACATGCCTCATGACATCACAGAGGATAGTTTTATGGGATACTAATTTCTATGACATGTATTTTTAATATTATCATTTTACTACTAATATTGTTGGCTAGCCTCTTTTCCATGTCCATCATTCATTTTCTTTTTATGACAATATAAAATATATTTACATATATCAATTGTCACGCTCTTTCATTGCTCTCACTTGATCTTGCCACTTGGGAGGTACGACATTATTTCTTTCTGTGTTCTTATACCTACTCTCATTAGAGGGGAAACTGGGGTAGTATTCACACATGTTCAAGCACATCAAACACATAAGTATATCATATAAATATTTTTACCCAATTTATTTTATTGAGTCATACTTAGTTAAATACTTAAATTGTTTCATGAATTATACCCATTTTCTTTTATCAAGTCATACTCATTTTTTAGTCACAATTTTTAAATTTCATTTTCTTTCTTTCTTGATATGTAGGCACTCCTAGGAAAAAATTCAAGGGTTATATTAAAATTAATTAATTCTCAATTTAGGTGTGGTTTTTAAAGGTTGGTGTTTTTATTTTTGATGTTGTGTTTCACCCAATGAATGCCTACTGCATATTGGGAATAAATGGAGTGTACACTTCTTCTAGTTGCTCATATTTCTAGACTCTAAAAGTATATATCATTTTTAATTATTATTATCTACTTTCACATGCATGCCCGTTTAAATTGGCACACACACCAATGTGGACCCAAAATTTAGAGGATAATAGTGCATACTTTACACCTTTATCTCTCTTTTCACATAAGTTTGCATGGATATTGTATATGTATTTATTTAGCACACAATTTGGCTCTTGTGGCGCATTGGTTGACCCTTACTATAAACCTCTCGATTTGTTATGTTAAATCTATCACTTTAGATTAGTACTAGTCTGGTACCTATTATTTATTTCTCTCTAGAGAAAACCACTCCTATGGTTATATCCCCTAGATAGAACCATAATTTTGGTCTAGTATTTTAGTCTTAAATTTCAAATGTCTTGCTTTCAAAGCCAACAATTCTAGAATAAAACCATTATCTATTGGAATGCATGTGGAAATTTTCAAATTTGTGTCTAATACTTGTATTTAAAGACATCACACTAGATCAATTTACACTAGGAAACACACATCAAGTAATTACACAGCCACATCATGAGATTTACATTAGTCTTATTCTAAACCCAATCCTACTTTACTTAGTTATAGTTATTAAAATTCCAAACAAGAACTATCTTGTAAAATCAAACTCAATACTCGGCTATAGCAAAGGAAGCAAAGTAAAATTCCTTTTATTAGCATCATTCATCAAAGGTGTTTCTCAATGTCCTCTTTTTAAAGTAGATACATACATTGACAAACATATTTGATTTGTCTTAAATCTAAATCTTTGTAGCATACATGATTGCACCGGGGAAAAGTATTTGTGGGGTGGATTATGGGAATGACCTAGTCTTAGGCCTTAGAAATATTATAATCCACTCACCATGTTGACACCCACCACATTTTCACAAGGTTGGTCTTATATCTTGGCTAGCAATCCTATTCTTATAATCGATTTATGACACCTCACATTAGGGCTCATATGTGTATGTTTAAGGGTCTTTATGCAGTCTTGTGTATTTTCCCCATGCTTCTAAAAATTTGGTGGTCCCATAGTTTGGACTTGTGGTGTTCATCACAAATCCTAATTATATTAAATCATGGTCTAATCCTTTGTTATGTTGAGTCCATAATCCAAGCATGCACCAAATTTCATATTTCTCTACCCACAAAAAACTTTCCACTTTATGTAAATTAATTAATGTGTTTGGTTACTAAAATATAATTTGGTTTTTGGCCTCTTTCTCTTAGACTCTAGTTCCTTGTGCAATCCTCACTCCCCACTCCCTTATTGACCCCTATTTTTTCCCATTGTTTTATCCATTAGTTGCTTACTAACCCATGTACAGTATTTGTATTAGTTATGTGTTGCTACTACATTTGTAGCAAATGGTGACTAATCTTGTAATTCATATCTTGACTATGTGAGAAATTCATATGAAATTGGATCACCCTCCTTGTGTATGTGCAATTGATCATCTCATGACAAAGCAAACTCTTTACCATTGTGTCATAGGATTTTTCACTTGGTGCCTAAGTGGCATCTTTCCCCTATGTGGTTCTAACCCATTACCTCACTTATATATAACAATGAATGGTTGTTTACTACATGTTTCTTTTGATTGTTGTGACCCTATTTGTATATACATGATACATACACTTCCTATCGATAAATCTAAGGATATTGCATGACACCTATTTAGTGATGGTAGGCCCCTTCTCTATAGATTTCTTCTATTCCATTGGATGACAAATTTTTAACATCCTACAAATACAAGACATATAGCCTATCCTCATTGGTAGTGTGTGCAAACAACTCAAGAACTAATCAAAAGGTTCACTAATTCATTTAACCATTATGCATTAGCCACATAGTCCCCACCATCTCCACATGGATGATTGTGATATTCTCAATGTTCAAAGGGATTAGTGACTCATCAATTAGTTTTTAAAACACTCATAATGCCAATATTTAGGGTTTTTCTTGTCCAAACAAGGTGATGACATGTGATCAAATGTGGAGGTGGTTGACCACATGGTTGATATGGAAAAATTCTTATAGGTCTCCTTAATATAAATTAATGGCTCATTAGTCATGGTTCCACTTGGCCAAGAGTTATTTTTATGATTCCTTGGTCATTCTCTATGGGTGTAAATTTTAAGATTTTATTCTTACTTATAGCTATGATAGAGATTTGATTATAATAGATGCTTCAATTTGGTCTATAGTGACATGACATGTCTTGTAAACAATTCATGTAATGTGAAGGGGATTTCTTAGCTACCACTGTGAACACCAAACCTACAACAAGCTAACACAAGATCAACAAACACTTGTTAAACTTGTTAGAAAGTCAAATCTAGTATTCCCTATGAAATTCTTAGCTAAATCAAAGAGAAAACATGAAAATGAGAGCATAATACCAAAAGATAACATGAAATCTAATTCAAATAGCTAAACCTTCATCCCATAGGGGGAGTGGTGCTCCTTTGATGTGGAAATGAACTAGGGGGATACTTTTTCAATGAAAATTGAAGTGTCTCAGTTGCTCTAGAATTTAGTGTCATCATGAAGATCTCAAAAATCTGAGTCCAATGCAAATTGAACGGGCTCAAAAGGAGTCTGTATGCTCAAGTTATGACAATCAAAGTTTGGTCAAACCAGGTGTCAAAGGCTAGTTAGAAAGGAAAAAAAATGGCCATCTCATAATTCAACGAAATTAGTGCCAAAATGAAGAGCTCGTCAACATGAACCCAACGTTGCTCGTTTCGTCGAAATCTGAGCTCATACGCTCAAGTTACACCAAGTCAAAGGTTACAAGCACTAAGGTTGACCAGACTGATAACATCAGCATGATGTCAGCATGTTGACGTGGAATTTTGTATTGTATGGTAGATGAGGTGGACCAATCCTAGTGTGACACGTGGTAGTCGTACATCTAGTCAACAGGTCCAGTCAGCAGTCCAGTCAACAATCTTCGACAACGTGGTAGATGACATGTAATTTCTGGAAAACCATATTGTGCCATGTGGCACCTTCTCAGTGTGCCATGTGGCACCCTCCTCTGTTCATGGGTTGGGACCGATTGAACCATCTAGCAAAAATTAGTTAGGGGGTTCAACCCCTTAACCTCTTCCGCAACAACCGTGGGCTCTATCGTTACACCTGTAGACTCACCGTAAGCCATGAGTGGCGCTGGTTGCTTTTGTCATTTGAAACAAATGAATTCGGTTAAAAAATGAATGGAGGAAGTGGTTGACCTCCCAATCACCTCGCCACCAAAATACTTAGCCTCCAATAAGCAATTATATGGCTCAGCATATTTATCGGCATCAGTGAGTTTTGATGAAGATTTTAAAACTAATTAACCCTAATTTGAATAATTACCTCCTAAAATTAAAAAAATAAATCTCCTAATTGATTAAAAGTTAATCTCCTAAGCCTAAAAATGTAAAATTTAAAGGGCTTATAATATATATATGATTATGGAGATTTTTAAAAGGAGATTATATGAGATTTTTAAGGGAAATTTAGTGATTTTTATATGTAAATAGGGGGATTGCGTGAAATTTTTACTTGTAAAGGGGAGATATGTTATGATTTTGTAATCTTATGGTTTGAAACCATATTGGGTAAATTTTTTGTATAAAAGGGGGTGAAAATGGGAGAGTTGGCATCCAGGTGATGGCCAAGGAGAGAATCGTCCTGAAGACTCAAGTGTTCATTTATGTGCAATAGAGAAATGTTATGTTGCTACGCTATAGAGAGACAAAATTGTAACTTGACAGTTGCCTTGTAATTATTTGTGGAGCATAATCAAGGATAGGTCACTCCGTTGGAGAGGGGCCCATAGACGTAGCCATATTGGCGAACTTCGTTATCAATTTTTTTGTCTTCTCTTTCTCTTCTCTCTCTTTTTTGTCCATCATAGTTATTATGCTTTGTTCATTTTAAGCATTTTCAATTATGTTAATTTGTTTTTTAAAGCCTTAAATAATCATTGTAATAGTTAAGCATTTATAGCAATTGTCATAGATCCTAAATCAGATCAAGTTTGGTATCAGAGCTTTGTGTGACTAGTATTGCAGAAGTGGATGCTAACACGTTCCAGGAAACAACAAGGTGAAGGCGAGCTAGAAGAATACAATCCTGAGATCAGAAAATGAAGGACTTTGCCAAAGATGGAAGAAATTGAATCTGGGAAAAATATTGAGCTTGATGAGAAGTCTTTCTAGCAAGCCTTCCTTGATATGAAGGCCATGGTGGAAGAGCTTTATGTAGACAAGAAGTGTGAAAAGGGAGATTCTTCAAAATGAGAAAAGCAAGAAGATTGGAAGAGCAAAGAGAAAAAAACTTCAAATATTCCTTCTCCTCCATCTACTTCCTCTTCTCCATCTCCCCTTTCTTCTCCTTCTTCTACTTCTATTGCTATTAATCCTTTCAAGAGCAAGTCTAAGCCTATTATTAAATTGGATGTAAAATTTGAATTACCTAAGTACTATGGGGAGTTAAATGCTGAAAAGTTAGATGATTGGGTCCAGCAGGTAGAAGTGTATTGTAGGATTCAAGGCCTAGCAGAAGATGCTTCTAGGATCCAGTTAGCCACTCTCTGGTTGGGAGGTACAGCTCTCACCTGGTGGGAGAGTAGGACTTGGGAAGAAATTGCTCACCATGGTAAGGTTAATATGACTTGGATGGAATTTTTTGTTGCCCTTAAAAAATAGTTTTACCCTTTAGGTTATATGCATCAATTAACAATAAATTGGAAAACCTTTAGGCAAGGTAAGGGTCAGTCTGTCCAAGATTACACCCATGAGTTTAGAAAATGGGCTATTGCTTTAAATGTTCCATTGTATGCTCAGGATACACTACTTAAGTACATAGGTGGTTTGCATTCTTACCTAAGACATACTATTCTAATGTTGAGTCCTAATAATCTGGACAAAGTGTCAGTCCAAGCCACTCATTTAGAGTCTAGGGGTAAGAACACTTTCAGTGATAATTTATCAAAGAAACCATCTAAGTCTAAGGGGAAGTCTAAGGGTAAAGATAGAGACAAAGATAAAAGAAAAGGGAAGAAGACAGCTATAGTTAAGAAGGAGGGTGATAATCCCACATGCTCCCATTACAAGAAAGAGGGGCATGATGATTCAAAGTGCTAGAAGTTGCATCCAGAATTAAGGCCGAAAAGATACAGAGGCAATAAAGGAAAGCAAAAGACTGTTGCAGTGATTCAACAAGATCTTGGATCTAATTCCAAAGATGAAACACAAATTGTTGCTACCAGGGTCCAAGGTAAAGGGAAAGGTATAACTCTCTCTTTTTATGCAAATGTTTCTAATACAAATGCAAGTACAAGTAAAGTATCTACTCCTAAAGTTGATAAACAATAGAATGAACTGTTTCACATTCGAGTTGTAACCAAGTACACTAAGATTGACATATTGTTTGATACGGGTTCTCATGTAAATTTACTAACTGAAGAGGTGGTAAAGAAACTTAATTTGACTACAACACCTTATCCAAATCCATATTCGCTTGGATGGGTTTGCAATGATGCTCAACTACAGGTAACAAAATAATGTAAACTGAGATTTGCTATCACTGCAAACTTTGTTGATGAGGTAGAGGTGGATGTTGTTCCTTTGGATATTTGTGGGCTTGTGTTAGTGAGCCCTTATCTATATGACAAAAAATTAATCTTTTATAGGGGGAGAATAAGTATCATCTTTTTAAGGATGGGATAGAATACATTGTACGTGCACACAAAGTTAAGACTAATATTGCACTAGTTAATGTTGGTCAGATGAAAAGGTTGATCAATTCTAGTAAGAACTTTGTATTAATGCTTGTAAAACCCAAAGAGGATGAAAAATTTGAAGCATTTAAGGGGTGTGATCCAAAGCATAAAAATGAGATGGTCAAAATAGTTTATGCTTATGATGACTTATTTCAAGAACCAAAGGGATTGCCACCTAAGAGAGAGATACAAAAAGATGTGCCTCTTCTGAACATTGATATGTATTGTTTATCAGTTTTGTAGAATGAAGAAATCAAAAAGCAATTTCAGGAGTTGGTTGAAAAAGGAGTCATCCATCCTAGTACATCTCCTTGTGGTTCTCCAATTATGTTGGTTCCAAAGAAGGATGGGTCTTGGAGAATGTGCATTGACTATCGAGCCCTAAACAAGATAACGGTAAAGAACAGGTATCCTCTTCCCCATACTAATGATTTACTTGATCAATTAAAGCATGCAGTTTATTTCACTAAGTTAGACTTGCGTAGCGGATATCATCATATAATAATTGCAAAAGATGACATTTGGAAAATTGCATTTAAGACAAAATAGGAATTGTTCGAGTGGTTGGTCATGCCCTTCGGGCTTTGCAATGCACCAGCTACATTTATAAGAGTCATGAATGATGTCTTTCATCCATTTATTGATGATTTTTTCATAGTCTATTTAGATGATATTCTTGTATTCAGTCGAACATGGGAAGATCATGTAAGTCATGTAAAAAAGTTTTGATGCATTGAGAAAAGAAAAACTCTTTGTAAAGATGTCTAAATGTGAATTTGCTAAGACATCCTTAGTGTACTTAGGCTATCATAGGAAATGGTCAATTGAAAGTAGACCCTATGAAAGTTGAAGTTATTGTAAAATGGCCTAAGCCAAGTACAGTCACTGAATTCAAAAGTTTCTTAGGTGCAGTCCAGTATTGGAGAAAGTTCATTGCAAACTTCTTCTACATTGCATCACCATTGCATGCATTGACTAGTACAAAGACAAATTTTAAGTGGGGAAGTCCATAGTAGAAGGCCTTTGACACTTTGAAGAAAAAGTTGAGCACAACACTAGTTCTAGCTTTACCATATTTACATCAACTTTTCAAGATTGAGACAGATACGAGTAGGTTTTCCATGGGAGCAGTGCTAATGCAAGGAGGTAAACCAATCTGCTATCACTCTGAGACCTTTACAGGTGCAGTAATTAACAATCCTACTTATGATAAGGAACTTTATGCATTAGTTCAAAGTGTTAAAAAATGGAAACACTACTTAATGGGGAAAGAAACTGTAATCCACACTGATCACCAACCACTTCAGTACTTGCATTCATAGTCTAAACTACAACAAAGTAGGCACTTTAGGTGGATGGGTTTTCTTCAATAGTTTCACTTGGTAATTAAGTATGAAAAAGGTGTCCATAACAAAGGAGCAGATATTTTGTTCAGGCCTCCTATTATGAATGCCTTGATTATCCTTAAAGGTAGTTCCATGGTACATGAAATTTTTCAGGAACAGTATGCTAACAATGAAGACTTTAAGGAAATCTATTTAGCTCTAATCACAGGAAAACATGTAGAAGAGAAAGATTACTATGTGCAGGATAACTTGTATCATTTAGGAAAGCTATGTATTCCAAAATGTGAATAGGCACATGTAATCAAAGAAGCACACGCATCATTGATTGAAGGACACTTTGGGGTAAGCAAAATAATGACTTAATTGCAAAAATATTGTTATTGGTCTCATATGCAAGAAACTGTATTGAAATACATTAAAGGATGTATAATGTGTGCAATAAGTAAACCTAGCAATAGGAAATCAGGGTTGTACAAACCTCTACCTGTACCATCCTGTCCATGGGAAAGTGTTTCAATGGATTTTTTTGAGAGGCTACCAATGTCTAGGAAGGGACATGATTATTTGTTTGTAGTAGTTGATCAGTTCAACAAAATGTGTATTTTAATGCCTTATAAAAATAAGGTCACTATTGAACTGATAGCTCATATGTACTTTCAATTTGTATGGGTTCATTTTGGGTTACCAACTATTATATCAGATCAAGATTCTTGATTCTTGGGGGAATTTTGGTTAGCATTGTGGTATCTCTTGGACACTAGATTAAAGAAAAGTACAACCTTCCATCCACAAACCGACAGACAGACAGAGGTAGTGAACAAGACAGTTGTGCATCTTCTTCAAGGCTACTACAGTAAACATCCTAAGTTATGGGATGAAAATATTCATTATGTGCAACATGCATACAATCATGCAACACACTCTTCTATGAAAAGATCTCCTTTTGAGACTTATTTTAGGTAAATTCCAAAAACACCGATGGAATTTGCTTTTGGGAAGGACAATATTGAAGATGGATGCCATGATGTAGAGAATGCTTTGAAGTTCATCCAAAAAGTCCAAGCAATTCATCAGGTAGTGGAAGTGCAGTTGGAGGAGAGCAAAGCTAAATACAAGGCTCGACATGATAAGCATCTCATCGATCATCATTTCTAGGTTGGAGATAGAGTTTGGTTACATATCAGCAAGGAAAGAATGCAAGGCGAAGGAAGGAAGCTAAATCCAATCTAGTATGGTCCCTTTGAAATCTTGGAAAAGATTGGAACCGACACCTTCCGCCTTAATCTTCCTCCATATATGCACATCTATTCAGTTGTCAAAGTTGAGAATCTGAAGTTGTACGAGCCTCTAATGATACTGGATGAAGACACAGACATTCAGGTTCCATCAATTGATGATCTTTCACCGGAGTATATGTCAGAGTTGCCAGAGGATGTCATCTTAGATAGGAAAGTCAAGACTTCACAAAGAGGCACAGTTGAGTACCTTAGAGTGGGACTGATGGGGATGAATCCAAGCAAGGAAAAATGGATGGAGATTGGTAAAGTGAGGGAACTTTACCCTCACTTGCTTTTCAAGTAATCAAGCTTTCATAGGTTTAAAATCTCTCTAGTGGGGAGGACTGATCCAAGGGGATACTTTTTTAGTGAAAATTGAAGTGTCTCAATTACTCCAGAATTTAGTGTCATCATGAAGAGCTCAAAAATGAGTCCAATGCAACTTGAACGAGCTTAAAAGGAGTTTGTATGCTCGACTTATGACCAGTCAAAGTTTGGTCAAACCAGGTGTCAAAGGCTAGCCAGAAAGGCAAAAAAATGGCCATCTCAAAATTTGATGAAATCGATGCCAAAATGAAGAGCTCGTCGACACGAACCCAACGCCGCTCGTTTCGTTGAAATTTGAGCTTGTATGTGCAAGTTACGCCAAGTCAAATTTTACAAGCACCAAGGTTGACCAGGTCGATAACGCCAGCATGTTGATGTGGTAGTTTGTATTGTATGACAGATGAGGTGGACCAAGCCTAGTGTGACACGTGGTAGCTATACATCCAGTTAGTAGGTCCAGTCAATTGTCCAATCAGCAATCTTTGACAGTGTGACAAATGATGTGTAATTTCTGGCAAACCATATTGGGCCACGTGGCACCTTCTCAGTGCGCCACATGGCACCCTCCTTCGTTTGTGGGTTGGGACCAATTGAACCATCTAACAAAAATTAGTTAGGGGGTTTGTCCCCCTAACCTCTTCTGCAACAGTCGCCGGCTCTACTGTTACACCCACAAACTCACCGTTAACCATGAGTGGTGTCAATTGCTTTTGTTGTTTGAAACAAATGAATTCGGTTAAAAAATGAATGGTGGTGGGGGTCGACCTCCTGACCACCCCGCCACCAAAATACTTAGTTGCCAATGAGCCATTGTATGGCTTAGCATATATATCAACATCGGTGATTTTTGATGAAGATTTTAAAACTAATTACCCTTAATTTAAATAATTACCTGCTAAAATTAAAAAAACAAATCTCCTAATTGATTAAAAGTTAATCTCCTAAGCCCAAAAATGTAAAATTTAAAGGGCTTATAATATATATATATGATTATGGAGATTTTTAAAGGAGATTATATGAGATATTTTAAGGGAAATTTAGTGATTTTTATATGTAAATAGGGGGATTGGGTGAAATATTTACTTGTAAAGGGGAGATATGATTTTGTAATCTTATGGTTTTAAACCATATCGGGTAAACTTTTTGTGTAAAAGGGGGTGAAAATGGGAGAGTTGGCATCCAGGTGATGGCTAAGGAGATAATCGTCCTGAAGACTCAAGTGTTCATCTGTGCAACAAAGGAATGTTTTTTTTTTGCGTTGTAGAGAGACGGACTTGTAACTTGACAATTGCCTTGTAATTCTTTGTAGAGCATAATCAAGGATTGGTCACTCTGTTGGAGAGGGGCCCGGAGACGTAGCCATATTGGCAAACTCCGTTATTAACTATTTTGTCTTCTCTTTCGCTTCTCTCTCTTTTATGTTCATCACAATTATTATGCTTTGTTCATTTTAAGCATTTTCAATTATATTAATTCGATTTTTAAAGCCTTAATTAATTGTTGTAATAGTTAAACGTTCATAGCAATTGTCATAGATCCTAAATCCAATCAGGAAAGAAGCCCTTTCCCAATCCCTTTGATAAGCTTTGATGATGTTGATGATCCAAAGTGTGATATTGACTCCAAATAGTGATAAAACTTAGCTAAAATGATGAAGTGATGTGAAGTAAAATGCCTATAGTAAGAATGCATGAAGTTGTAGATCCATATTGTAAATAAAATGTTTCTATTTATAGAACTCAAGGGTTGAGAAATGAAATAAATTGGTGAATGTGGGATTAAATGGGAGCCAATAGGAATGTAACACTTGTCACAATCCTATTGGGTGAGAGTGGAGCACATTTTGGGAAATGTCTTGAGGAAAGGGGGGTGTAAGAGGAATAAATGCATATGGTTGAGGGTTTGAAAGGTTGTAAGAAGAATTGAATGAATGTGGTTGGAGATGTGAGAGGATGTAAGAGGAGTTATTGAGGATGTGATAGGTTTTTGAAACCTTTGGAGGGAAATTGAATGAGGAGGTGGTTGAGAGGAATATTCCTTGGAATATGCCATTGTGAGGATCAATAGAGGAATTAGTTAATTAAAAGAAATAAATTTCATGTGCAACCTGGTTGATTGACCATGGGTTGATTTAACTCTTGAGGAGTTAAAAGCTAGAGGATTTATTAATGATGATTAGAAAGTGACTTAAGATTAATTAATTCATAATTAATTAAGGAATGGGTTAGGGGATTGTGACATTTGATTTGATTTATTTAATCATATGAGAGGACATAGAGGGATTTAATTAAATGTTTTGATTTAATTAAATATGATGAATATTAGTTAGAAGAAGGGTGAATTAATCTAATAAATTTAATTATTTGATTAATAGTTGAATTTGTTGATTTTAACTAAATAATGTTGATTATTTAATTAATTGGTTAGTTCAAGGTGATTTAGGAAGAAATTAACTTATTAGAATCAGATGCATAGTATCAATCAGGACTTTTTAAGTGTCTACATGTTGCCCCTCTTTGAAGCGAGGTAGCTACTGCGTTGGTTCAAAGAATAACACTGTTGATATCAAAAAAAAAAAAACTAATTTTTTGGATGCTTCACTCCTGCCCTAGTGGGAGAAATTGTGTTACTACATAGCCCCCTCGAGAGATCGAGCGAAATTGCAAAATTTGGGTTGAGCTTGCAAAAAAGGTTCAACAAGGATTTAGGTGTAGAAAATAGCCCATGGGATGCAAAAACAGGCCCATGGCCATGAAAACGGGTCAAAACAGGTTTTGTTTGGCAAAAAATAGATTAACGCCTTTGCAAAATAGTGTCACGTGGTGTTGGAAGGTCCTAGGGTTGTGCAAAAAATGTCGACCTGCTTTTGCATGATAGCGTCCCGCAAGCCCAAATGAGTCTAGCGTCGCCTAGGAATGTCGATTCGCCTTTGCAATATAGCGTCGCTTTCGTTTATAGTGTCACTTTTGTGAAATCATAGAGCACCGCCTTTGCAAATACCGACTCACCTTCTATTTTTAGGCATTTTTATTTTTTGAAAACACACCAGGTTGATTAAATTTGATGTCATGGGCATTTTGGATGTAGGAGATCCTTCGAGTGCTCAACTCGAAGGAGCACAAAGGATAGATATTGTGCCGAGCGAGACATTTAACATATGAGGTGTTATTTTTCTTAGGTTCGATTGGATTTGAACATGTGGCAAGGATGCCTGAGGTGAGGATGCACTTAGCAATGATGATGGCACTAGTGGAGAGATGGTGAAGCAAGACTTCATCATTCCATCTACTGATTGGAGAGGCCACAGTGACCCTAGATGACGTATGGTGGATCTTGTGTATCCCCATACACAATGAGCACATTATATACGATGTTGAGGTTGGTGGCGATGCAATATTTCAGTTTTTCAACGTTGATGAGTACGAGATTGACAGTGGCTAGATTGACCTTGCTTGGTATGAGGGGATTGCCCCAAATTTGACCCTTTTTGTCAGTGCACTGATCTCGAGAGTCCTTGTTCCCAATAGGTGAGCTAGAGGTTGTAGTGTTGGATGGGGGATTATTTGGTCGAGGATGATGGAGGAGATGATTGTCTACACCTTGGGGCTAGTTGTCCTGGTGTCATTATATCATGATATACACCAGGTTGTGTACTGCCCCATAGCATTGGAGCAAAGCGAGAGTGACATTTCTCCACGCCTAGGCATATGAGCACATAGCTATTTTAAGGCCCACCATCAAAGATGTGTAGAGAGATCACAATGATCTAGCAATCTACAGATACAAGGGTATGACTACCCTCCATTACACAGGTATCACTGGCATCCCACACTGGAGACGGGTGATTGATGAGATGGCAGTATTTCGATGGAGACCCTAGATCTATTTCCATAAATGGCATGATGATGATGAGAAATTGTTCTACTACTATTAAACGAGGTATATGTAGGGTCATGAGCACCATATGATAGAGTGATACCTTCCGAACAGGGTTGCTTGACAGTTCGGGGAGGTGTAGGATGCACCTAACCTAGCATATAGAGCCATTTTTGCACATAGATCTTGGGAGACAACCTGGGGGCAGTGGATCCAGCCCCAGGTCATTGTTGGTGATTTCAAGCAGTTAGTGATGCAACCTTGGGTGTACTTTGATGGTCCCGCAGATGTGGGCACTACATAGGCATTTGATGCATACTGGCAAGCTCATGCTCTGATTAGATTGACTTTACCAATTGTGCCAAGAGCAAGCAGGGGATGAGTCAGAGGACCCCAAATAGGACAAGTGTTGTAGTAGCCACCTCAACAGCCCCACAAAGGACAGGATGGAGGTGACGAGGATGGAAGACAAGATGAGCACGATAGATAGGTGCCACATCAAGTACCACCAGTGAGATAGAGGGCACCACAGTAGCCCCCACCAGGTCCCGATCCTAGGGAAAAATAGATAGCAACACTACAAGCACAAGTATAGGCACTTATAGGGCAGATACAACAGGCACAGACCTAGATAGAGACCCTGATCTAGGAGAGAGATCGGGCAAGACAGGAGGCGGTGCAGGAGCGCCAGTAGAGACAGGATGTCGACCTTAGCCTGGCCCAAGAGACACGATAGAGACAACAACTTGGAAGCGACAATGCAACAAGTGTAGGGACAGGCTACAATCTTGGTAGAGATGTACGGTTGAGCAATGCAGGAGGCATTGTACTATAGGTTGCTTTATTATAGAGCTTGTCCACAGGAGCATTGGGAGCTAGATTTCTCCCGTATCAGCCAAGTTGCTCTGAGCAGGTCTCGCCTAGGGGCTTCAAGCAGACCATCAGGGTCGCACCATCAAAGTCGAGGCAGCCACCACAACAACTGACATAGCGAGGAGAGTTCAGGGCACCACTAGTGCCTCAGACACTTTTTTGATGTGCAACTTGATTTATGATGTGTATACATTCATTGGTTGAGTTTTGATTAGCCTCTTGTATATTTCGATGATGACATTATATATCTGATTTCGAGTGTATCATGATATTCAACTTTTTTGATATATATACATGAGATGACTTTGATTATGTGATTTTATTTTACCTTATATGTTATGGATGCATATGATATGGATGGATGCATTTAATGTTATAATGCTTTATGTTTTATGATGTGATGTAACATAATTGATGAATGCATATGAGATATATACGATGGATCTATATGGATGTACTTTTATGTGTTGGATGCAAATCTATATTATGCTCTGATGGATGATGGATGCAATGTAATGATATGTTTAACTTCTTTTTCAATAGATTTTCTATGTGCGATATGATGATGCAGGATGTATGTATGCATGATGTGATGAATGATAATGCAAATGTGTTGTTTATGAGATGCTTAGAATAACCAATCTATATTATGCTAAAAACCTTAAATGATAATGCAATGATGGATGATGCTTTTTATTATGATGATATGCATGATATGCAGTATGTTGACGGCTTTGTGGATGCAGGATGGATGTAAATAGATTTTTATTTTGAATGTCATGATACCATGTTAATATGTGGAGAAGATAGAAGAAAGAGGGAATAACCCTTGAGTCCAAGATGATGTAGGAGTTCAACAAGTCCATGAGTCTTTGAGACTTTATTACATATGATGATGCATTGATTATTAGGGATTGGGGACGTAAAGAGCATTACTTTCCTTATGTTTGTTAACACACATAGATACGATGCATCAAGGTATAGAAAACTAGGATGGTGTTGTACCTAATGAGATGGACTTTGACTCAACAAATAGATAGGAGTATCCTTGTTCACACCCAACATACGAAACCATATTAGGATGTACTTTAGACATTTAAAATATCTTGGACCAAAACACAAAGAGGAAAAACCTCCCAATGTAATAGTCAACAAGATATCCAAAACACCCTCCCTACATACCAACAAATCTAGCATGACCAAAGTTATATTACAAGAATATCCAACAAGCATAGCAGACAAAAGATAATGATCAATGCCCCATTCCTTTCTCTCTAAATTTTTTTGATTAGACATCATTGAGAGGTCATCGGAATGAGCGCAATAAGATAAATCAAAAGAAAAGATCAAGTAAACAAACAAGCTAGTGCTCTTCATACCTCTAGCCAAGACTAAACTACAGTGATGTCTGATGTTGATGTCCATTGTAGGAAGGATGCATCCTAGGACATGATATTATTAGATGATTGTGTGACTAACATGATGTTGGGCTATTGATACCAAGAGTTGACTAACTTGTTTACCTACTAACCTAGACTTAAGACCTTGATGTTTGAGTTTTCACTTGCAATTTGCTTTACTTGTCTCTGATTGTCTTGCCAAATAGTGGAGATGATGATTGATTTATTGTGATTGGATGTTTATTGCAGGTGAAAGTGAAATGGGATGGATGATTTTGGTATTTTTGAAATGTTTTGAGGCTGTTTTGGGATTTTCAAGATGTTTTACAAATGTTTTGATTTTCAAATTTTCCAATGTTTTTGGTGTTTTATAAGATTTTGGCCAAGAACCGAACCTAAGGACCTATCATAGGGGCCTCGAGGGCTGATCAAAGATTAGCCTTGCCTACGTTATACACACAAAAGCCTCATAGTTTGACATGACGACTCGTTTATTGATGAGATATGAACATGTGGATTGTCAATTTATTATGATGGATACCTAAAGGACCAATCCTAAGGGCCTCAGGGGCCAATCAAAGATTAGCCTTGCCTACATTATACATGTAGAAGCCTCATAGTTCGACATGACTACTATGTTTTTGAATTTTTTCATTTTTGACTTGTTTTTGGATTTTTTGATATGTTTTGGATGTTTTTGTATTTTTAGGTTTTATGGATGTTTTTGGATTTTTTATTTTGAGAATATACATGAATCTGATTTGATGTAGGTATAAGAACTTGCACCCAACATGATGCAATAGACTACTCTGATATAGGTAGGACAAAGTGACCTTAGGAATGTGCCAAGTAATTCTAGGATGGGACATGATACTGACACATAATCAAGCTATGATGCGGACATGGATGATATGGAAGGAGATATGGAAAGTGATGGGTGAATGCGATGGAGAACAATCCGAAGGATTCATGGTGGATGGACAGTGCTTTATTTACACAAGCCGCCTATTTTCCAGGTTTTCACCAAGGTTCTTGCCCAAAGCACCACCAAAGCGGTTTTCACTAGAGGATAATTTTTTTCTTTATTGTTTTCAATCCTTTTTTATTTTTTTGGATTTTTATATTTTTGAATTTTTTTGTATTTTTTATTTATACCTTGCAAGCTTAGGCATAAAACTTTCTGAGATGGGAGCTCTTGATGGGCTCCTATAGAGGCTCCCCTTTAGGTGTGGATAACTAATATGCTCTCGATTTGTAACTTGCAATGACAACAAATGGTCCCAACCAGTTGGGTTCAAACTTACCTTTGTTGTTTGGATTTGGTACATTCTTCTGATTTTCTTTCAACACGAGCTCACCGACTTGAAATGACCGACTCTTGATCTTCTTATTATAGCTCCTTTTGAGATGGTTCTAGTACACTTGTAGATGGTTCAAAGCATCCATGCACTGCTCATCTAGTAGTTCCAGCTCATTCGACCATGAGACCCGATATTCTTCATCAAAATGAGATTCTGTAATGATATTCTTAAGGATGGGAGCTTGATCTCTATGGGAAGGATGGATTTTGATCCATAAACCAAGGAGAAGGGTGTTGCACCTACAGGTGTGCAAATACTCGTTCAGTAGGCCCATAAGGCAGGATTTAGCTGTAGGTGTCAGTCGCGACCAACTTCATTGACTATTTTCTTGAGGATTTTTAGGATGGTTTTATTAGAAGCCTCAATTTGGCTATTACCCTAGGGGTAATATTGAGTGGAGAAGCGATGTTGGATATTGAATTTTTGGCATAGCTCATGAACATCCTAGTTTTTGAAAGGTGTCCTGTTATCTGAGATAAGGGTTTGTGGGACACCGTAACAACAAGTGAGGTAGTTCAAGATGAATTTGGATATCTACTTCCTTGTGATATAGGTCATGGGGATGACCTCTACCCACTTTGCATAGTACTTTGTGGTAGTGATAATGAACTTATGTCCATTAGATGAGGTGGGTGTGATTTTGTTGATGAGTTTGAGCCCCCATTATGAAAAGGGCCAAGGTGTTATAATCGGTTGGAGCTCCTAAGCTAGTGCATGGATGAGGTCCCCGTGTTATTGGCATTGCAATCATTTTTGAACATAGTCATGAGCGTCCTTCTCCATTGTAGGCCAGTAGTACCCAGTCCTTAACAGTTTATTGGCCAAGGTCATACCACTAGAATGTGAACCACAAATACCATTATGTACCTCAGTTAAAGAAGTCAAAGCTTCCTTGGGGTTAAGACATTGCAAGAAGGTTCCTTCAATACTCGTACTGTAGAGGATATTACCTAAGATGACGAAACAAGATGACTTTTGGACAAAGATTCTTTTAAGGTTTGGGGTGATGTCAATGGGGAGGACTCCCATTTTAGGTAAGTGAAAATTTCATGGTACCAAGGATCATCGAGACCAAAAATTTCACACATGAACTTAGAATTTGGTACCTCAAAAGTTGGTACGAGAAGCTACTCTACCAGGAATTCGTGTTTAGGGATGTTGCATGGGATATCCAACAATGATCTGATTATAGCCATAGCGTTAGTTGCTCTGTTGTTTACCCTTGGTATTTGCTCAAATGTTATGTCAATGAACTCCTTGAGATCCTCCACCAACTTCTTGTATGGGGTAATTTTGTCATCCTTTGTTTGATATTTGTCATTGACTTGGTTGATAATTAGTTGTGAGTCTCCATATACCTTAAGTGCCATGATTTTCCATTCTACTACAATCTGAAGCCCTATGACAAGAGCCTCGTACTCGACAATGTTGTTGGTGCATGGGAAAGACAACCTATATGATTTTGGGATATAGTATCCTTGTGGTGTGATGAAGAAGACTCTTGCTCCTGAACCATGCTGTGTGTATGATTTGTCAAAATATACCTTCCAATGATCTGTTGCACTGAGGTTGAAAATAGACTCATCTGGAAATTCTGATACTAGTGGGTTCTCTAAATATATAGGTGCCTCTACCAAATGATCTATGATTACCTATCCCTTGATGGCTTTCCGTTCTACATATTCAATGTTGTATTCTATTAAGATCATGACCCACTTAGCCATTCGTCTTGTGAGTGTTGCTTTAGAAAGTAGATGCTTGAGAGGGCCTATCTTGGTGATGAGCTTTATCTGATGAGCCAACATGTAGTGCTTGAATTTTTGTGAGGCAAACACAACTGCAAGGCAAGCCTTCTCAATGAATGTGTAATTTAGCTCGTGTCCTACCATGGTTCTACTGATATAGTAAATGGCTCTTTCTTTCCTTGTTTCATCATGCTGAGCTAGGAGAGCACCAAAGGTTTCCACTATAGCTAATATGTAGAGGATGAGTGGTTTGATCTGGATCAATGGCTTGAGGACTAGCGGTGTCAACAAGTATTCTTTGATTTGATTGAATGTTTGATCGCATTTTTTGTCCCACTTGTATGCTACACCCTTGTGGAGTAGATGAGAATATGAGATGGTTTTGTCTGCCAATTGTGCTATGAATCTGCGGATTGACTAAAGCCTACCTTGTAAACCCCTCAACTGTTTTAGTGTTCACGGTGCTTCCATGTTGAGGATTGCTTTGATTTTTGCAAGGTCTATCTCGATTCCCCTCATTGATACAATATACCCTAGGAGCTTTCCTGATTGCACGTCGAAGACACATTTCTTAGGATTGAGTTGTACCTTATATTCTTCTAGTCTGTTGAAGATTGGGTCCAGTGTTGCTATGTGATCTCGACGCTTTCTTGATTTGGCTAGTATGTCATCCACATAGTCCTCTATAGAATTGTGTATCATGTCATGGAAAATCAGAGTCATAGCCCTCTAGTATGTAGCTCCAGCGTTCTTTGACCCAAATGGAATCATGTTCCAACAGTAAGTGCACCATGGACAAGTAAAGGCTATTTTATGTTCATCATCCTTCACTATCATAATCTAATTGTATCTTGAAAACCCATCCATCAATGATAGCATTTCGTGCCCTGCTATCAAATCTACAATCATGTCCATGTTGGGAAGAGTGAAATCATCCTTAGGGAATGCTTTGTTCAAGTACCTGAAGTCGGTACAGATTCAAATGCCCCTAATGGGCTTGGAAATAGGTACAAGATTGGAAACCTATTCAGGATAATCAATGGGTCGTACAAAGCCAGCATTAAGGAGTTTTTGCAGCTCAAGTTTGACCAATAATGTGATTTGCAGATGCATCTTTCTCAATTTCTATCTTACTAGTTTTACCTCTAGATAGATGGCTAAATGATGGACCATGACCTCTAGATCAAGGCCTGGAATTTTAGCATAGGTCCACGCAAAATTTACTTTTCTTTCTTTTAGAAATGCAACTAGCTTTTCTTGTTCCTCGGTCAAAAGTGACTCAGCATAGAAAGTGATGTGTGGCATCTCTTCAATTCCCAGATTGACTGGGTTACATTTTTCTACCAGTACTACTGATTTTTCTTGATGGATGGCACTAAGGGGAAGATTGAATCCCTCATCCTTTGGTGCCTCAAAGAGGTTTTCACCATCGAATATGTCCTTTATTTTTACTATTTTTGGGTCAAAAAGTGCCATAGTGTGGTTTTCATTTAGAGACCTAGACCTTACTCTTAGATATTCTATTTTGCGACTAAGAGATTCAATCTTTTCCCCATAGTACGCATGTGTGTCTAGCTCAATATCAAACCCTACTTTGTGGTCTCCATATGGTAGAGTATCCCTTAGTCCCATGAATTCCAAGAGAGCCTCATCATTTTCGAATGTATCTAAGATTGGTGGTCCTCGTTGGTCACAATCAATGAGTTGGGGGTAAATGAGTTTTAGGTTGGTGGCTTAGGTATCTGACTCAAAAGACATGGTGGTGATCATAAAGAGAGAGGAATCCTAAAATAACATGGGTAAATTAGAGATGGGATCTTCATCATGCATGCTAGTTATATCGAACATATAGTTATCTAGGGGTAGACTAGTGGATGTCGGTAATTGAGGAGGAGCTTTGAATTTTTTAATAGAGGTACCCTTGCCAAGAATGGTTATCTTCATAGGGGTACATCCAACGCCAAGATTCTTTAGGTGCTTCTCAAGAATGATAGGTTCTAATAGGTCGTTGTCATTTTGCTTGAGCTTCTCATTTTTGTTATAACCCCAATTAAACATTAGCTGTAGTCCTTTGTTATCATCTTCCATGGGAAGATTAGGTACGAGTCTTTCATCTTGATATAATAGGCTTGAAGGTATGAGATGTTGTGTCAATTGGTTGTGGTTTTCTCTGGGATTTAGGAGATTGAGGTAACTCTCCTATTACAAAGGCACTCTTTTTCATTTTATAGTATCCACACCAATTATCTTGGATTGCAACCTTAACATCTAGGATGTTCTGAATGGAAGGTTTCTTTGTCTCAGAAGTGGAGGCTAAGGTGGATGGGTCAACATAAAGGGATGTGGGTCCCTCATCATTTTTTGGTACTTGAGGGATCTTGTAATACTTGACCTATATTTTTGCAATCATAAAAAGGTTCAAGGTCACCATGGATTGTGACTTCTTGATTCTAGTAAGGGAATTTGACACATTGATGGAACGTGGATGCAACAACTTGCATCCATAGATCCATGGGCGCCCTAGGAGAATATTATATGGGAGTTCAAGGTCAAGGACTTGGCAAGTGGTTTCCATGATTGTTGGCCCTACTTGGATAAAGAGTTGAATGGTGCCTTGAGACACCCATTCTTTACCATCATAAGCCCTGATAGTGATACCTTTGCCTTTTTCGATGCCATCTTCTGAGAATCCTAGATTATTTATTAGCTATAGGGTACAAATATTCAAACCTACACCTCCATCCACCAAGACTCATTTGGCTTTGTTCTATTGGACTAGGACTTCAAGGTGGAGTGCACGGTTATGAGATAGTTGGGTTGGGAGATCATGCTCAGAGAATGTGAGGAGATGCAGTGTAGTGATATGTCTGATTATAGCTTGAAATTAGTCTGCATCAAGATCTGTGGGGATGGAGGATGCGGCCAATGCCTTCTCTAGGATGTCCCTATGTGCAGGCGAGATTTTTAGAAACTCCATGATGGAGATTTGGGCGGGGGTCTTTTTCAGCTATTCTAGGACATTGTAAGGTTCCATAGGGATTGATTTGGATTAGCGGTAGGTGCTTTGGGTGGTGGTGAAGGTCCTAGGATGGAGATTTGATCACTACGTGTGGTGACTCCACACTCGACTCTAGGTCCTTTGATATTGATAACTATTACCCATTCATCCAAGGATGCAACAACATGGTCATAGATATGGTTCACATTGTTGTAACTATTTCCTTTACCATTGTTGTTTCCTTTATTGTGGTTTGACATCGGATTCGTGTATATTTTGAGATCTTGATTCTTGGCTAGTTGTTCAATGGTTATGGTCTTATCATCAATGAGATCTTGTATCAGATTCTTGAGTCTCATACAACTAGTTGTCGTGTGTCCCTTTATTTTGTGAAAGTCACAAAGGTACTTCTCATTATACCATGGTGGTTTAACTTGAGGCTCTTGCTATTTTTCGTAGACAGGGATTTTGATGAGATTTGCTTGTACCAATTGCATGACAAATTCAATTGGTTCCCCAAGTGGTGTGTATTTTCGTTTAGGGGGATATATGTTCTTTGGGGATGGCCCCCTTGAGCATTTATGTTGTTGAAAGTTTGATTGTTGGTTTGTTGTTGAGATGATGGGTTGATTTATGGGTTGTTTTGGGTATTTATTTGTGGTTGGTGGTACGTTTGTTGTTGTGTATTCTGCCTTGGGGCACTGATAACAAATTTGGCATCAACGACACCATCGTTAGTAACATTCTTGTTCTTGGCCCACGTGTGAGGTTTGTCATTGTAACTTGTTGATGGTCGATTGTCTTGGTATGTGGGTGTGCCCCCTTGCGCTATAAGGGCTCTTTTGATGTTGAGCGCCTTGGGGATCAATTGGTCATACGTTGTTATGCATTGCATTTTCAAAAGAAAGGACAAGGTCCCTTCAAGGTTGGAGATGATAGTCCCGATTTGTTGTTCTTTTAGCATAGACCATTTGCTCTTGTTGGCCTTGGATCGCCATCGTTGCAAGAAAGCTACAAATATTTATCCCTTGGCTTGTTTTAGCTAGGATAATTCTTCTAGGCTCACTTCCACGCCCAAATTAAATGAATAATTTTCGATGAACAAGTCCACAATTTCTTGGAAATTTTTAATGCCAGGGGGAGATGGGAGAACCATTCCATTGCTGGAACAACTAAGCTTCAAGGGAAGGGTCGCATTAGATATAAATCTTCATATGAGACCTCCATACAGTGTACGTGGAATTCCCTAATGTGATCTTTAAGATTTCCATTCCCTTAGTATTTATCGAATTTTGGTATTTCGAAGCTTGGTGGAAATGGAACCATTGCAATGCTTCTATCAAATGGATAGGGACACAAATTCCCTTGTGATTTTTTAACCTTTCCAGATTGGATGTCTTGTATCTATTGTGAAAGCAATTTGACCTATGTGGAGAGGTTGTTTTGTGGATCAGGTGGTGGGATGTAAGCGTTTTGAGATGGTATGTTTGGTTGGATGACCTATGTGTTGAGATTTAAGGCATTTTGTGATGTGTTTGTGAGAGGCTACTGTAATTTTTGTTGTGCGATCAACACTTGTTGGTATGCCTATAGTTGTTGTGCCAACAATGCTTGTTGTTGGTCTTGCTACTGTTGTTGTTGTTGTGCCAACAATGTTTGTTGTTGGGTTGCTTGTTGTTGCAAGGCTTGCTAATAAGCTTGTTGTTGTAACATGGCTTGTGCTTGGGCTTGTTGCGCTTGGTATTGAGCTTGTGCCTGTGCTTGAGCTTGCACTTGTGCTTGAGCTTGAGCTTGTTGTGTGGTTTGTGCAACTTGTTGCTGTTGCAGAAAGGCTTGTGCTTGCACTTGGGCTTGAGCTTTCACTCGAGCTTGTTGTGCTTGAAATTGTTGCAATGATTTTTGGTAAGCTTGATGCTTTGCTTGTAAGGTGATACTGTATTGATTTTTTGTATTTGGATACGGTGGTGGAGGTGGGGGATTTTGTGGGATGGTGTGAGATGGTGTGATGACAAATTGTTGGGGTGGTTTTTGAGGTGTTTGTTGAGTGATGACAAGGGGTTGTGTGGTAGATGGTACGATTGATGTGCTTGGTCCTTGGGAGACCATGTTTTGGAATGTTTGAGGTGTTGTAGATGATATGATGATTGGTTAAGATGTTTGGATTGGTTCCACTTGGTGTTGCGATATCAGTGGCATGCTCAGAGGATTTGGTATGATCGACGTGTTGGTTTAATTTGTGATTGGTGGATTGATTTGATTTGATTGGTTTTGGATTGCTATGTTGGATAAAGGGGGCTACCCTAAACCTTGGATTGGTGTGGATGTTGATGTAAAAAGAGGGAATGATGAGAAGATTGGTGGTGTGTTCCCTTTTGGGATGGAAGCATTGAAAGTACCCACTTGTCCCAAATAAATCCACTTGTCCTTATGATATCATGGGGAGAGAGCCTTGCGTATCAAGAAGGTATGTTGGTATTGCAGAAAAGGTGGAGGGATTGTTTGTATCATGAAAAATGAGTGGCACATATGGATGCTTTGGGTCTTGTGGGATGGTGCTAGGCGTACCCAAGATTGTGTTAGCCTCTAAGTTATGATTGTTAACAAGCGGATTGCCTTGAAGGGCTTGGAGTAATGAGATTCCCTTGGTGATCATGGGTTGACTTGGAGCATGAGATGATGTTGGTTGTATGATGGGTTGGATGATGCTTGGGAATGAAGGTGTGAATGATATTGGTGGCATGTTCCCAAGAGGTTGTTCAACAATATCGCTCACATCAAAACCAGAAGGGAATTTAGCCCCTTCCTTTGCTAATGCCAACATGTATTGGGTGGGATTGAGCCTCATGACTGTGTTGACAATCTTGTGTGTTTTGGGATTTTGGACTAGTTCAATTATTTCATCTTGGTTCATCCCTTATAATTTGTTGGTGACATCCTCCACTTGGAAACCTCCCTCTTAAAGATCTTGTGGTAGTTGAGGGGGGTTAAGTGGAGGGTTGATAGATTCCCTAGGGTTGAATTCTGATGCAGTTTGACTCAAATCACTTGAAGTGGATGTTTCTTTGTTCTGCTCCATGATCTTCTTGTGTTGTGATCTTGTTTGGACCATAAATTTGGGATCAACTTTTGGGAATACGGGAGGTAAACCTCTAACTCCTTTGGTTGGTTTAAACTTTAGGTACAAAAAAGAAAATCTAGGATGTTTTAAGGATCAAATGATGGTAATGTGATAAATGAAAGGTGAATGCTATGGATGTTTAAACTTTTAGAAACTTTGGAGGAATACTAGACTTTAGGATTTTGGATTTTGATTTGGATTTGGTTTGATTTGGATTTGGATAATGGACTTGTAGATCCCAAGAAGTTAGATGTTATCTTGGGGTAAACTTGTCCAAAGGGGGTGATAATTTAACTAAACATGTGAGAAATGATCCATCCCCACACACTTAGCCAAACAAAGTGATTTTGATTTTGATTAAAGGATTTACCAAAAGTCTAGCATGAATGATTTTTCCAAGGTTCTAAAAGTTGTTTGTGAGATGGGATTTGATTGAGGATGTGACAAATGAAAGTGTTGGTTTGATCCTAGATGAACCTAAAAATACTTTGTTTACAAGACCAAGGTATTGAAGAACATGTTATACCTTTAAAACTTTCAACCCTATGTGAGAAATTCAAAATGTTGGAAAAGACAAGGATTTTGACAATAATAGAAGGAATAAAAGTTTGGATTATTTCTTGAAGCGCGTTTGTAAAAGTTGTATACCAATCTATCTCTAGTTTCGTGAAGTGCTAAAAGGTGTTTCTTGAGAGCCTTTGGATTAAGACACTTATGATGATTAATGGAACTTGGTTTCAAGATTTTGACATTGCAAGAAATCATGAGATAAAACACATATGTGGGGTCCAATTGTCTTTTATCTTGATTAAATAGATTTTTTTTACCACATCAACACTTCTTGCTTAACTTTCAAACTGAATGTCTATGTCTTAACTCCTTTTCATTCCACAAGGTCCATTATGTGAAAATCAAAGAATCAATGCCATAGTTTTCCTAGGTTGACTTTGGAGAGAAAAAATTGAGATATGGGCCCAAATATTTAGAAGCCTCTAAGGATAAAATCCCTAGGGACAAGCAGTAATATTTGGACTCTTCAAGGATATTTGCTCTTTCCAAAGGGTTTGAAATTTTGATACTTGTTGAATGTTTGTTTCAAAGTTTGAGATCCAAGCAATGTATTTGACTGACTCACAAATTACACAACCCTAGGTTAGAAATGGCTATACTATTTGAGTCCCCACTTGGATTTCTCCAAACATTGAGACAAAGCGAACAATTAGAGATTTGGTGACACTGGCTCCCCTCCATGGCAGACACTTCTTGTGACCACCAAATCTCAAAATCCTAAAGATCCAGAGACCTTAAGGATTTTTTCTATGTCTACTTTGAATAGTACACATGTGGGGCGGCTTCAGAACGACTGTTCTTGCACCAACAAGTATTAAGGATTTTGGCCTTTAAGCAAGGGGTTGTAGTAGGGGCATCCAGTTTAGGGGATACTATAATAAACTCCGTCAACGGGTATCCCAACCCTTAGAACAAGGGTTTTATGCATCTTAAAGATACTGGGGGAGAGCTATCATGTACCGCTTCCCGTTAATTGCAAACTCTCCTTACAATCACAAATTTATATAGTGGGTGATTTTAGACAACCAATGTCAATAGAATTCTTTTGATTCTCAAGATCGCTGAGAGGTGCGAGAGAAATGCATACGCATTCAAATGACACAAATTGCAAAAAATCACAAAACAATGAATGCACAAATTCTTTTTAAACCCAAAGTAAAGATGAATTCTTTTTAAAGCACCAAGCTAAATGTGAGATTGTCTTGTTCAATTTTAGCCCAAAATCAAAGTCTAGTAAGTTCCTAATGTTCAATTTTAATCCAACTTTGACAAAGTTTGTGTTGTTTGTTAATTTTAAGCCCAAAATAACTCTAGTTGGTCCTAAAATAGAAAATGAAAAGTAGAAGTGGAAAGCCTAAGCTATTACAATGAGCATTAAAAAATGCTTTTAGGTCTCCAAGTCAAATTTTCTCCTTTTCCTACAAAGGTGACGCTTGGCAACAAAGGCAACACTCTGCAACTGGAAAATGTGACATTGAAAACGAAGGTGATGCTCTATTTAAAAGCAAAGGTGACGCTCTGCAGAGGATAGAGAGTGCATATGTGGCACAAAATCAAAGGTGACGCTCTGTCAAAAGTAGAATTTAGACAAAAAATATAGGAGATAAAGGCAGTGTTGCAGCAAGTGCGATGTGACAGGAGTGAGCAAAAGCAACGCAACATGGTGAAGGTGGCATTGGAGATAAAGGCAACACTCTGCGAGCAAGTGAATGCGACGCTATAAGCAAAGGTGACACTGTATCAGTCAAATGTGGTGTTGCTCTCCTGTAGGTGCAAAAAAATAGAAATTTCAAGCAAAATTCATCAAAATAAAATGGTCAACCCTCCTAGTGCCAAAATGTGAACACCAAACCTGCAACAAGCTAATACAAGATCAACAAACACTTGTTAAACATGTTAGAAAACCAAATCTAGTATTCCCTATAAAATTCTTAGCTAAATCAAAGAGAAAACATGAAAATGAGAGCATACTACCAAAAGATAACATGAAATCTAATTGAAATAGCTAAACCTTCATCCCATAGGTGGAGTGGTGCTCCTTTGATGTGGAAAGAAGCCCTTTCCCAATCCCTTTGATAAACTTTGATGATCTTGATGATCCAAAGTGTGATATTGACTCCAAATAGTGATAAAACTTAGCTAAATTGATGATAATGATGAAGTGCTATGAAGTGAAATGCCTATAGTAAGAATGCATGAAGTTGTGGATCCATATTGCGAAGAGAATGCTTCTATTTATAAAACTCAAGGGTTGATAAATGAAAGAAATTGGTGAATGTGGGATAAAATGGGAGCCAATAGGAACGTGACACTTGTCACAATCCTATTGGGTGAGAGTGGAGCACATTTTGGGAAATGTGTTCAAGAAATGGGGATGTAGGAGGAATAAATGCATATGGTTGAGGATTTGAAAGGTTGTAAGAAGAATTGAATGAATGTGGTTGGAGATGTGAGAGGATGTAAGAGAAGTTATTGAGGATGTGATAGGTTTTTGAAATCTTTGGAGTGAAATTAAATGAGGAGGTGGTTGGGAGGAATATTCCTTGGAATATGCCATTGTGAGGATACATAGAGGAATTATTTAATTAAAATAAATGAATTTCATGTGCAACCTAGTTAGTTGACAATGGGTTGATTTAACTCTTGAGGAGTTAAAAGCTAGAGGATTTATTACTAATGATTAGAAAGTGATTTAGGATTAATTAATTGGAATGGATTAGGGGATTGTGACATTTGATTTGATTTATTTAATCAAATGAGATGACTTAGGGGGATTTAATTAAATATGATGAATATTAGTTAGAAAAAGGGTGAATTAATCTAATAAATTTAATCATTTGATTAATAGTTGAATTTGCTTATTTGAACTAAATAATGTTGATTATTTAATTAACTGGTTAGTTTGAGGTGATTTAGGAAGAAATTATGTTAATTTATCAAAATTAGATGCATGGTATCAATCAAGACTTTTTATGTGTCTACAACCACACAACCATGTTTATATGTTGTAGTTTCATTGTTGACATTAGTGTATATATATATATATACATATATATACATATATATACATATGTATATATATACATATATATACATACATATATATATATATACACACATACACACACATATACATACACACACACACATATATATATTTACAAAGCCATTCTAATGACAAACATTCATAAGGTTATAGTCGTGAAATCACAAGATGAATGAGTTTGTGAAAAGATAAGGGGATTCATCTTAAGTGTTGCAACCTTGTGCGTATATCCATGATTCTTGTGCATGCGTACTTATTATATACTTATAGTGAGTTTTAAAAGGTTTGCTTATGACTAATATTGTGTCATAATAGTCACGACCTTATGTGCTTCCATCATTTCTCTTTAATTGTTCTATGAAAGAGCTCAAGGGATCACCCCTCTAGGATTAGTAAATCACAAAGAAGAAAAGGAGAAGGCCTACTCCTATGCATTGACCTCAAGTTGCCTTCTCCCCATTAATAGCTAGCTTCTTGTCCAATATTTGATGTTCTCTTTATCTTAGTTGAGGGTATGGTCTCAAGGGAGAGAGCCTGCAATTTTAGGAGCCAACATATTACATGCCTCTAATCACATATTCAATACCAAGTCCTACTTTCAATATCCTTGTCATAACATATTAATATCTCGAAGTGATCAAAATGTACATCATACCACAAATTATACAAGCTCTTTTATCACCTCTTTCATTTATCACTTTTATTATCTCCTTTCAATCCTATGCACCAGGCTAGTACTGATAGGTTTAGTATACCAATGTGAAGGGTTTAGGTTTAAGTTAGATAGTACACCAAAAGAGGCAAATAACATGCTAAAACTATGATTTTAGCATGCTATTTTACTCTTTTAGTGTATAATTAATATAAAATAGAGAGGTAGAATTGTTAAGTATGTACCTTTCTCCTCATTAAGCCCCCACTTTGGTGTGCATACAAATTTAATTGAATAGGCATTCCAAAGTACAAATGAAGGAAATAATAGTAACTTGATCCCTATTCATCTCTATTTTAGCCTTATTAGCATTAATCCCCATGCATTTTTTCTTTGCCTCAAGATCATCAATTTATCCCTTCATATCATTTTTGCAAGATGGGTGATTGACCTAGGTCAAATTGATGAAGCACATAAGTGACCTACAAAATCCAAGTCTTCAAGCTTAAATTCTAACATTATAGCTCTATTTTACTAGCTACTATGAGTTGGCTTAACACATATTTTTATGCAACATGTTGCTATGCCATGCTATTTAAAGACTTTGATTGCACACTTAAATAAATGCAATGTGAGTTGATTAGGAGAATCACTAGAGTACACTTCAATTTTAAAGAGCAATAAAGCAATTGAATTTACATTATCATCACATTAGCCATCTACATGTCTATGAATGATGTACTTGATATTTTCCATTACTATTAGTTGTGTCACCAAGGGATTTAACCTAGGAAAACCCATTCACCTATTAAATCAATGTGTTCCTCAAAGGCATCTTCAAATATCACCTTGACACCTCTAGATATTAAGAAAACAAAGGTGAACACATTCTTAAGACATACTTTCTACCACATCAAACCCATGCATCATATTATATTTACAACATTTAAGATTGACCTCACAAAGCACACAATCAATCTATACCAATATTTATGAGATAATATAAACTCCAAAAAAATATTATAATTAAAGACATCAATTCTCTAAAAATGATGAATCAATATAACACAAAGACAACACTAAATCTCAATCATCAAACCTAAAACTAAATACACTTATGAAAATTTCCATATTTTTATTACAATTATCTATCCACCCCTAATATATCTAAGTTGGTTATAATTTAATTACTTAATTTATTTATTTAATTTAGACATTTATACAATTGGTTATGAGCTGTGCTGGGGTGGATTTCCTTAATCGCCAAAGTTTAATTGGGCGTAGAGAAATGATTAGAAAAGGGTAAGCAGTCGTTGCCACGTTAAAATAGAATTAAGGAGAGACTGCATTGTATAGAGGAAAAAAGGAAGGTGGCTTTGCAATGGCTCAGGCACTCAGATCTCGAATGATTCCGGCCATTTTCAAGACAAGACTTGCCCCTTGTGCAAATTTGAGGCCGGCCAACTCCAAGCGATCTTTTGCTTCTTCAGCAGAGCACGATGATGCCTGTAAGTTTTCTTTCCAATTAGGGTTTCGCCATTATCATTTTTCACGAATTAGATCAAGTTTAATTTCTTATGGATTTTTAAACTAAGAGAATCAAATAAATCGTGAACACTCTAATATTCAAACTGGAGACTTGTGGCATCAATCTAATTGTAAACATCTTGATACATTTCGGATGGCCATAACAAAACCCTAAAACTCGGCGTTTGGAATTTAATCTTATCTTTACTGGTTCGCTCTTGCTTTGTTGGATTGTTTTATTTTTTGGGTTGTTTGGGAGGGTAGGGGATGAGACTAGGGATGGGGTTGGGCGTTATTCTCAAATGTACGTTGTAATCATTATGTCACAATATCACCACAAGCCTGCTGAACTCGTAGAATGTCTTTCTGCATATAATAATTGAACCTTGAACATGCCCTCACGAATGTCCATCGTTACCCTTAGACAACAACCCTTTAGACAAGTGTATGCTTTTCTTATATTTGCCATTCTTATTTTAAAATCTTACTCGGGGAGCATTAGGGTTTATAATTTCATTGTTGGACTCGTCCACATTTATAGTTTCTTTGTTCAACTCTTCCACATTGTAGATTTGTAAGTAATGTTTCCAGACCGTGTATGATTTTTACCATATGTTGATGGTTCTGCTTTCAATATCTTACTTAGGGATCATTAGGGTCTGTAATTTCGTTGTTTACTGTTGTGCATACATTGGAATGAGGGTAATCGGTATTTTTACAAACCCGTTCTAGACAGTGAATGGATTTTATTATATTCACTGTTCTGGTGTTAAACTCTTATTAAGAGAGCGTTAGGGTCTATAATATCTTTTTTGATTTGTTGCACATTACTTGAACCATAGCAGCAAAAGTTATTCTGGGGAATAATTGGTAGTAAACCAAAAGATAAAGATTTTTACAATTTATAGGAATTAAATTGAATTAGGGTAGGGAAAATTGGAAAAAAGCCTAAGTCGAGATTTTTTGACTGAAAATTGAGATTTAATTCCCATTTTTTCTGTCATCAATCATGTTTTTCAGTCAAAAAATCAGTTTGACCAATTTTATGCAGAAGCTTGCAAAAATTTCAGGGAAAAGCTTGGCATAGGGGGCTAGAAAAGATAAATTTCAATTTATCACGAGTTTATAGAGATTTCTGCTTCTATGGATTGAACAAAGGGTCAATAATGATAACAGGGATTTGTATTCAATGGTCCTACTGGGCTTTATAAAACTATTGCTGGTAGTTTGGTTCCTTTCTTGCCTTTACTCAGCTTTTTTTCTTCTGATCTACAGTGCCCTTGGGAGTATAGATATGTGATTAGCTTGTTTATTGTAATTAAAATTTTGGTGAAAAAGGAGTAAATTGTTTATTTTAATTAGCAAGGAATATACAAATTGTGAGTTTTTTTTAAAGATTTTTGGATCATTGTGTTGAACTAAGGTCAATTATTGTAAATAGGGATTTGTATTTAATGGCCCCGGTGGTCTTTGGAAAACTATTGTTGGTAGTTTGGTTCCTTTGTTGCTGCTCTTATATTTGTTTTTCTGATCTACGATGCTGTTTGCAGTAGAGATATTTCATTACTCTGCAAATTAAAAAATTTCTGGAAAAAGAGTAAATTGTTTATTGTAATTAGCAAAAGAATATACATGTATGGCTGTCTGAGTCTGGACTGACATTGTTTTGCAATGTTGTGTAAAATTGTGACTCATTTTGCTAGCCATGCACTTCAGTATAATTTTGTAAACTACTAATGTTACAATGCTTTGTATCAGATGAAACCGAGAAGTGGAAAAGAATAACTATTGCAGGAATAATTTTATGCACTGGCTTGGCAATCTATGACCTATCTGGTGAACATGAACATTTTGAGGAACCTCCAGTAAGTTTAATTATTTATTTATAGTATTCAAATAATTATGTGAACAAGTAACTGCAAGGCTAAAATTTGTTTCATGTAACAGAGCTACAATAAATGAAAATGATTTTGCAAAATTCTGCAAGTATTGAGTTACCCCAACAAAGCTTCTTGTTCTGGTTATGATTGTGGTTGTGGGCTAATTCACAATGGCCTCAGCTTTTTCCGGTTCAATCATAACTATACCATCACCTACTACATGTCCAAGATAAACTATACTCTTTTTAACAAATTCACACTGTTTACCATTTAACTGCAACTTGTTCTCCGATAAAATCTGCAAATTTGCAATTCATTCAGCCAATGCTCAATATGCCCTTCATATGGCTGGCTGAAAACAAGAATGTCATCCAGGCAAACTATGACTCACTTATCAATGAGAGGGCGTAACACTTCATTCATAGAGGTTACCAGTGCATTACACAACCCAAATGGAAGCCCGAAGCACTAGCCACTCAAATAATTCTTGCTTAGTCTTGAATGTTGTTTCCCAAATATCCTCTTCTTTAACCCTTACTCAGTGATACCTAGACCTTAAATCCGGTTTTGTAAATATTTAGCATGTTGCAATTGATCCAATAAATTATCATGCATGTCAACTGGTATTGATTCTTTATCATCATTTTATTTAGCGCTTAGTAGTTGATGCACATGTCATATTCCATCTTTCTTTGGCATTACCACAATCAGAAAACTACATGGTAAATTGCTAGGTTGTATAACTCCTCATTCTGGTAAATCTAGCAGCTGTCCTACTTCATTGGCCTCTAGGATGCTTTGCCAATAAAATTTTACATTTTGAAGTGGACAACCTAGTAAAAACTAGATCTCCTTCTCAATGGATCTGCAAGTGGCAGTTCCTTGGGCTCCTCAAAAAGCTCACTAAAATGACAAATCAGTTGGTCTACATCCTCTTTTTTCTTGCCTGAATGGAACCCATCCATTCTTTTAACCTCTGCTACTTGCTTTTCCTCTTTCTTTGCCCACAATATTCATAAATCAAAATTTCCCGTAGCATTGTAGTCTTGCTTGGGCAACACTTAACATGTATACTTTGAATTTTCCTTCATATAATCTTACCATCATCCCTTCTTTAACTGGTATTTGTTCGTTTTGCAGTAGAAAACTGCATTCTGTTCATAGAGATAAGGGCTACCAATAACAATCTCGCATATATCTAACTCTATAACATCCATACTTACCTGATCTTTGTATTCCATTGAATATGAAAATCTGATTGTGCATTATGTTTTGACTGAAATTTCTACTCCCAATTTTTTCAAACTCAAGCAATAAGGTTCTGGGTGCTTCTTTGTTTCCAATGCAAGTTCTTGCACTATACTCTGAGAAATTAAATTTGCTTGGGAGTAATTATAAAAAAGAGTAATGATCTTTCTACCTTTCAGATGAAATTTCACATTGAAAAGCTTTGTAGATCATCCTCATCTTTAGCTTCATCACAAATCACATTTTCTTTCTTCTGCATGGTTGTACATGATATTTGATCAACCATGTCCGAAGTACACCCAATATCCTTCACCTTTTGTGAATTTGCAGCACTTTTTTTCTAAGTTACCGGTTCGCTCAATTTAGACCCAGGGTTCGATTCAGTTCAGTACAAATTTGACATTCGGGTCCGGTTCGGTACAAATACTGGCAGGGTTTGAATTTTTCACTGTGGGTTCGGTCAGGGTTCGAAACCTTGATTGTGTGTTCAAAAATCAGTTTGTGGGTTTGACCAGGGTTCAAAAACCAGACTGTGGGTTCGATCAATGACCTTTGATGAGCTTTTAATATGGTGGTGCAATCAGCCATCATTGATAACAATCCGAGCATGATTTCTAATCACAAGCCACTTCTTTTAGATAGTGTGTGCAACAAAACCAAGGGCCCTATTCTGTTCAAATATAATGCTAATTCAACTCTTTTGCTTGGTTTCTCTTCATAGGTGGAGCATAGCTAGAACTCTAGGTGCCTCTCCAATAATTCTCAAGATATCTAGAAACTTAAGATCTCCAAAATAAAGACTAATTTGAGAAAATGGTCAAAAGACTACTCTTCCTCTGCTATGCCAAAGCACTACCTTTTGCTTAGGCTTGGGCAAAAAGAGAAAACAGAAACTGAGCCCCTTACTGGTGCTCTCAAACATGAGAGAGATTCTCTCCTCTCTTAGTTGCATGAAAAAGCTCAGCAAGAACAACACTAGAGACTCAAATCTCATATAAGTTATAACCTAGTTTTGTGAAGGGCATTCTAACACTAAATTCTTTCACCTAAAAGCTCATCAAAGATATCAAAGAATCAATGATGGCTGATTGTAAACACTTGACACTAAATGGTCAAAAGACTACTCTTCCTCTGCTATGCCAAAGCACTACCTTTTGCTTAGGCTTGGGCAAAAAGAGAAAACAGAAACTGAGCCCCTTACTGGTGCTCTCAAACATGAGAGAGATTCTCTCCTCTCTTAGTTGCATGAAAAAGCTCAGCAAGAACAACACTAGAGACTCAAATCTCATATAAGTTATAACCTAGTTTTGTGAAGGGCATTCTAACACTAAATTCTTTCACCTAAAAGCTCATCAAAGATATCAAAGAATCAATGATGGCTGATTGTAAACACTTGACATTTTTATTTTTGAACTGTAATTTATTTCATTACATTTGAGTATCACTAATATTTTAATATTTGACTATGAAAGTGGTGGTGTATTTTTGCTATGTTATTTGACTATTAATATGGTGGTGTATTTTGAACTTAATTACTGCTGCAAATATGGATATATTTCTGATTTTTATATGTTTTTGTACTAACAAACCCAAAATGAACCCAACCCCAGAATTTTTTTTGCCCAAACTCACGAACTGGATCCTCAAACCTGAACCCAAAACTGAACCGGTAACTTAGCTTTTTTTCTTAAACTTTTTGAATGGGTGTACTCCAGGTGTAATTTTCAGTAGACATCTTCATTATGACCCTCCTTGTTACAATGTTTGCAATTACCAGTCTTCTTTTCCTTTATCGCTGTTTTTTATAACAGTGTTAGCAATGTTTGCAATACCATTCTTCTTTGCCTTTATCACTGTTCTTATAACAGTGTTAGCAATGTTTGAAATACCATTCTTCTTTACCTTTATTGCTGTTTTCTCTAGTAGTGTTAGCAAATTTCTTATTTTTCCATTTGTTTTTCTCTTTTTGTTAATCCTTCCCTTGTTGCCCCGCTTTTTCACCTTGCTAGATTTCTTTTTTATAGTTTATTCATCTCCAAATAATATGCTGATGCCATCAAGATTTGAAGGTTATGCTATTATTATTAATACAGACCTACAAAGATGCCGAAATAATCCTACAGTGTATTTCATCAACATATTGCTGTCAATCACATCCCTTCCTAGCTGAACTGCTTTATTTCAAAATTCACTTGTATAATCTTCAACAATTTGGTTTTCGCCTTTACCAGAAATAATGCCAATAGATTGCTATATTCTCTTCATAGCATATGGGGCAAAATCGCTTCTTCAGCTACTCTTTAAAATCTTCCCATTTTCAAATAGCTTTAAATGAGCAAATTCTGCTGAGACAAAATTAATTTATGAAGACTAAAATGTACCTCCATTTGAGAGATCTGTTGATCTACTTTTCTGCATTCAGTTCTTTGTTGAATGATTGAGTCTCTATCTGGGCCTCTGCTGTGAGTGTAAGTGAGATGCTGCAGATTGAGGTCTCATCATGATCATATGTGACCTTGGACTCCCTATTCTTCTACTTTTGGAGTCTCTTGAATGCTCAATTTTTGAGTCATGGCAATCAACACACTCTCTAGCATACCCATTTGCCTCATGTGATGGGCAATCATATCAACACCTGTCTCTATTTTTCTGAATCTCTCCTCTGCTTCATCCAGTTCTCTTTCACCCTCATATTCCATTCTTTTCTATGCTTGATTCCACCTCCAGGTTCTGATTTTATGCCAAATTTTTTCGATTCTCCATTGCCACTAGACCATGTAGTGGGCATCCTATTGCAATCCCACTAAAAATGTAATTTTAAACCACATAGCCTTTCAAAATTTTCTGATACCAATCTGATCCATAAATTGCTCAAGATATTCCATAACAATTCACCAATTATGGATTTCTAATGCTAGCTCCTCAAACAACCTTTAAATGAGTGCAAATAATTAAGAAGAGTCCTTCAAATCCTTGGGGCAGTCAAAGAATGCAAGTAATCACAATTCTAAAGCAATGGAAAACATGAAAACAGAGGTAACACACATGACAATGATTGTACACCAAAATTTGGTTTGGAGAAACCCAATAAGGGGAAAAACTCTAATCAGTCAAGTACAATAAATATGAATGATGTCAGTCCAAGTCTGACTTTAACAACTCTTCAACAAGTAACAAGAGTTAAACCATCCATCCACAAGCTACTATGCTTAAAGCTCTATTCCAACAATGGCTGAAATTGCATGTTTCCTCTGCCCTCATCACACTTCTGCTCAAAAATGACTTTCAACATGTTGTCAACATTAGAACTGTCTTGCAACAAGTGATGAAATGATTATTTGTTTTTTCAAATCTCATAATGATGTTCTGGACAACCACCAAGACACCTGTAGAGACTTTCCTCCACTCATAAACCTGCTGCATAGTCATTCTGGCCCAAAAAACTGCTTGTACAGCAACTAAGATCTTGCTGTGCAACAACTAAGACTTTGTTGCACACATTTAACTATGCCTTAATTGGGCTTCTTGACTAAATTGTATTAAACCTAACCTTTTGATCATAGGCAAGATCCGATTTTGGATGATCCTTTTCTAATGCCCATGTAGTCTAAATTCAGTATTGAATGGCTCTACTAGCCATGCCAATCCACAGGAGCAATTCAATGGTCACCTTATCAAACTTCAATCTATATGTAGTATACTTCTCGCTAAAGTGAATTGCATCTGTTTATACTCAGTAGACAAATGATTCACATCAAAATTTTGAATGTTTGATAAATGGCTACTAGAAGCCTTTTTTGATAATATTTCCATAGTCACTTAGAAAAATAGAAACTAATAATAAAAATTGTAATAGAAAAGCAACATGAAGCAGGTTAAAATTAATAGAATAGAGGAAAAAGCATTTGGGTATAAGGTCTGAAAATTAATATTTGAGATGTATGGTGAAATGGAAAGCCTTCACAAGATCATGAGGTTATAGAATGACAGTACAAACTGGTAAAATTTAGTGACTAATTGTAGGAAAACACTACAAAAGGCTTACCAAAAAGGAAGTGCAATTGATATGACAGACGCCCAGATACTGGCCCACACCATTTGAACATCTGAAGTATTTACAACCAGACAATCAAAGGCGATACATGACCACAATTAATGTTATGGATTTAAATTCCATTTGTTAGCTAAATAAATTTGTCACATTTTATTTCAAAGACTACAAGTAACATGCTTGATTTAAAGAAATAAGTTTATCGCCACTTGAAACGTATAAGAAAGAAATTGTACCCTGTAGACCTTTATTCAGGAGTAAATCTTCTAAACCTATGTTTTTAATGTTTTTGCCTAATATAATACTATAAATGCTTTTATCTCTGGTTTGTATTCAACTTATTCAGTATCAAATTGACTATTGATTTTATGTTTTTCGTTGGGATCAAAACAAATTTGAAATTAACTCAAATAAACACTGTTGAAGAAAGACATAATGGTATCTAGCAGTAAGTGTTCTTTCATGGAGAAGGGGGTTGTAGCTGATGCGTTGCAGTCTAACATTCTACTATGTGGTAAAACTATGTGTAAATCATTCAGATTTCACAGAATCTCCTAAAAGTTTAGAAAATACATTCACAGTAAAAAGCAAATCTATGGAAAGTAACCAGAATGCACAATGCCATAAACTAAAACAGAGCAGGAAAGTACATGGAGATGCCCAAAGCAAGATCAGAAACCTTCATTGTTTTTAGGAAGATAGTTTGCAATGCCTTCAGCAATAATGTGAAATTGTGAGCCATAACGTCAAGCATCTAGCCTTCTGTAAGGATGGTCGGCAATTTTTGAGACTGTTTAGCTTCTATGCTGTTTACAAGTGCATTTGTATGTTTAAACTATATTTTATGTTTCTTTCATACAAATTGTCAAATTACAAATATTACGAAGAGGGACTCACAACAGTCTTGCCTCTTTCTACGTGTTCCCAACATTTGGCATTTTGTAACATCTTGTGATATATTCATATAGCATAGTATCTAAAGTGCCACAAGTTTGGGTCGAGTATCTTCGTTTATAATATTTGGTATTCTCTTTCGATTTATTAATAAAGGATTTGATATATATTATTTGTCTTTTTCTGTTTGATATGGTTTCTTGAAATTCTCAGTGTTTGTTGTATCTGAAGTTTTAATTTACATATTTATCCTATTTTGCAGCCTTACCCATACTTGCATATCCGGAACAAAGAATTTCCATGGGGTAAGACTTGATTACTATTTTTTAATTAACAGGGTTGTTTATGGCACTTATGAACGCTATATGTTATGTTATATGTAGCAAAATCAAGTCACTTTTTTTTCCCAGAAGAAAACAATTTCATATTTGGATTTGACTTGAATTTTTTTTTTGGTATTGTAGAACTACTTTATACATGTTTATGTAAAGTACATAGCATCATGGGAACGTTTTATTTGCCTTGCTTACTGTTGTACTAAGGAACATTACAGGGTACTACAGTTATAGAATCAAAAAAATTATATAATTTTTTTTTTAATAGCTGCAAATTATTTAAATGACATGAAGGTAATTATTTATACTGAGTACTGGCTGAAGTTTGGTTACTCAAGGATACTATTCTGAAGCACACTATATGTAATGAGGATCAGGATTTGTTTCATATAAAAATAAAGAATTATATTTGACAAATCATCCAATGCATTGCAAAAAACTTGATAGCAGAATGTTCATAATAGCATAAAATACCTAGTACTAACCTAAAAATCTAACTGACCTAAACAACACACTATGGTTTTGCATCTTGGATTTTTCAATGCTTAGAAGATCTTTACTGTCTTTTACCTCTGTATGGTCATTTCTACCCAGTATTGCATTTAACTGTTTTCAGATCACATCAATGTCTAGTCTGTAAAATATAAGGTAGAATATGAACTTTTGAACTCCAAGGTTGTTATCTTCTTCTTCATTGCATTAAAAACCATCTACACCTACTGCTGGTTGGGCTTTCTGGTTTAACGCTTGTTATTTTTTTGAGCCAGCTTGGTCAGGTTTTGCTGGAGATTTTCTGTGGTTTCTTATGAGCTGTCATAGCAATTGACATACCCTGCCTTGCAATGTTCTATTATATATATGCAACAAAAACATTGGCCACCTGCATGACATAACTGTGTCTTGCAACTCTGTCTTCAATTCCTTGCTATCTGGTTGGGTATCTTCTGCTGCTTCTCTGACTTGTTGAGCTACTTTGCTTTTTTAATCTCCATCATTGAATTCATGTAGGGTTAGAATTAATTTCTTTTTCAGCCAATTTAAGGCTTTCTTTTGACATCAGATTATTTATATAATATGGACATCATTGTGCTTCTTACTTTTCAATGGACAGCTAAGACTTATAGTATGTCCTAGATCTTGTTATTAGAGTTCTGGAACATAATAGACTTACAAATTACCTATAGATGCTTTCTGTGAAGATAATTAGATTCAGTTTCTGAAATACTTTGCTCTGTGGGAAGATAACAAGTATGGACTATTCTCTTTTAAACCTAAGATATGCATACTAGAGGTTTTACCGTTTTCCCCATTTCAAGACGCCACAACTACTGAAGGCACTGACTGCCCTTTGATTCTGGCTTAGTTCTTTAACCAAGGTAAAACACACAAGTAGTTACGAAGGGAATAATTAGGCTACATGTCTATTAATTATTCTTGACGTTGGCCATAGAAACTTATCATGTGCTCAATTTTTAGTTGGTCTCCTCTCTTGGTTGATCAATTTATAATTTGTGTCCAATCAAACTGCACTGTATGTTTTACCAAGGCTGGACAAGCCTCTTTATTATCAAGGAGGTACCCACCAAGGTGGAAAATCTGTTTGTATGATTGAATAATAAAACCTTTATATTATTTTCATAAATAGTACTGATTGACTCTCAGTCTAGCCTTTAAAAATCAATGGCTGTAACTTGGTTTGATTTAACAGATCTATTAACACCTTGGAATCATCTTCCACTATATACTTTGATAGGATGATGAACGATTATTTTAATTCTGGTTACATTTCTATTGGTCTCTACAACATTGTTCTTTCCTTTTCCTTAGACAAGTGTAGAAAATGCTTATGCATACCTTTAAAAGTCTCTGATTACCCCTCAACTTCTAACTTGAGCTGGATTAGCAGCTTTCATGTCTTGTCAGATCCAGCTTTAAAAAATGGTCCTTGAGTACATACAGGAAAGGTTCTCATCATATAAGGGCCTCCACAGACCTTCCTTTATTCAGGACGAAATCTTTGACCACAGTAGGTGGGATGTGTATGACAGTTCTTTTTGCTCTACCGGTGAAAAAAGTGTTTAAGAATCTTTGCCACAAATTAGCTATTTTCCTCACATCATCTTTATAGGAGTTTCACTATGGCTAAGTTTAGCATTTGCAGTCAATTTTGATTCAGCATTGGATATTATATTATCTAATCAAATTCCTTATATTATATTAATATCACTGTGCCTCTTTCTTCTCAACGAAGAGGCAAGACTTACAGTATGTTCTAGATTTTGACACAAGAATTACAAAACATGGATAGCCTTAAAAATTATATATAAACACTGTCTGAGTAAATATTTGGACCAGTTTATGAAATACTCAGGCTCCAAGTCTCCAGGAAAATGCGCATGTGCTATCCTAATTTTGCCTTGTAAAGGTATTGGATGGTTATGCCCTGGATTTGGTTAGCTTCTGCTCAACAACTATATGTTTTGCAACATATAGTAGACAAGCAAGAGCCTTTATTTCCTTTGCTTGAGTCTGTCTCTTGTTTTTATCAAAAGAAAGGCAAATGTTTCATGCCCTACAAAGTATTTAACTCGTTTTTTGTTACACCATCCCCGTGGTTGAGGGGGTTATAGACATGAGTAAAACTAGAGTTCTTCAAGTATTGTTGGTTTCTTTGATCCAAGGGAGGGGAGTGGGGAGAGGCATGCAAAATATCCCCAACCCTGTACAATGCCCAAGCTATTTCAACTTTATGCAAGCATTTACCTTCATCTATTGCACAGGAAAGGATCTCCAGGCTGTGTCATTGCTCATCAGTAGTTTTAGATATTACTGGTTGACAGGATGTTTAGTTCAGGTTGTTATATAATATTTATTTTTGGTTTTAATTAACTTTTTGAAGAACATAGTTATACACATTGTAAGGCAATAGATGAATCTTTGGATATTGAATGTAATGATATACATGTTTAAGTCAACGTGGATGTTCTAATTGTTCTAGAGTTCACAAAAATAAATTTCCAAATTCAAGTATGGGAGTCATAGAGCAGAGGATCTTTTTATGATGTGATTTTAGTAAAATTTATTTATGCAATTAACTGTTTCTTTTGGTTTGCTGTGGATGCTAGGTCCTGATGGGCTTTTTGAGAGGAAGAAACATCATTCTGAACACTAATTGCTAAGATATTTACTTTGGACAAGCAGATTAGGCATTTTGGATATGTATGGGTTGAGACTTTCTATTTGATCCTCAGCTACTTTCTTTACTTGCAGAACTGTGAATGAATTCTAGATAAATATTCAATAATACTGGAAAGTCCAGATTCAGATCCAAGTTTCTTCTCGTATTTTGCTTTTTGCGCATGCTGGCTAAGGACAACAGGCCCCGCTTTGTGAAACAATGAGCCTGGTCATTTGTTTCCATGTAGAAACTTTTTTTCACTATTCCATACACTCAACTTGGATTGTGCTTGTTACATCACAAAACTTATGTTTATTTTTTGGGTATTTGATCTCCTCTCTTATAGAATCAAATCATCATGATATGATATCTAAATTTATGCGAATTATAATTGAGAATCCAGCTTGGGGCCCAAGATCTAAAGCTAAGAATAATAGCTCGTTATGAATAAATTGAGCCTAGCATTCTCTTTACATTAAAATGTTGATTCCCGATTCCTCAACCCTCAGACTTTCACCATGTTTGTGGCATTATAATGAATTATACTTGAATACCATACTTGAAGTGCTATCACAAGGGTATTAAGTATATGTCAAATATGTGCACAGATTCTTCTATACAAGAGTTATTTACACTAACACGGGTTGACAGTTATTTTATGTTCAGTCTTAGCGGCTATGATGTTATTTCTGGGAGTACTACTACTTGGATCTGGCATTTTAAGTTGGCTGATAATTCAGGGTTACTTTCATAAGAAACTTGTTTATACAAAAGTTATATTTACTGACTATCTTATATGCCATTATTTCATTTTGAGATGCCTAATATATTACAATAATCTACCCCTCTAGATAATTTTCTCTTGTTATGGACATTTGTAAGGTTTGTTACCCTAAACAATCTCACGAAAATAAATAGTAACTCAATATCTCATAAACATGGAATTGAAATGAAACAACTTCAATAGATAAATAAATGCCATATCACATCTTGCATGTCTAGTGCATAATCCAAGTAAAAACATAACATATGATATGCAAAAGTACAATTGAGGTTCTCATGCCATCTAGTTAACTAAATAATATGTACAATAAATAAGATACATCATCACAAGAAATACCATCTAATCAAGTATCATAGAGTACTAGATATAAAGTATGCAAGAACATGACTCAGGCTCTCGTGCCCATTTGGTCCTAACAATACAAGTAAAAAAATATAATCACTGAAGAGTCTTTGGCCGCCGCTAACCCAATGGTGATCTACAACCCAAGAGATGTGAACATAATTAATATAGTCTCTGATTGCCATCGACCCTAACAAGTCATTTGCAAGTCTGAGAGATGAGCGCATGGTTTAGGTGCTTTTTTTGTGCAACCATGAAGCTTAAGCTTCCTCGAAACTCTTCCTACTTAAAGAATAACCAGACCTACACAAAATACCTAGCAACATGGAAACAATAAACAAGAGGGAACCCTGGTGCAATTTGATATATCTACATGCATTTCTAACATGAACATGCAATGCTCTACTATTAGGATATGCAAAGAAAAATATCAATATAATTTGCTAGGTAACATTCATCTATTTCAATGAAAACATGGCTTTGGCCAAAGTACTAGAATAAATCGGAAGATCTTGAAAAGAGGATAAACCTTATCTGTTGGTCCAAATTTGGCACCCTATTTCGGAAGGTAAACCCAATTCACAAATAGAATAACATTTATAACTAAAAATCATAAAAATAAATAAATACTCTTTATATTGTTTCATTATTTCATCTTTTCATGCAAATTGATCTTTACTGATATTTATCAACTTTATGCAATAATTAAAGTACATGCATTATTATTCTCCATGTCATGAAATATTTAATGTAAGTGTAATACTATTTTCATTATCACGTAATAATGGCTAATTTTAATGTCTTGCAAGTTTAATCCATAGGAAATCAGTTTGTAACATGTGGTGCATAAATGCGGAACATGCACACATGTTACAAACTGATTTCCTATGGATTAAACTTGCAAGACATTAAAATTAGCCATTATTACGTGATAATGAAAATATTATTACACTTATATATATATTTGGGTATGTATATATACATGTACATATATATAACTATAGATATTTTAGTTGAAATGCAGATTTGAAATAAAAGATTCAGCACCATGAAATGACAGTTTTAGATATGTTTAGTTTTACAGTTTAATGGTGGCATCATCACAATAGAGATATATTGTTTACCAACAATAACTCTATGACAATTACATTAAAAATACATAATACGGTTTGAAGTTATAGAATCAATGGAATATCACAGTGGTTCAATAATAGCAACAATAATTTCTATTTTACTAATAAAAGTGTGTGTGTGATAGGATTGTAGAAAAGTTGGGACTGTAATATCTATTTGAAAAGAGGCCTACAAGGAAGTTAAATTGAAATAAATGAATTTTGATCTATCATATACGTAAATTCTTTGCACCGTCTTTATTGAACAACCACAAATATTTCAAACTCAGCGCCATTCTATGTTTCTAAGCGTTGCAATAAGCCACTGAGAGAGTTGAATTATAGTTTTTGCCTTTAATGACTATAGTGCAAGTTTTTGACAACATTTAAGGAATTCACATGTCTACATAGACATGCAAAAGATTATTACTTCTACAATTAAAGGCATTTAAAATCTATACACAAAATTAAAAAGAAATTATGAGAAAGAAGGGTGTGTACTGTACAAGCAATGAAATTTGAGGAGAATAATGTTTGGTTTGTACTGTGTTCCTTTTTTGAATACCAAGTGCCCAAGCTGTGAGCCAACCAAAGTGACTTGAGATGGAGTAATGGAGATTTTGACCTACTTTTCTTTCTCTGCCTTATGAGAGCTAGTTTGACCTGTTTATGTAGAGGTCCTTTGGCCTACGATTTGGTTTTCTTATTTTCCATGCAATTAAAATTTATCTCGTCCTTTATTTTTGGAACTGATCGTTCCTACTCATGAAGGTTAGATGATTTATCATGGAAAACTTTTAAATTTGAAATTGATTTAATTTAATTATTATTTTTTTTTAATAAAACTTTTTTTTTCTTTAACAATAATAATCATGCAATTGTTTTCTTTACCTAGCTAGCGAGGGGACATGATAGTCCTCCCTCAAATTGCTTTTCCTCAAGTAATTTCAAACTTTGGTGTTAAAAAATATTCTCCTTCCCACTAGCATCCTCGAATGGAAGGTTCTTCCATTTCATTAAATACTCTAGAATGGTTTTGTTTCTCAACCTCTTTTCTCTCACATCAATGCTAGCTTCTAGTTTCAAAATCAATTTCCTTTCATCATCAATTAATGGCAGCTCAAGTGACGATGTAACTTGTTGTCCAAGGGCCTTCTTCAAGCATGATACGTGGGAACTATTATGAGCTTTGTTGTCCTCAGGTAGTTGCAGCTCATGTGCAACCTCTCCAACCCATCTCATGACCTTATAGGGTCCATGAAATTGTGGCCTCAACTTCTCAACACCACTTCCTTTGAGTGAAAATTGTCTATAGGGTTGTAACCTCAAGAAAACCATGTCTCCTGCTTTAAAAACTCTCTATTCGATGATGAACATACATCTTTTGCTGGTTTTGAACTTGCTACAAGTTGTCTTTGAGAGCACTCAAAATGTCTGTGCTATGTTGCACCACAATCTCTAGCCCCAAGAACTCTACTATCTGAAAGAATCAAATCCATAAAGTCTCTTAAAGGGAGTCATACATATTGACATGTGATGTGTAAAATTGTAGCCATACTCCTTAAGGTGCAACCACTTGACCCATGTTGTTTGCTACCTTGTGAAAATTCCTCAAATACCCTTATATCCATTTGTTCACAATTTTTGTTTGTCCGTCGGTTTGAGGATGATAGCTAATGCTTTGTTTCAATTCTATGCTATCAATTGAAATAGTTCTTGCTAAAACAAGTTGATAAAGTTCCTTAAAGGGAGTCATACGTATTGACATGTGTTGTGTAGAATTGTAGCAATAGGTGCAAACCTGTGTTGTTTGGTGACATGGTTCCTCAAATTTTATATCCATCACCAAGTTTGATAGAAACCTATCAACAAAGAGTCTTGCTAAAACAAATAAATATGTAGTCAACCCATGAAATCTAGAGTGGAGCTATAAAAGATATAGAAAATGAGCATATTCCATAGAGAGACCCATGCCATGGAGACAATCTTGCAAACCAACTGGAAATTCAAACCAAATGCTCTAACATTTCAACGCATCTTTTTTAATCTTGTATATCTCCTGGATGACTGCAAGTGTGTCATGACAAGCCTTCAAGATTCTTTCCTTCACCTTTGATTCTGGTACAAGGTACACCCTATCCTTGTATAGGATGAGCTCATCACCACTTCGAATCTGTCATCTTGTAACTTCCCATCCAAAATGTCAATAGCAAATGTGTTTTTGGCATATTCAACAATTATAGAAACCTTCCAATCAACAAATATATCCTAGAGAGTTTGATCATAGAGTTGATCAAAATTTTTCAAGCTATTATGATTCATTTTCAACACAAACTTCCCATAAATCAAGTATTGCTTGAATTTGGCCAATGCATGCATGATGGCTAACATCTCCTTGTCATAAATAGAGAAGCTCCTTTTTTTCTCCTTGAGCTTCCTACTCTCAAATGCTATGGGGTGCCTATTTCACATCAAGATTGCTCCAATCCCCTCTCTTGAAGTATCACATTCTAAAACAAAAGGAAACGAGAAATTTGTAATAGCCAAAATAAGACATGACTCATTACCTCCTTGAGCCTATCAAAAGCTCTTTGTGTTGAAGTGTTCCAAGAGAAAGCCCCTTTTTTGTCAAATCTGTCAATGGGGTTGCAAGCTGCAAGAAACTCTTTACAAACCTCCAATAGTAACCACAAAGTCCCACAAATCCCCTCAAATGTGTTAGATTCCTTGGTATAGGCCAATCTTGTATTGCCTTGATCTTTTCCTCATCCACACTAAACCCTTGTGCACTAATCTTGAATCCTAAACATAATATTTCAGTCAAACCAAACTTACATTTGGATGCCTTGGCATAAAATGATTGTTGCTCAAGTATGCCAAGCACTTCACCCATGTGCCTCAAGTGATCCTCCTGTGTTTTATTAGAAATCAAGATTTCATCAAAGAAGACCAACACAAATTTTCTCGATTGCAAAATAAATACCCAATTCATACATGACTAAAAGGTGGCAGGTGCATTTGTCAACCCAAATGGCATGACTAAGAACTTGTAGTGCCCATAGTGACATCTGAAAGTTGTCTTCTGCACATCCTCATCTCAAACCTTTATTTGATGGTACCTTGATTGTAAGTCAATCTTGGAGAAGTATCTCACACCATAAAGCTCATCTATCAACTCATCAATCCTAGGTATGGGGTAGCGATTCTTGATTGTCTTTTTGTTGAGGGCTCTATAATCGATACACATCCTCATAGTACCATCTTTCTTCTTGACCAACACCGCAAAAGAGACAAATGGGTTGGAATTCGATTGGATGTGTCCCATGTCCAATAGTTCCTTAATTTCCTTCTCAATCTCCTCCTTTTACCTCCTAGGATGTCGGTAAGTTGTAGTAATGACTAGTTTTTCCCCCTCCTTTAACTCAATCACATGGTGAAAACCCCTATTTGGTGGTAACCCTAGCAAAATTTCATGGAACACCTTGCAACACTTGTTTAGGATAGATTGGATGTCAACATTATAAGACCTCCAATCCTTGGATGGACTTGTATCTATAAATAAACACTCAACTTCCCAAGCCATTTGGTCTCTATAAAAAACTCTCTCCATCCTCTTAGTCGAAACCATCATAGGACTCCCATTGGAAAGGCCAAGAAGAACTACCAACTTCCCTTAGATTTAAATTTCAACTCCATGGTTTGATAATTTTGTGTTCTCACTAATTGAGTGCAATCATTGTACCCCAAAAACCAATTTGGTCTCACCAATGTCAATCACATAGAATTCATCTCGCATATTGTGTTCTCCTAGAGTCAACTCCAACTATTGAATCCTTCAATTGCATGGGATAATATACCCATTTGCTATTGTTACATTAAATACAAAAGGAATAATATCTAGGTGCTCTTGAAAGTGCTACAATTGTGCCACTAGAATGCTCTCCCTCTACCTTCTCTTCATGCTCAATCTCATCTACAACATCCTTGAGCTCAACTTCTCCTATCTCTAAATCCTCATATAAAAACTACCTCTATATAGTGGATTTATCCTTTTCCCAAACAGTTGTGACCTGGTGCCTAAGGCTCTCTACAAGTGAAACATGGTTTTTTCCTTCCTAGCTCATTTTTAGATTCATCCACCCTGCTAGGCTTTGGAGGCAAGTTCTTAGATTGGGGAGCATTCTTATGAAATGGCTTCCTTTGTTGCTTTGTCGGTGCACTCTTGGGAAAAGATTTATTCTACACTATGGAGTCCTTTAAACTTAAGGCCCTTCGAATAGCATCCTCCAAGGTCATTGGCTCAAAATCCCTCACCAAACTATGGAATGACTTTGATAATCCCTCAATGAACAAAAACATGAACCTTTTATCCGTCACATCTAGGACCATGACTGAAAGTTTTTGAAATTATGTGACATAATCCTCCACTAAACCATGTTGCCTCTAACTTGTCAACTCCTTGAAATACACCTATGGATCTCTTCTATCAAATTTGTTTGAGTTTTTGTGTGAAACCAACATATGTTGCAATATGGTTAAACCCTTGTGTTATAAGACTATGATGCCACCACTCATGCACCACTCCCTCCAAATGCAAAATGACAAACTTTATAGCTTCATTTATTGTCATAAGATTGAGTGAAAAGTATGTATCCAATTTTTGAATCCAAGCCCATGCAATAACATGTCACAAGCCATCAAACATAGGAAGTGTCGGTCTACTTACTTTTGTGTTGAAGATCTCTATTAAATTACTGCATAGGTTGTCTCTTGCCACTTCTTGATTTGCTTCTTGATCTAGCATTACTATACTGTTCAAATGAAATCTCCCTTCTGGCATTTGGATCAAGTCTCATATACTCCTCTATAACGGCAGTGAAGTCATATGCTGCATGACGTTGCTCTTCTTTTTCTTCCTGTGGTGTTTCCACTCCAGGAAAAAAAGGTGGGTTAGAAGGGTTTGAGGGTCGATCCAATTGGGGTTTTGTTTTTATTAATGGGATTTCTAACCCTATACTGATTTGAATTACTTCTTTCAACATTGTTTGGTGTAGGTCTGTTGTGAATGACTATGTTGGTTGAGTTTTGTATCATCTGCACTAGTATTTATGTCCTTTGTTCTTGCCTTTGCAGTTATGCCTTCAAATCATCAGTCTATTCAATCATTTTATTCTTACCTCTACCTTCAATTCCACTATTATTCCCTCGTGTGACTGCTTCTACTTTATTATTTTCTCTCTCTAAGGCTCTGAGGTCTTTTTAACTTAACTAGATGCACAAAAATTTCCCAACAGGCCGATAGGACTATTTGGTCTAATACCCCTATAATTATTAATAACCCTAGGGTTTTACACATTTCAAAATCACTGAGGTAGGGTTGTTCTCAACATCAACTCATATTTATAACACATTAGCAAAAATCAAAGAGCTAATAGTGAGCAACAAACCAAAATGATTGAAAATCTCTAACATAAATCCCGATTTGAATTTAATGTTGATTGGAGAAATGTACAACAATTACCATTTTACAAATCTTGCAATGGTGTTGTCACAACAATATTTTGTTAAAGGTGACCTAGAACCCAAGTGGCGATGTTTAAGGTTTGATGAGGACCTACTATTCCTTGTATGCATCCTTGTCACTTCCCACAACTGGCCTTAAACTCAATGGATTCAATATTCACCAGCGTTTTCACCTTGGATCAAAAACAATTTCCATAAAGTGGCCTCAAATGACAATGATCTATGGTCAAACCCTAGGATAGTGTGTGACAAAGCTTTATGCATGCAACTATGTGCTCACCCCCTCTTGGCCTGAGTGCTATTTTAGTTGTGGGCCATCTTCCTTTAGGCCAACAATAATGGAAATGGATGTTTAAGAACTGCAATAATCTCCAAAAATGTCATGATTTGCTCCAGTTGGCACTTGGAAAGGTCTACATAATTGTGGATTGCTAAAGGATAGGCAGAACTTCAAATCTAATTCTAGAATCAACATCAATCCCGCTCGATAGGCTTCAAATATACAGACAGTGGTACTGCCTTTGAATATACAAACAATGGCACTGCTGTGATCTGCAACTAACCTCCAATGTTGACATGTAGACCTAATGACACTTATCTAGGTTAAATCATAGTCTTTTTTATCTAGAAACAACAAAATAATGAGAAGTCTAAGCAAAATTCGAGATCAAGGGTTTCCTCCTAACTTGGGTAGGCAACTAGGGTTTGCGCCCCAGTTGACCTGCTTGAGTTATACTCAAAATTCTTGCCCAAAAATATCTAGATGATTCTCCCTTTTACAAAACAATTATATGTATGGTTCTTGGAGGAGGCACTAGGGCCTAGAATAGGCCGACATGCACATTAGACTTATTCTTTTTAAATTTTATTTATTTAAATGTAAGTCGGCCTAGAATTGAGTGCTAAAGTTAAATGTCAAATATTTTATTTTATTTTGTTATTATTATTTTAACTTTTAAAATATATATTAAATTGGTGTTAGAAAACACTTTTTTTCTCCTTGTTGGACGTCCTAACTAGTGAGGGGACATGACATAGTAGTAGAGGAATTAGCTAACCATAGGGTGAATTCTCTATGTATTTTAAGTAGCACCTCCACCTTCCCCATGCATTAACATTGGACAACCTTGAGCCTTTGCTAATTTGTAAAGAACATAATGTAAAGACCCAAATTACCCAATTATTGCCTGCCTAACTTGATTATATTTACTACTGATAATGTTTAATGAAGGATTGCATTCCCAATTATTATAAGGCACCATGGTGATCTTCAAGGCAATATTCATGGTATGATGAGAACCACTTTTTCCTTCAGGAATATTTCACTTTCACTTCATACCACTTGTTTTATGTTTTGTTGTTGGGATTTTGGCATGTGGAGTCACATTGCTCATGATGCTTGATCAATCTTTGAAGATGTTCAAGGTTGAGGGTATAAAGACAATAAAATTCATCAAATTCATGTTAGGAGGAGAGGAAGATCCAATTGTACAAATCGTTTTGGATCAATCTGTTAAAAGAAGGTGAAATACTAGTGTATATATCTTTATTCTTTATTTTTAAAAGAATTATTTTATTTTATTATGTTGTTTAGTTTATTTTTATTTGAAATGGTAAATAGCTTTTGTATGTAAATTTCATTTTTATTTTTGAAAAGTCACCATTCATTATTGAAGTAATTTTTTTGTTTTGTTTTTACTTTGAAAATTTAGTAAATTTTATATGTTTATATGTTACACTTTTAAAAATTTAATTTTATATTTTTAGTTTTTTTTCAATATATGACATGAGACTCCTTGCTCCTTGCTGCTATTGTAGAATGCCTCTTAGCATAATTAAGTGACACTGATTTTTTTGTTGATAAAACTACTCTTCATGGATTTGGTGACCTTATCAATAGTACAATACATGAACAAAACAATTATTACTTGCTCAAAGGAGAATGTCTCTATACACGAGCAAGAAATAACTGTTTGGAAGAGTCAAAATCTGGCAAACAACAAGCACTTCATGGATTTGGTGACCTTATCAGTAGCACAATATTGCCCAAAAGAGTTACGAATACTCATAAAAATCTTTTCATTCCAAAATATTTTCATGGATTTTGACTCTTAGTTAACAAGGAAGATAATAGTATTTTTGTTAAATGGTAGTAAGTTAATCCACTGAGACACAGCGTGGCTAAAAATATGATTTTGGTTATATTTTAATGCAATTTTCCTCCTAAGCATGTTTAGTAAAATATTAGTTTCAACTTAATGATGAATTATTTAAAGGTATTTAGGATTTTTAATCTAATTATTGTATACATAAGCATAAATTAACCAAGATTAATTAATGAATGACTTGTAGATATATATTCTTAATATTTGGAACAATCATTAGATGCAGGAATGTAAATAGTTAAAAAAAGGCTCTAAGCTCTTTGATAGAAGAATGCTTAAAGATTGGTGCATCCACTAAATCTAATGTCTCAAAATTAGGAATAGACAATAATAAATTGTTAGTCACCTCTAAATCAAATTTTTTTTTTTTGCTTGTGTATAAACAAATTTGGAGATAAGGACAAGGTCGTGGTTGTAGTATTTTCATGTATCTACAGACTTGTCATATGTAATTTGTAGTTGTCAAATCATGCAAAATAGTACAAGAAAAATAATTATAATTTAAGCATGGAAATGCTTATGTAGGCATGTATAGCAATGGTTGTAAAAGAATGCATCACATGACCATATACATGCCTTGAAAGATAATCATGATAAGCACATGGACTGGAAATGGTATAATAAATGATTATATTCCCTCCAACATGAACAAAACATGGTGATGTGACCCTTAGTATCCAAGAATATTCATGTAAAATCCACAATGAATTATGGCATTGAAGCCTCGACAATGGGGTAGGCCCCTAAGATATCACAATATTAAGCATGTGTAAGGGGAAAGCATGATGTTGCTCGAGTATAAATATATGTTTGTGAAAGAAATGCAAGGGGAAGGTGCAATGCTCTCAATGTGATAACATGGCTACTTAGGACATGAATACATCACACGTGCACAATGTAAGATGTAAGTGTGAAAGCTAATATTAAGGAACAAACCTCCTATTGGCAAGATAATACAATAAGGTTCAATCGTGTATAATGGGAAAAATCATGATGTATAGGGATATGACAATGTGGCTCAAATGTAAAGAGAAGGCATGATGTCCCTTAATGTATCTCAAGATGTATCACCCATGCATACTTATATGCCTCCAATGCTTTACCATAGGTATAAGTTGGATCCATGTATAAGTATGGGATGCTATAAGCCTTAGGATTTGCATGGTACTCATTAAAACAAGGTGTAAAGTTTAATGAAACCCTATCGTTGTGTAAAGTGCTAAAGTCATGAGCTAAGGGTTCATTTTGTGTAGTATAATTGTTAGATGTGTCTATTGATTTATACTTGAATGGTTGAGAATCTATAAGTATGTGGTGAAGCTTCCATTAATGGAAAAATTAACACATTGATGTAAAGTAGATGAAGCTTTCATAGCATGTAACCATGGATGCTCAAGAAGGATACTATAATTCAATTTTCTTCGTAGCATATGGAATATTTTATGCAACTCATGTGAGTCGGGTTGTATTAGAAGAGTAAAGGCACCCAAACAAGATTTAGGCATATTATCAAATCCTATAATAGTCATATCTTTGACATGTCTCCTTCAAATTGTTTTAAACAATTTGTAGTGCATATATTAAGGCTAGATCCATTGTCAATTAAATATTGTTTAATGATTTATTTTCCACGTTCCACCATGATATGCAAAGGTAATGCTTCCTTATGTATTTTTCAAGTGGAAATTTTTAATTGTCAAATTATATATCAAGATTTTCGTGTGGCCAATAGGCTTTGTCAAAGATGTTACTAATTGTGAAGTAGTGTTAGTCTTTACTTGGATCTTCTCTAAATAGTTTTGCATTATATTTCTCAGAAAGGGTGATGTACACACTAATTTTTGTAGAGATATTTTAGCTTAAGTACTTAGCATTTGTTGAATAATGTGTTTCCTTTTCTTTGGATGTGATTTTAGGTGTAGAAGGAATGTTAACTGTATTAGATAGTAAAAGTGGTGGTGGTAAATTAACATCTTGGTCTTTTCCTAATATTTGGTTAGTATGTCCTACAATATTATAATTATGTGTTCAAATCAAGGGATTCATTGATCCCAAAAGTATCAAGGAGGTTTGCATGCTTTAAAAAGTTGATTGGTTCAAAAATTGGACAAGGATAAATGCTAATTGTTTTATCATGGAAAAAACAATCACTTTTATAATGGTCAATTATGTAATTGATAGTAGTTGGAAGTGAAACTACCAAATTGATTCTATAGAAGTGGTCATAATCAATCATGGTGATTTTGAGAACATTACAATGATTTCAAAATCAATAATCACAATTTTGCCATGCAAAGTAGAAAAAATAAAAATATAGATAGAATGGTAAACTCCCTAGGTTCCAGAATGGTTGGAATACTCTAGTGCATGGGAGTGGAGCTTAAAAAGATACAAAAATGAAGGAGAATACATAGAGAAAGTTGGATGAGGAAGGATCACAAAGCATTGTCACAAACTAGGAAAAATGCATAGTTCTTTCCATGAGCAATCATGATGGAGATGAACAAAAAATATTGTATTCCTATTTTTATACTAGAAATTGGCTAATTAATAAAGTAAGAGAGGACTACTATTGACACTTATCAAGTTGGAGTTTTCCTCCCAAATTAAGAATTATCTAGGTGAAAAAGTATGAAGAGTGTTCAATTTATTGCTTGCAGTTATGAGTGAGTTTAAGCTTAATTATAGTATTAGATTTGATTGAAAGTAATTATATTAATTATAATATTTATAATTTAATGTACTTATGGCCACAATCTCAACTATTTTTAGTGATTAAAAATCATTTTCGTATTAAATCATATTCAAACTCAAGGGAAAACAAAGTTAAATGGATTGCATGACATTGATAAGGTCTTTGGGTGATGTTAATTTATTTACAAAGAATACTAAGATAGGAACTTACTAATAGAATCAAGAAACCATAATGGGAGAGTTAAACATTAGGGTTTTAGCCTTAGAGAGCCATCTAAGTATGTGATGAAGTATCACCAATAGATAAAAAATCAATTCGAGCACCTATATGGACAACAAGCTCAAATGGTACAAAATTAGTCATCTATGAATGACCTAGTTTGAGCTTTGACAAAGAAATTTGGCATTGGAGATGATGGGGAAGAAGAAAGGTATGACCATGATTGCATTTGGGAAGAAAGAGAAATTGAGATAAGAGTTGGACTTACTCCATTTAAAGTTGAAACCAAGATTGAAATCAAAACTTTTGAGGCCAAATAGATACTAAAATGTTAGATACTTGTATCACACAAATGGAAGCATATTTTAATTTCCACACTATGAGTAAAGAAAATAAAAATAATTTACACATTTGAAGATGAGTGGATATGATCTTATATGGTGGAAGAGTTATTTATCTTCATGGGAGAAGAAGAAGAAACTAATAACCTATAGTTGGGAAAGTTTTAAATATTTTCTACAAAATAATTTCTATCCAATTAGACATGAGATTGATAAAAAGTTAAAGTAGCTTTATTTTAGGCAAGAAAGCACTCAAAGTGTACAAGATTACACTATCAAATTTTGAAGGCAAGCCATGAATATCCTCACTAATATCTTGGTAGGTTGCATACCAACCTATAAAGGAAATCAGCACAACCAAGTACGCTAATTTAGATGAGGCTTTTGTATTGGCACATTACATTGATGAAGACAATAGGAAAGGTGGGGGAGAGTCTTTTAAAAAGACAACATGAAGATAAGGAATTGTAGATACCTAAAATCACACATCCTAACCACATCCAATTTTATCCCATTCCATTGTTCATAAACTTCATAGCATTAATTAAATAAATTTTAATGATTTAATAAATTTATTTATTTATCCTTTATACCCCTTTGCTTTATAGCTTGCCATTAATTCAATAAATTCAACACTTATTTAATTAAGTTCACCTTTCACATCCCCATCTTCAAAAAATTAAGTGCAATTATTTATTAAATTCTCTCAAAATCCCCTCTCAAATAATTAATTGACTAAAACCAATTTATTAACTAACTAATACTCTTGCACATTCCTAAGAAAGCGTGTTTAAGGCCATAAAATCTTCTCATCAAATCCTATCCATTCATTTCTTCAAGATCTTCACCCTTCACATGCCTAAAAAATATGACTTTTTGGACTTCTAAAAAGTACTTTTTTTATCCTCATCTTTTATCTCTTTGCAAGACAATCTTGAACACTCAAATTCCTTTAATTTTTTCCCTCTTCAAGTACACCAATCACAAGATGCCACATGAAAGCTTTTTCTTCTCCCAATTCTCTTAATCAATCTTTACCATTGATCTCTTAAATTGATTTCAACCCTTGATGAATCACCTATCCAATTTATAAATAGATTATCTTAGAATCCATTTCATGAGCCTCTTGAATGGAAAATAATGTTGTTGGTTTGAAGAGAAACCACATTACATATCTCAAAAACAAATCTATTGGAGCATAACCACAAATTTTGTGTGTACAACAAGGAATCATGGGCGACAAAACTTTAGTTTTATTTCATCTTTTGTTCAATTCCTTTGCTTAAATGGAGGTGCAATTAGGTGTAGAATAGGATTTTAATGTTTTGTTTGAGTTCTTATTTTACCTTTTAAATATTTAATGTTCACAAGAACAACCAAGAGAGAAGAACATTAAAAAATTTAAACAACACTATTGTCCATAATGGAAAAGAATCAAAGAATAATTGTTCACTTTCCAAGATTGATGGTCAGGTGGATAATAAGTGTTGGGTGGATACACACCAAGTTTCACCCTAAAAATAGGCCTAGGGAGAGATCAAATAAATTCACATGTAGATGATAAATTAGGTTGCTAGCCACAAGGACCATCATGAGTGAATAAGAACAAGAAGTAGTAGATAAAATATTTATTTTTAAACTCTAAGTGAATTCAACAATGGTAAGAGAACTTATAGATCTCAGTTCTCAATGTATTTTAATTTGAATGGATATAGTTAAGAAGATTTATTTGAAAATGTATGATTACCCTAAACCTCATCCATTGTATTAGGTTAAAAGGGTCTAGAGGTTCAAGTTAGCAAAATGTACAAATTTTAATCCAATATAAATCCTTAATGTTTAGATGGAATAGAAGTGAATATGATTTCCCTTAACACATTTGACATTGTACTTGGAACTCTATGTTGTATGTGTGAGATGCTTTATTCACAATAAGGAAAAAACCGTATTAATGGGTCAAGCATGAAATCAAATTCATTGTTAAAAGACACCAAAGCAACATACACATAGCTATGGTAAGTTTCAACCAAGTTCTTAAGCTCATACAATAAAACATTTTTTATTATCCTATTCTTCTAAAAGACTAGCAAATAAAAGAGTTCTTAGAGTAGGTGTGATACATCCCAACACTTTGCCATGTGGATCCCCCATAGTGTTGGTATGGAAGAAGTATGACTCATGAAGAATGTATATAGATTACCATGCTCTCAACAAAATCACTATCAATAACTAATATCCTCTCTTAAGGAAAGATGAATTGCTAGACCAACTGTAGCATGCAAATTATTTTATGAAATATGATCTAAAATAAATATTATTAAGTGAGAATGGAGGGAAAACCACTTTCAAGACTAAATAAGGTTTGCATGAATGACTTGTTTATTTTGGTTCATGCACTACACCAAATTAATTTATATGTTTAATGAATGATGTGTTGAGAAAGTTCATAGATACATGTGTTAGTGTATCTATATTATATTTTATATTTAGTGCAACATGAGAGGAGCATTTGATGCATTTGTGATAGATTTTATGTATTTTAATTAAAGCACCTATTGTGCAACTTGAAGAAGTGTGAATTCATCAAAGAATTATTGATATCTTTAGGTCATGTGGTTGGAGAAGTTGTGTTGAAATTAGATCTCACAAAAGTGGAGGCTATGAAGAGTTGACCCATGCCAATGAGTGCCATAGAAGGAAGGAGTTTTATAGATGCTACACAATATATATGTAAGTTCTCATTCAAACCTTCTCTTTGATAGCTTCCCCTCTACATTCAGCTACAACATTAGGTAAACACTTTCATTTGAGCATGATCTGCATGGTAAGGCTTTTGAAATACTCAAGGATAAAATTTATATTGTTCCAATGTTAGCCCTACCCGATTTGTAGCTACCCTTTGAGGTTGAGATGGATGCTAGTGACTATGCCATGTGAGTTATCTTGTTATAAGGTGGTAAATCAGTATGTTACCATTTAAAGGTATGGTATTTAATCCAAACATTCAAAAAATAGAGACACTAATTACTTGACAAACAATAGTTGTGCAAATGGACCACAAACCTTTATAAGTTGAAAAAATTAGGACACAATAAAAGGATGAGTTATCTACAACAATTTCATCTTGCGATCAAAGAAAAAAAGGGAAGTATAAATATACTTGCAAACATATTTTCTAGGCCACTTATTTAAAAACCCATATCAGCTCTACCTGCAATCATATAGTTGGAGTCATTTTCTAGAGAGGGCTATGAATAAGAGTATGATAAGAACATAGATTATGGGAATATGGTATTACAAAAGAAGGGGTGAATTCTAATTTAAAGAAGGGCTACTGTATAGGATTGAAAAACCATGCATGCCAAAGGCATAATGCATTCTACTTACAAGAGAGACACATATGTCCAAAGTGATGGGTCATTTTGGTGTTTGAAAAACAATGAATTATTTATAAAGGTATGTGTATTGGACATAGATGCAAGTGGAAGTGGTAAACTACATTAGAGGATGCAAGTTATGTTACGCATGCAAATACAAGATACAAAAAGGAATGTATACACCTTTTCTAGTACATGGGAAAGTGTTTCCATAGATTTCATGATTGAATTGGTAGATATCAAGCATGGAAATGGTAGTTTATTTGTTGTGGTGGATATGTTGAAAATGATGCACAACTTATCCCACATGCAAGAAAATAATAATTAAGAGACAATAGATATGTTTTTCAATTGAGTTTGGGAGCACTATGGGCTACCAAGATTGATTGTATCTGACATGGGTGCTAGTTTTGTTAGAAATTTTTACACTATTTTATTAGAGAAGATAAATACTAAGCTCAAAAAGATCATAAAATTTTACCCATAATTAGATGGATAAATGGTGATGGTGAATTAGACATTGGTACAAATCATATGTGGATACACCAATAGGATTTCAAATACTTGGGATGAATCTTTGTCATATATTTAGCACTCACACAATAAAGTAATGTATTCCTCCATAGGTTGGATACCATTTGAGGTATGTTTGGGATATCTACCAACACACCCACTAGATATTGCATTTAAATGATACGGTGTGTAATAAGGATTTAACTCAAAGGTGAAAAAACAACAAGATTCATTGAGAGTATTTGTGAGATCCAACTTAAGGAGAAGATGAAACATAAAAGATATAGTTGGAGGGATAGGAGAGATATGATCAACATTTTGTGTAGCATGGTCTCAAGGTTGGAGAGAAGGTGTGGAAATCCCTATATAAAGAAAGGATACAAGTACATACCAAGAAAACCAACCCTCTAAGGTATGACAAATTACAATATTAGAGGCAGATGGAGAAAACACATATAGGATGGATCTTCATCCTTACATGAAAATCCACTTAGTTTTTCAATTGTGGACATATTCAATTATATGAACCATCCATGTTGGATGGAGGAGAAGAAGGTTTGGTGCTACCTTTAATGGAAGACCTAGTGCATGACAAGAGGGAAGTTGTCCCTAAATATGTGGTACTTCATTGGAAGCATGGATAGATAAAGAAAGTGGTCCATGAGACTTGACAAGTGTAATTAAAAGGAAAAATTATGGACAAAGCCTTTTGGTACTCCAAAGTGAAGACGGGGACATTGTTTCCTCATCTTGTGTCTTATTAATTTTTTGATGGACCAAAATTATTTCTTGAAGGGAGGTATAATCTAAAAAGGATCAAGGAGGTCTATAGGATTATAAGTTTTGATTGGTTAAAATTTGGACATTGAAAAAATACGCATTTTATCATAAGTAAAATCGTCAATTTAGCAAGGGGAAATTCTATAATTAGCAACAGTCAATAGTAAAAATACTAGTATGATTTTGTATATTCATAGAGATACTAAAATCGACCAGGGTGATTTTAAAATTGTCATGATGATTCTAAAGTTGATAGTAGTAGCTCTAGTAAATGTTGGAACATGTTTGTTGTTGCTCTAAAATATTGACCTATTAATGCCCAATACAAACACCAAAGATAAATGGATCCACATGAGGTGGTTAGTCCATGTCCCAAATCTGAAGGGAGACACTGGCGATTAATCCAACAATCCCTCCCTCAGTGTCACTCGAGGGGATTCGAACCCATGACCACGACTTTGATACCATTTTTTGGAACACGTTTTCCATTGCGCCAAAAGATCAATTTGTTAACGCCTGATACAAATGCTAGAGATAAACAGATCCACACGAGGCGATTAGTCCATGTCCCAAATCCAAAGGAAGATGATAACGATTAGTCCAATAGTAAAAATGTTTTCATTCTATCATGTGAAGTGATAAAATAAAAAGTAGCTAGAAAAGCCATATTCTTAGGTTCTATGATGGTTAGGCTACTCTAGTGCACAAGAGTAGAGGTTGACAAGATATAAAAGTGAAGAAAAATACATAGAGAAGATTGTTGGACTAGGAAGGAGCAGAAAGCATTAGTACAAAATAAGAAAAACACATAGTTTGTAGCATGACTAGTCATGAAGGATAGGAACAAAAAACAATTGTATCGATGTTTCTATATTAGAAATTTGTTAATTAATAAAATAAAGTGGGACTATTGTTGGCACTTATTAATTTGGGTTTGTACTCCCAGATTGAATTTTTTTAGTTGAAAATATATAGAGTGTGTTGAATGTGTTGCTTGCATTTACTAGTGAATTTAACTTTAATTGTAGTATTAGATTTGATTGAAAGCAATTAGATTAATTATAATTTTAGTAAACAAATGTGTTCACAGCTACAATCTCAACTATTTGTAGCAATTACAAAGCATACATGAAAGGTAAGTAGATTAGAGATAAGCCACATTGATAGATAATGAATTACGATAAAAATATAAATTACGAGAGTTCTTATGTAAGTCCATACTATCCTCATGTGAATTAGTTCTAAAAAATTATGTAATGGAAGCATTAGCCAAACTAGGAAAAAAGTCTATAGCAAGCAAGATGAATAAAACCATTATAAATCTCTACCACTTTGGTACAATATAAACTCACTAATCACGAAAATATCATCATCTATATTGATAATTAGCAAGTAAAAATAACTTCACATATAGGGATGCATCACTGGGCCTATCATAATCATTTATAAGTTCTTCACTAAGGCTTATTATGTCATCATGTAATCTAGAATAAGGCAACAAAGAATCAAAGAACCACAAAAACTTAGTTAATAATCATCAAGGAATAAGCTATCACAATGTAAAGAAGACTATGAGAATGACAATTATCCTTAGATTCAACATGAGATGAAAAGAATGATCATCACTATACTCAGCATCATTTATGAAAGATATATTCATTTAAAGCACGTGAATCTATGAACATAAGAACATGATATGTACAGGAGATATCATCAAAAGCTACACTAGTATCATGTATATAGGTGAATCACATGATATATCCTTTTTAGAATAAGGTCATCATGGTCACCAGACATAGGATAATCATTAGGTCCATTCATATATGACATAAGTATATTTAATAAGTATGGATGAGTACTCATCAACTCCATGGAGGGATTGTTTAATGATGACATAAGCATATCTAATAAGCATGGATGAGCACTAATCAACTCCATGAAGGGAGAAATAATTCCTCCATGGAAACACATCCTTATCCTTGTAAAACTGTGAGTATGGGTAAGTGCAAAAAGTTGGGTCCACTTTTTGGTCAAAAGGTGGAAGCATTTTTCTTGAAAATCAAAGTTTGTCATAGTTGAGGTAACAATTTGAAGCACTTACCCATAGATTATTAACATGATGTATTATGTATATTAAGTGCAAAATATGTATATTTTTGAATACACAAATGACAAAAAATATTTTTGTATAGAATGTACAGAAAGTGTCTTTTAAAAAAAGTATGCTGAAGGTCAAAACATGCATGTGTACAAACAAAAAAAGTAGTAAATGAAAGCATTTCTCACAATACTTTTACAAAAAGATGCATATGGTGCTAAATTTTAGTCAAAATACTTTTTGTAATTTTTTAGTAAATATTTTTAAATTAGTTTTTTTTACCAAGATTAAGGTGTTTTTTTAAAACGGGGCGGTGGGTCTAGCTCGATTGGCTAAAGCATCTTGTTGCAGGCAAGAGGTCACGAGGTCTAGTCTCCCCACCGTCCCCTTGGTACCGGAGGGCGTGTCGTGCCAGCGTCATCGATCATGTGAAAAAAGTTTATCAGGCACACTGCAGTTTATAGGGGGGACGAATACCCGACCGATTCCTACAGTCTAAAAAAAATAGGTGTTTTTTTAAAACACCTCATGTACAACCAATTTGACCTAAAAAAATTGTAACATCAATTTTTTTCATCATGTGGATAATGATGTCTAGATTGTTCAACCATAAATTATTTTTCAAAAAAAATCAAATTAATAGTTATTAAAAAAAATGTCATTTCAAATTTATGAAGATTTTTATTTAAAAAATACTTAATAAATAGAAAAATATGTTCAAAACTAAAAAAAATACATATTTGAAAACTAGACATTGTCAATTGTAATGGATTTTATTTATGTCCATTTTTAAAAAAAGTCATTAACCATATTGCCATAGTCCATTCCTTTTGAGAATTTATCTAGATTTTTATTTAAGAATTAATTAATGAATAGAAAAATATGTTAATCTCTATTTTAATATATTTTAAAATTATTCATTGTCATCTATAACGGATTTTAATTTCATCAAAAAATTCTTAAAAATCATCATCAACCATATTGCTAAAATATGTTCCTTTTATTTTTTTGTGTCTTGTGACTCTTCCCCTAAATCTGATTCTAAATCCTTGCACTTATTTATATCATCAAAGGAGAAAGATCTAAGATGATCTGTAAGGTAGGATATCCTAGGGTGGGATGGTGGGATAAAATTTACATCATAGTGTATACCCAAACCATAATCAAAAGGTATAAGCATATGAAAATCAAAACTGTAGATATTTTTAAAAATAAATGATAAATTAGAATAATATCAAATCTAAAATACCTTAAAATTAGTGAAGGTAAAATACTAAGTGTTAGAGTAATAGGTTGTTTACTTAATTATTTTAATCATGTTGATTAATTAATTAAGTCACCTTTAATTTATTTCACTTAAGCTAAACTTAGGAATCTTTATTTTGCATTATGAAATTAATCATGTTGTCTTGTTCATTATGATCTTGACACTTGTCACATGCTAATTTAATCCTCATCCTAGGGTTCTCATCTTTAGGGTATTGATCTCCTTTCTTAAGGATTGATCTCTTTGTAATTATTAACTTCTCAGGTAATGCATCTTTTGCTTCATGTTTGTAGAGCACCATTCTTGTGTCTCTTGATCTTCTTTGGTGATAGGTTATTTGCTTGCAGGTGTTCATTGGGATCTATGAGGTTGGATTATCAACTTCTACATGGTATCAAAGCTCCAAATCTACAAATATTCTTGTTCCTTTTTTGTGAGATCTTGCCTTGAAGCAGTTTTTCAATGCATCCAAGGTCAAATCAAACCTCTCCATTGAATCTAGAGTTGCCAGAATAGTCAAGATTGACCTTTGTTTTGTCAAATTTGGCTTTCGTTTGTTAGATCTGTGAGGGTTTGAAGAAAGGGATTTTATGCCAGATCCAAGAGGTGCCTAATTTTTTGTAGTGTTTTGAGCCCAAATGGACCTCACCATTGCATCCGGAGGGGCCAAAAACCCTAAAAACCCCTGTCAAATCATCAAATTTGGTGAAGTTGACATCTGAGGCAAAAAAAAAATGTCTCCAAGCAGATACTGCCTCACCTACACGCATTCCGAAGTATTAAAAAAATTCATAACAAAAAAAATATTTTTTTCCTTGCACGAAATTTTTCAAAAAAAATCAATTTAAAAAAAATATATTAAAAAGCCCTTTTTTTGGGCATAGTAGGTTTTTTTTTATTATAAAAGTTTTTTTTTTAAAAGTGGGAAGGCAGATTTTTTGGTCTGTACCCACAAGGTACCTGCAAATTGCAAGCCCTATGGGCCAGCCCCACTTTCCATCAATGGTGGCTATTAAGACCACCGCCCGGTAGTTTAAAGCCACCGATGGTGGCCTTAATACCACTGGCCCGACGACATTAACTATGTTGTTACCCTTTTTTTATTAATTTAAAAAAATAATAAAAATTATTAATATCAATTTTTTTAATTTTTTTTTTTCAATAAGCCGAATTGTAAAAATGTTGTGACAACCATATGGCCATCAAATTTAATGCATTGGTTGTCTTTTTTTCCCTTTAAGAGTTGTTTTCTTCCAGAGGCCATAACTTTTGCCCATGGTGTCAAAATTGGGAAAACGAGATATCGTCAGAAAGAGGACTCAGAGTACTTTCCAGTGGTGCAGGTATTCTTTGGATATTTTTTCTCTGGTTCCTGCTATTTCCACTCAAAGTTGGATCTTCTTTTCTAGAGTTGCCTTCAGTGTTTTTGGCATAACTTTTGCATACGATGTCGAAAATGGGCAAACAAGATATCGTCAGAAAGCTACTTCCAAGCTCTTTGCAGTGGTGCAGGTGGTTTCTAGATTTTATTTTTTTCCATAAATCCTTCTTCTCAGCTGTAGTCCTTTTTGGACCTTATGGTTTCACATTGCATGTATTTATCATCTGTAAACACACTGAAATAAAGTGCCTCAACTTTGTATGTGTAGTATTGGGATTCTTGCACATCACTTTGTGCCTTGTTGTACCCGCATTATGATATAAAGTGCCATTGGGTTTGATGTTTTCCTTTGTTTTTCCTTCATACCTTTCTCATGCGTATGTGACTTTTGTTTCCACATCCTTTCTATCTGCTTATACTTTCATGATTGCACCTTCAGATGTTCTTGGTTCCTCTTCATGCACTACTTTCAGGTATTCAGTTTCAATGTACCTGCCACACCTCTTCCTTGTCAACATTATGGGGGGGTTTCTACTGTTGGATTTAATGCTTCTTTGGTTTTGTGTTGGAGTGAGCTATGTATGCAGTATTTGTTCTTATGTACTAGGCGGATGTAGCAATTGTTACCCATGCATTTTAGTGAGATGGAGAACTTACCATATGGACACTCTTGCATTCCTGTTTTCCAGCATTTCAGCAATTATTATATGACAGTGTTTGCAACTTCTTCATGCTTCAGTGGTGTTTTCCATGTTCATCCTTTGTTCCTATCTTTTGGGACAATTTCTTCTTGATTGGAGGCTTCTTTGTCCTTCACTCTTGTTTGGAGGCTTGTTAGTCCTTCACTTGTATTTCTCTCTTTTGGAGAGGAGTTTTTCCTATGAGGTTTTCTCCTTTTCTCCTATTTTGAGAGATCTTTTACATTTGTACATGGGTGCCTCATCTAGCCTAGTTGTCAGGACCCATCTTTGCTTTCATGCATTTTGTCCTTAGTTTTTTAGCTTCTCCCTAAGTTCATCTTAAGGTGGGGAGTTAGAGTAATAGTTTGTTTACTTAATTAATTTCATCATGTTGATTAATTAATTAAGTCACCTTTACTTTATTTCACTTAAGCTAAACTTGGGAATCTTTATTTTGCATTATTAAATTAGTCATGTCGTCTTGTTCATTATGATCTTGACACTTGTCACATGCTAATTTAATCCTCATCCTAGGGTTCTCACCTTTATGGCTTTGATCTCCTTTCTTAAGGATTGATCTCTTTGTAATTTTTAACTTCTCAAGTAATGCATCTTTTGCTTCATGTTTGTAGAGCACCATTCTTGTGTCTCTTGATGTCCTTTGGTGACAAGTTATTTGCTTGCAGGTGTTCATTGGGATCTGTGAGGTTGGATTATCAACTTCTACACTAAGGTGAAATCCTAGTGCACAAAAAATGTAAGAAACAAACTTTCCCATGGGTTAATGTAGGCTAATCTAATAAGATGCATTCACTTAAGCATAAATTAACCTAGAATAATTAATGAATTGGAGAATGATATTATGAATATGTGTAACACATTACATGCAAGAATATAAATAGAAACAAAGGTACTTAGCTCTATGATCAAAGAATGCTAAAAAAGTGATGTGTATAATGAATCTAATATATCTTAATAGGCATTGGGTGTCCAGGGTGGACGTGAACATAGCTTTCGGTTTTGGCTTGTTTTAGTCACATCAAACCTTCTAAATTAGGGTGTTCCTTGCTTGGTTTATTTTTATTAGTTCGAAACTTCTGGAGTTGGTTTAGTGGCATGTTGGGCTCAGTTCCCAACACGTTACCCTTGTTCTGTTCGCGGAATAAATTGCCATTACATTGATTATGGTTCTAAGTTGGATACTGTATTTCTACTTATGCCAAGGACAGTTTTGCTTCGCCATACCGTATGCGATGTCTGACGGATCATTAGGGATTAAGTTTATGAAGTCAAAGCATGGGTTCTGCATTTTGGTTTTTGCCTTTGTGTTTTTGTTGCAGGGTGCGACTGGCAAATTCCTCAATGGAGAGACAGTCGAAGTTTTACCATTCTCATCTCGTCTGGATTCCTTCGGTGTTGATACTCCTGTTTCATTAATGGCTACGGAGAGGCAAATTGCCTTTCGTGAGGTCATGGACCAGCGACTAAAGCGCATCTTGCTCATGGATGATTCGTTGCTGCTATGAAGATGGTCCTTGGTAAAGGACACTTAGAAAGGAAAGAATTCGCCCGCGACAATGCTCAAATTTCATCTCGTTTCTCGCCGTGCTCCTGGATCTTGATACCCCGAAGACAGTGGCCATGGAATTGATGGTGCGAATGTTCCAGGAAGACTTGCTTGGCGGCCTCGAAATGACTTTGAAGGCGGCTTTTATTGGTAAGGGTATCCCGCGTCCTGCAGACCTAGCTTCCCTATGGGAATCTGATGAAGCGGTCAAGGTTTATCCTTTTCTTCTAGATCTCAAAGGACCCGCATTATCACGGCACTGAAAGCTTGCAGATGTGGCAGTGGAGTTTCTGAAACGAAAATTGAAGATAGTGCCGGTGGATGGTGGCTGGAAGGTTTCATTTGTTTTGCAGAGGTAAACGGTTTCTGGTGAATTAGTGGGGTATTTGTTGTTGCCCGTCTGGTTTCTGCTAGCTCTTGTCTTGGTAATCTTCGAACTTGAGCTATGAGGTTAGGCCTATGTTTTATCTCATTAAACTGTATGGAGTTCATCCTTGTTAATGGTTAGCCTAGTGTAAATTTCTTTAAATATCTATGGATCAAAAGAATCTAATATATCTTAAAATCAAGAACATACAATAAAAAATTAGTATTTTCCTTCAAATTACAATATTCTACTTCAATTATGTAGGGATGAACCTTAATATTAGGGACAAGTTCATGGCCGTGAATTTTTCTTGTACTTACAAACTTATCCTGTGCAATTTGTAGCTCTCTATGTTTCACTTCACCAAATTATACTTAGTTTTTTTTCATGTCTTCTAGTATTTGAAGCTATCTATAAATACCTTGGTAGGGATGTTGGTATGTCATAAGGGGACATGTTCTCATAGGTCAACCTATGGAAATGTGTACAAATGATCAAAAGAAACAATCTTTAACCTTATATATGTTCCTATAAATGCTTGTGTACATCTAGATTTCTTAGATTTCTTTTAGTGCACTAATTTAAGTGTGAACATGTGAATAGATCTTAGATATATTTGATGATTAAATAAATGCATCAAATTCCTTTTACTAGGACACAATTAGTCAACCCTTGAAGGGAAAGGTTTGAATTTGATTTTTTAATTTTTTAATTCTAAATATTTACATAAGTAAATAATTTGGGACATGGATATAGAGAATATATAGGGATGTGCAAACCTAGGGGTAAGATAAGGGGTAGGTGTATAGAAGTGTGTGAACCATAAAAATTGGGATATGAGATAAATTCATAAGAAAATGTCTAGGTGGTAGAGGGCAAGGGTCTCAATTTTGCATAAAATTATGTCATTTATCATTATATATTTATTTTAAAATTGTTCCCCAAAACAAACACAAAGTTAATTGAGAAATAACATGGATATGCAAATTTTATCATTACAATAGTAATAAAATTGTAGCTAAAATTTCTTTTTAAAAAGGAAAGATTTAATAAAAAAAAATTATCATTTTTCAACTATTTATTAGTAGGAACACAAATCAAAGATGATAAATAGTCAACCTTATTTTACTAAAAACTAAAGAATATTCAATACTCCTTAAAAATGCCATTTTGTGATAGTGTTGAATCCTTGTTTTTAAGTAGTAGAGATGAATTTTCAATTTTGTGATCATGTTGGATCTCTCAATAATTTATGAAAATTTTTAACATGAGATGATAGTCAACTCTTAATTTATACAATGTTAATACAAATTACCTCATAAAATTTCATTTGGGATTGATTTCCTTTATGTTTTTCATTTACATGGTTTTAAACATTTATTTAAGATTGAATCTGTCCATGTATGACATTATTGAGAATTCTTATGTATTAGCCTCATTAATTTTAAATACCAAATATTTTACTATATTGGATAAGATTAGTTATATTATTAATAAACATAATACATCTCTATATGTGTTGTGTAAGTAGAATTTATGTATTTGGTGTCTTTTTTTGTTTGATTTTTTATCTCACAAAAAAATTATACGAAACACATAAAAATGGTTATAAATGAGTCTCCCAGTTTTGTTGTCATATTTTATTCACTCATTTGTCTATAGTATGGTAGAGAACTTAGTAGATGAGTGTGCTTCAATATTTGTTATGATGTTGTGTAACAATGGTCTTTTTCACCTTTACTTATTATTTGTAAAGTTAAGGTACCAATAGTTGTTTTTTATCTAAAAATAAACAAAAATTATTCATTTTCAGAAGTCACATCAAAGAAACAACCAATCATATAGTGACACATAATGTAATCGAGAATACATTCTTTGATACACATGTTTTGATTTTTTTTTATGTGGTTTTAGACAACTTAGCGAAGACAAAGTTGACATGGTCACTGTAAGATAAGGAGGATTCGCTGCTCACAAGTCTTTTTGTTCTCAAGAGAATCACAGGGAGCAAACTGCCCTTAACTACCTCAAGTGTTGTTGAATGAAGAAATTGCAAAGGTCATACAAAGGATAGCTATTCAAGAAGACTACTTCAGAATCTGAGATAGTAGGGTTTCAAAATATTTGCCTCAGAAGGAGTAGCTCTTGGCTAGAGGACTACAACATGGTATCAGAATGCCAGTGCAACACGTTGGAGTCCAAAGAATGCCCTGGCGCCTAAGGCAAGAAAATAACCAAAACCTTGAACAAAAATGCTAAAATCCTACTGTTGTTCTCAAATCCAAGGTCTATTTGATAGGATAAATGAATAGAAAGTAGAAAATGATATAAAATACAAAGGATGGCCAAGGATAGACTTACAAATAGTTATGCACTTGAACCTTCCTTCATGCCTCACTTCAAAAAATTGCACATAAGATGAACGAGGAAAAATGTTGGGGATGTTTCAGGTATTTCCACAGTCAAACCCTTGTTTTGGTGTTCCCACCTCCATAAACAACCAGATAGATAAAGTGAGTAAAAAAATAAAGAGTGGTGAAAATAATCCCCACTTGAGAAGGAAAACCCACACCACAAAATAACAAGTAAACAAATTATTCTATTCACAAATAGATAAGAACAAGAGAGTGTTACCAATAGTCCTTAGCCCCCTCTTAAATGCACAGACACATTGTTGAATGCTGGCAAGAGAGATTTGGTTGTTGGAGGGACCTTAGTCTGGAAGAGATTCGCTTGTCGAAGTAATATTACAAGAAGAAGCGAATAGAGTAAAAATTGGAAGAAGTGCTAGAATCAGAGAGAACCCCCAAAATGAGAGCAAGAAAGGGAGTTTTGTTACTGCAAGGGCGGGAGGAGCCATTACACTTGAAAATCTAACTGCATGGACACGTGTCATGAGTCAAGATTCTGATATTCCTCATTTCAAACTCGTAAAATCATCAGGATGCTAGCACGCCGCACAAACATCTGTGTGTCGTGCAGGCGTCCATCTCATTAGTTTTTGAGAAATGAGGTGGCAGACCATTTTCACTTCATCATTGGTTCTCATGGGGTTGGAATCGTGAAATTCCAACCCATGAGGTTCTTATCATAAATGCGCTTAGGAGTAATAAATGCAAGACATAGTGTGAAAATGTGAAATTGCCCCTAGGGTGAAATTTTGCGACATTATACATTAATGATACCTAGATACACAAACAATAGCTTTAAGCTCTTAACTATCAAAAAATTTACTTCCATTTTTTTTTATTCAAGGGGTAAACGCTTTTGAACCAGAGCTATGAACCGGAATACAACCATTCAACAATACCACCCCAATGGGGTTTGAACCTTGGTGGCAAGAACAACAATGCCACCTTTAAACCATCACACCATGCCAATATTGGAAAATTGACTTCCAATTTCAAAGCTTGAAAAATACAAAATTAAAATATACAATCACTAAATTCTCTCCCTAATAAACCTTATCATATTTTCTTCTTTGAAATCAAACATTACTTGTTTATATTCAAGATACATGCAAGGTTTGTACAAATGGTACATTGTTACTTTGGTATTTTCGCTTGTGTAAGATGTTTTACTCAATATGCCATTGAAAATATTATAAATTAGTTTTGAATTTTATATAGCATATTTTTCCTTAACTTTTCTAATTTGAACTTTGTTTTTGTTGATTATTAGTCCTTGTTTATAGGGTGAAGAACTTGTATTTTTATACTATCGTCTTGAATATTTATTTTACTTCATAAAATATGCAAAGAAGAAAATTAAACTCATTTTTTAATTATTATTTTTATCCATTTAATAAACCAAAAAATGATCACTTTCTATTTTCAATAAAAAATTTAAATTTATTCTAAAGAGTTCTATTCATCCATGTATTATTTTTTTGTTGTTGAGATTTTCATATTTTTATTAAAAAATAAATAGCTTAAAAAGTTGTGTTCAATAACATGATTCAAAAGGAAATGTTTATTTTTTGTAAGGTTGTAAGTATAGTCATGAAATGCATAGATCACAAAAATTGTCATGTGTAATAGGACAATTGAATACCTCAAATATTTTTGGTTTATGGATAATTTTCACAACAATTTTATAAAGCTCTATGGTGGCACATAGGCATATAGATGGTCTTATGTAAGATTCATGGGGGAAACATGCTACTAGTTTGTGCTCATGCATAGATGAAAGTGTCCAATGTGTGTCAAAAAGAGGCCAACACATGTATTAATCCTAAGCATTGCAAGCACAATTGTGTATGATAGCCAAACTCCACCTCTCAACATAGTTGCATGAATTGTCTGTTGAACACATCAATTTACTGGGAGGGGATGAATCGGTATACTTTAAAATTTAATCCCAATTAATAACTTTCAATGCTAAGTTAAACCGATTAAGCATTCACCTACTTAATCAAAACATGAAAGAAGATAAAAAACCACACAAGAACACACATGACACCAAATTTACGTGGAAAACCCCACAAGGAAAAAACCATGGTGAGAAATGCTACTAGGACCTATTGTCCTAATCTAGCCTCACAAGTAAATAACAGTTTATAATTTGATTTTTGGCTACAACCTAAGGAAGCAACTACTCCCTGACTTGTTTTTAGGGATTGAAACCCAATGAAACTAATACTCCCTAATTGAAAGAAAGAACAATTGAAATATGGTTGACATTATGGCTTCAATAACTAATACTCATCAATTTTTCTCATTAGGTTTATAGTGGATCTTGTCACACTCTGCTCATGTACTCATACATCTTTGCACACTTCCATCATCATCTTCACATCTTTGATATTCAATATATATCATATGTACACTTGCAAAATACAAATTCAGTTGGCCATACATAAGAAATTACGAAACGTGTAACAGGTCAACCTACATCTTTATTGGTGGTATACAAAAATGTTAAGACATTATTTAAAATTCTTCCAGATGAGTTGGCATGACTCATATAAAATCTAAAAACACTTCTTAGACTTCGCTCAACCATAAACTTGTGGCACACATCACCAACACCCAAATCGGTCATAACAAAAACATATCTTCACAAACTGACTTGAGAACTTTGTGCAGTACTAGAAACAAGATAGATCTTCATACACTTTAAACCATAGAAACTATGAGACATTTAGAGTGTCCACATAAACACATACCACTAATATGTACAATCTTCTATTGACGCAAGCAAATAAACATATGTTTTGATAAAGGATAGGCATCCAGAACCAATTGAAACACTTTGCTACTTTAAATCTAAACTTGCAGAGCACCAAACCACTTGAATCCTCAATATAGCATGCATTGGGAATCACTAATCATGTCCTAAAAATTTCATGGACAAAACATCACATTCAGAGGAATGTGGAGCATTCTAACAAGCCTTCATCACCACTTTGCACTGCCAGAGCACAAATCGAAACTCTGTCACTTGTAACTTTCACTATAGAAGGTATAATGACTTGAAATATTGAATACAACACCTTCACATCTCTATTTACTTGGCATCTAAACCACATGATTAAATCTTGCATTGCAGAAGGATGCAAACCAAAACATTGTGTCATTGCCTTAGGATATGTACTATGAATGCCTACAACTTTTGTAACTTTTTACTAAGTGTGGTACACCAAACTAGAAAGATATTAATGTAGAAATATTTTAAACACATTAGGACATGTGTACCCACCTTTACATCATGCTTAAACAATAAATTGATCCACTCACTGCAATGCAGACTTGCACCAATTGATATCTTTGCATATCAACCATCTCTGGAGCATATACAATCTTCAACACACTTTTGACATCAATGATAACTAATCTTATCAATATGAAACAATATCCCCCTTTTTCATTTGATGGAAAAACAATATGCAACAATATGCAAAATTTCTCTCTCCCCTTTGACATCAAGGGCAAAGGGAAACAATAAACTTTCTTTGTACAAGAAAAAACTCTACAAGCTCCCCCTTAAACTATACAAATTTTACTCCCTCTGGGATGAAGTTTGATTACTTCATCAAAAAATTATCCTTCTATCTATTCCACATATGAATACAACGAAAAAAAAAGAAAACAATATCTTACATCCAAGCTCACTTGGATGGTAGAATATTCTTGTAGATGGACTTGATTTGAACTAGGTTGCTATCCCATTGCTTCTTTGCAGTGATTAAGGTCTGGACTTGAAAATTTAGTTGCACATATGTATCTTCTACATCTTCCAAAGAAGATGGTGCCTGATATTTCTGTATCACACCATTAGCCTCTATCAAGAGTCTGATAATTGAATCCAACCTTAGGCTAACTACTTTTCTCAACTGTTTCACCTGAACTTTGAATTGCGCCCTTTGATCTTGCAATTGTTGTATTTGGAAGTGCAAGCTTTCCACTTGTGCCCTAATGAAACCATCACTATCTTGTACCATATTATATGATGCAACCACATTAGTGATCTACATTTCAATTGCACTAATTTGATCCTTAATACTTTTTGTTGCATTTGGCCACTTTAGACAAAAAACATATAGAACCTTGGCTTCCTCTAAGAACTTTTAAATGTCTTGGATATAGGATTGCAACTTGGCCAAAGTGTTGTCACACTTTCCGGAGGCATCATTCAGTCTCCTTTCATTCAAATTTTGTTCAACCTTCTTTTCCAAATGAGATGAGTGAGTCTCAAAATACTCCATTAATTGCTTCACCTATTGTGTAGGGGGCAATGATGAATCTCTTTTTGCATCTAACAACTTCTCTTCCAACACATCTACACTCTCCACTTGTTGTTCTAACAATTCTTGCCTTGTTGTGGAGTTAAGTATATCTCCAAGCTTCATTTTGTGTAGGGGAGACATACCATACAAGTTAACTTGTCCATTAGAAGTAGGAACATGCAACAATTGAGGAGATACCACTGGTTGTATCTACATTTCCTATGCCAAAAAATCTTTCATAGAGTCCACCAGATAGGAATATGTTTTCTCTTCTTCAGCATCCTTCTCCTTCTCGTCCTTTTCTTTCTCCTTCTCCTTTTCCTTCACCATACCCTTTTCCTTCTCCATCTCCATACCAGAGACATCCTGCTCTATTTGTTGATCAGAGGGACCTTCTTCTTGTTGTCCAAAGACAATTTGTTCATTTATATTCTCCAAAGGGGGAATATTATTAGTTTCATGCTTTTTCTGAGGCTCTTGTACATTCATTTCAACATCAGTATCATGCTTCTCCTGTGCAACCACATAAACTTCAGTTTCCATTTCATCAATGATCTTCTTGGTAACTTCTTTAGTTTCTAAAATCTTCTTTCTTGCATCATCATCCATTCTCATTAAAAGATCTTTCCTTTGCTTAGTGTGAAGCTCTTTTTCTTGTCTCTAAACAATCTTTTCTTTCTCTACTTGAGATACAAAGGACCCAACATTGTTTATTGCATGTTCTCTCATTTCATCATATACTTTGATTGCATTTTCTCTTCTCTATCTCAGAGCCTCAGCTAGGTTGTTTAGATCTTTATCAACAATTTCATTGAAGTACATGTTATGTTTGAGCACATATGAAATGATAGCCCTTCCAACTATCTTCTAATCTTCTAGAGGGACATTTGGATGGAGCTCCATGGTTTTATTCAACAAACCAAAATTAACAATTTCATTTAAAATAGTTTCAAAATCAAGAGGCTCATATGTAACCTGAGGAGTTTCCTTTGATCCCTCCTTTTCTATCTTCTTCCCTTTCTTTTTCTTCTTAGAGGTGCCTTCATCCTCAACATCTTCTTCCTCTTTAGGTTCTTCCTCATCTATCTTCTTCCTCTAAGAATTCTACTTAGGCCTTGTATGCACAAATCTTGTGGCCTTCTTCTTTGGAAGGGTTACAAATGTATCTCTTCTTCTTGCACTAGATGTTTGAGTAGATCCAAAGGGCTACAAAGTAGATGTAATAATTGAGGTAGATCTACCAGACCTTCTTGTCTCTTTGTTGGCTTCCAAAGGAACAAAATTAGCCTTTTAACTCTTCACAAGGGCACCAAATATAGTCTTTGGAGGAAGACCCCATTCCTTGTGAAGCTTATCTCTGTGTTTTTCAAAATTCTCCTCTACATTCTTCTTATAAAACTTATCTATTATCTCATCATATGTTCTAAATCTCTCAATAGTTGTATCTTTTGGATTTTTCAATAGAATATCCACATATCCTTGTACATACTTAGGTTCAACCTCATAAGTCAATGTAGGAGTTCATGAGGTTCAAGGTTCAATAGCTTCCATATAACAGTGATGTTTATCCACCATGAATGTTACCCCTTTATTATACTTCGAGACCAAATATGATGGTATCATTTCTCTACTCTGCATCTTCGTTTGTAGATTCTTAAATAATTCCCAATAAAATGTAGTGTATGCTTGTTTATTATTTTGAAAACCTATCATATGATTTTTGATCTGAGTAGCTACCGAAAAGAACTTGTCCCATATCTTGCCTTTAAAACTGGGCAATTCATTCAAGAAGAAGAATGTAAGGCATATGATTAAAGAACCAAACCTAAAGTTGTAACCAGTTTCCTTTGTCCTCTTCAAGTTATCCATCAACTATTCCCTCAAAAACTCATAAAGGTCAAAATTAGCACCTTCCTTCACCATCTGATAAGCAACAGGGATTGTGATAGCGGTGGCAGAGCCTTCTTTGTTTGGGAAGTAAATCTTGTATGTAATCCCATAGAGGCAATATCAAACATTGGGATCAAAAATATCTTTTACAATTAGGGTTCTCTTATCAAACTTAGCTCTGGTAATTTCCATAACCCTTTCATTCTTTATTGATTTCAATATTGGGATTGGTCCAAAGGCACAAAGACCAGTAACTACCCTAATATCTTCTTTTGTGATCATGTGGGGCTTATCTAACCAAATTAACTCTTCATGAATGTGGCTTAAGATGATTTTTACCCATTCTTTGTTGTCGTAGAAGTTTGGAAAATCTTTCCAGATGTCTAACCCTTTCACAACAACATTTGCATACTCTGACTTGTACACACCATTCTCATTTAGCAATTCATGTCAAACCACTTTGAAACAAAATATGAAGTATGATCAATTTCATTCAATGGGGCATAAATTTAAATTCTTACATCTTTGAAGTATACCACATCCATAGGAACTTTAAAAAATGCACCATCTTTTTCAACCTCCATCACCTTGAAAGGAAAATTCTTGTTTTTTGCCTAGGTTTCTCCATAACATTAATCACCTACGCGGTCGCCATTGGTATTCTTCCTAAAATCTTTAAATTTTTGCTACTAGGGTTTGGTAGGAGCTCATATAGATAACTTTGAAAACTCTTCTCTCTTTTCCACTCACAAACACAATGCTTTTGAATGCAAATGAGATCAAATCATTCAAATGAAACATAAAATTCCTTCTATTTGCCCTAACTTTCCACCATAAATGTATTCATACTTGTTAGGTAAACCTTCTACTAGATTTCTTTGTGTCATCATAGGGATGAAAATATGCTCAACACACCTCCACACTTCATTCCTTTTCTCTAGAATCTTGACCAAAAGGTTCAATCTTACTCAGAAGGTCTGCACACCAAAGGAATTGATCCAACTCATCTTCTATGCTAAAATATTCAACACTTTTATCCTTTTTAGGGAGCTAAAGGATTTGTAAATGATAGCTCCCCCTAAGATAAGGCTCTATCTCAATTTTTCACAAGATCTTGTGCAAAATTCACAAGCATGATATCATCCTTCTCATTTTCATGACCTTGCTTCTCTTTCCAAACTTTTGTATCTCCCTTCTTTTGTTGACTTAGGGTTTCTTCCTTCTTTCGATTCTAAACAAGTGGCTTCACGAAAAAACTTCTACAAATTTTTTCTTTATGCCAAACCTTCTTGTAATTGTAGCACACAATGTTGTGTTGTTATTCCTCCTAATTTTAGTTCTACACTCTACAACCTTATGACCAAAATTGGCGTAGGCATAACAATATCCATGAAATGAACCATCATATCTTTAACGCACAAATGGTTTTGTACCCATGTAATCATTTCTTCTTTGCCTAGATCTAAAATCAATAGTCTTATGCCCAAATTTATTGCAAGAATAACAATAACCTTGAAAAGATTGAGTAAACCTAGTAGGGGCATGTTTTCTAGCAAGTGGACCTCTGAATCTTCTTTATCTCTAGATAGGAATGAATCCACCTTATTTCTTGCTATCTTGATCTATCTTTGTATCTCCGAAGGATTTCTTCTTAGGTTCTTCAGTGGAAGCTTTCTCCTCCTTTGTTTCAGACTTTCCTACAGATGCACTGGTTATAGGACTTTTTCCTTTTTCAAAACCAAGACCAGATTTTTATTTTGATGGCTTTTGAGAGTTGATCAATTCATCAAGAATTTCATAACCTCCTTTTAGATTTAAACCCTTGTCAATTTGTTCTTTTTATTTTTTCTAGTTTTTTCCTCAGGGAAACAATCTCTTCTTCAAGCTTTGAACATTCAACAGTTTTGTCAATGAGCTTGATATTCATACACTCTTCAATTATTTTGCCTTCTTCAACTTGAACTTTCAACTTTCCAATTTCCTTTTGTGATTTTTTAAGTTGGAGCTGAATCTCTTCATTCTTTTCTCTTTCTTCATCCAGATCATTTAGAGCAAAAATGAGCTCTCCTTCATAATCCATTGGATAGTCTTCTTTATTAAATTCAAATTCATATTCATCCTCCTCCTTCTAGAGTATTACCTATTTTTCCTAAGAGAACTTCTTCTTGGATATTGATTTATTCTCCATGTGTTCCAAATACAGGATCTACCTTTGCTATTAGGCAATAGCAAGGAACCTTGCTCTAATACTAATATTTGAACACACTATAATACTAAGAGAGAGGGGGGGTGAATCGATATGCTTTAAAATTCAATCCCAAATAATAACTACTGATGTTGAGTTAAACCAATTAAGCATTCACCTACTTAATCAAGAGATGAAAGAAGATAAAAAACCACACAAGAATACAAATGACACTAGATTTATGTGGGAAACCCCACAAGGGAAAAACCACGGCAAGAAATGTTGCTAGGAGCTATTGTCCTAATCTAGCCTCACAAGTAAATAACAATTTACAATTTGATTTTGGGAAAAAACCCAAGGAAGAAACTACTCCCTAACTTTTTTTTAGGGGTTGAAACCCAAGGAAGCTACTACTCCCTAATTGAAAGAAAGAACAACTGAAATATGATTGATATTATGACTTCAACCATTGATAGTCAACAATTGTGCTCATTGGATTTGTAGTGGATCTTGTCACACTCTACTAATGCACTCATACATATTCACACACTTCCATCATCATCTTAACATCTTTGATATTGAATATATATCATCTATACGCTTCCAAAATGCAAATTCATTTGGCCATAAATAAGAAATTATGAAACTTGTAACATGTTGGCCTACATCTTCATTGGCAGTATAGAAAAATGATAAGACATTATTTACAGTTCTTCCAGATGATTCGGTATGACTTATTCAACATCTATGAACACTTCTTAGACTCCTCTCAACCATAAACTTGTGGCACACATCACCAACATGCGCAAGTCGGCCACAACAAAAACATATCTTCACAAACTAACTTGAGAACTTTGTGCAATACTAGAAACAAGATAGATCTTCATGTGCTTCAAACCACAGACACTATGAAACATGTAGAGTGTCCACACAAACATATACCATTGATCTATACAATCTTCTGCTGGCACTACAAGCAAACAAACATATGTTCTGATAAATGATAGGCAACACTCTATTACTTGAAATCTGAACTTGTGAAGCACCAAACCACTTGAATCCTCAATATAGCATGAGTTGGGCATCACTAAACATGTTCCCAAAATCACATGACCAAAACATCATAGCTAGAGGAATGCAAAGCATTCCAACAAGCCTTCATCACCACTTTGCACTGCTAGAGCACAAAACAAAACTCTGTCACTTGTAACTTTCACTGCAAAAGGCATAATGACTTGAAATATTTAATATAACACCTTAACATATCCATTTACTTGTCTTTTGAACTACAAGAGCAAATATTACACTGCGAAAGGATGTGAACCAAAACATTGTCACTGCCTTAGGATATGTACTATGAATGCCTACAACTTCTGTAACTTTTTACTAAGTGTAGTACACCAAGCTAGAAATATATTAATGTATACATATTGTAAACACATTAGGAAATGTGTACCCACCTCCACATGATACTTAGACAACAAATTGATCCACTCACTGCAATGCATACTTGCACCAACTGATATCTCTACATATTAACCATCTCCAAAGCATATACAATCTTCAACACACTTTTGACATCAATGACAACCAATCTTATCAAGATGCAACATTGTCTATGTAAAGTTTTAAAATCATGACAAATAAATATTGTCTTTGAATTTGTTTCAAGTTTTGAAGGGGTTTTGTGTCAATGGAGATCAAAATTATTTTGATGGGAGTGTAACTGATAGAGAAATCCATTATTTTTTTGAAGTAATCTTACATTTATGATACTAATTGGGCCTTTTTTTTATTTCAAATTTATATTTGAATGAGTTGAATGATTCTCGAAATGAATAGAATATGCTTAAATTTACTGTACTTTGTAAATAAGTAAAACTCTTCCAAGGTCATTGTAATTATTGTACTAAAAGTTATTTGGATATGATTGAATTCATTACATATAAATTCCATATCTTAATGGGTAACATTGTTCTTGCAAATGGGAAGGAGAATATGATAGAGGTGTCAAGCAACAAGAAACTTAAACAACAAAAATGTAAGGTATAGATTTTTGTTAAAGAGAAAGGTTTGCATAACCATTGGTTCCACAATATTCTCCCATGGTGGTAGAAGAGGAATGGGGAGATTGTAACCTTTGTATTTTTCTAATTTTAATTTGTTTATGTAGACACCTAAAAATGTCCTGAGCATATCACACACCTATATAGGAGTGAATTTGTACCCCTTCTGTAAATTCCCCTTTTGCATCCCTTCACCTTAGAAAATCAAACCCGAAGGCGAAATTCCACATCACCCACCTTCCTTCCATCCACCTAGCACGTGTTTTGTGTGTCGATGGGGGAATTTTTGCCAGGGACACAAGCACGATGCGTAGACGTTAGTATGACATACTGTCGTCCCTGACAGATTCCTGCCTCTGGAGTTTGCAGGGATGTTACACTCCTCATTGAGGTCGAATTATAATACCTTTGTGCGACCAACCGACCCAAAAATGACTCCTCTTCCATTTTGGTCTTGAAAGGTATTCATTTCACACTCACTTCATTTCTTCAACAATTCTCTACACACTCACCCATCTTCAACCTTCTCTTAAGCATTCTATTCACAATTCCAACAATCTACACAACTCCATCAAGCATTGCATCAACTTGTTACTCCATCAACTTTTCCTTTGTACGTGTTGTGCTACCATAGAAGTTGAGAGCTTGGAGTCTTGCGAGACTTCCCTTCGTCACCATTGTAGTTGTGGCAACTTTTCCAAGTTTGTTGCTTGCATTCTCCCTTCATTGGCCTTGGGAGCCTTTGGGTGGAGGTGGTAACACTTCATTTTCCTTTTGTGGTTTAATAAAGTAGCGTAGCATCTTTTGTAGTGTTCAATGCTTTCATTTCTATTTCCTTTATCGTACTTTCTTCTTCATGGATTTTAAGGTTGTCCGTGGAGGTGGAAACACCAAAGTGGGGGTTTGACTCAGGCAAAGCCCTATACATCCCATTTTTTCCCTCGTGCTTGTGTGTAGGTGAACGTGTACATGGAGCTCACTTATGAACTAGCACTTTAGTGAGTTGATATTCGTCACCCTTGTCTTTATCTACTTATTCTATCATTTACATACTTACTTTTTGTACTTTATAATTTTGTTCATTTTGTTAAAACTAGTTAGCTAGGCTATTAAGTAGGTTTATGGTATTTTACATTGCATTTTATGTTTTATGGTCGTACAGATGCCAACGTGCCAAAGAGACGCTAGCACGTTGCGCTGTCGTCCTAGACCCGCACTGTTGTTCTTAGACAAAGAGTTGTCTAAGGTGTAGTTTGAACTACAGAAACTGACTCGTCTAGCCCCATTTAAACTTTTGGGTCTGTAGAGTGACATAAGCAATTCTTGATTCCTATCCAAAACATCCATTAGCTTGAGTTAAGTTAGGGCAGCCCTCCGCTCTCGGCTCTTCGTGACTTGGAGCCTTGGTGTGGTTGGTCCCCCTCTCTTACTTTTTGGTGAACCTGGCGTGAACAATGTCTACCCATCTGCTTGTGTTGAGACTTTTCCCTTGCATTTGGTGACTATCGTAAACTTGAGTGTGGTGAAGGTTTATAAGCATTGCAACCCAGTCCACAACTTCTAGGTACATTGTTAGGAGAAGTGTGTGACACCTACTGATGGAGAAGACGAAGGTCACTTCTAGATTCACCTATAGATTTTCCAGTAGCTTGGCTACTGACTTTACCACTGGTTTTCCTATAGTATTTACTAACGATATGGGTTTCGTAGATGAGACCACTCACGCTCCTACCCCTCTAGCATCCCCTACAGCTTCGTCTATGGACGAGGATGAGGCTGTGCATATCCCTGCAAAAAACCTTTTGGCATTAGATAACAAATTGTCAGACCTTATGAATCATTTGGAGAGAGCACCAAACATGGTGAGAGCCACTAGGCTTACTAGTGAGGTGAGACATCTATTAGGAAAAGATCAGACAAACATAGAGTTCTTGTGTGGCATTGTTGATCTAACTGAAGCTTATATCCCTTCATATAAGTCTAGATTAGGTACTACGCGAGGCGAAGTGCTCGATACCTATGAAAGATAAATAGGCATTTCAATTCCTACCACGTCCATATGCATGGTCGAAATAGGCCCCTTGATCAATGTCTCTTCTGCTTCTCAAAGGCCTAGCACTATCAAGGCGAGTAGAATACCCCTTGGTTTCAGTTTCACCCCTCCTGCTACTCTTGATGGTGGGGGCTCTAGTGGAATGAGTGGCAATGGCTTTGGTAGCGGAGTTGGTGCTAGTGGAGGTGCCTTTTGTGGAGGCCATGGTGGTGGCTCCAGTGGGGGGCCTATTGGTGGTGGTGGATTTGATGGCAGCCACGACGATGGCCCTAGAGGTGGCTCCGGAGGTGGTTCTGGTGGTTCCACTGGGCCTATGTCATCCTCTGACCTGTTTTGAATGCCCTTCTTCAGAACATGGGTCAAATGCAAAACTAGTTCGCAAGCATTTCTCAGGCTTCCACCCAGCCTATTTTTCAACCTTTCTTCTGACATAGCCCATTATCGATAACAATCCTAAGTACTCCCTTCCCACAAGGAATGGAGATTCCTAAATTTGAGAATTATGGTGGTAAAGGGGATCTACAAACGCATGTTTCAGCTTTCAACGCCATGTGCATGAATTTTTTTCATCATAATGCTTTGATGAAAAAACTCTTTCCTCGATCTCTCAAGGAAACAACACTTGAATGGTATTGTTCTTTACCTGATAATTCTATATTTTTGTTTGATCAACTTGTTAATCAGTTTCTCCGTCAATTCCAGGCTAACATCAGTCTAAAAATGAACTTCTCGGATCTCGTCTGGTGTAAGCACGGAGATAATGAGAAGATAATTGATTTCATAGTGCGATTTCAAGCACTCTTTTCACAGATCTTGTACATGTTTCCTGACTCTGATATGCAAAAGGTGTTCATAGGCAACCTACAGTGAGCCTAGCAAGAGAATTTTTCCCTAATGAAATATCCTTCCTTTGTGCATCTATGTGCCATGTTGCGAGAGTATCAATAAATGGTAGCTCAATTTGGGGGATGTTCCTCGCACTCCCGTTCAGAAGGAAAGTCTATCGTGTCTATCTTAGGAAAAGGGAAAGTTGTTGCGAATGTAGTTTTTGTGACAAATGATAACGACCTCAGACGCAACAGGAAGTTTATGAAGTTGGCGGAATCCTATTCTTCCGTCTTGCAAAAGTTGTTGAAGGATAAGATCATAACTTTGGAAAACCCTTGACCTCTTAAGGAACCTTATCCTGACTGGTATGATGCAAAAAAAATTTGTCAGTACCATCGAGCTAATGGGCATAATACTAAGCATTGTATGTGCCTGCATCATGAGATACAGGATCGCATTGATGATGGTACCATTTGTCTCGATGGGACAAAACAAAATGTGAATAAATTGGTAGCAAAGACCAATGTTGAGTTGTAGATTTACAAGGACCCTTTTCCATCTCATTATGTGAACTTGATTATTGACCCCTCTGATGCTTCTCCTCAACCTTTAGTGTATGTTAACACGGTCTTGATTACTCCTCCATAGCTTGAAACTAGCTCATCGGATGTGACATTCACCTCGCAGGACTTGCCCTTGAATAATAAGCCCTCTCCCTTATGCATTCCTGCTCATATCGATGAAAATATTGTGATAGGAGTCCTAGTTGACCATGCGATATGAGTGAATGTTATTACAGAGGAGACATTATGGTTGAATTCATTGCAAAGGGAGGAATATGAAGAAACAAAGTCTACCATACGTACGCACAATGGTCTCTCTCCTAAACCATATGGTTCCATAACCCTTTCCATCCTAGTTGGACCTAGGTCTATGGATACAGTCTTTGATGTTATTTCATAATCCAATCTATTTAAGGTGAAGTTGGGCATCTCGTGGCTAGCTTCCATGAACGGAATCACTTTCATTATTCATAGGTGTTTACTAAGGTGCTATGCATGTTGTGCATGACACTGGATATCAGCCTTTGGTATCTCACGAGGGTTATTTATTAGATCACTTTTCACTCGACCCAGTCAATCCGCTCCTTCCTAGAATGGACCTACTCTAACGAAACTACGTGAAGTATAAATCTGGGGGCAAAGGACAGCTGAGAGTGACTTCTCCAGTAGTGTAGCAACAAGCTTCCTCCTCTCAAAATGGAAAGGAGAGGTCTGCCCATCCTCGGGACACCTCTTCGACCCCCTTTCTGAAGAAGAGTTTTGGATGACTACTACTAGATTTCACATAAGAATTCTGATGGTGCTTGCTTGGAGTAAAGCCAAGATTAGGATATTGGACCTTCCTACTGTACCTCTTGGACCTTGGCCCTACCTATATGGTAGAAGTGTCCTTGTGAGGAAGCCTTTGTGTCTTGACCTCCACAGCCTCCTACCGCTGCTGCTCCTAAAGCAGTGAATGGGAAAAGGCTCGCCATTGAGGCATTAGAGTCGACTCCCCCTATTGTTATTCCTACCTCTTCTTAATATTTTCCTCCTACTCCCATCCAAGAGTCCCTCCCTCCACCAAAAATGGTCATGATGGACACTCCTATGGCTAAGCAAGAGCCTTTTGTCCTATCTCATCATCCAATCTCTAGCTCTCAGAGCTACAGAAACTGCCTTGCACGCAAGAGCAAGCACCAGTGAAAGGCTTTGGCAGCTGAGCAGGCCGCTTTGCAGAGGAAGGAAGAGGAGTCGATCACCTCTATTTCAGGGCCTCCTACTATTATCTCCTCCTCTCTCATCCCCTCTGCCTCGGTTCAGTCAAATTTGGTTTTGTTTTCAACTCCTACTATGAGTGTAAACACCCCTGACCCTAAAAAGGTGTAGGTGTTTATAGCTCATTTGGTTGAGCTGCCTCTATTGATGTCCCTTCTGAACATCCCTTTGTTCTCGAAGCCCATGAACATGCCAAACACCTCAGTGGTTTCCATCACAAATCTTCTCCTCCTCCTTGGTGCCTTCTACCTCATCTATGGGGGTCTCACACCCTCTAACGAAGCGGAAGTTGGAGAATTGCCCCGTTAACAATGGGGGTCGAAAGAGGATTCCACCCCTTTCAAAGAGTGGTTCTGCATTAGCATGTGTCATCCTTGTGATGGAAGAAGCTTCAGCATTCCTTGAGTTCATCACTGCTCCCGAGTCACTCAGTGAGCCTAGCAGTGAATCTAGGGAACCGCCTCCCTCACCCATTCAGGTAACACATGGAACTCCTATGAAGTGCATGTTTAACTCTTTGGATGAGGTCCCGACCTTGTTTGGGATTTTTGTGAAGTCGCTAACCTTTGCTCCATAGGAACTGAGTGAAGGAGACCTCGAAGAGTCTCCTTCCTTGGCTCTTGTTGTGGGGGGGTCGGAGGGTTCCCCCCTTAACATTTCACCGCTACAAGCTCATCCACCTTCCTCATATAATGATCTAGATTGGGAAGAAGATGACCTCTTGGTCGATGAGTGTTAGGGGGGCACCTCTTGGACTCTGTTTCTAATATTTTATTTTTTTGTTACAAGTGACAAATCGACACCTCTGTTTATAACAACACTTCTAAAAAATACTGACACCTCTGCTGAAGAGCCATATCGACACCTTTATTAGATAAAGCGACATTTTTGTTAGAAAGAGAGACACCTTTGCACTAACTGAGTGGTGCCTTTGTAGGTATAATAGTTAGTTTAGTTTTAGGGTTTCATTTCAACTTGATTTCTTAGCTAACCCTAACTATTTTTTTTGTTTGTTCTCTATTTCTTGAGACTAATCCTTTATAGGAAACTTGGCTTGGAGGAGTTGGAATTTAAAGTAATTTTGATCACTATGGCTCTTAGAATCTAATTACTAATTTTGATCACTATGAGCTTTAGTTTAGAAACATTTAACTTTGTTGTTGTTAAAATGAACTTACATCTTTCTTTGGGCTTAAAATGAGCAAACAATCTTCATTTTTATTTTAGGCTTAAAATGAACATGCGATTTACACTTGTATTTTGGGCTTAAAATGAACAATACAATCTACATATTTCGTGTATTCCGTGTTTGGTAGGTTTTAGATGCGTATCCTCTGCCCTTACGCCTAGTGCGATCTCGGGTGAAGAGAAACATCTTTAACTTACATTTCATGTTAGTTGAAGGAATTTGTCTATGTATCCTCTCCCCTCGTGCCTAGTGTGATCTTGGGTGATGAGAAATAACAACACAAATCCTTCCTTTTTTTTAAGTAGGAGGATTGCCTTAGGATACATCTTTATAGAGAACCCAAGGGATTGACCTCAAGCAACATTTTTTGATGTGCTATAGAAATTGGATGAGAATAAAAGTTGTAGTTCGATCCATGCATGTAGTGCACTATAATTTCACTAGGGGACTATGATTTTTAAGATCCTAAGGAGATGTATATGTATCAGACGGTATTCACAAATGTTCCACCCACTAATAACCCTTGTTGTAGAGGCCTTAAATTCCATTTGAACGTAATCTTATAAAGCGGTGCAAGGGATGTGAATCATACCCTTAAGCTACTCACCATGTACTCTCTTAGGTCGAGGAAGGTGTGCCCATGGCGTCTATCAACGATCTTGTGTCACTTGACACCTACTATCCACCTTTGTATAGGAAAGGTTTTGAAACAATTATTTCACTACTTAATCCTTTTGAGTATTTACCACTTAAATGGGAGGTGGGCCTACTTAAAGATTACACACCTTCTCTACCACTAAATAGGTTGTACTTCATGGCATGTTTTCATGTAAATTCCTTGTGAAAATCATCTAATCACCTAATAAAGTTAGTTTACATGCTACATATTGTGTTTTTTGCAAAATCAAAACATCAAACAACTAGGTCAACTCACATTTTAAAGATCCTCTGGTAGATCGATGCATTTTTCCAATGGTGTGATGACTTGGCACAAATTGACACTTCCATTTTTATCAAAATGATGCTTTTGTTTACACATTGACACTTTTGCACATCACAATGCGTTTGTTAGGGTAAAGAAAAAATTGTTTAGTGATGCCTTGTTTGGATAGTCTGATGCTTTTGTCAAATATCAGTGCCTTTGCAAATATTGATGACTTTGCAGAAACAACAGGGAGAGGCCTTTGTCAAAATTATAAAACAACAACCTTCAAAAAATTATCTAATTCTATCTTTTGGTTCTCAAACACTAAATTAGTTCAAATTAATGCAAAAACAAATTTGGTTCACTGGTATTGGTCAAAACAAAAAACAAAGTCTATGTTTTTTATCATCTTGATCTTGTCCAAAACACCTTTTAGGTTCTCAATTAGGATCAAACATCAAACTATCAGCATAAAATCATAAAAAAAACTCACTCCAAATAACAACTTGAAATTTTGACACAAATCTCTTGGACTTACGTTTTTCACGCCATCAACTGGTTTAGCTTCATGTTTTGAAACAATCTATTTCTAAGAAGTTAGTTGAATTGGTAAACATCATTTTGGAAAAACTAACCTTGGAGTTGCAAGTCTACTCCCAAGGTTTACAAGTTCATCATCAACGACATCAAACACATCTAAAAACTTGAGTCTAGAATCTTGTCAAAATTGAGAGTTTCATATCTTACAGCCATTCATAAAATCATCCATCAGTGGTCATAAACCTATTAAAGGGTCTTTATTAGAAAAAATTGAGGCAACCAAAGAATTTCAAGAACATCATTCATATCAAACATCTCCTAGGATTGACACAACTTGTATGGTTACAACTAGATCTCAACACAAAAGAAACATGGAAACAAGCCCTAGTTACCCTAAAACTCCTAACACTACAACTACAAATCTAAATGGATTAAATGTTCCCATTTCTACCAATGCTCCTACCAACATAAGTGTTAGTGATCAACCTTTTAGAATGCCACAAACAAATGAACTCCCTCTATCAAAAAAGATCAAAATGTCAACTCAACCATCTCAAGTTGAAACAATTCACATAGAGGATATCACTAACAAAACTCATGACTTCGCTCCCAAAGAACTCTTACAAATGAAACAAGACCAAGAGTTTATCAAAGTGATAGAGATAGTGATAAGTCAAAACCCCAATCAATACATGTTGATACTTGCACAACAAGGTGCTAAACTACCCCCCCAACTGACATAAATCAACTTAGAGAACAACCAACAACATCAAATGTTGGAACAAATTGTCAAAAAGGAAATGACCCCTTGGTATATCATGTTATTGAACAATAACCTAGCCCCTCTTCAAACATACTAGGTCAATCCATGGTTATGTCTCAAGGGATAGATCAAAAAAACTTCACAAATCAATACATCAATCCCTTTTACAATACTCAAAACCTAGGGAATCGCACAAATTTGGGCATTCAAATCACCAATATTCCATCTACCTTCAACACCAACATTCCACCTACATTCAACACCAACATTCCACTTACAATCTCCATTATGTTGTTTAATTTTTTCTAGAGTCTTAGTTTCATTTATGCACTTTGGTTTTCTTTTAGCCATTGCATCTAACTAATCTAAGATAGTTTCTATATGTTTCCATGAGTTTTTTACCTAAGTGTTTCTAACTAATCTTAAAATTTCTTCAAGATAAATCAAGTTCTTTTGACTTCCATTGTCAACGATGAATTAAACTAGTTGTCCATTGATCCACATATAAGATTAAAACAATCTTTCATCTTCCTTAGTATTTACAAGTGGATATATTTGTAGTGTACACCATAACACCAAGTTTAGACTCCATGATCTACTTATCTTTATCTCGAATTACAATATTAATAACTATTGCTTGAATTTATACATGTAGAATCTTGAAAGTATGACATTCTTCTACAAAATAAATACCTAAAATTGTAAATTGTGCACATCACTTACCAATCTTAACAACTACACTATTAAAAAACAATAAAAACATATATAACCTAACAAAAAAAACATACATCAAATCCAAACCAGTAACCCTTTCTCAAAGTTTTATCCATGTCTTGAAATATCAAAATATCAAAGACCTTATGGATGCAAGGTTTGGAATGAAGGGATGAAAACAGGTAGAGGGCAATGGAGGGATCACAATCCTAATAAGAGAAACATGACATGGACCAATTAAAGTTGAAAAAATGACCCAAATAAGTAGTTATTTGATTGAAATTAATGGACAATGAGGTAACAATTAGGCTAGTTTCTTGTTACTTTGCTCCAAAATGTTTGAAGTTCTACAAGAAGAGAGATTTAGATAATGAAGATCTATATACTGCATTAAAAAAACATCTATATTTTTAGCACCTCAAGAGAAATAGTTCTAATTCGTGATTTTAATGCTAGAATCTTTTTGTAAGATTTTTCAAATCAAAAAAGTGGCGGTGGATCATCTTGGTGAGGTCCAACATGAAATCCAAAGTAATGGTATGGATCAAGCTTTGTAATTGGAAGAAGATGGTCTCCTCTCTCACCTTCATGATGTCATTACTAAAGAAGAAGATTTTTGGAAGCAAAGGTTGGGGACAATTTGGCTGAAGAGTGGAGACCATAATGCTAAATTCTTCAATCTTACTTCTATGAAGCATAAAGCTGCTAATAGAATTAAATTTATTATTATGGATAATTTTGTCATTAAGAACCCAAATGTTATCCATTTGAAATTGTAGAGTACTTTGCTAATGTGATTAAGGATGACTTGGTCTTTAATCAAGATTTTGAGGATTAGTATCTGGAGTCCATTCCAGGTATTGTTTCTAAGGGTCAAAATAAGAAGTTAACCAACATCCCTTTAGAGGAGGAAGTCGAGGCTATTATTTTTTCATTTAAAGGGAATAAAGCCCCGAGTCCTGATGGCTTTCCCCTTCTTTTCTTTCAGAATTTTTGGGATATTGTTGCTCCAAATGTTGTTAATGCTACTAAGGAATTCTTTAGTTATAGGAAATTGTTGAAAGAACTCAATTTGACCTTTCTTGTATTGGTGCCAAGGTTTTTTATGCTAAGTATTTTAATTATTTTAGGCCTATAAGTCTCTATAATTTTATATATAAAATATTTTCTTAAGTTCTAGTGGCCAAGATTCAAGATATCCTTCCTTCTCTTATTTCTAAGCAACAAAATGGTTTTGTTTGTGGGTGACAAATTTTAGATTCAATCATTATGGTTAACAAATTGTTTCACTCTATTGGTTAATAAGAAGGAAGGATTTATCCTAAATATTGACTTGGTCAAAGTTTATGACATAGTGAACTGGAGTTTCTAGGCTAAGGTGCTATTGAGAGTTAGTTTTGATGGTAAATTTTTTTAGCTCATATCTTAGATGGTTTCTTCCCTGTGCTTCTTGATGTTGATTATTGGCTCTCCCTCTCCCTTCTTTAGGATTTCCCATGGGCTTTGTTAGGGGGACCCAATTTCTCCATTTCTTTTCATTATTATGGCGGAAGTGTCAGGAATATGTATTAAGTGTAATGCTTTCTCTAGCTCTTTGTGAGGTGGCAAACCTTCTTGTCTGTGCAGGCCTCTATCGCATCAACAATTTATTGATGATAGTGTAATTATGGGTGAAGCCTTGGTTAAGGAAGTTAAGTCTAGCAAAGCTATTTTGGGAGGCTATGAGAAAGCTTTGGGGTAATTGGTTATCCTTCCTAAGAATCAGATCTTTTTTCTCAATACTCCTCTTCCTCTTCAAGTTAAGTTGGTTGCTATCTTGAATTGCAAAGTGAGGAGTCTCCTTGCATCATATCTGGGCCTCCCACTCTATGCAACTAAGGCTCCTAATTCTCTTTGGGTCATGCTACTTGATTTTTTTAATTCTAATTTGGTTGAATGGAAAGGTATTATACATAGTCAAGCGAGGAAGTTGCAGCTTATTCAAGCCTTGCTGCAAAATTTACAAGTTTATGCCTTGATTTTGTTTAAAGTTCTGGCTAAGTTCAAGAAGAAGCTAGAGTAGATTCAAAAGTGTTTCTTTTGGGTAGGCTCTGAGGAGAGGGAAATAATTCCTTTGGTGGTTTGGGAAAAAGGGTACAAAACTAAGAAGTAGGGAGGCCCGGGCATCAAGAATATCAAAAAATTTAATTTAGCTTTGTTATCAAAAAAACATGACAACTTTTCTTTGAGAATACTATTTGGTATTCCATCTTAAAGAATAAATACCTTGTTGAGTTTATAAATGTTAGAGATATGTTGGTTGTTGATAATATCCATGTTGGCTCTTGTATCTAGAAGAACTTTCTTCCTACTTGGAAGGTTATCAACGAAGGATCTAGATGGATTTTTGAGGATGGGAGTTAGATTCTTTTTTAGGAGGATGTTTGGTGTACTAATGGGTCACTTATGGAATTGCAATGGGTGCATCCTTTCAAAGATTCTTGCTTAAGGCTCTTTGGTTGCTGGGTTTTTGACTATTTACATGAGGGTGAGTGGAAAAACTTAAGATTCATATTACTTCCTAGCCTAAGTCTAATAGGATGATTTGGTTCCCTTTTGTGAGTGGGAGGTTTACGGTGACTTTCACTTTTGGTATGCTTTCTAAGAATCCTAATCCTCCCCCCTTTTGGCGTAGGCTTTGGAATAAGTTTTTAATCACCAAGATTAATATTTTATTGGCTCCTGGTTCAGAAGAAGGTCCTGATTGTTGATAATATTTGTAAGCATGGATTTTCTCTACCCAATAAATGTGCTTTGTGTGAATGCAGTGTTGAAGACACTTTCCATATCTTTCTTAATTGCAAGTTCTCAGAGGATGTGTGGGGCATGCTCTTGTCACTATGGAACCTTGATTTATTGTTTTTGAATTCCTTCAAGGAGTTTTTGGAGCAATGGGTGTGTCCCTCTTCTAATCCTTCTCTTCAACTAATTTGGTCTTTATCGGCTCCTCATATTGTTTAGGGGCTCTAGAAAGAGAGGAACAACAAGGTCTTTAGAGGGGAGAAGCTCAAGGAGGTGGTTGTGTTATGAAAGATCTAGCAAGATATTAAAGAAAATTTCCTTGTTGGGATTCAAAATAGGCAGGGGGTTGGTCCAAAAAATTTAGTCTTGAAGTATGATTTTGGGGTGGCTGCTAAGTGGAAGCTTAACTTGGATTTATCTTTCTCTTTCAATTCTCTATAAAAACCTAGAGAGAATTTTGCTTAGAGAAGACCTCCTAAAGGGTGGATCAAAGCTAATTTTGATGGGGTAGCCAAGGGGAACCCTAGGCTTGTTGGGTGTGGGGGGTGTTAAGAGACGGTGAGGGTAGGCTTATAGTAGTGGTGGCACTCTCTTTGGGCACTCAAACTAACCACTTAATTGAAGTTGAAGTAGCCTTTAATGTCATTAAATTATAATTTGGTAGGGGTTTTAAAAAGGTATGGTTTGAGGGGGATTTGTTAGAGCTATCATACATTAGCTAATAATTAATTAATCTTTAATTGATTATTAGTCTAATTTATTATGACACACTTTAGCTAAACTTATGAATGCTTTATTAGTTGAATTAATTTTAGATCATTATGTCTCATCTCATGTGATGTTGACACTTGTCTTGATTTGATCCTTTCTCATTTAGGGCTTTGCTCTTATAAGCATTCAACCCTTATTGTAAATAACTCTCAGATATTATTCACACCTTTCATATCTTCTTGAAAGATTCTTCTGTAACTTTTCCTTGTTGATGAATCTAGCAATTCTTGTTTGCAGATCTCTTGCATGGAAGGTGTATTAGTTTTTTGTTTGATCCTGTGGCTCATGGTTTTGTGCTTGTTTCACAATTCTAACATGGTATCAGAGTGTGGATTCAACAAACCCCTTCTCGATTTATGAGGTTTTTCTTCTTCAACAAGGGTTATAGGCTTGTTTTGAAAATTTTGGAGGTGGGAATTTTTTGAAGCATTTTTGTGTAAAAAGGACCTCGCCGTTAGATCTAGAGCTGTCGAGAAAGTCAAAATTGGCTTTTGTTTTTCCTGATTTCAAATTCATTTGTCAAATCTGTGAAGGTTTGAAGAAAGGGTTTTTTTGCTAGATCTAGGGGGTGCCTGATTTTTTGGGGAATTTTGAGCCCAAACGGACCTCGTCGTTGCATCCATAATGGCCAAAAACCTTAAGATTGCCTATCAAATCATCAAATTCTGAGTTGGGAGCTTTTGAGGCAATTTTTTTTTGCCAAGGAAATCATACGGCCTCCCTAGCACTCACTTTGAGGTTTTTATTGTTGTTTGTGGGCCGCATTTATTAAGGCACCCACAAGTACCTACATAAGTAGGACCTGCGGGCCCCACTGTCCTGCAAGCAAAGCTCATCCAACTGACCGACGTCCTTTCCAAACTGGCCAACGCCCTTTCATACCTCCCACTAGTGTATTCTGGTATTTTCCAACGACCTTCAATTCTTCGGCAACGAACAATTTTTGGCTCGACGGTGGACGGTTTTCTTGTTTTTTTCCAGCGGCAATTGGTTTTTCCAGTGTCCAAAATTTTGCCAGGAAAAGATATATTTCAGGCAAGTGGAGGAATATTCCCTCAATTGTATTTTTGCAGGCGGGGCAAAAAATAAAATTGGCCATCAGGGAATATTCCCCGCATATTCTTGATGATGTCATGCTGATGTCATCTGTACGAATGATGGCGTCAGCGTGATGCCATCGTACAGACACTGCATATGGGCCCTTTTGACCCCTCTTTGGCCTCTAGGGAGCTATTTTTTTCTTTTGTCTGTAACTTTTGCGTACGATGTCATTTTTTGGCAAATGAGATATCGTCGGAAAGCTGGTTTCACCAACTTTATAGTGGTGTGGGTCTCATCACTTCATTTTGATGTTGTGCATTCTACAACTTGTGGAATTCAAAGGAGCTATTTTTTAGTCCTGAGCTCATACCTTTTGACCAGTTTCTCTATTTTTTTACGATCTTAGCGGTGTTGGAACCATCTTTCAGAGCTCTTCAGTTCCATCCATGCAATTTTCCAAATTTCATCCAGGTACATTTTATTCAATTTTTTGTGTTTTCAAACTCTAGTGAATTACCTAGACATATTAGCTCTTGGGAACTTCTCGTTTGCGTGGGTTGCTTCGTTTTTGGCTATTCTTTATGTATTTCAAACATTTTGTCCTATTTGGGCATTGTAGACATCCTTTTTCATGCATGTTCTCTTTTGTAAACGCACTGAGATAAAGTGTCATTGTATTGCACTTATATTTTGGGATCTTGCAATCACTTTGTGCCTTATTGTACTCGCACTATGATATAAAGTACCATGGGGGTTGATGTTTTCCTTTGTTTTCCTTCACACCTTTCTCATGCATATGTGACTTTTGTTTTCACATCCTTTCTATTTGCTTGTACTTTCATGATTGCACCTTCAGCTATTCTTGGTTCCTCTTCATGCACTACTTTCAGGCATTCAGCTTCAGTGTACCTGTCACGCCTCTCCCTTTTCAGCATTATGGGGGGATTTCTACTGTTGATGCTACTACTTCCTTGGTTTCGCGTTGGATTGAGCTGTGTATACAGTATTTGTCCTACGTACTAGGTGGATGCAGCGGTTGGTTATCCATGCATTTCGGTGAGATGGAGCACTTACCATATGGACACTCTTGCATTCCTATTTTTGGAGGCAACCTTCCATTTTTGACTTGATCAGTTCTTTAGAATTTTGGTACCTTTGTCATCTATATCTTCAAGTTCCAGGTGTTTGCCATCTGATTTGAGTAGTGTCGTTGGGGGATCTCATACAGATTCATGTCTTCTTGATCCTGATCACAGTAGAGGTTCTTCTTTTAGCATTTCAATAGTCCTTCTTTGACAATGTTTGCAGCTTCTTTATGGTTCTGGATGTTCCTTTGTTCCTCTCTTTTGGGAAAACCTTGCCTTGTTTGGAGGCTTCTTCAGTCCTTCACTTGGCTTTCATCTCTTTTTTGGAGTGGAGTTTTTCCCATGAGGTTTTCTCTATTTCTCCACATTATAGAGATATTTTGTTTGTACATGGGTACCTTACTTGGCCTTGTTTGTCGGGACCCATCTTGCATTCTCTTTTTTAGGTTTTTTAGCTACTCCCTAAGTTCATCTTAAGGGGGGGTGTTAGAGTTATCATACATTAGCTAATACTTAATTAATCTTTAATTGATTATTAGTCTAATTTATTCTCACACACTTTAGCTAAACTTAGGAATGTTTTATTAGTTGAGTTAATATTATATCATTATGTCTCATCTCATGTGATGTTGACACTTGTCTTGATCTGATCCTTTCTCATTTAAGGCTTTGCTCTTATAAGCATTCAACCCTTATTGTAAATAACTCTCGGATATTATTCATGGCTTTCATATCTTCTTGAAAGCTTCTTCTATAACTTTTCCTTGTTGATGAATATAGAAATTCTTGTTTGCAAATCTCTTGCATGGAAGGTGTATTAGTTTGTTGTTTGATCCTGTGGCTCGTGGTTTTGTGCTTGTTTCACAATTCTAACAGGATTCACTTAATATTATTAATTTCTTCCGAATTTAAACCCCCAATTGGTTGATTGAGTCCCTTATTAATGATTTCCTAATCATGATAAAGACTTTTGATGAAGTTAAGATTACTCATGTGTTCAGGGAGGGAAATAGGTTGGCAGATTTTTATGCCAATAAAGGGTTGATTCTCTAGGCCTCTCAAGTGTGAGAGCAATATTTGTTTATGCCTGTGAAGGTCCTTGCCATCCTCTATAATGATACTTTTCATAGAGTCCAAGATTAGAAAGGATGGGAGGTTAATGATTTTAATTACCTTCACATGCTATGAGGGCATTTTGCAATTGCATTTTCATTTCTAGGTCTCTAATAGTATATTGTTTGAGAAGAGAAGGGATCTTGTGGTGAAGATGGGAGGGGATCGAAACCATGTAGAGTCATTGTCTTGTGAATACTTCAAGAGAAAGCCAAAGGTGTGGAGTATTTTGGAAAAGGGTGGTCTCACCCCTTATATAAAGAGACTTTGTGGGTATGACCATGAAACTACTAGAATATTTGTGAGTGACTAGAAGGAGAGAACTTTGACTATTTAGGGTGTTGATTTTACCATTTCTAAGAAGTTGATTACAGAGTTTATTGGGATCTAGTTGTAGGAAAGGAAATTTTTTAAGGATAGGAAATCCAATGAGGAGGCATTGAATCATTTTTCAAAGGAGATGAATGAGAGAAGCTAGTAAAGCCGACTTTGTGGGGCTATGCAAGAACGTCTATTAAGCCAATTTGGGATGAAATTGTAGAGGTGATTATGAGATAAGTCACTCTTGATGGTAGGTTTATTGCAATCCTAGGTGTTCATTTCAATTTCCTTAATCATTTTCACCATAAAATATTGGTGTCTTTTCCTTTTTTCTTGTGTGCTTCTCTAGAGGCTTATGTGAATCATAAAAACCCTAGTGGTACAATTTTGCACAAGTGTTTGATATTACTTATTATGGAGGATGCCAAAGCAAACTTTCCTGTCAAACTTGTGAAAGAGAAAGGGAAAATTAAGACTAAGAAGTAAAATCATCCTATGTTGCTTGATAAGGGTTTTGATACTTCGACGGTTGAGGATGATGAGGAATGCATGGATTCTGAGGGTGGGATGGACTTGATGGTTGTCCTCTCTTCTTCCCCCTCAGGCTTAGGTGGGAAGAAGAAAAGTAAACCCCCCTCTAAAAGGCTCTGCTTAATAAGAGTACTAGAAAAGTTCTCTCTTGGTCAGATGGGTCTTAGATAGAAGACGAGGATGATGGTGGTAGTGTCAAGAGAAGGGGTAATATGGGGAGTACTATGGGGCTAGTGTTAAATGGAAGGAAAAGGTGGGTGAGGATATACCAAAGTGCAAAGGGAGGCTAGAATGGATGTTGGTCTCTTCCTTGTGATAGGCCCAATTAAGAATAGTGTGATGGGAAGTTTCAAATTAAAAAGGTGGTTCTGGAGGGAACTTAACAAAGTTAATATCAAACTTAGGGGTCTGCAAGAGAAGGTTGCTAGTGAGGTGAAGGTTTTTGATGAGGATATTGACCAGTCCTCCTTTGGGGTGGAGGATTTAAAGAAAAACTCATAGATATTGAGGATGTTGTTTGGGATCTCAAAGTGGATCATGAGAATCACATTCAAGACATTGAAAATATGTTTCAAGATGTTAAATATAACATGAAAAATCTTTTGAAGATTAGCCAATGCTCCATTAAAAATAGTGCAGAAACCTTAAAAAATCTCACTAAAAAATTGCGAGAATTGAACGAAGAGAAGATGATTGGTGGGAGATCTGCTAGCAACAAAATGAAGGAGCATCCAGGCAAGGAAAAAGATAATATTGCAATGGTGGAAGCTGAGTAGGGTCCTAGTGCACACACTCGTGGAAAAACGAAGAAGACCTTCGATGAGGAGAAGAGTTGATGATGCTGGTTGATAACCATTATCAACATGAATTAGAGGTGGTAAACACCCTAAATAATTTGAAATTGTGAGCACCCTACAAACCTGCACACAACCTAAACTCTATTCCATGGGTTAGTTCATGCAAACTCACTAAATACTCCTGTGAAATAATGCATGATGCCTCTCAAACAAGATAACAAAAGAAAACTACTTTGAAGCATGAAAGAGACATGATGCACACCTATTCCATAGTGGATTGGTGTCACTTGTGAGAAATTACCCTTTCCCAATCCTTGACAAACTCAAATGATGAAGATTGTTGAAGATGTTATGAAGTGGGAAAAATTAATTCTCAATTGAAGAGAGTAACTTTGCATAAGATTGTGGATGCTAAGATGAAGAATGAGCCTTCTATTTATAAAACCTCAGGTTGAAAGAGTTCCCAAAAGAGAGCAATGTGGGATAAATATTTGGCCAATAAGAAGGAGCCACTTGTCACCTTGTGAGTGGTTGAGGAATGTGCAAGTTTTGGTCAATGTGCCAAAGAGGGGGAGATTTGAAATTTGAATCTGAGAGTTAAATGCTAAGTTTGACCTTTGCAAGAGACATGTAAGAGACATGTAAGACCTCTTAAATTCTTTGTTGGATGTACATGTCAACTTGGGGGGAGATTCAAATTTGGAAGAATATTCTCTTTTTATGCCAAGTTGAAAGAAAATGATGAATTAATAAATCAATAAATTGATTTATTTGTGCAAGTGGGAAAAGCTAGAGGATGTGATGGGTGATTAGGATTAACATTAATCATGGATTTGATTAATTAAGATGAGGATTAGGTGATTTGACCTTTTTTCTTTAGATTTAAAGATTAAACTAAATAAAAAAGGAGATGAATGATGTTTTCAGATTTAATTAAATAAAGGTTTGATTTATTTAATCAAAGAGGGATAATGATAGGCTTAAATTAAATAAAGTTGATTTATTCAATTTAAACGGATGATCTTTAGAGATTGAATTAAATAGACTTGATTTATCCGAGGAATGGATTAATATGAATTTAATTAAGTGTATGATGCTAATTTTGCATGTCTACATTTTTCCCCTCTTTGAAGCAATGTACTTGTTGTGTTGGTTCAAAGAATAAACTTGTCACAATTCAAAAATATTCTGATTTCTTCAGATGCCCTAGTGAAAAGAAGTATACTGGTACATTTCCCCCTTGAGAGATCAAGCAAAAAGATTCAATTTGAGGGTCGATCTCGCGATAAAGAGGTTCAAGATGGACATATGGAGGGTTGCGATGATGATGGAAATGAGATGATTTTAAGATGCTTAAAATAACTAATATATGTTATCCTAAACAACTTAAATGATAATGCAATGTATGTGAGATGGATGATGTGATAACGCCTATATGATTATGCATTGGATGCTTTATGCAAATGTATGATTTTATGAGATGCTTAGACTAATAGATCTATATTATGATGATGAACATGCATGTGAGATGACGTGTAGAATGCTGATGATTTGTGGATGCAAGATGGATGCATTGGCGATGATGATTAACTGATCATGACATGATGTTAGTGCGAAAAAGAAGAAAGAAGAATTGAGATGATGACAAGAGGATCCAACAAGTTCATGATCTGACGAGACTTTATTAGAGATGGTGATGATGATAGATGATGATGATTTGCTTATCAGGGATTGGGACTTTGAAAGGGCTACTTACCTTATGTTTGATAACACACATAGATACGATGCATCAAGGTATAAAGAACCAGGATGGCGTTGTACCTAGTGCGATGGACTTTGACTCGACAAACAAATAGGAGTATTCTTGTTCACACTTGACATACAGAAACCTTGCTAGGATGCACTTTAGAAGTTTCAAACAACTTGGACCAAAACACATAAAGGTATAACCTATCAATGCAATAGTCAACAAGCTACCCAAAACACCCTCCATACATATCTAACAAAGCAAGTATTTGCCAAGTTATATTAAAAGAACGTCCAACAAGCACAACAGACAAAAGATAATGATCGTTGCCCCATTTATTTCTCTCTAAATCATTTTGAGTAGGCATCATCGAGAGGTCATTGGAATGAGCGCAATAAGATAAATCAAAAGAAAATATCAAGTACACAAACAAGCCAATGTTCTTCATACCTTCATCCAAATGGATGTGTTTTGATAGGATAAGAATCCAAAGTGATATCCAAAATAATGCCCATTGTCAGAATGATATATCCTAGGACATGCATTGTATAGGATGATGATGGGTTGATAAGTTGATTGATAGGTTGTTGATATAAGGTTTACCGATATGTTTGAAAATGATCAAGAGTTTGATTTTTTGCGTTTAAAGGTTTGTTGCTTCGATTTTGATTTTATGTTTGAAGTTTGCTTTTTTTATTGTTGTACTTGTTTTTGCTTGTGTTGCCAAAGGGTGAATGTGATGATTGATTTATTATGGATGAGATTATTGTGGGTGAAAGTGAGATGAGACAGATGGATTTTTTCAAATATTTGGATGTTTTTGAAATGTTTTGAGGTTGTTTTTGGTATTTTCAAGATGTTTTATAAATGTTTTGATTTTCAAATTTTTCCAATGTTTTGGGGTTTTCTGAGATTTTATGAATGTTTTTGGATTTTGTGTTTTTTGAATGTTTTTGGATTTTGATGTCTTTTGAATGTTTTTGGATTTTGTGTCTCAGGGGATGATCAAAGATTAGCCTTGCCTACATTTAAGCTCAGAGACGACATAGTTTGGATGCCATGTTTTTGACGTTTTCTAATCTTTTGAGTGTTTTTGGATTTTTGATATGTTTTGGATGTTTTTGGATTTTCACATGATTTTGACGATTTGGATAAGGATGTGTCTGATGCTATCAGTGCCATGTTTTGGGATTTTGTTGAAGACCAAGCTAAGTTTGACTGATCAAATCGATGGATTGATGATGATGATAACATTGTTGAGGATACACGACAATGCAAGGATTTGATTGATTAGGATTGATGACGATAACATTATTGAGGATGCACGACAATGCAAGGATTGATTGATCAGGATTGATGATGATAACATTGTCGATGATGCACAAAAATGCAATGATAGTGTTAAGCAACATAAGGATCAGGAAAGATATCCCCAAGATGATGATGGATTGATTGGATTTGATTGATTATGATTTTTTGGTTTTGGAACAAACTCGTTTTGAATGATTTGATGTGAAGTTGAAGCACGCATTAGATGCGACTGATAGTGATTGTTTGGATTGATGTTCGATGAAAGATAAGGCTTGATAAAGAACATGTTCTCATCAAAATGTGCCATGGGCTAGTGTTTTGGATTTTGGCTCACAAATGCTTGACCAATTTGATTTCACGTTTTCCAATGTTTGGATCACCACATAAGTTGGAGGATATAGATCAAGATTTATTCCTAAAGTAAGATGCAAATATCTACCCCCAGTGTTTAGCAATGTATGGAATGTCATGGATAGATGCCTGGATAGGTGTATGGATGGATGGATATGGTAAGCATGCAAAGGATGTGAAGGATTATCTTGCGATAAGATAAGGTGTTTAGATAAAGAATTCTCATTGGATAATGCTTCATGGCTTAGATAACACTGGGTAGGATAGGATCAATGAAAACGACCCATGTCAAGATGTTTACCATAAGCAAGTGTGAAGTGTGCCCCAAAATTTCATCAAGATCAGGATAACTTGGATGATGGATGCAGATGGATGAAAATGGATTGGATAAATGGTTCATGGATGAATGGATTTATTATGGCTAAGATGGATGGAATGCTATATTTATTATGGATGGAATAAGACACTTTCACCTGAACTGGCACACGTAGATGCTCGATTCTACACATGACGCCTGTTTACCAGGTTTTCATCATGGTACTTGCCCAAAGCGCTGCCCATGCGGTTTTCACTAGAGGATGATTTTTTTCTTTACTATTTGTAATCCTTTTTCTAATTTTTTTTTGGATTTTCATTTTTTTTTTATATTTTTGAAAGATTTGAAAGATTTTAAGCTCATGTTGAACCACCTAATGGTGTCGATGTAGATGCTTTTGTCATAATGTGCCATCGATATCCTACTTGACAAAGTTGCTTTGCTAAGATACATGCACTTGAATGCAACTTTTGGGATTCTTGATCTGCTTTATTGATACCGGGGTTAACTTTGTCTTTGTGCACACATTGCGATAGAGTGCCTTCAGAATCCTTATGATGAAGGGTCGTTGCCAATACATGGTCAATTTGAGAATTGGATATCATGCATGGAGGCGTGGATGGAGTGTGTTTAGGGATAAAAGATGGATTGGTTGATAGTTTGGAACCTTTGACTCTCCAAACTTGGGAAGATGGGCAATGATGGGTGGATACAAAAATGTGCGTGGAATTAGGACCAATTGCTTGATATACCTTGTACGTTGCTTGAGAAGCCTGCTTTTTCTTATACAAACATCTTTGATGGATACTCTTTTCTTCTTTATTTTTCCCCATAGTCTCTTTGACTGATGGAGTTTGATAGGGATAATCTTGCTTTGTACTTTTTTGTATCCATGTGTATTTGATTTGTCTATTATGCTTCTCTGCTTCTCTTGCTTTGATGACATTATTTATGCTTTGATTCAAATATTTCTTTTGATGTTGGTCCCAATTCATGGATGGGGTGATGGGTGGATGAAGATTCGTGATGTGGCTGGTTGTAGTATTGGCATCAATTTCATCATAAGGATTCTTCGTTCTCCCTATTTTGATGTTTGCACTAGATACAATTGCCCCCAATACGGTGGTAGTGGCACCTTCGTTGCTTGATTCTGCTTGTTTTGAGATGTCTTGTTCAGTAAACATGCTCTGACAAATGACCGCTGCATATGACATTATTTCAGCTTGTTGCTTTGCTGACTCTAGAATGTCCTGTTCTGTCTGACTTTTTTCTTTGAGTGGATAATGTTGGATATCTTCATACATGATGTCCTTAGTCTGAATTTGGGGTATATCTGATCCTGATGTTGACAACTCAGTTTGACTGTAGGAATCAATAACTTGCTCCTTTTGTGTAATAATGTCAGGAGTAAAGGAATCATGTTCTGAATGAAGATCATCTACGTGTCCATCCAAAGAAAGCATCTCATGGGTAGATGGAAGAGTATGTGTTATGTGGATATGATCATCATGTATGGATAGGAGAGTATCCATTAGATCATTGTAGTATCTTGGAGATACGAATTCTTGATCTTGATTAATTTTGGGATTGCTTCCAACGTGCTTTGGATCAAGTTCCTGACATGGGTTAGTTTCAAAGGACGAATTGCTTACAAAGGGTTCTTGGATATCTTCATTAGGCATGGGAAGTGGTTCAATATCCTCTTGATATTTGAGTGAATTTGGATCAAGTTTTGAGTTGAGGATTCCTTCAGTATCTGTAACCATGAGGTTAAAGGATGTCAATATGTCTTGGAAAGGGATATTGCTAGACTTTGGTGAAAGATGTTGATCTTGCTTTGGAATAAATTCTTGAGATATGTCCTCTAACTCATTGGATGATGTATAGACATTTTCAACATGATCATAGGTCAATGGATCATGCATTATGTCAATAGGATCAAACAATCCTAACACTCCTTGAAATAGATCACTAAAAAGTGGCTCTTGATGTATGGTGAGTTGACCATCAGATGGGGTAAAAACATCTTCTATGTGCTCATCAATGGAGAGATCTTGAACAATTGTGGCAGAGGAATTGTGAATGTCTTCAACCATAGGGTCAAATGATGTTGACATTTCTTGAATTGGATCATTGTTGGTGGATTTTGATCATGATTGAAAAGTGACTCTTGAGGTATGTTAATTTGATCATTGGATGAGGTGGAAACATCTTCAAGGTGCTCATTGATGGATAGATCTTGATCATTGTCCCCAATAGTGATTATCTTTTGATCAATAAGGTCTTGGATGAAATTTTTGAGTCGAATACAATTTGATGTTGTGTGTCCCTTTGTTTTGTGAAAATCATAATGGTACTCCTCGTTATACCCTGGTGGTTTAACTAGGGGTTCTTGATAATTCCCATAGATGGGGAGCTTGATGAGATTTTCTTGTATCGATTGTTGCAGGACTGATTCGATTGGTTTCCCAAGTGGTGTGTATTTTCGCTTGTTTCCTTGTGAGATTTGCACTTTAAATTGACCTTGTGGTGATTGATTTTGGAGATGTGGTGATTGATCTTCGAGATGTGGTGATTGGGTTTGTTGTTGATGTTGTTGATCTTGATATCCGACTTCTTGACATTGGAGATATTGTTCTTGATGTGGTTGTGGACATAACTCAATGCTTTGATGACATGGTTCAACCAATGGAAGAGTGTATTGATTTTAGAGTGAAGATATCTCTTGGCTCAATAATTCAATTAGTTTGGCATGTGAAGCAAGTTGCTCTAGCGAAATTTGATCTTGATTTTGAATTTGACTCCCTTGATTTGGCTTTTGTTCAAGCATATTTTGGATGTACACTTGTGGTGTTCGCATAGGATCATCAAAATATTGATTTTGGACAATGTTCTGATTTGGGATGACACTTAGATTTGGCATGATAGGTTGAAATTGAACATTGTTGTGGTTGGGAATCACATTGCCTTGATTTAGGTAACTTTGATTTTGTAGGGTGTTACCTTGAATTGGACTAATACAAGGAGTTGTTAACATCTTGTTTGGACTTTGAACAACATTTGTGTGATTTGAAAACATATCCATCCCAAAGTGTACCAAATGTGGATTTACAATGTTCATGTTTGGTAAAGTACTTGACATGTATGGATTTGGTGGGATAATGTTGGTTTGTGGAAGACTCATGCATTGAGTGTTTGGTTGATAGATTTGTTGTTTTGGACTTGGATTTAAATCTACCATTGAGAAAGGAGTTCCAAACTTTTGACTAGGCATACTCACATTTGTTGTAACATCGAGGTTTGTAGGAGATAATGATCCCATGTACGAATTGTATAGATGTGAGTTTTGAAAATTAATTGGTATTGTAAGGCTTTGAAAGTCCAGTTGACTTGGATTACTCATGATGCATGGATCAAGTTTATATTCCATGTTCTTCTTGTGTTTTGACCTTGTTGACCTCTAAGGTGTTTAGGACCAATGATGAGATGAATGATGAAAGGGGTGAATGATATGGGTGTTGAACGTTTAGGAACTTTGGATCAATGCTAGACTTAGGGTTTGATTCTGATTGGTTTGATTTGGATAATGAACTTGTAAACCTTAAGATGTTAGATGTGATCTTTAGGATAAACTTGTTCAAATAAGTGATAATTTAACTAAGTGTGTGTGGAAGGATTCATCCAAACACACCTATTTATAGCCAAGAAGGATAAAAGAATGCCAAACATGGAGGATGTGGGACTAAAGATCCACCAATAAGAAGGAGCCACTTGTCACCTTGTGAGTGGTTGAGGAATGTGCAAGTTTTGGTCAATGTGCCAAAGAGGGGGAGATTTGAAATTTGAATTTGAGAGTTAAATGCTAAGTTTGACCTTTGCAAGAGACATGTAACACCTCTTACATGCTTTGTTGGATGTACATGTCAACTTGGGGGAGATTCAAATTTGGAAGAATATTCTCTTTTTATGCCAAGTTGAAAGAAAATGATGAATTAATAAATCAATAAATTGATTTATTTGTGCAAGTGGGAAAAACTAGAGGATGTGATGGGTGATTAGGATTAGCATTAATCATGGATTTGATTAATTAAGACAAGGATTAGGTGATTTGACCTTTTTGCTTTAGATTTAAAGATTAAACTAAATCAAACAAGAGATGAATGATGTTTTTAGATTTAATTAAATAAAGGTTTGATTTATTTAATCAAAGAGGGATAATGATAGGCTTAAATTAAATAAAGTTGATTTATTCAATTTAAACGGATGATCTATAGAGATTGAATTAAATAGACTTGACTTATCTGATGAATGGATTAATATGAATTTAATTAAGTGCATGATGCTAATTTTGCATGTCTACATAAATAGTCTATTTTTTTTGCTTTCTATTTTGCTGTGGTCTATCAATTTTCTCTTGGTTAGCTATTATTTTGCTGATGGTTGGCTATGATTTATTTTGTTGTAGCAACATTTTGTATTTTGGGGTTTTGGGTCCCTTATAAAACCTATTTTTCTTGAAAATAAAAATAAATAATCAATCTATTTAGTTGACCATCAAAGAAAGAGGGGATAAAAACCCTCTATGGTTAGAGGAAAACAAAGACTAGTTGTAGGAAAGGGCTTCTCAAGATGTGAATAGGAGTGTGTTGCACTTTGGAGTGGAGACTAGGTCTATGTAGATTGTATTACATGGTTATTTGTAATGGAATGAAAACTTGACTGAGATCCGGTGGTATCACTAGTAAAACCTACAATGTGAAAAGTATGATAGACTATGCAATTTTCTCTTAGAGTTCCATCTCCAGGGTGTTGGAGTTCAATATTGGGGGATACCATATTGAGTTTAAATCCAATCATTTGCCTCTCTTTGTTAGGATTGGTATTCACACAAAAAACTTCGAGGAGGATAAGCCCAACACGTAAATGGGAAGGTTCATGAACAAGGTAAAATTCTCATAAAATAGAAAAATCAAGAGATATTTGTAGCTACACTTGAACAACACCTTCACATGGCAAAAAATAACATAGAAGGCTAGGAAAACAATGAAGAAAATGATTATATTTGTAGCAATATGTTGATCCCTTTAATCCACAAGGATTTACAAGTATGCAAAAGTATCTTGCCCTATGAAGAGAGATTCAAATGCCTTCCTGACTAACCCATGGTATGACAAAGATTGTAAGGTTGCTAAAAAATCCTTCAAAGAGAATGAGCCAAAAAAAAATTTAAACAAAAAAAAAAAGAAAAATTGATAAAATCTAAAAAATAAAATTATGTGTTTTTGAGAAGGAAATAATTAATATCTTTGGGGAAACACAATACCACATGATTTTTGAGGGAGTTGTAAAAAAAGAGGAAACCAATAGAAAATAATATCACGAATGTCCATTGGTTAGGTTATGCAAGGATCTTCTATGAAGAAGCACAAGAGAAGATTAAATCCCCCATGATTGACACATCAACTGATCTCTTCTCAATGGAGGATATCAAACAAAGCACAAAGAATTTAGCAAGTAGTAGAGCCCAAGACATTGATGGGTTGTAGGCAAATTTTTTAAAATGGGGAGTTGATCTCCTTTCTCTACACATTAAGAGAATCTTTAACAACTTCATACAAAGCAACTTTTTGACTGCATGAACAACTAGTGTTGTTATCCCTATTAGAAAAAGTGGAGATATCAATAATCCTTCTAATTATTGTACTATTATGATTAACCCTCTTCTTGAAAAACTTTTTGAGAGCATGATAGAATACAAAATCAATAGGTGGGTAGAAAAAGAGGGAAGAAAAAGCATGTTGGCTTTAGGCCAAGGCACTCTACTATTGATCATTGTATCACCCTTAAACACTTCATTGAAAAAGTTTAGAACACCCAAGGAGGTGAAGGTTTTTGCTGCTTTGTTAATTTCAAAAAATCCTTGACATTATTCCCAGGGACAAACTTTTAGAACAAAATGGAGGAGCTTGGGATTCCAAACGAATATAGAGCAATAGTTCACAAGCTTTATGAGTAAGTTAGAGATAAAATCAAAACTAAAGAGGATATGTCTAAATATTTTGGCAACAACATTAGGGTCAAATAGGGGTGCCCTCTATCCTCCACTTTGTTTGACTTATATATTGATAAACTAGAAGAATGGCTAAACAAAACCATTGGAGAGTGTATCCAACTAGTGGGTTTCGTGAAAAAGTTACTTTTGTATGCAAATGACCTTATTCTAATTGCAAATCGACCCATGATTTGAGAGAAAATTTGAAGACTCTAGAACTCTTCTGTCAAGAGGTTAGGATGCTAGTGAACATTAGCAAGACCAAAGTCATAATTGTTTCCTTGAACATAAATAAGCAACATGCTAAATTTATCTTTGAGGGAAGCTTGTTGGAGGTAGTGGAAGAATGCAAGTACCGAGGAATTGATTTTCACAATAGGCTCAGTTAGGAGACATGCAAAATAAAAAAGGATACAAGGAGGATGGAGAGCTTCTTACCTACTTCAAAATATGTGTAGGAAAGCATAGTTATGGGATTGGAAAACCAAGAAAACTCTTTTTGGTTTATTGGTTGTCCTTTATGCATGTGAGGTTTGGGGGAGTAGCATGTCAAATTGCAAGTGGAGACAATTATAAAGAATCCAAAAGCATCTGATCACTAGTAGCCTTAAAGTCAAATCAATGATCCCCTATGAGATCCTTTTGGTTGAAGCGGGAATGTTTTCGATGGAAGAATGAATGATAATTCGTTTGCTAAGTTACTTAAAAAAGGTTGAAAATATGGATAAGCATTGTTGGCCCAAAATGGTGGTTGAGGAGGATTTAGATCGTGACTTAAATGAAATATAACAACTGGATGAGAAAATGAGACATCAATTTACAAGAATGTCCTAACACTAATGAAGAGATATCAAAGTTTGTGTTAGAAAAATTTAGGATTACCATGTGAACAAAACAAATTGGTCAAAAAAATGCACTATATCAAAGAGTTCAACCCCATGTGGGAACACGATGAAAAAGCATATTTGAGGGCTACAATTAAGGAAAGGCTAAAATTTTAGTTGCTTAATTAAGGATAGGTTCTTGTCTTCTTAGATGTGAGACGAGTAGATGAGCAGTCCCCAAGGAAGATTAGGAAGAATGAACTTGCATTTTCTACAACAAAGCCTAGGTGGTTGAAAATATTTAATTACTAGTAGTCTCAAGGTCAAATCAACAATCCCCTATGAGATCCTTTTGGCTAAAGCGGATATGTTTCCAATGAAAGCGTCAACAATAATTCATTTACTAAGCTATTTAAAAAAGTTGATAGCATGGATAAGCATCGCTGACCCACGCTGGTTGTTGAGGAAGAATTAAAACATAGGAAAAAGACTTGGATGAAGCTAAACAACAACTAGATGAGCAAGTAGGAAATTAAATTGTATGAGTGTCCTAACACTATCAAAGAGATAACAAATTTTGTGTTATAAAAGTTCAAGACTGCCATGTGGACAAATTAGATTGGTCCTAGAAAAGTGCACTATACCAAAGAGTTCAACCCCAAATGGGAACACAATGAAAAAGCTTACTTGAGGGTTGTAGTTAAGGGACAAGCTAAAATATTAGTTGCACAGTTGAGGACTGGCTCTCATCATCTTAGATGTGAAATAGATAGATGGACGATCCCCAAGGAAGAATGAGAAGAAATAACTTGCATTTTTTGCAACAAAGGGGTGGTTGAAATTGAGCGACACTTCATCCTTGAATTTGCAGCATATGAGGATATTTGTATTCAATTCGAAAACAATTTAAGGTGGTCAATTTGAATGAGCTATTTTAGGAGGCAAGACTCCACATAACACCAAACTTCTTAATCAAGATTCATAATAGAAGAACCGACATCAGAAGGAACTTGAAAACATGTTAGTGTTGGTTCCCTAGGTCCCTTAGACTGCTTGGTCTTATGGATGTCATTAAAATTCCTTCATTCATTCATAGAGTGTGAATCGTATGATGATATTTGTACTCAATTTGAAAACAATTTACAGGTGGATAGTCTAAATGAGCTATTTGAGGAGGCAAACCTTCACAGAACAATGAATTTCTTGATCAAAATTCATAATAAAAGAATCAACATCGAAAGAAACGTTAAAATGTGTTAATGTTGTCTTTCTTGATTTCTCAAACCATTGAATCTTGTAAAAGTCATTAAACTTCCTTCATTCACATTCACAATAGTTAATATTAATTGGGAGAAGCTAAGTACTTTTGACCTTAAACCCTTATACCTAATTTGAAATATTCAATTAAAAAAGTTTCCTCTCTGAAATAACCTTGTTATTGGTATCTACAAGTTTCTAGAAGGACTCGAGTACTGCGATCGTTCAGCGATGTGTACAGAAAGAAACAGTGTGATTATATATCATATACACCCATATACATGCCGCGCGATTACTAGAATGTGAAGTAGCAAACCACATCAAACACTACAGAAGGTATAAGGTGGCGTCGAATTTCGTCGTCTGGTTAGAACGCTATGGTAAGTTTTTTTCCCTTTCTTTTCAAGTGTGCCCGATAATTCCTCCTTTTACCTGCTCTCAAACTTGAAGCCATGACACGGCAGCTCTTTCAATTGCAGAATTTTGAGGGTTTGGCAATGTAAAACATTAATACAGAGTACGACGTGCACTGTGTACTTTGCAGGGTTCAGGCAATGGGTTGGAAGAGTGCTTAAAGCTTCTAAGAGGTGAAAGGGATGAACAACGCCTAGCTGGGCTACTTCTGGCAACCAAATTCTGCCAAGGAGATGATAAGGACTCGGTTGTCAAAGTCTTTAATGCAGTGGGAGTGCCGTTTTTGGACCGCCTTTTGAAGACAGGTGAGCTCTACTTTTTCCGGTACTTTGAATTTTAATTGATTCTTAAATTTTTCTAATAAACAATCATTCTGTTAGATTGCTGGAATTATCTGAGTTTGAATTTAGTTTGAGTTTACATCTAATTCGAAATGTTCCGCAGGCAGACATAAATGTTTGTGGGTATTTCTCTAATATTTTTCTTCATGTGTAAAAAAATGGCTTATTCTAAAATGCTTGTGAGTATTACTCTAATATTTTTTTCATGCTGTTAAAAAATGGCTTGTACTGAAATTTTTATAGCTACTACCGTATTTTTTTTTCTTCTTGCGGTTAAAATGTGGCTTATACGATTTCATTAATAGACTATAATTAGAGACTTTATTCAGAAACCGTACAGTACTATCATCATACTTATGTTAGAATAAGTCATAACAGAACTTCACTCTATTGTGCATGTGTCAGAAATGCGTTGAAGACATGTCTTTTGGATTTCAGTTTGTTGTTGAACAGCTCAGTTAGCTGTCAATGCAACTAGCATAATTATAGGAAGTTGTTGAGTTATTAAGTACTTATAAATATGTAACTGTGTTTGATGAATAATGATGGTGTGATTCCTGCAGCAATCTTTCCTCCGCTGTTCTGTTCTGTTCAGTTCTCTCTTCTCCAGTTTAATTTTTTCTATAATGGCATCAGAGCCACCACAATTTTGTGTCTCCTACGTAGTGTAGCTGTTCAAGAATACCCATAGAAGAAATCACTGAGTAGTGATAGGAGCTGCTGCTGTTTTTGTTAAAGAGATTGATAAGCGTTGTTACTAGTGCATTGAAACTTCATGGAAGCCTTTTGCTTTGGGCGGTGTCAAATGATCAATGCATAGACTGTTGTATGTGATGAGGCCTGCAGAAAAACCACCAAATATTGGTAGTGACGATGATTTCATTGAAGATGAGGCACTTGTCCTATTTTGAATAGGCCAATAGTTTGAAGACAGGGAGGGATGTAGTAGAGAATATTTAGATGCTCACTGAGGTGCTTGTGGATCAAAGTAACTATACCTCATTAAGTTTATGAGACATACATGTGAGGATTGGTGTCCAATAGTTCAGAGGGGGATCCAGAATCTGGAAGTTCAACATCATACCTTTATGAGGGTGATGAGACACTTCATGTGCGAATGGTGGTCAATGACATTGGGAACTTGGATTACAACTAGGTGACTATACCTTTAGTTGAGAGCAACTTGGAAAAGTCTTACTGGTCCGAGAACTATTTTCAAAGAACAATTCCTGCATAATGTATTGTTTTTAGTTTTATGTTGTTAGATATATTAAGAGTCCATCAAAATTCTGTTATTCCTTAAGGGGGAGTGTTAGAATAAGTCATAACAAAACTTCACTCTATTATGCATGTGTCAAAAATGAGTTGAAGCCATGTCTTTTAGATTTTAGTTTGTTGTTGAACAGCTCAGTTAGTTGTCAACACAACTAGCATAATTATAGGAAGTTGTTGAGTTATTAACTTATTATGTACTTATAAATATGTAACTGTGTTTGATGAATAATGATGGTGTGAGTCCTGCAACAATCTTTCCTCTGCTGTTCTGTTCAGTTCTCTCTTCTCCAGTTTAATTTTTCCTATTAACTTATCTATGGACTAACTGATCAAATATATCATACATCTTGGCCCACGCAAAAATTCCTTACAGGTGATAACTATCAGAACTATGAATCTCACAAACTTCCTTGGGGTCTACACTAAACCAGATGCTCTGAGATGGGCATTAAAACCATGCATGTATAATAAAATATAATTTTCTATTCTTAAATTTGTAGAATAACGATAATATGTGCTTCTTGATAACATCAATCAGCAAGTAACTCTACATGATTTAGCAAACAAGAAATATAACAACGGAACTTTGTAAATGCTCCCGTGTGCATATGTGTGCGTTCATCTGCATTGATGTGTGTCTGTGTGTGTGCACGTGTGCATGTGTACGTGCTTGTGCATTTGTGCATGGTTGTGTTTGTGGATGTATGCACACACGAGTGTGTGCGCATGTGTGCTTGTGTACAAACACATGAAAGTGTGTGTGAGCATGTGCACATCCACATGTGCATATGTGTGTGCGCATCCATGGTTGTTTTAGCTACATTTGAAAGTACGCGACACCCTGCTCGTGCTTTGGTATCTAGCAGGCAAATTTGCTTCCAATTCTGCCATCTGTTCTCTTATAACTGAGATCATGCTAACTGTTAGGTCTCTTGTCCATTTTTTCTCTTTTGAAGAGTTTGTACTTTATGACCACTTTCTTGTAATTGTGGCTGTTGGGTTGCAACATGGATTTCAACATAGCCCAAAATATTCACATCTGACTTTGGATCAGGTGTTAAGACTTGAGACCAATAATCAAATTGTTCAGACCTTGGCAATAGATGTGAAGCTATCAAAGAGATACCCAAAATCATATACATCTCCATCTAAAATGCATTTGAAATTTTTTGCTTTGCTGCTGCATATGCATACCCATTAACCCAGGATTCTCAGGAGAGCAGCTGAAATAGGCTTCCTGCTTCTGTGTTCTTTCCATGTGTAGCTAGTAGGTGGGATCTGGGGTTGCTTGAGCTTTGCTTCAGAAGGTGAGTGGTGTTGGCATAGCTTCTAGACTTCTAGTGCACTCACAGTGCTGTGTGTCAATGTTTCTCCTGGGTTTGAAATCTTTCTGTGCTGTATTCTATGTGTTGACTTGCCAAAACTTCCTTCCTATTTCAGTATGGAGTCTGCAGGATTTGACTTAACACCATCTTTAGAGCTTCTGTTCAAAATATCTCTTTGCTTATCTCAAAGTGGTTTGTTCCACAGCAGCTGATCCTCTGAGCAGTTTGATGCCTGAGAATTCACTGAAAGCAATGCCCGATGATTTTTTTGTGGCTGTTGTTTGACAGAAGCCTAATATTAGCATTTTAATAACTTTGGGTGGGCTGATTTTGATACATTTGTTATGGGTCCAATCCCAAAAAGAATTATTATATAAATTATACGGTGAGCTATTTGCGTGGTCTGTTGTAATGTCCCAATCAAAATACTTATGCAAATCCGCCTTAATCCTTCTACAAACACTTATTATTTGGATAACACCTATATCAGATTCTAATAGTGAAATCAGATCTTAAATGACTCAGCTTGAATTCACTTTTTACATATTAGCATTAGCATCGCATTCTAAACAGCAAATGACATATAAAATAATAAACCATTGATCTCCTTATTACAAATAAATAGCAAATAACAAATATGATTATCAAACTCCTTATTTGAACAATGACTATATTACATTCAAATAGTTCAGTAACATCAGCAATTATAACAGCAATAAGCTCTTATATTCATACCGACAGCAATAGCAATAGCAAATTGAACCAATACAGTGCGGTTGGATCCGTGATGTATGAAGCTCAAATGTGACCTAAAAAATGAGACTGCTCTCAGAAATCAATAGAGTTTTCGTCCTATGATCTCCATGCTCGAATGCAAGTGCTCGAAATGGTTTCTTGAAAGGGACTTGTGTAAAGTGTAGATGATAATCCTTGAATGGACGTGCTTGCTCTTTTAAATCCTTCACAAACAATAACAAGTCAATCATAAAGTAATTGTGCAATTCCAAATTTGAACAATTATAATGGGTGGGAAAGATCCTACTTTTGAAAGATATGGTTCCAAAAACAGACCACTGTTGACATATCACACATGTTGGGGAGTTGGAAAGAGAATGGAAACAAAGGTGTAAATATTGAGGTTTGAGGGTCAGAAATGCCACAAGACTTGTAATGTAAGTTGAGGTGCATGTCCGTAAAGATAGGTTTGAAAGTCTGACGAATACAAGGGGGATGTGGAGGAACAATAGAGGATGTGAACAGAATGGAGAAATCTGAAACTTTGATAAAATGAAGGAAGAGCGGAGTTGGAAGGAAAGTCATACTCAGAAGGGGAAAACACACAACAGACGGGACCAAGGGAGATAGAAGAACAAACCGGATATGTACATACTTAAATTGACTGGAAATGAGACATGACAAGTTTGCCTTGCTCAAAATTGCTTGTGCTCAAGCAATTGCAGGTTTTGATGTTTCAATATCTAAGGGCCTTCCCACATTGCTTCCTCACGGGAAGATCTTTCCACTGAATCAAATACTCCTTGGTGCTCTTAGCTCTCAACTTTCTCTCCATCACATCCATGTTTGTTTCGGGAATCAAAATCAGCTTGCCTTCTTCATCAATCAGAGGTAGCTTGATTGAAGGTACTAGATTCTTCCCTAGCGCTCCTTTGCGACAAGACACATGAAAGACATTGTGCATCTTACTTCCCTCCAGCAGCGCCAACTCATAGGCTACTTCGCCAATCCTTCTTAGAACTCTGTAATGCGTTTAAAAATGCGATTTGTTTTTTTTCTATGCATTTGCCTTAAAGGAAGATTGCTTGTATGGCTGCAATCTCACAAACACCATGTCTCCAAACTCAAATGTTCTCTCAATCTTGTGGCGGTCTGCATACACCTTTTGATGATTTTGAACCTGCTAGAGATTATTCCTGAGTGACTTCATGATTCTTGGCTTTGCTTGATCAGATCACTAGCTCTTGGAACTCCACTGTCCAATAGAGTGAGGTCAACAAAGCTTTGGGCTTCATACTTGTACAAAACCTTGAAAGACATCATCTTGATTGACATGTGATAAGTGGTGTTATAATAGTGCTCTCTTAGATGGAGCCATTTGATCCATGTCTTTTGTTGATTAGCAGCATAATTTCTCAAGTAACCTTCCAAAGATTTTTTCACAATTTCGGTGTGGCCATCTATTTGTGGGTGGTAGCTAGTGTTGGGTGTGAGCTCGGTTCTTGCCAAAAGAAAGAGCTCTTGCCAAAACAAACTCATAAAGCAATTGTCTCTATCACTCACAATGCTCTTGGGTGGTCCATGGAGCTTTAGCATTTCCTTAAAGAACAGATTGGCAACATGTGGCACCTTAAATTTTGAAGAAATAGCAAAGAAATGTGCATACTTTGTAAGTCTATCTACAACAACATATACGTAGTCCTTACCTTGGACTCTAGGAAGTCCAATGATGAAATCCATTGAGACACTCTCCCACTTCTACTTTGAAATAGGTAAGGGTTGCAAAAGTCCTATTGGGAATGCTTTCTCTATTTTATTCCTTTGACAAATGATGCACTCTTAATATGATTGAGGATGACATATTTGAATTTGTTCCATGCGAATCTTTCCCTAATATGCTTGTAGGTCTTGGAATACCTAGGGTGGCTCTCCAATGGAGTATCATGAATTGCTTTCAAAATCTTTCCTTTCATCCTTGATTATGTCACCAAGAATATTCTTCGTTTGTAGAGAATGAGTTCGTTGCAAATTGTGTACATGCCATTCAACAACTTCCCTTCCGACACATCAGCTGCAAACACATTCTTAGCATATTTTGTTATGATTTTAGCCTTCCAATTAAGAGAAACATGAGACATTGAACATAGATTTGGCCTTTACAATAATGCATTAGCAACAACCTTTTTCTTTCCTTTAACATACTCAATGTTAAAGTCATATGCTTGAAGTTTGCTAACCCACTTTTGTTGCTGCTCATTTAGATCCTTCTGATTGAGAAAATACCTCAAGCTATTGTGATTAGTCTTGACCACAAATTGGCTACCCACTAAGTATTGCTTGAATTTGGTTAATGTGTGCATGATAGCTAGCATTTCCTTATCATATATAAAGGATCACCTTTCCACTTCCACGAGTTTTGTACTCTTGAATGCAATCGAGTGCTTGTTTTGCATAAGCACAACTCCAATTCCTTCTCTCCCAAGGCATTTTATTCCGAAGTGAAAGGAAGGGAGACATCGAAAATAACAAATATGGGACATGAGCTCATTACCTCTTTCAATTTGTCAAATGCTTGTTGTGCAACCTCATTCCATGTGAAAGCTCTCTTCTTTGGTAGATTAGTTATGGGATTGGCCAATTGGGAGAAACCCTAAGCAAATCTTCTATAGTAGTTACAAAGGCTAAAGAATCCTTGCAACTATGTCAAAGCCTTTGGGGGAGGCTAGTCCCGAATAGCTCTGATCTTCTTCATGTCCACCTGCACTCCATTTGCATTAATGATGTGCCCCAAATACAAGATCTCTATCATGGCAAACTCACACTTTTACTCCCTGCAAACGGAGTTTGTGCTTCTAGAATTCCCAACACTTCATCAACGTGTCATAAGTGCTCCTTCCACTTGTTGCTGTAGATCAGAATGTCATCAAAGAAGACAAAGACAAAATTCCTTATTTACTTGCAAAAAAATTAATCCATGCATGATTGGAAGGTCGTTGAGGTGTTTTAACTTTTTTTCAAACCAAACGACATGACCAAAAATTCATAGTGCTTGTAGTGACACTGGAATGCTGTCTTACTTGAATCTGATGGTATCTTGATCTTAGATCTTTTTTTGAAAAATAGACCACTTTGTGAAACTCATCTATCAATTCATTGATTTTGGGGATTGGGTATTGGTTTTAGATAGTCTTCTGGTTCAATGCTTTACAGTAGATACACATTTGTATTGTGCCATCTTTCTTCTTCACCAAAAGTATAGATGAGGCAAAAGCACTTGAGTTGGGTTTGATGTGCTTTATGTCTAGTATTTCCTTTATTGCTTGTTCGGTTTCCTCTTCATGCCACTTGGGGTGGCGGTAGGGAGTAGTGATGATGGGCTTAACGCCCTTCTCTAGCTCAATGACATGCTCAAAGCCTTTGTCTAGTGATCTCCTTGGAGGAATGTTGTTGAAGACCTACTGTTCTTGTCCAAAATATTCTGTACATCCACATGATATGCTTTCTCACCTTTGGTGGGTTTTGTTGCAATCACCAAACATTGAATTTCCCACATTGATTTCCCATGACAAAAGCTTCTCTCCATTCTTTTAGTAGTTACAATCCTTAGTGCTCTATTTGTCATTCCTCAAGTATCACTTCTTTCCCTTCAAATTGAAACTTTAGTTCCATGGTTTGGAAGTTTTATGTGATCTCGCCTAATGAGTGCAACCATTGAATACCCAGGACCATATCTATGTCACCTATGTTGGCGACATGGAAACTGTCCTTCATATTATATCCTCCGAGTTTAAGGTTTAGTTGAGAGATCTTTCTAGTGCATTGGATATTGAATCCATTAGTCACCATGTCATTGGACCTTCAAAATCCTTTGTATTGAGACCTCACTTTGACACTAGTCCCTCATCTATGAAATTATGAGTGGCACTAGTGTCAAGAGCATAGTCACCCTTTGACCTCACACAACCCCATGGATGCAAAAAGTATTGTACCTTGGAGTACATAGATTGTAGCAAGAGTGCCTCTTGAAATGTTCCTTCCTCTTTTTGTTTGTCTTCTTCACCAATCTCTAGTTCAGGTTCTTCACTTTGTGGTTCGGGTTCTTTAGTTTTCAATTCATCTTTAGACCTTACCTCAATGCAATGCACCTGTCCTTTCCCAAGACATCTATGTCTAGGTGACTTGGACTCCTTGTAGTTGAAGCATAGAATTTTCCTTCTTAGCTTGTTTCTTGCCTTAATGTTTGGCCTTGATGGGAAACTCTTGGTTTGCTCTACATTTTTATGGAAAGGCTTCTTTGGAATAAAAGTCTTGGATTGAAACTTATTGTTCATTATCGAAGTCTCTAGTGCCAAAGTTTGCTTGATTGCCTCTCGTAGGGTGGGTGGTTTGAAAGCTTTGACTAGTCCCTTGAGAGATTCAGTTAACCCTTCAATAAAGAGCATAGTCAATCTTCTCTTCATGATGTTTGGCACCATTAAAAACAACTTTTGAAACTTTGTTATATAACTCTCCATTTTGATCATTTCGATCAAACCTCTCAATAAGTAGTTTGTAGAATTCATCATATGAATTGATGGATCCGTGAACTTAAGTGATCGGTTTGTGGTACCACTACTCATGTGTAGTATCCTCCAAATGCAGGGTAGCAAACTTCATTGCCTCATCTTTACAGGTTTGAGAGATAGATATGTGTTTAGCTTTTGTATCCACACATGAGTTGTGCATCTATTAGATTGATCATAGGGAGAGAAAGTCAACTTCCCTAGAGCTTGCTGCACATCTCTTTGAAAAGCTTGCTGTCTAGGCTTAGGTATAAGGCCATTTTAGGCCTTCTTCATGTTCATAAAATTGGTGAGTGACATATCACTTCAGATCTTCTTTGGGAGAGCTTTCTACTTTGCATGATAACCCTAATGTCATCAATTAGTGAGTTCTGAGCTTTATTTTCTAGAACCTCTACCTCCTTATTAAGAAAGGTAGGTCGGGCAGATTTTGTATCTGAAACAAGGACAATCTTTTGGTTGTTGCTCTAAATGGCATTTGGATTATTGGCCCTAGAAGTGCTTCCTTCACCAATTTGTTGTCCAGGCCCATTCATATTGTTATCTATCTTGTGGAGCAATTGTGCCATCATATCCAACATCAAATTAAACTTCCTCTCGACTCAACCATTATGGTTGTCCATATTTGCTCTACTTTCCCTTTTTGACATACAATTATGTTCTACAATAAATTCTGAAGGAGGAGAATTTGGTTCTAGATCCTCTGGAGATTGACGTTGTTTTCTAATTTCTCTCAAATGATATATGGTTGCTTTGTCATTGTACTGCATCAAAAACTCAACATGCAAAGTTTAACTTTGGAAACACAGGCAGGCAAGATCACCAACTCTAATACCACCGTAATGTCTTGGTTAAAATACTTATGCAAATACAGCCTTAATCCTTCTACAAACACTTATTATTTGGATAACAACTATACTGGATTCTAATATTCAAACCAGATCTTAAAATAGCTCAGACTAAATTCATTGTTTATATATTAGCATTAGTATCACATTCTAAACAACAAATGACATAAAAAACTATTGATTTCCTCATCACAAATAAATAGCAAATAGCATATATGATTCTTGAATTACTCCTTATTTCAACAATGATTGTATTACATTCAAATAGTTACGCAACATCAACAAGTACAACAACAATAATCTCTTATATTCATACCAACAATAATAGCAAATGGGACTAATACGGTGCAGATGGATCCATGATTGATGAAGCAAATGCAACCTTTGAAATGAGACCACTCTCTAAAATCAATAGGGTTTTTTGTCCTATGATCTCCACACTAGAACACAAGTGCTCAAAATAGTTTCTTGAAAGGGATTTGTGTAAAGTGTAGATGATAATTCCTGAATGGACCCATTTGCTCTTTTATATCCTTCACAAACAATAATAGGTTGACCACAAAGTAATTCTGCAGTTCTAAATTTGAACAATGATAATGGGTAGGAAAGATCCTACTTTTGAAAGATATGGTGCCCAAAATAGACCACTATTGGCATTATGAAACATACTGGGGACTTGGAAGGAGAATGGAAACAAAGGCAAAAATATCGGGGATTGGGGGTTGAAAATACCACATGAATCACACTACAGGTCGAAGTGTTAGGGGTTGAGGTACATTGATGTTGATAAAGTTAGGTTTGAAAGATCGACAAATACAAAGGGGAAGTGGGGGAACAATGGAGGACATGATGGGATGGAGAAGTCCAAAACTCTGATTGAAAGAAAGGAAAAGCAGAGTTGGAAGGAAAGACATACTTAGAAGAGGAAAACACACAGTAGATGGGACTAAGGGAGATACAAGAATAGACCTAACCTGTACAAACTTAGATTGACTGGAAAGTGGACATGACATCTGTTATCCTCTTGAGGTCTATTGGTAATAGATTATTTATGTTTGTCATGTATCATTAGGTACAACTTCTGCATCATCTAGCACAATTTCCCTATCGTCAGGCACAACTTCTGCATCATCTAGCACAATTTCCCTATTGTTAGGCACAACCCCTCCAAATGTTATAAATATATTACCAATAGACTTGTATATTAACTCCTTCAAATATCATACACACTCACACATTACCAATGGACTTGTATATATAATAATATATTATTTATATAACATTTGGAGGAGTTGTGCCTAACGATGTGGAAAATGCATGACTTGGACTAGGCAAGCTGATTTTTGAATTGGACTTAAACTTGGCACTCATACTCGGCCAAGACTCGACAACTTGAAAATACCATGAAATATAAATTTTTTAAAGGATTTAAAGCTTTTATTTGCACCCTTCAATAAATAAACTTTAAAGACACAATAAACTAATCAAATATAAGCAACTTTGATCACATACACAAGTAAACATTGATCACATGAGTACAAAGCAGATTTTAGCCAAAGGACACAACATTTTTAAATATATAATTTTTTTAAGTTTATACAAAACTCATGGATTATGAAATCCGTGGCATCAAAACAAAATATGAAACTAAAACTAAATGTATAATTAGGGCTTTGAGGAGCTTGCATCACATGTCTTAACACTCATAGTTGGACGACAAGTCTTGGTCAAGCATCTAAGGTAGGTCCTTGATGATAATACAACCATGATATTTGTTTGTGTATCAGTGACACCAACATTCTAGGGTTCTGCTTGTGCTATATTCTCCTCTAGCATGGCTACTACCTTTGTCTTTAGATCTGCTTCATCAACACATGCAAGGTCCGCTTCGTCGAAGACAAGATCTTGTAATGTCCCTACTTGGGAAACTCCTAATTTTAGGCCTGCAAAACAATATTAATCACTAAAAACTGATATTAGTAGTAACAAGTATCAACTTAATTATAACATTCAAATCCATACATAAAACATTATAATATTGAGATCAATAAATCATAGCTAAAACATCATAATATTTAGATCAATAGTTCATAGCATCATTAGTATTTAGTTCATAGCATATTCCTCATAGCAAATCACATAGTGAATCCCTTGGAAATGCTTGCAAACCACCATCTCAAGGCTGGTCGTCCTTATATTGCGAGAGCATGGAAGGTGGGCTGCCCTTCCATCCTTCAGTCCATTGTGGAGGCTGGCCTTTCTCCATGATCAAGCCCAAGAGCATGGAGGGCTGGTCTTCCATTCCACCTCCTGGCCCACGTGCATGGAAGGCTGGCCATCCATTTCATCTTAGGGTGGCGCACTTGATAAGAGCATGAAGGTTGGTCTTCCTTCACCTCTCGTGAACTTGGAAGGCTGAACGACCTTCCTAATTGCAAGACACTTCACAAATTCAAGAGATTTTCCCTTAAGGAATTTGCTAGTATATTAATAAATAAATACCTCTTGATGTAATGATAATTTTAGTCTTAATTGGCTATCACCAATTATTTTTTCAGAATATTATCAATGGCTGTTCTGAATCTCTTTTCCCAAGAGGTGCCTTATATTTCTTATTCTTATCTTTCTTATTTCTTGCTTGATATCCTTTCCACAAGGAAACGATCTCCCTTTTCTATCTCATTATTGAGGGAGTCACAACCTTTCATATTTGAAGGAGTCACAATATTTCACATTAAGAGTCACAATCTTTCACATTAGGAGTCCCATCATATTTATTCTTAATTGATTGATTGAATGATGTTATGGATGTCCTTTTCAAATGAAATGTTCTCCCTCTTATATCTTCAAGTTTGAGGGAGTTGCACTCTTCATTATTTCTGCCTTTTTGGAAGAGTCACAACTATTCCTCTTAATTGCTGGCCTAAAACCCTCTTAATTTAATTTTAATTAAATATCTTTAATTCAAGGAAATCGCTGCCCTTGTTTATTCTTATAATCTTAATCAATCCCCTTATTAGAATCGCTGTCCATGTTTACTTTATTTGCCTAGACTTAAAGTGCTGCAATCCAACTAAATATTGTGATCTGTTTCTTTCTTTGATGGGGGCATGACAGATCCATAGCCTCAGTGATCCAATCTGATTGTAGATCAATCTCCTCTAGAGTAATGGCAGATAAGTTGGTACTTAGGATTTGCTTGTGATAGAGGCAAAGGTTTTAATAAACATAAACAAAACCATTTTACTTTTTCACCTACAACTGTTGTGCCTCTTAGAGTTTATGTGCTTAAACATACTCTAATTGCTTTCACATTTTGATGTGTTGTAGGATTGAATCAAGACACAAATTGCAATCCTTTGAAGATTTGACACCTTAGTAGTTTACCTCTTCTACCATTCATCTAAGATGAGAAAAAAAAGAATTCAATCTCATTGTTCAACTTCAATTTTAAATGTTAATGTTAGAAAAAGAAAAAGTTTTAAACTTAAATTAAGCCCTTACTAGATTTTTACCTTGTTGCAACTTTGTTCGAGTTGCCTTGCATATATCTCATGCAAAGAGGTCTCCATGCACAAGTTTATAGATCTCAATCTTAGATATGATCTTCACCCCAAGTTGAGGATCAAGTTCCATTTTCTCTATGACTGTGTTGAGCCAACTCAACTTCCTCATCCACTTTGAAATCTAGGCGGAATTGGAATCTAAATTCAAGAAATTCTTAAATAGGTAGTTGCATGTAAGGGTCTCTAAAATTGATGGTGCCATTATCGATCAATAATGTTCCATATGGGCCAATATTTATCCTCAATCCCGCCATAGATGGATTTAATGTCCTCCTAGGCCCTATCTATGCCCTCACATACATAGCCCATCATGGGCATCTCCCCATGAACAACTCGAAGGATGACAACTAAAGGCTTTGTGAACTGCAATTATTATTAAATATTAACATAAATAAATATGAAAAAAATAAAACAAATAGAATAGAAATAATAACATAAATGAAAAAAAAATAGAAAGGAAATATGAACTTACATCAACAATCTCTTTTGTTGAAAGCTAAAAGCTTTGTCCATTGGAAATCCAGTTGACAATGTCAATCCCTACATTTGTCTTAGCATATCAAGATGCAAATCACTCGTTGTTAACAAACATGCACCTCAAAGTGGCTTTTGACTAAAGCAAAGATTGCAACATGATGGAGTTTGTTGCAAAGATAGTTATATTAGGATGTGTCAACACTCACTTGTCTGTGTATTTCCTCATTAAGTTGATGACCCAAGCATGGTTGTATATATATTTAGAAATGATTTTACAATGCTTCATACATGCTTTGATGCATGGGATTTTGCCAAGATCCTTCAATATCAATTCAAGGCAATGAGTAGCTCAAGGAGTTTAGAATAAGGATGGTTGCCTATCCATGGGAATTCTACTTTGTAGCGACATGATTTGTTGTATTATCTATAATTATTTACACAACACTTTCCTCACTTGCCTTGGCCAAAACTTTTTTTTAACTCACAAAGGAATTCAATATTTTTTTGTCTTGCCTAAAGCATCAATGGACTTCAAGAAAATTGTGCCATTTGAGGAAGAAACAATGAAATTTGAAATGCTAATGCAAATCACCAAAGCAAAAGTTAGAAATCTTAATCACTAAATCAATGGATTTTATAAAATACAACCATTTGAGGAAGAAATAAGGAAATTCAACAATGTCCTATTCCTCCTCTCTGTCCAACCATTGGTCATGATTGTGCAACTCTTCCTCCTCCATATTTGATTTTTTTTCAAAATTTTGGCTTTAACACTTGCCACCTCTTGAATCAAAATGGAGTTCTTTATCTCTTCGTCATTAGGGGCTTTGAACCCTTCCCCACAATAAATAGTGACATTTACCATATTTTGCCAACACGGAGAGCTAAAACAAAGAAAAATAAAGAAAATAGGTACTATAAAATTTAGAGTTTAAATTGTAGAAATTTTTAAATTTAAAAATTCAAGAGACAAATAAATCAAACAATATATTTTAAAACAAAAATGATAATTAAATATCTCGCTGCTGTATCATGCTTGTCCTTGTTCCAACCCATGTTTTTGAGTGATTGTTGGGAATCTGTGGTAGTGTGTGGTACAATAGATGAATCAATTTGGGATACGCAAACTCTAGGTCCAATCCTAACACTATCATTGCCACATGGTTGAAGATCTAGGGAATGGAGGAATTGAAGAAGAACCTCCATGAAGGGCTGTCATCTTTTCTCTTTGCCTCTTTTTTGGTTCCTTTTGTTAGTCAAAGGTCTCTAAATGGCTTTGTGCCTCATGCACAACATTAAGAGGTGTAGTTGGGCACAAAGTAAAGCCTTGGCATAGAATTTGTGCTAGATGATATTTCAATCAATTAATGTCTCCACTAATTTTTGCCTTGCAATGTTTGCAAACCAACTCCCCTTTCTTTGCCCCCTGGGATGGCATGTTTCCAACAAGGGTCCTTTCTAATTAGGGCCGCGCATTAGAACAATTGATAAATTTGAAGTATGTTGCATTAACAAATAAATAGAAACTAAATTAACATTTAGAATTTCTAGATAATCTAAGATAAAAAAAAAAAGAAAAAAGCAAAAGTAGTTAGGGTTTGCAGCCAAAAAATAGATAAAAAAAAAAAAAACAGCTAAGCTTTGTTCAATGAATCAAAATGAAAAAAAATCAAACAAATGTAGAAGACAAGTGAAAGATTTTTTTATTTTTTATTAGGGTTTGCAGCCAAAAAATAGATAAAAAATTAAAAAGACAGCTAGGCTTTGTTCTATGAATCTAAAATGAAAAAAATTAAACAAATGTAGAAGACAAGTGAAATAAAAAAGAGATTCAAAATAAGAAAATTCTTGCATTTGAAAGCTTCTAGATTTGATCATGTAAACATTTTTCCATCTTCCACAGTCCATGTTATTGCATTTGAAAGCTTTTGAATTTGATTGTGTAAACATTTAAAGGAAAATTTGATGTCTTTAAAAGAAAGTTCTTCTTCAAATTTGCTTCAACTTGACAGTGGGCTGCTCCAAATCAATGGTGGGCTCTTCCAAATCCACCGTAGGCTCCTTTGGATGCACCAAGGGTTGCTACTAGTTTACCCAAGTTGCATTCAACCAATGTTTGCTGCCCAAGTTGTCTGCTGGTTTTTGCTTCAATTGCATTTGATTTCAGTTCCAATACTTTTTTCTTTCTCTTTTTTGTGCTTGCAAATAAAATGAATGTGTTCTTAGAGTCTTAGAGGTAGAGTAGCTGGATACACCCTTGCCCCTCCTTGGCACGCGTATCCCTATATCCGATACGGGTATGGGTACGACACACCGCAGATACATGTTGGATACCGTACCCACACGTGCCCAAAAAATCTTTATTTTCCAGCCGTGCTAGATACTTTGTGATTTGATTTTCAAAATATTTGACATGAATCTTCCTAGACTTAATCTTAAAAAACTTCAATTGTGCAATTTTCTTTTTGTTTTGTATAAACAAAACCTACACCAAATGAGGAAGACAACTGAAATGTTTTCTATTTCAGCGACCCATTTTTCTAGGTCTTCTTCTAGTGCAACTCTACTATTTTTTGACATTTTAATTTTTATAGATTTAAAAAAGTTAATTGTTTATAGTTTTATATTTATATTTAATATTTATGTTATGTTGTATAAACATTAGAATTTTTGAAAAAATTAAAATTTATTCTTTAAATATAAATAAATTTATTAATATAAATTTAATTGTTTATTCTTTACTAAATTATTTATGTTTAAATTTTAATATTATTTAATTTATATTTACTTATTTTCTTTTAAAGTAATGAAAATCTCCTCTAATAACTTAGGAAATATATGTGTATGTGTTTTTTATGAATGTTGTATCCAGCCGTATCCATATTGGGGGTCGTAAAAAATGACTGCATCCGAATCTGTATCTGTATCCATGTCCATGCAACTTTGCTTAGAGGTTCTTTTAGAGCAATAAGCATTACTGATTTTTTATTTTGCTTTATTTTTTGATTTCTGTGGATGACCTAACTGGCAAAGTTTCAAGGGTGGGACTTGCTGGGTTTGAAAAAATTGGCAGTCTTGGCAAGTTTGAGTAGATTCATTAGGTACCTTGGTCTTGGGTCTTATGAACTTGTTTACCTTCACCTGCCTCAGGAATTGCTGAATTTTGGCAAGTATTGTAACTTTGATATATATATATATATATATATATATATATATATAACTTACAATATAGGTGGACCACATCGGCTCCCTGGAAAATAAGGATGGCTTGGGAGTCCAACACATTTCATAGATTAGACCTCTTACATCATATATCAAAAAGGAGAAATGGCTGGCTTATAGACAGCAGTACTAAGTAAAATACAATTAACATATATTACTATTAACAACATTTTATATCCTTATTCATGCCACAGTTATTGAATTCAGTTTTATGATTTATCATCCTTATTTTCATGCATTTCAGAATCAACATCCCATTCAGGATTGTTCTTTTTGAATTTCAGTTGATCTTCTAGTTCCATATCATCATTCTTCCTCTGATAAATTCTGCTAGAAACTGTCTGCATGAAAGCCAAGGGGATCAATACCATGCCTGCTCATATATTCTGATTTCTCTTAATCATCTTCATTTTCTGCAGCTTTGCCACCATATCTCTCTAGATATGGCCACCATTCATCCTTTTCACTTCAGATTTGTAAATCACAATGACCCGACTGTCCAGTATCTTGTAGAATCTTTCTTTTGGAACCTTCAAGATCATTGTAATCTGCAAAATGATGGAGAGGAGAGTGAAATCACAGTGAGATTCTATAAGGCACCTTCATTTTCCCTGAAATACCTTGTCATTTCTAACTCTTCATATCTGCCAGAGGATTGTAGAGGATAAAATAAGCCAAAACTTGGTTGGTTCATTTTCACACTGTCTCACAAATCCAAACAAGATTTAATAGGTGATAGCAGATTTATTTTTCCCAATCCAAAATATTGCTAAAAAACATGGACCATAAACTTTTGCCATATTGGCAAGCAAAAAACAGATGTTCGAAAGACACAGGAAATGTGGATTGATTTAACAAATACACATACACATATATTGCACATTTCAATGTATAACATTATATGCTCATGTCTCTTGTACATATATCTCTATTCACTCTTACTTATCAATTCATATCTCTGTTATATATCATTCATCTACTCCATAACTTATATATTTTTAATAAAATATATATCCTTTATATACTATATTTATCAGTATACAATTTAGGCAGAAGTTGTTAATTTCTCTTTAATTTAATTAATCCAGTCGAGGATAAATTTTAACATTTGATTAATGTAGTAATGGTTATAGTGTGGTTCGTGAAGGAATCATAGGGATATGTACCCTTGTAGGCCCAAGCCAACTTCATTTAGTGTGTTGACTGAAAGAACTTATATGTAGTCTAATCTCTAGTCCTCAGGGATTTTGTTGGTCAACAAACCATAAGAAGATGACTCTACATCTGAAAGACTGTTGGGATTACTTTAGGGACTTGCTAGTTTACAACATAAAAACAGGTAGCAATCTACTTGTGCCCAGCTATTAATGCTATTCCATAAGCATATTGCCATCTACTAAGTTATTCATGTTTGCATTTTCAATGTGCAGGAATTGGGCGAAGTACCAGAAATATTCCTAATAAAGACCAGCAAGAAGCATATTTACAGCTTGCCCTCACTATTTTGGCAGCTTTTTGTCGTGTTCCTGAGCTTGCTTCTATAGATGATATTATTTCTAAAGTTCCAGTTATCTTGGAAATTTTGTCAAACAAGTATGTAATACACTGTCCTCTTGTTGTTTTAGTAGTTCTTATTATGCAATAAATACTTTCCAATTGTTTTGTATCATATACATCAACGGATTTTATAGATTGCAATATAGCCTTTAAAATCACTGAATTTATGTTAGCTGGTTGTTTTGACTAATTTTATTAATCACGACATCATTTGACAGGGTTTTCTTGTACATAGAAAACAAAAAAGCTTTTTGGATTAGATTATTTGAAACTGAAAGTTTCAGATGTTTTATAGCTTTGCACTTAGAATTATGAAGGGTTTTACTATTTTGTTAGGCTGATAGTAGATTTAAGTTGCATTGCTGTTTGAAGAAACTTTCTAGATACTAAGACTGTGATTGTTATAAAGCTTCCAAAGGGTGTTTGAGTACAAAATTACATCATTTGCATATATAAATAAGTATGCAGGACTGTAAAATATTAAAAAGTATCAAGCAGCCAGTGACCAAGGAGGGTCTGATCCCTGAATGTTGCTGCCTTGGGAGGACCCTGCTCCTTCTCATCCAAATATTCAATAGTATCTTTGAACATATGGGATTAGATTTTTGGTGTGTTTCTCTGTAAGATTCTCCAGTCACTCAACCTAAACGCTCCATATTCAGGGTTCGGGAGAGGAACATCATCCAAAAAAGAAGAAGAGATATGAAATCCACCATCTGTACCAGCAGCAATCTGGTTGAGAGCATTTTGGACCAAATCCTGCTTATCGGCCAGCATATTGGCAAAGCCTTGAAGACCATCTATGATCCTTCCAGTAGCAGATTCAGAAATAGAGGGGCCCACAACTAGACCATGCATAGCCTCAAGAAGCAGCAACGCCTGGTTCTTAACAATGGGAGTTGTATCATCACCCCCAAAACCATAACCCAAACAGGATTCTTATCAGACTCTGCCTCTTCAAGGATTGGAAAAACCTTGGGGAATGCACTAATCTCCCCAGCACTCTTTCTGAACAGTGATTGTACCTTTCTCCAAAATCTCCTTTAATTCAGCCTTGGGAACCTTCAGAAAAATATCAACCTGCAAAGCAAGAAGAAAGGAGGTGACTTTGCTTTTGAAGTCAATAGACACCCTCTTTTTCCCTGAAATACATCATCGTTCCTAGTTTACTGTTTTTCATAAAAGCACAGGACATCTGTGGAAACAACTAACCAAAACATCCTAAAGAACTTCAACATGTACTTGCCAGAATAATAAAACCAAAAATACTTCCAAAACAAGAAATAGAAGCTTTATTTGCTAATTTAGCCCAGGCAATGATAATTTTCTTCTGAATAGTTTTAGGCTTTTAGCAAAAGGACATCAAGAAAATAAATAATATATTTATTAGACCAATAGGCATAACTACAAGGGCAGCAAGGGGGGTTGTAATGGAGTGAGTGCATAACAAAAACCCCTTTAACATGAGTTTGATGGTAATTTGCATGTTAAACATTCATTAAGCTCATTTTTATATAAATGTATATAGAAACCTAATAAACTAACATATATACTTTAAATACATCTGTATAAAAGACACTGAGAGACAGCAATCTTGACATGCCTATCTAACCTATGTCACAAATCCAATATAGGTGCCTTGATACTGATATCTCTCGTCATCCTTCAGGTAGATGTATTAAAGATATCTACACTGGTCATTATGAGAAATAAAACAGGAACCAATGCTAATGCTACAATTGTTAAGAGTAGAACCAACAACAGGATTTTTAGTTCAGCAACATCCATCCAAAACAAGTCTATTTGGGTTCAATACAGGAAGACCAAATTGTAAATTTTAATGATCAGATTTAATGCACAGAAAATTAATTAAAAATCAGACAATAACACAGCAGATACCCTGGGAAAACCCTCCTCTTGAGGGAGAAAAACCCAGCAACAAAGATCTCTCTTATATATATAAATAGTGGCAACAATTCTCTTTACAATGAGGCCAATCACAAGGCCAATATTTAGCACCTACACAAGATGCAATGACAGATAATAATCTGCACCTCCTTAATATCCAAATCTGCCCTTGAAGAAATTCGCACTTGAATGAAGTAAAGAATCGAACTTGCTTATGAACTTGATGATACAAATGATAAAGCAAACTCCTATATATACATATTGAAAAGACGCCACCTTATATGAAGCAAGTCGGCTAACAAACTATATATCTCTTACAAAAAGATGCAACCAATCAAGGGTAAGTCGTCCTCATAGGTAATCGCGCCAAGATGAAAGGAGGTCGGCCTTGAATAAGGACGTGTCTCTTCATTTAATAATCTCTTTAACAAATTCGTGCCATATATAAATTAAATAGCCTCTTGGCTATCATTTAATTTATCAACCAAGAACAATTTATATGCTGGAATATTATATTGATGCTGCATGTTATCATTAACACTCCCTCTCAGCTAGAGAGAATACTTCCAGCTGCCCAAGACAAATCACCTCAACATGATGTTCATCACATTGGCTACAACCAGATGTGAAAAGAAGAATATTACTTCAACGTGATATTAGATATCGCCTCAACACGATATCAACCATAATGGCTACAACCATACTACTATGGTAAGTACAAGTGTTCATCACTTGCGTGATGTTGTCACCTCAATGTGACTTTCACCATGACTCTCTCAGAGGGTGAAACACAAGTACAACATATGTCATGGAGTCACACACATGACATCCACCATGACTCAGCTCAGAGGGTGGAAACAAGGGCTTTCACCTCAAATCTCAAAGAGAAATGCATTAACAAGGGCTTGCACCTCAAATTCCTTCGTCTCAGAGGAAAATGCATTAACAAGGGATTTGACCTTGAACTTCTCTCACAGAGAAGAACTCATTAAACAGGCTCACTGATACTGAGACTCTTTCTCAGTCAAGGCTGGATTCTCCACCATACCAAGCTTATCTCGAAAGTACACAAACTTTATCTTGGCGAGAGGCTTGGTGAGAATATCTGCCATCTACTCATCAGTGTTGATGTACCTCAATTGTACAGCCTTCCGCAGTACCATATCCCTAATGTAGTGGTACTTTATCTCAACATGCTTGGTTCTGTCATGGAACATAGGATTGATAGAAAGCTTCACACAACTCTGATTATCACAATGAATGATAGTAGGCTCCATTGATTGTCCAAACAATCCTGCAAGGAGCTTACGAAGCCATACTGCTTCTCGAGTTGCCATACAAGCTGCAATGTACTCTGCCTTTGCTGTACTCAATGCTACAGATGACTGCTTCTTGTTGCACCAGGAAATCATAGTTGAACCCAAATTGAAGCAACAACTAGAGGTGCTCTTCCGATTTGTGACACAACCTGCCCAATCAGAATCAGTGAAACCATGTAACTCCAAGTTTGCATCTGAAGAATACCTCAACCCATATCCAACTGTGCCACGCAAGTATCTCAGGATATGTTTAGCTGCAACAAGATGTATCTATCTCGGATCACACATAAACTGGCTAAGTGCACTCACTGCATAGCAAATGTCAGGTCTAGTGTTAACTAGATACATCAAAGATCCAATTAGCTGTCTGTACAAGGTAGGATCCACCAAGTCTAAATTAGTTGCAGCCTCCTTCAACTTATGTAAGTTGGTCTCCATAGGTGTGGACATGGATTTGCAATCCATCATACCAAATCTCTTAAGTATATCAATGGTGTACTTTCCTTGACTTAGAATCATCTTATCTGGTTTCTGCCAGATTTCTAATCCAAGGAAGTAATGCATGAGCCCAAGGTCCTTCATCTCAAATTCCGAAGTCAACTTCTTCTTACACTCAAGAATTAGGTGATCTTCTCCAGTAAGGATCAGATCGTCAACATATAAAACCAAAATTAATGCATCACCATTGATTACCTTGAAGTAGAGATTTGAATCAGCATCATTCTTCAAGAAGCCCAAACTTGACAGGTACCGATCAATCCTTTCGTACCATGCACGAGGAGCCTGCTTGAGATCATACAAGGCCTTCTTCAGTTTGCAAACATGTGACTCCTTCCCATGAACCTCAAATCCATCAGGTTGCTCTATATAAACCTCTTCCTCAATCACTCCATTGAGAAAGGTGTCTTCATGTCCATCGGTGAATCTTCCATCCTCTAGATGCAGCAATAGCAATGTTGGTTCGATAGAAGTATAGCGAGCAACAAGAGCAAATGTTTCTTCATAATCAACTCCCTCTTTCTGAGAGAACCCACGAGCCACAAATCTTGTTTGTACTTCTCAATGCTTCCGTAGCATGCTTAATCTTAGAATAGCCATTTAGAAGATACCACAGACTTGCCCTCGGGTCTAGGAACAATGTCCCAAACATCATTCTTAAGAATTGACTGATACTCCTCTGTCATAGCATCTTTCCAAACCCGATGACTAGATGCTTCCTCAACACAGGTAGGCCCAGATTCTATAATCTGACTCATCAAGGCAACATAGCTGGAGAACTTATGTGGCCTTTTGCTTTCTCTGAATGTGCCTCTAGGAGTTGCAAAACTTTTAGCCTCTTGCATAGTACAACTGGCCCATAGAGGTCTCTTTCTCCCAACAACAATGTCAGTAGGCCCATCAGTAGGTTCCAAGGGTTCAATAGGATCAATATCTTCTTTTGGTTCTGAAGTCTCCCTCTGAATCTCAGGAGTATGGTCAACTTCCATATCCTGAGGAGACTCTTCATTATCAATCTCCATATGAATCCCCTGGATCTCCGAATGACATCTTCCTCGAATGTGATATCCCTACTGATCTCGATCAACTTCTGACCTGGAATGTATATTCTGTAGGCTTTTGATGTCTCACTGTAACCCACAAATATTCCCTTCTTGCTAGAAGGCTCCAACTTGGTTCTCTTTTCCTTGGGAACATGAACATAGATAGGACATCCAAAGATCCTCAAATGACTGACTTCAGGCTTCTTCCCTGTAAAAGCTTCTTCCGGAGTCATGTTTTCCAGGACCTTATGAGGACTTCTATTCTGAACATATATAGCCGTCCTGGAAGCTTCTGCCCATAAGAAGGTTTGCAAATCTTGATCATGAATCATGGCCTTTGCTGCTTCCACGATTGTCCTGTTCTTTCTTTCTGCAACACCATTTTGTTGAGGATTATAGGGAACACAAAACTCCCTCTTAATCCCTGCATCAATACAAAAATTCCAAAAACTGCCAGAGGTGTATTCTCCACTATTGTCAGATCTGAGGACTTTAATTCTTTTACCAGAAAGATTTTCTACCAAGGCTTTAAACTCTTTAAACCTATCCAACACTTCCTCAAACTCTTTAGATTTCAAAAAATAAATCCAAGTCTTCCTAGAGTGGTCATTAATAAAAAGAACATAATACAAGAATCCACTCGAAGACGGAACAGACATAGGACCACATAAATCAGAATGAATAAGGTCTAAAATACACTTAGATCTATTTTCTCTACTATGAAAAGGGGCTTTTATATTCTTACCCAATGCGCAGCCCTTGCAAGTACCTTCATGCTCCTGGTTGAACTTAGGAAGGCTCGACACCATCTTCTCCATGATAGGTAAGGCTCGGAAGTGTAGGTGAGCCAACCTCCGATGCCAAAGATCACATAGACTTGAAGAATCATGAACCAATGCTTGTAAAGGACGTGTGCAGACCCTGTAAAGACTTTCATGTCTAACTCCAATTACTTGAGCATCCTTGAAGCTAGAGTTCTCCATCCACACTAGAACTTTGCCTTTGGAGAAGGCAACATGATATCCTTTATCTTCCAAGGCTGAAATAGAAATAAGATTGCGCTTGATTCCAGGAACATAAAGAACATCACTCAATTGAAGTGTGATGTCGGAATCCAAATGAAGTGAAGAGGTCCCAAATCCTTTCATGGAGTAGCTAGCATCATCTCCAATAATGACTTGCTCGGAAGACTCCTTCTCCACCAAACTTGATAAGTGCTCCTTAAAACCAGTGATATGTTGTGAAGCACCACTGTCGATCAGCCAAGTGTTGGTGTCGTTAGGTACACTGCTTGCCAATGCCGAGTAGAACAAATATTCACTTGAATCCTTTTGCGGAGAAGCATCATCAACATCCGCAATGGTAACTTATTGCTTAGGTCTAGTTGGACAATACTTGGCGAAGTGCCCAAACTTATCACACCTAAAGCATTGAATCTTGGACATATCCCTCTTCTTCTTGAATGGAGGTGCATCATCATTTCCTTTGTCTTGATTCCTCTTAAAGAATCCTTTCCTTCCATCTTTTCCTTTCTTCTTTGAAGCATGGGAGGCAAGAACATGACTGTCGTCATTCTTTGAACTTTGACCAACGCCTCTTGCCACCAACCTTGATTCCTCTTGAATGCAATCTGATCTTAGGCGATCAAACTTAGGCAATTTTGATCTTGCACTGATTCCCTGAATGTAAGATTCCCAAGACAAAGGTAGACCATTGAGAGCAAGCATAGTCAGGTCTTTGTCATCAACCATATGCCCTATTGTCGAGAGCTGATCTCTCAAATCTGCAATCCTCATAAAGTATGCAATCACTGATTCACCTTTCACCATCTTCACATGATGAAGTTGTTGCTTCAGTGCAAGCGCTCGGCTGGTATTGTTGATTTCGTACATCTCTTCCAATGTTTTGAACATGTCTCGCACTGTCTTCAACTTAGAGACGATAGGCACAATATGATCCTTGACGGAATCAACCAATATCTTCATTGCTTTAATATCTTTCTTCACCCACTGCAACTTCTCTTCTTCCTCCTTAGGTCCAGGAACACTAGACTCCAGGAACTCACTTAAGTCATTTTCACGCAAGGTAAGCATGATCCTAAATCTCCATGAAGTGAAGTTAGATGCTCCCTCGAGTCTATCCTCAATCTTCAATCCGTTCACCATCTTGACCAAAGTAGACAAATGAACAAGAAGGGTATGCTGATTAGAAATAATCTGATCACAATCCTCTCAAACCCGCTCTGATACCATGTAAATTTTAATGATCAGATTTAATGCACAGAAAATTAATTCAAAATCAGACAATAACACAGTAGATACCCTGGGAAAACCCTCCTCTTGAGGGAGAAAAACCCAGCAACAAAGATCTCTCTTATATATATAAATAGTGGCAACAATTCTCTTTACAATGAGGCCAATCACAAGGCCAATATTTAGCACCTACACAAGATGCAATGACAGATAATAATCTGCACCTCCTTAATATCCAAATCTTCCCTTGAAGAAATTCACACTTGAATGAAGTAAAGAATCGAACTTGCTTATGAACTTGATGATAGAAATGATAAAGCAAACTCCTATATATACATATTGAAAAGACGCCACCTTATATGAAGCAAGTCGGCTAACAAACTATAAATCTCTTACAAAAAGATGCGACCAATCAAGGGTAAGTTGTCCTCATAGGTAATCGCGCCAAGATGAAAGGAGGTCGGCCTTGAATAAGGACGTGTCTCTTCATTTAATAATCTCTTTAACAAATTCGTGCCATATATAAATTAAATAGCCTCTTGGCTATCATTTAATTTATCAACCAAGAACAGTTTATATGCTGGAATATTATATCAATGCTGCATGTTATCATTAACACAAACAACGTTAAGACTTAAACCTATCAATCCATCTCCTAACAGAGTTAGCTAATTTTCATTTAGAGTTAAGTTTGCTAAAAATCCCTTGAGAGAAGGATAAGTTATCTCTTATCATATATTTTCTTGGAAGAAATTTCTAATAATGAATGAATGGTTTGCCCACTTCACTTTATCAGAGGCCTTACCTTTTTATAGTGGGGAGAAAGCTTTGGAGAATGATTGGATTGGCCCTGTCCATCCAAACCCCTTAACATGGTTGGCCCCTCATTATAGATAGGGCCCTACCCCCTACTATCTATAGGGCTTGGCAGGGGACATTGCTCTATTGAATTTTTGACTTGTACTTGTTCTGCGTTCCTTGCCCTCTCAACTATGTAGCTAGGGGTCCCCTATCCACAGTTAGGGCGATGGCTATTCTCGAATTAAGCTGCATGTGCGCTAAACTCTGGAGTGAGACCTAATTGCTCCTTGACTAGTAATATCCTAGATTTTATCAAAACTGAATTTGACAGAAGAAGAAAGGCCCTTTAAAGCATGGTGGCAAAAATCTTTCTCAGGAATAACTTTGCAAACCAAAGATACAGTTTTTTTCGGCAGAAAATAGGGAAAAAACTACTGTTTTTCTATTTAAACTTTAAAGGCAATGTAATTGTATGGAGATTGAGAGAGTGAAGGGAAATGAAAGTTCACACCTTAAATTTTCGAATATTGTTTTTTGCATTAATTTTCATATTGCTGATTACATTGCACAATACTTAGTACATTACTTCATTGTAACATACTACAATTACATAGGTCAACTTTGAAGTTTGAACTTGAATATCTATTACAATCTAATGATAATCTACTAAATACAAGGTACAAAGTAACAAAAAATGAAGTGAGCCAATAACTCTTGTTGCTGCGAAGTATGCTACACTGAGTATTGCAGGTTTTGATGATGAAGCTCTTGGGGCAGAGCCTCTCCCAATTCAATCAATATCCTTAGGATCATAATTGGCTTCTGTCAAGATATTAAGATATTTTTTGTCAAAGGGGGACTTATCATTTGTGATCCATTCGCAATGGGATCAATCTTGTCAAGGTCAATCAACTGATCTTCCTTGATGCTGCCTGATATTCTCAAATTGAATGCATACATTAGTGAGGTAGACAAAATAAGTTCTGGAAAAATAGGAATTAACTTTGGAAAATGAATCCAGACAACCGTTATAATTTATAAGTAATAATCAATTGCAACTTATCTAACCTTCAGATTTCTTTATCTTAAGGTGGAGGTTTTGGTGAACAAACATCAAATCATTCATCTGTTGTTGCATCAAACAGTTCCATTTCTTGGAATTAATGTGTTCAAACACACTACAAGTATGCTCGCAAGTTGATGAACCCACCATTGCATTGAATTTTTTATATCTATTTATCAAGATTCAATCATCTATTATTTAGTCAAAAATTCATACCTATAATGTATACATGAACAGTATATAGAAATTGTCAAATTTTTTTGGAGTCTACTTGTTTTGAAGGTGATCCTGTCTTCTGCAATAGACATAATAGAGAAAAAGCCCTTGCTTGCATGTATATTGGCAACTCTCCTATAGGTGTATGTAGCTCTTGTCGAGTAGGAAATAATATTTCCATGCATTTAAGTAGGTATTCAGTGACCTTTGTATCATCTCGAAAGGAGGCGCTAACGAACAATGATGGATTTAGATAGTATCTAGTAGCATGGAGGGGAGAACACATTTGCCAATTCTGTTTGATATTGATTATCTTCCACAACAGCATGCACTTGTCCTTGTTATTCTACATTCTTCTTCTAATTGCCTTCTTGGCCCTATCCATGGCCCCATACAAATAGCCTATGGGGGATTTAACCCCATTGACTTGTCTCAAAACTCTTTTTGGATGCTCTGAGAATAGGATCACTAGATTTGCCTAATCCCAAAAACTCGCTGAAAAAACATAGTCTGTAGGTTCTATCATCCATTTGATTAACAAAGCTACTAATCCGTAATTGGTATAGGTCAAGTTTTGTGGTTACAAAACAATTCAAATTACTAACTCTGCAGTTTAATTAATCTCAATTCACTATATAATTGAAATCATATGGTAGTTCATCTTAATCTATTGGAAACAAAATCAAACACATGCCATGAAATCTCTACACAATATCTTCATTTTGGAAACCCCAAGTTTGGGAGGAAAATCCCAGGTTGACAGGTGCAACAACAATCCTATCAGATTGTATTAATAATGTGCAAATACAAAGAGTGAGCACAATGTTTATACTATCTTGCTCTCATTGTAGGCTAAATTGTTTGTCCAATGTCCACAACTTCTAAAGCTCCTCGTGTCTCCATTTTGTCCAACAACCATTGCCTATGTTTTGCTTCATCTTTTGTGTCTTTTTAGATGCATTGGAGTAGCCCAAATTACCTGAATCTCAAGAGTCGGGTATTTTCTTTACTCCTTATATTTTCTTGACTTACTGCCACAAAGCTGCTACTTATTAGGAAAAATTGCTTGTGATTTATGAAATTGCCAGGTTGATTATGTTTCAACCCCTATTGATTTTGCTACTGCCTCTTGTTCACAGTACTGCCTTGGCAGATTTGTAATTGTGCCAGTGTAAATGTTTCCTACCACCATAGATTAAGAAACCGCTTCTTGTTATAATTAGTGGTTCTGAACTTCTAACTGTGTCAAAATGATGAGTATTTTTCAAAGTCCAATTTTTCTACAACTAACTTTTTTGGAATCTTGAGACTATCTTGATCCTTTTTGGATCATACCTCCCTTCACAGAGATGCTTTTGGTCCCTCAAAAGCTTACTTATTAGGAAAATAGACTAGGAAACAATGTACCCATCCTCTCCTTAGAGTATCAATATGCCTGATCTAGGGTTTTTCGTTTAAATCCCACTTGCCAAGACTTGCTGTAATGTCCCTTCCTTAGGTAGCTCAGACTTAAGTGGAGGTTGGCCTACTATTAGGGTTCCCGTAGGTTAGCAAAGTGGCTAGGGGACCCAACCGAGGGCTGTGGAGCTTAGCTGGGAGCTTTACGAGCCTTTCAGTTTGGAGTTCAGTTGATGAATCCAGGGATAAATTGGAAATATTAAAGTTTGCTTTAATGGAATAGTAAAAAGTGAATAGTAATAGAAAATTATTAAAGGAATAGTGAAAAGTGCCCCCATCTTAGTAACTCAAAGTTGTTTTTAAAATGTGGCCCTTTCTTTTGATGAGGAAAGACCCTCAAGATGGGCATAGCCTCTCGAGGAGGATTATTTTATTGACTTTAATAAAAAAGCTCATGGGAGGTTATAAAGCAATATGTTGGGCTCATTTTTGGGCATTCTATTCTCATTTTGACAAAAACTAATTGCAAGTTTGAGATCTGGAAGAGGGTTTCAGCAGCATATAGGTCTTCTAAGGATGAAATCCCTTGGAGGATAGTGAATTGGACGAAAACCTAGTTCACAAAACAAGGAAATCTACCTAGGGTTTCCATTTGGGAATCATTGGTTTTCATCACAAGTTAATTTGCATTCATAATTGATTGTAGCAGTGAGTTATCAAAATATAATTGCAGATTGGGGCTTCTTATCAGCAGATATCATCATTTCAGTGCATTCACCAGCTAGCTGTACTATTTGGGTGTCATTTTTAGTCAAACCCTAGCTAGAAATTAGGGTTTTCAAACCACTAAGGAGCAAATTTAGTTCGGCCATTGTTGACATGCTTGTAGCTGGTTACTAAAGTTCATATTGGTCTTGTTCCAAGGTCTTGATCAGCCACATCAAGTTTATTTGGAGCTGTATTGTCAAAGGAAACCATCAACTATCATCGGGTATGTTCTTGGCATGTTGGGAATATAAATCTTTCATTTGTATGGGGTGTAATAGTGCTGTTATAGCTCTGATAACTTTATATCAGACCTGTTATTATTGTAAATTAGAGCTGATATAGATTAAATAAAGACAACTTTTGAAGTGGAATTCATGTTATATGTTTATGCAATCTTTGTTTATCATTTCTATACATGTTCTTTTTAATTTGGCAACATTAAGCACTCTAACAAGGCTTCAAACAACACATACACACTCAGAAATCAGTCTTAGACCAGATTTCATGCCAACTATTTGACAAATTGTCAAATGTTCAAAACTGAGTTTTTGGGTTATATCTAGCAAGGGATATTTCAGTGGTATCAAAGTCATATTCCTGCTAGCTTGTTGGGTAATGATTGTATTCAATTGGTGTGAAATCAGTTGTGCACTAGTTAGTTTGGATTTGGTTTTCAGTTGGGATAGTGAAAAAGGTCATCATGGCAAAGTTGTCTGGCAATAAACAGGCATGGAAAGAAATTGAACAAACACAAGACAAGATCATACGAAAATTGCAGCGTTTAAATGATTCACTTTCAAGGTTGGGACTCTCTAAAGGATCATCCTCACTTTCTACTAGCAAAATCCCAACACCCTAAAACAAAGAAGCGGTGGTGATTAACATATTTGAGGAGTATAGCATTCTTCCTCAACGTGTTAAGGAGAATTTTCCTTTCAAGGACTACATGGACATGCACCCGAATCTTTGCCACAAGACTGAGCATGCAAGGATGGAATATCACACTATAGCTTATGAATTGTTTAGAGAATCTTCACATATGGTTGATACAACTCTTCATGAGAATGATTGGGTGTCTTCAAGTTCCAATGAGGTATGCAAAAATTTATATGATGAGTTTGATAGACATGTTGATTTGAATCAAGAAGGAATTAGGACAGCCTTGGGTAATGATTCGTCTACATCATCCTTGCAAGAGGTTTCACAAGAGGCTCCTACATTAGAGGCTAGCATAGTTCATGTCAGTGCTTTGAATAGCAATGGTATGGACTCTTGGGGTGATCATAAAGCATCTTCTAGCATGATAGTTGATTCCAATAATGTCACATCACCTACACATGAAGAAAAATCAAAAGATAACAATGAAAGCATTGGGAGAAAAGATGCGCTAAAGGTGCAAGAACAAGGAAAGAAAGAGTAATCACTTGCTTGTGATCTACAGCCTACTAGTGATCATAATCAATACAAAAATTAATCATTATGTGGGAGCCCTAAAGAAGTTAAAACTTTGGATCATGAGGAGTCACCTATTGCACCATTGAGTCTTCATTGTGATCACAAAGTGGAAGAGATTACAGTCATGGATCAGCCCATTAGAGATGTAGCAAACATGATGCCTAGGTATGACACCTATTCTAACTTTTGCAACTACAGTTATAATCATGAGGTAGCATCCATTTCACATGAAGGTAATAATGTTTTCGAGTCTTATGTTGGTACTCAAGTTGAGAGTGTTACACATGAGATATATATTGTGGATTCAAGCCACAAGGGTCTTGATTTTGTCCACCATACTGTGGAAGATGTTAAAAGGACACAACAGTTGTGTGATAAGTGGTCTATGAGAGCTAACAAGGCCAAGATGCTTGCTGCCCAAGCAAGACAACACTTACAAGAGGTCAAGGAAAAATGCAATTTGATAGATAATGCAAGCAGACAAAGAGAATCACACATTAGATCCTTATTACATTCAAAAGAAGAATGTGTGGATGTTGAGTATACAAGGGAAGAGCTTCTTGAGGTAAGCCCACAAGAAGAGCATGTGGGTTTGTGTAAAGAAGGAATGAGGAATGATATAAGAAATTCAGTTTGGTCCAGTTTGCATCATGAAGTTTATAACCTTCCTCCTTTGGAGAGCCCTTTGAAGGCTTAAAAAAATGATGATATGGGTTACACACTTGATGGATCAGCCACAAGTGTTATATCCATTCGTGTGGAATGGAACATTATTGGTTTCATTATGGTTAGTCATGCATCATCTCCAATCGAAGGACAATTGCTAAGGACATATGAAGCATTTTGCCTGAGAGAGCTGATTAGGGGAACTAGTTGGTTTCTTACTAAGAAGATCTTGCATTTTGATAATTGCTGGTTTATCTTGCATACCACACCTTGGAGTCTGCTAGTAAAGGAAAACATATCAGTTATGGAGGAGTATGAGGGACAATCTCATGATGAGACTAAAGAACATGATCATGAACGACCAACACTAGAACTAGTAAATGAAGGTAATAAAGGTTCTAGAATCTCTTATCTTTCAGGTGCTCCAAGGTACAATCCATTTGTCTTCGAAGGCAAATTATTTGGTTGCAAGGTTTTGGCACTATTTGATAGTGGAGCTACACATAACTACATTGACGATGGTTTAGTAAAGAAAAGAGGTTTACATTGTGAAAATTTTGAGGGGTTTTATGTGACTATAGCAAGTGGACTTACTATTCTTTGCAAGAAGAAAGTGAGTAAGCTTAGCATTATCTTTGGTGAGTACACTCTTTGTGATAGACTTTTATGTACTTGATTTGAAGGACAATGAAGTTGTGCTTGGTATGCAATGGTTACATTCTTTACAAAGGGTCACCCAAGATTTACAAGCAATGGAGTTGAGTTTCACACATTATGGGAAACACATTATCAAGAAAGCTCTCAGATATACTGTACCCCATCAAATAGCAGCCAAATCAATGATAGCTTTGGATCATGATTTGTTTCATGAAGGCATATGTTATGCATGCGAAGAGAATTTTATTTAACTAGCACTTGGTAGGTATGTTGAAATGGATGACAAGTTTATGGAATGGCATGACATTATACCTGATCTATTTAAAGACAATAGTCCTATGGTTCTGCTCTCTCATGAGATAGGCATGCTAACACCTTTGGAGGACAGTTATTTGTGGTCTACTAATGATGGCATACAAAATTGGAGTGTTGGATATGGTAATTTTGTCAGGGTGCTACACAATTTGATTTGGTAAATCAGACTTTTGAAGGTGTGGAAGAGACACAAGAGAAGTGTAACATTTGGCTAGAGAGAGCAAGGAAAGCTAAGTTAGTTGCTGGCCAAGCAAAACAACATCTAGAGATGGTTAAAAGAATGTGGCAAGCAGCTTTGTGTGCTCACCCTGAGTCAGCCATTGATGTTGTGCATAAGTATGATTATGAAGATGAAGGTAACTCAGTTTTGCAGGAGGTATTAGTTCCATTTGGTGAATTGAACCAGCCTACTCATGATTTTGATGGTGCCTTCTTATGGGGGTACATGGATGATTTGATAGTTTATCTTACATTTGTTCCTTTTGCTGGGCTGGGTCAAACCATTGAGTTGACACCATTTTATATTGATGAGAATTCCATAAGGAGGTGTGTGGATTGTTTGCTAGACTATTCTTTATGGGTTGTTCATACCTCGTCATGGCTGGATATTGAAATGTGTGACTCCAGTCTTGGTACAACAATGATGAGAACAATTTATGATGATGGGAATCCTTATGTAGCGGCTGAAAGCAGAACTAGTGATAGTATCCTACCTTCATACACTTGGATTGGCGCAAATCATAAATACAAAATGCATATTGCTGTTTTGTTCCATGATAGCTAGATGGATGGCAACTACAAAAAAGATATCATTTGGATAAGCCGAAGTGAGGAAAGACAAAAAGGAATAAAACATGGTGTTTCTTGTCCCCATGTGCACCCCTTCAAAGAGGTTTTAGGGCTGATAAGAATAGACCACTTACAGATGGGTAGAGTCAGAGGCATGGCTATCCAATTGGTGAGGAAACGAGGAAGGAAGATTGCGAATCCTTGTCTACTTTTGAGTAGGCACAATCACTCTTTGCATAATTCAAAAAATCATTCTTGTATAGCAGCTACCTCGTGGGTACAAGATGACAAGGTAAATGGTGTAGGAGTTGAAAAGGTTGAGGAAAGGATTGAAGAATCATGCTATGAGGAACCTTGCAGCCTTGTGACACTTAGTGTTGAAGACTTCTTTGAGTCACTTCCAACCCTAATCATTTGGGAAGCTGATGGGACATGTGATTTGGATGATATAATGGAGACTTCAGAATTTTTAGTTGGTGGTCTTGTTGATAACACTCATAGTGGACCAGCCATGCGAAGGTTGCCTTGGATGAGTGCTGAAGGAATCCATAACTCCTCTTTGGTTATGTCATTGATTTATTATCAAATGGTAGCTTTCTATTCTCTGATTGGTGACTTCATCCCCATTAACTTATTATGGGATAGTAGCTGTCCTACTTGGGAGCATATCCATGAGGTCAACAGGGAGTATGACATGGGTTACTTGGACATATATGCTGACACCTATGACTTCATTCTAACTTCAGACTTGAGTTACGACAACATTTGGGGGGTTGATGAGTTGTTCCATGTGCATGTGGGAGTTGATTTTCACATCTTTTTGATGGTCTACTCATACAAATGGATGGTATGTGATGCTTGTATTATGATGGATATCTATAGTTGGATGGGTAGGATGATTTGGGATCCAGGTATTGACATGGATGGTGCATTGGTATTCAGTAATCGTGGTGAGTTGCTTCAAAAGTTATGGTTATATGGCATGTATATCAGAGTGGAGCAACGGTTTGGCATACGATTGCTTGAGGACAAGCAATCTCGGGAAGGGAGGACTGTAATATCCCTTCCTTAGGCAGCTCAGACTTTAGCGGAGGTTGGCCTACTATTAGGGTTCCCGTAGGTCAGCAGAGTGGTTAGGGGACCCAATCGAGGGCTGTGGAGCTTAGTTGGGAGCTTTACGAGCCTTTCAGTTTGGAGTTCAGTTGATGAATCCAGGGATAAATTGGAAATATTAAAGTTTGCTTTAATGGAATAGTAAAAAGTGAATAGTAACAGAAAATTATAAAATGAATAGTGAAAAGTGCCCCCATCTTAGTAACTCAAAGTTGTTTTTAAAATGTGGCCCTTTCTTTTGATGAGGAAAGACCCTCAAGATGGGCATAGCCTCTTGAGGAGGATTATTTTATTGAATTTTATAAAAAAGCTCATGGGAGGTTATAAAGCAATATGTTGGGCTCATTTTTGGGCATTCTATTCTCATTTTGACAAAAGCAAATTGCAGGTTTGAGCTCTGGAAGAGGGTTTCAGCAGCATACAGGTCTTCTAAGGACGAAATCCCTTGGAGGATAGTGAATAGGACGAAAACCCAGTTCACAAAACAGAGAAATCTACCTAGGGTTTCCATTTGGGCATCATTGGTCTTCATCACAGGTTAATTTGCTTTTAGAATTGATTGCAGCAGTGAGTTATCAGAATATAATTGCGGATTGGGGCTTCTTATCAATAGATATCATCATTTCAGTGCATTCACCAGCTGGCCATACTATTTGGGTGTCATTTTCAGTCAAACCCTAGCTAGAAATTAGGGTTTTCAGACCACTAAGGAGCAAATTCAGTTCGGCCATTGTTGACATGCCTATAGCTTGTTACTGAAGTTCATATTGGTCTTGTTCCAAGGTCTGGATCAGCCACATCAAGTTTATTTGGAACTGTATTGTCAAAGGAAACCATCAAACTATCATCGGGTATGTTCTTGGCATGTTGGGAATATAAATCTTTCATTTGTATGGGGTGTAATAGTGCTGTTACAGCTCTGATAACTTTATATCAGACCTGTTATTATTGTAAATTAGAGCTGATATAGATTGAATAATGGGAACTTTTGAAGTGGAATTCATGTTATACGTTTATGCAATCTTTGTTTATCATTTCTATACATGTTCTTTTTAATTTGGCAACATTAAGCACTCCGACAAGGCTTCAATCAACACATAGACACTCAGAAATCAGTCTTAGACCAGATTACATGCCAACCATTTGACGAAATGTCAAATGTTCAAAACTGAGCTTTTGGGTTATATCTAGCAAGGGATATTTGAATATTTCACTTGCAAATTCCTTTCTTCGTTTTACTTTGCTGTTGTTGTAGCACCACGTCCTTAGGAAGTATTGCACCCTTATTTTATACAAGATATTCCATTGAAGGTACTACCAATTCCTCCTTTTCCAACATAGAAGATTCGTATAGCTGGAGATGTTCACAATTCACCACCGAATGGATTTTTATGTAGGAAGGAGATCTAGCCTAAATGCATTCTCCCCAATTGCGTTAATGATTGTAAATTGTCCATACCTTAGAGGTTTAATTTTCTTGGCTTGTCTTTGCATGCTTTCTTCACCTAGGGACAACCATACCTTGTCTCCAACTTCGAGACCATGTGCCACATGATGTTGGTCATGCATCTCCTTATACCAGATTTGTGTCTTTTCTATTTTTGTTTTCACTTTGTGTTGGATCTCATAGATCCTCTCAATTAATCAATCTTGTTGTGTTTGCCACTTTTGATTCCAATTGTACTTGCTCATCTTGCTGTTCCAATGCAATATCAAATGGACTAATTGGAATGTAATCCAAACATACATCAAATGGCAATGTCTTATAGAAGAATGGCTTGCTTTATTGTACATAGTGCAAAGGTTCATCCCATGTCATTGGCATCTTACTAGTGTAGTTTTGTATGAGTTGTATGAATGTCCTATTGATTGGTTCCATTTGTCTGTTTGACTGTGGATGAAAGGTTGTGCTCTTCTATAGCTTCGTAACTATCTTCTCCCACAAGTAGACAAGAATTCACTCACAAATTGAGCATCTCTATTTGGTGCTATAGATCTTATTAGCATAGTGCATCCAAACTCTATTAAAGAATAACTTTGGTGTCTCTGTCTTGGTTATGATTTTCTGGCATGGTGATAGTATGTACATGTTGCTAAATCTGTCCACCACCACAAACAAGTAGTCATTTCCATGCTTGCTAGTTGGGTAACCACCCATGAAATCCATGGAAACACTATCTCACTTCTAGAAGGCACCTATAGAGGTGTGTACTTTCTTTCCACATCTTGGATTTGCAAGTGCAACATACCTGCATCCTCTAATGAATCTTGCTACCTCCATTTGCATTTGAGGCCAACATACATACCTTTGTATGTCAGTCATGGTTTTGCTAACACCAAATTAACCTGCTACTTTGGAGGTATGTGCCTCCCTCATAAGTAGAAGATGTGCCTTTGGCACATGTATTTTTTTGAGCCTATAAAGTAATCCATCCTTTAGGTAAAAGTCTAAGTTGTTGAATTGCCCATTTTTCCTGTCGATTTCGGGTACGGTACGTCCTAAATTGGGTATTGCCTAGAATCCCTGTGGAATCAAACAAGGTTCATATTGTATTAGGTAGAAATGTTTCAACTAATTTCTAGTTGAATCCCAATGATTCCACAATCAATGTGGCGTTTCCAAGTAGATTCTGATGTGATTTGAGCATAGTCTTTTTTTTTTTCATTTTTTGAATGATTGAAAACCCTAGTCGAGGTCTGACCATTTGTCAAGCATGAAAAAACCATTTCTTCAACTTTTCATTGTTTTAAATGTTTTACTTAAAGTGAGTATAGGAGTGTGAGTCTTCCTTTCGCCTTTAGTCCCCGGCCTTAACAATCAATCAAATGGAATACCCCTCTCCACCCAACAGTTGAATAGAAAAGATTGATCCGTGGGCCGCGACCAACTAAAAAAGTTGTAGGTTGCCTAGTGGGGATGGAGATTTGGGCCGAGGGATGGGAATCAATAGTAGTGAATGGTCGATCGTTCCTCTCCTTGTGGTCGAGTTACTTTGTTCCTTGGGACCGAATGATTGGCTTTGATTATTGAAAATAATATTCTTTTATTTTCAATATTTTAGGTTTCAATATTGTTATATGTTAATTATAATATATTATTTTAATTTCTTAATATAATTATAATAATATATCTAATTTAATTTATAATTTTTAATAAATGTTATAAATATTAAATATACATTGTAATAGATTAATAGTTTAATGTTTATCATTTAATAATTTAATTTATGATTAATAAATGTAAATGTTTAATAATATATAATTATTATATATGTTGTTAGTAGATTATATTTATAGTTTAATAATTAATTATTAATATTGTATTGTGAATTTAAATTATTATATATTAATATTATATAATATATAATCTTTTAATCTCTATTTATTTATTTATTTTTGATCCGTAAGGTGATAATTTTATATATAAAAGAGAGATATACAGCCATCTGCTAAGCAGGAAATATTCCAGAGATATCCAACAGTCAGCCAAAAAGGAGCTAACGAGGAGAAACAACGGCTCCATACAATCCCAAAGCAGGAAATAGAAATGAAACAGGGGAATAGAAACCTTGGCCTGACCACAAAATACAAAAAGTATATAGCTCAAGTTTGAAGCTACCGAAATTAACAAGTCGTGAGCCAGAAGAAACCAGACGAGCAAAAACCAACACCACACGAGTTCACCAGAAACCATTTAACTCTGCAAAACAAGTGAAACCTTCCATCCAATCCAACCCATCCACCGACACCATCTTCAATTTTCGCTTCAGAAAATCCACCGCCACATCTGCAATCTTGCGGTGTCTTGATAATGCGGGCCCTTTGAGATCCAGAAGAAAGGGAAATACTTTGACAGCTTCATCCGACTCCCAAAGAGAAGCTAGGTCTGCCGGACGCGGAATGCCCTTACCAGTAAAGGCTGCCTTCAGGGTTGTTTCAATGCCGCCAAGCAAATCGTCCCGGAACAGCCGAACCATCAATTCCATTGCCTCAGCCTTCGGAGTATCAAGATCCAGGAGCATGGCAAGAAACCGAGATGAAATACTCGCATTGTCTCGGGCGAATTCATTCCTTTCTAAGTGCCCTTTGCCAAGGACCATCTTCACAGCAGCAACTGATGCCGGGTCATCCACGAGCAAGATGCGCTTTAAACGCTGATCCGTGACTTCGCGAAAGGCAATTTGCCTCTCCTTAGCCACTAAAGAGATTGGAGTATCGACGCCAAAGGATTCCAGACCTTCCGCCGAGATGAGAATGGTAAACTTCAATTTCGACGGTCTATCCATTAGCCAGAATTTGACAATCGGACCTTGCAACAAAAACACAAAACACAAAACCAGAATGCGAAACCCGAACATTTGAAAAGACTTCATTAGCTTAATAAAAGAGCCCGAATGATGATCAGTTAGGCCTCGCATACGGAACAGAATAATGGCGAAGCAAAATGTCCTTGGCATGAGTTAATATGCAGCCTCCGTTCATCCAACTTAGAACCATAATGAATGCGAATAATGGAACTTCCCACACGACACGACCACGATCGGTACGAAGATAGCCTTGCCCGACGTGTCACACTGACATCGCCGTGAGAACAGAGCCTGGCATGCCACCAATTCATCTCCAGAAGTTTCGAAATACTTAGACAACTACTTAATCAAGCGAGGAACACCAGCCTTCGGCTAAACTTAGAAGGTATAAAGTGACAAGAACAAGCCAAAACCGTAGACTTCATGTCCGACCCGTCCGCCACCTCGCATCCACCCTGGACACCCAATGTTCATGTGAGTGGCGAGGGGGAGCCCACCCATCCACCCACTTTTAATCTCTATTTATTATTTCTTATTATAATATTAATTTATTAAATTGTACATAAAATAATTAATATTATAATTACATTATATTTTTTAATTTTTGCTTTTAGGCTACAAATATCTATATATTTATGATTTTTATATGTTTTTTGTATGAGTGAACCCAAATGTACCCAACCCTCAATTTTTTTTTTTGCTGTATCAGTGTACCGTACTTGTACCAATACCCGATTTGGCAACTTAGGTAAAAGTCTTGACCTTTCTTTGGCACACATAGTTTGCCGAGCCTATAAAGTAACTCATCCTTGAGGTAAAAGTCTTGACCTTTTGTAATCCCTTGTTGTTGGAGTTGTTTGTACTTTGTACCATAGCTGAATAACTCGGTCTCAACAATAATCCAACAGACCAAAATCTTTTAATCACTTGGGACTTGGCAAAAACTAGGGGAAAACCTTGGCAAATTTTCTGAACATTAAAAATCACATAAATTTGTAAAAAAGTTCTTCAAAAAAATACATACTACTGAATTTAGGGAACATATTAATTATTTCCTTTATATATAGATAAAAACTAGTGTTAAGTACACATCATAGACCAGAAAACAAGCTAAATACATATCAACTTTGAGTATCAATATAAATAAAATTACAAACTACAGTTTCAATTTTCATAATTCACTTGCAAATGACATTTACTTTTTGGAAAAATGGAAATTAATTGAAATCGTAGAAAAACTCTTTGATTCTCCAAGTTTCTGGGATGAAGGGGAGGGGGTATGCAGGGATAGGTTTCCAGGGTGCAAATTTTTTCCAAAATTTGGGGATGACGGGGGGATGACTAGATATATATATTTATTTACAATAATTTATATAAATTAAAAATTTATGTATATAAATGTTCTAACATTAATTTAAAAATTTTAACATACAAATGATGGTAGCTCTATTTATTCAATCACATTTTAAGTAAAGTGTTTATATTTGAGTAAATTTTTGAATGTTTTAATTGATTCTTGTTAACTATTGACAACATACAAAATTAAATGTGTATCCTGACTATAGACTACTTCAACTGTAAAATCACAACTCTATATGCCTGTGACTTCTTGTGGCTAAAAATGCTTTGTCTGGCATATAGAATGCCTTCAAAATGTATAAATTACTGCTATCCTGCATTCAAATGCCCACTATTTTCCTTAGCTCTCCTGACATTTTTCTTTGCCCTCACGATTTTGTAAATCTCGTATTCTTCACCTGTGGCATTTGCGCTAAGTTACCGATTCATCCCTAGTAGAGCCCAGATATGATACAGATTCGGGATATGGTACAAATACGATACAAATTTGCATAGGATACGTTTTTCAGCCTGCGGCTACGGGTAGGGTACAATCAGTGCTCTGTGGATTCGAAAAAGGCGAATCCGATTCGAACCTGGATTGAATCCGGCTACATGAATGCCCAGGTTGCGGAAAAAGTGACTTTATTTGCATTTTTTAATTTTTTTTTGACTTAAAATTGACTTCTAAATAATAAAATATTGATTTTAACCCTAATCTTTGCCTCCAAGGTACGGGTACGGGTACTGTATACTCAATTAGAAAAACTTAATAGAATAAATCAGGGTACGGGTACGAGAATCGATAAATTAGAAGTAGATCATAGATTCTGTACTAACATCCACATTGTAAGATTTGTGTGCTAGTTGTATCATCTAGAAACTAGAATTTCAGACCTTAGAATCTTTGTTTTTGTTTAGTTGGTGTAAGAGACCAGGTGTCTCTCAACCCAATCATTGACTGAGAATGCAAGGTTTTTGTTTGTTTTCGTTGTTTTTGATTGTTTTGGAGTTTTTGCAGTAAAGTAGAATGGTGCGATTTTTGAAATAAAATGCTATAAAATTCATAATAAATTCATAGATGATAAATAATGCATCAAATAGCTTCCCAAAGGATGGCGAATGTTTTTATTAACTTTTTGGATAGATACAATGAAGAAATACGAACATGCAAGAAAAAGGAAACACTTTTATTCAAGAAAAACCTGGTTATTTGCAGCCGCCTATGAGACAGAAGAAATGATTCGCCCAGCTTAAATATTAACTTCTCTCTCCTTTGAATGTATACAAAATGCTCTGTAAGTCAAGGCGTCCCAACTGGAGAAGGAGAATGTGACAAAGGCAAAGCGATTTGCTCTAGGAGGAAAGTACGACCTTGCAACTGTATAGTACGGCCTGGCAGCAGCAATGAGAATGGTACGGCTGAAAGAAATAGTTGCCAAATCAACTGGAAATTAACCTCAATCAATTCGCCCTGTTATCTAATGAAAACAATTCAAACCCTTACTGAATCCTTCCTCTGTAAGCACAAATATGACTTCTGAATAAAGTCACCCATTGACAAGCTTCAACTGGTATCTCATAGTCTCAGTATGCTTGATTCTAAAGAGGGAACGTTCTTCAAAACCCAATGATCTGCAGAAACCCTTGTTTCACAAACCCCAATGTTCTCAAAGAGAAAAATAGACAAATTAGAATAATTCACAATGAAGTTCGATTTGCCTTGAGATGAAATATAAACCTTCTCTCAATAAGTTGACCCAAAAAAGCAAGTGAATGAGCATTTAAAATATTATAAATTCGCCTGTTCAAACTTAGGAGAAATAATTAAAATATGGCGTCCTTTTTAATAAATGACTATTGAATAAATAAGTCATTAATAATCGACCCTTTATAAAGTATAAAGTATTTATACTTTATTCCATTGTTGATATTTTAATATTTATTTAATTGACTTTATATTATAAAGTCACAACTTAAATATTTTTCCCCATATCATTAAATGCTTTGATATTCACTATTTGCTCACCAGACTGTCAAACTGGGTCGAAACTGAACTGACCAACTGAACCAGGTGCCCTGCCAGAAATAGAAACCCCTGTCTGCCTGATTTACTATAAATAGTAAGTATCTAAAAATCACTCTATAAGTGCCTACCAAGGCCCAAACTTGAGTCAACTGCTGGAGTAATGTTCCCAAACGTTGGATAACTGCCTCAAGTGATCCTCTAAACACTTCTGCCAGCCTACGAGGATCTGAATAATAGGCTAACCCCTGAAATAACTGTACTGCCTAGGAAGGGGACATTACAGTTGGAATAGCTGTACTTGGCTTTCTCTAAGCCAGCCTTCAGATTATTTAAATTTTTTTTTCACTGGTAATATTAATCTCATTTTGCTTGCTTTCTTCCAAAAAAGTCTGATGACTTTGAGTATGGGGAATGGTTGGTGTACAAAATAAAGTTACATATATTTGTAACCCAGGTACTTTTGAATAAGTTTTGAAACTATTTTTAGACATAATAATCATCATCTATGTTTTTGGGGCAGCCTTGTTCAATCATAGATACATATATGTATATATTTCTGATTTTTATACTAAAGTTTTTGGGGCAGCCTTGTTTGATATCTTGTACAGTAGTTAACCAAGATTTCATTTTCATGCAAAAATTAAAACCTTGTTAACCGTACTACAACAGAGATGGTTGTCCTCATTAAACCCTGAAAAAGTATGAGTTGAATAGTTATACTTGAAGGTATCTTACAAATCACAGGGGATAGAGTTTTTATCTAAAGAGATTTCAGTCTCTAGAACCTTTAATTCCTCGAGGAAGCAAGCCATATATTTGTAACCTAGGTACTTTTGAATAAGTTTTGAAACTATTTTTAGACATAATAATCATCATCAATGTTTTTGGGGCAGCCTTGTTCAATCATAGATACATATGTATAGCACATGTGATATACATATGTATCTATGATTGAGTACAAAGTGGTGGTGTATTTTTGCTATGTTATTTGACTATTAATATGGTGGTGTATTCTGAACTTAATTACTGCTGCAAATATGTATATATTTCTGATTTTTATATGTTTTTGTATTAACGTACCCAAAACGTACCCAACCCCAATTTTTTTTTTGATTGAATCCCATACCGGATTCTTGTCCCTGTACCCGAATCCAAAAACGAAACGGTAACTTAGCATTTGCGGCTTAAGAAAATGTTCAATGCATTTTCAGACTACTGCACACTCTGTTAGCACATGCTCAAGTCATGATTCCAATGCTATCTACAGTGGGGGACATATCCTTTGTGTTTTTGTATCCTAGGTACATCTCTGTCTTAAAAATGTGGTGGTTTGGGGCGGGGGGATGTGTCAGCATGGAACACTAGAAAATTATAAAAAGAAGAAGAAATAAATTAAAAAATATCTAACAACAAATAAATGGCTTAAAAAACCTAATAGCAAACTAATTTCTAAAATATTGTCCTTAGTTGCTGCATAACAAGCTTTTTGTTGCTGCACAAGAAGTCAGTTACAATCATAGCTGAAGTTTTCAGTATGTAAAGTATTTCTTAGGGGTTTTCAACAATGATTGTTTTTTGTTGAAGCTATTACTTTCAAAGGTCTCTTGTTCAAGGGTTGATGCTCATATTGCTGTTAATATTATTTGTTATTTTTTATACAAGGGAGTCGACCTCCAATCCACAATTAACATATAATAAAAAACTAAGAGTGAACAAAAAATAAAACAAAAACAATACAAAGAAGTCTGAAAGTGCCTTAAAAATAAAATAATAATAATAAAAACCTACCAGGCTATGATCTCATAAAATTCGCCTTTTAACACTGCAAATCCTAGCCAAATGTCTACAAACCCTAGTCAAACATAGAGCTAAAAAAAAACAGTTGAAATAAGAAAAATGGGAGTGGAGAGAGTTATAAAATTGTGGCTGAGTTTGTCTCCATATATTTCTGACTTTTTGCTAAGTAATTGGTGAGCAATTGGCAAGTCAACAATGAGTTTTTTAAAATAACTTGGTGGTGAGTTATTCTGCAAGCAACTCACAAATGGTTTTGACTTGTGAGTTTTGTAACTATGATTTGTACTTATACCTAAAATCTAAGTCATTCGCATATTCTTCTTCATAGCCACTCTAGTAAATGGCCATAATCATTTGATTGTAGCTAGAGCTGATATGGGCTTCGATATTAGTGGCTTGCACAACATGCATTTGCACTCCCTTTCTTATACTTGATCACCAAGTGTACTTGTTTGCTCTTCTCATGAATATTGCATCTCACACATACAAATACGGACTCCCCAGCACAATGTTAAATGCATCAAGAGAAATCACATTTACTTCCACTTCATCTACATACTATGTGTTTACAACAAATTGAAATTTATACTTTTTATTCAATTGAATTTCTACACCCTTTGTAATCCAAGCTGATAGATAAGGTTGTGTATGATCAAATGTCTTCAAACCGAGATTTTTAACTATATCAGCTGAAATCAAATTACGCTGATAACTGGGATCTGCAAGTGCTCTTACCCTTGTTTTCTTCACTTGGAGTTTAGAATGAATAGCTAGTTCATTGCTTCTTGCTCTTGCTCACTCATGATGTTTTTTGTGGCTATACAACCCCATTTCTCAATTTTGTTTGAGCTGTCCTCTATTTCCACTTCATTTGGGAGGGTTGCCATGGACCTCTTGGAGTTTTCCTTGGGCTTATTCTGAGAGTGCAACTTGGGGTGCAGCCTCCAAGGTATGTTATCTATGTGACCATCAATTTTACAATGTGAAGAATGATTTTTTGAATCCTTGTTTTTATGGACAACAGCCCTAGTCTTTTGATTCTTCCCTTCTTGAATGGTTTGCCCTTTTTCTCATTGGGCTGATCTCTATCTTCTTGTTGCCCCTTTTTAGAAGATTCCTCTCCTTTCTTTTTCTCATTATCAATGTAATGTGCCAACACACAGGCCTCTCCAAATCAGCTGGCTTAGTAGTGATGACTTTGTTGCATAAGTTTGTATGTAATCCATTGAGATACTTAGTGAGGATATCACCTTCCAAGTCCAAGTCTATGATTAGCAATTTAGCATCATGGTTTGTTTCCAGATTTCCGTAGTGTAATCTTTTACACTTTGTTTGCTTGCTTCTCTAAAATAAGGCCACGATATGTTTTGATTGGTCTCATATACTCGATTGGATAAAAATTCTTTCGTAGGAAATCCTTGAAGTCTACCTAATGATAAGTTGCTAGTTTCTATAAGGGCATGTCCACTTATTTTCAAGCAAGCAAAAGAAATCCTTTGTGCTTCACCTCCATTTGCTTGATCCAAGTGTCTAGAATCTTAGCATCTACTTGTCCTTAAAATGTCTTGATCTCAATTGTATTCTTGACTTTGAATGGGGTGTTTCTAGGTTTTACTTGGGGGGGTTTTTCCTCCCAAAAGCTGTTTTTATCAATTTTTTCTACTTCACCATCATCTCCTATCCCAAACTTCTTTGCCAAAGCTCGAACTGATAGATTTGTAGATAATTGTTAATATACCATTTAAGGCTAGTGTCTACTTATTTGCGTTTGTTGTTGAGTTACCCATTGCTGGTGCTTCACAATATGCACCAAATGATTCTTTGAAGTTGAAACTCTTGTTTAGATTACCCATTCTAATTTCCTCATTCCAATGACAAGTTCCTATATTTGAATTTCCTGGGACAATTTGTTTATCACTTGAAGACCTTGTCATTCGCATACATTCCACTAAACCTTAGTTTACCATGAGTTGTAATGCTGCGCTGTTACCAAAATTGATTTGTAATTCATACAAGCTGAGTTTTGTGGTTACGAAACAATTCAAATTCCTAACTATGCAATTTAATAATCTCAGTTCATTGTATAACTAAAAACATATGCTAGTTAATCTTTATCTATTGAATTATTTGTTTGATGCCCACATCTTTCAAAGCTCCCTGTGTCTCCAATTTGTCCAACAGCCATTAATTGTGTAATACTCCAACTATCTACAGTTAAAGAATGGAAAGTAACTTCTAGTTTTCAGCTGAAATGCAACTAACTTGTTTTCAAGCTAGTGTTTCCTTTGCATTTTGAACGAAAAAGAAATACAATTTTTAATAAATACATAATATTCAATTTCTCAACTAACTTTTAAATTTATAGTTTCAGCTGAAAAGAAACAACTAACTGATTTCCATTTAACTGAAAACACAAATGAACATTAACTAACCTTTCTTTGCATCCGAAATACAAGAGCATTAATTACAGCGAAACAATTAACATGCTAAGTAAACATTTCAGAAATATAAAGAGAGAGAAGGTTTTCAAGAAGATACAGTTAAGAAGCTGAAATACTTGAGCTTGACTCTGTCATCATGGGAGAAGGAAATATCATCAAGGGCTTTACCGCCCATCAGAAGACCTACTGGCCTCCCGTGTTTCTTCTACTGAAGAAACCTGTCCCTTCATGAGGGTAATCAACAAGGATCACAATTTATCATCATGCCTCTGAGCCTGGTGTCATGAACCTATACTACTGGTCGATCCCTCCTCTGTAGGTACCTCCTAACCAGAAGGATCATTTTGACCAGAAGTATATCTAGTTCATGATAGCTTCCCAATGCCTAATTGGCATCATACCTTGGCCAAGGATTTTTATCATTATTGGCACTCCTGTGCCATCAACACTCTCACCCTTGCTCGACATGATGACTTCTTGGTTCAAGGTTTTATATTACCATATCTTGGTTTGAAAATATTTTCTTATTTAAGGTTATGCTATTTTCTTTAAACCTTTAAGAGTGACCAGATTCTTAATCATATCTCATCTTTGGTAGCAAACTGCTTTTTCAATCAAGGATAGAGGAACAAAATGGTATTTATTGAGAAAGAGATACCTTCAGACCTTTAGCAATGATAAGACATGAAAAGAACGCAACTAAGAAGAAGTTGCCCATTTCCATACAAAGACTATGAAGCAGAGTGAAGGGAAAAACATCGACCTTAATTATGACTAGATAAACTTAGAGCATTTAAATAGAAGGTTTGAATTAGCATTCAAGTTCAAGAATTATTATCAAGAAATATATTTCGATCCCTAAACCAGTCAGGTATTTAGGTTCAGGATGGTAGAAAGGAGGAATCTTTTCCTCAGTTAGGTTCAAGGGAAGAGTAATGGACCAATTCAATGTATTCTCTTATGAGCAAAAACAATAAACTCGTTCCCCTTCACATGGTAAAAACAGGTCGGGCTAGCTCAATCGATGCAGAGAGATTTGAAGCAAAGTGATTCATTATTCATTTTGATTAATGAAAATCCTTCAGAGATACGAATTCTATTAACTTCTAGCTAGATGAGATTACCGTCAAAATTACATACTAAGCATGTTAAATTATTGAACAAATCCATTCTATCGATACTAGTTAAACAAATTGGTAAATCATATTACGTGCCTGTAAATGATCCTTTAAAACTTGATGAAGCCCGCTTTGGTATCTCCAAGTGAATGGTGTAGAAGACTCATACTCCAAACCCGACTTTCACCTATGCCCGAGAATGAATGCCCAAGGTTGCTGCCACCAGAATTCGTCCTAAGGATAGGAAGTACAGAGAGAGAACAATGGAAAAGCTCGACAAGGAATGTGCGTATCAAATATGAAGCTAAAACCAGATGATAAACGTCTCAGGAAAAAATGACTAAGATTCACAATGTAAGCCGATGGTGAATGCAGAGAAGACGAGCCAGAATAGTCAAAGTGAGATGAAGAAGTGAATGAAAAAGAGAGACCTTCATTTTAATGCGAATCCTCCAAGAAACCTCCGTTCCAAGACTACAAGAGCCCTGCGACTGCATGGCTTCCATCTTGGCCGTTTCTTCCAGAGGCACGATGGAAAGATGTCGGGAAAAACTTCAGCTTCAAAACCACTGACGACTCCAACTTCTATTCCATTAATTTTTAACTTAAGACTTATGTTTTAAATTTAATTCGATGGCATAAGGATTATAGTTATTTTTGTTGATTTAATATTTTATAACCATTGCAATTTTTCCAAGATATATATTTCGAGAATTGGTTTGCTCAACTTCAAAAAGGAGATTATTATTAAATAATTTGAATTAACTTGTTTCTCAATAATTAAATTAAATTACTTATAGCCAAGGTTATGACTTCGATGCAATTGTCTTACACTGACTCGAGGTTTGATGATAAAATTGATCCTTTGTTAACCACATCCTCTCCCTGATGATATTTCCTTTTCCCTCATGGCATTGGCAATCCTGCATCCACTGACAAGAATTATGGTTAGATCGTTTTCAATGTTTATATATATATATTTATATATATTTAAATATAATCTCATGAACACATTCATTTTCACATGAATAAGAAAATCACTCGCATATATAAGAAAATCATTTACATTTACAGTTATGACAAATAAAACAATTATTTTATCCTCAATTTCTCCTCAATTTCACATTCACATGAAAGCAGTTACTTGCAACTAACATAACGACCATAATTCCATTGTCATAAACATTTTCAAGTTAGAGGGGATGTAACAAATTGCTTTTTGTTTCCTCATTTGTATAGTTTTAGGCTTTACTCTTGTGCATTGGAATAGCTAAACGTTTGGAATCTCAAGAGACATGCCTTTTCTTTACCCATTAAACTTCACCAACAACTTCACCAACAGATCAAGGGCCCATTGACACCCCTTATATCTGTTTTGACTTGGTGTTGCAAAACTGCTATTTATCAAGCAAAATTTCGAATTGTCACTTATGAAAACATTTGGTTGATTGTATCAGCCTTTGGCAATTTCTCTGTTGCCTCTTGTTCACAATACTTCCTTGATGGAAATGTTTTTGACTAGTGTTGATTACAAAATTGCCTCTTGTCATAACCTGCAAGTATTTTTTAGAGTCCAAGTTTTTGACAGTTGACTTTTCCGAAAATTTGCAATTATCTTGGTCCTTTTCAGGTTAACTACACTCCATCAACTCATTTGAAATGAAGATAATTCATCTTCTCTTGACAAAGAGTTTGCAATGTAATGAATCAAGTAGTGAATCTTGTCACCATCGACTAAAGAAGTTTATATCCCTTTGTGAAGGTGCACATCATGTTAGTTTGAGACCAGAAATGAAGATAAGCAGTAACACAAAATAATTTACAACTGAAACACAACAAATACCCTGGGAAAACCCTCCTTCTCGAGGGAGAAAAACCCAGCCAAAATATATCTCTTATATATTGAATGAAAAGGAGCAGAATTCTGCTTACAACTTGGCCCAAACACTAGGCCGATTTGATGTAATGAAGATTAGCACCTCTACTAGATGTGAATATACAACAATTATTATTTCTCCTTGATATCGATCTCCTTGAAGCAATATGTCAATCTGCTGCAAGTGTGTGAACTCCTCTTGAAGTGTGAATTAAATAATTCATGATCAAATGCATGATCAGCGCCTTGTACATATACAAAATGAGGCATCTCTTCATTTTGGGTCGGCCTCATTCACCAAACAAGGCGTCTTTTTATTTTGGTCGGCCTCATAAAAATAAATTAACATTTATAGCAAGTCCGACTTGCTATATTTTATCTTTTATTTATTATTTAAATTTGGGAGAAGGATATCTCCTGCCGCTATATCGTCAACACTCCCTCTTAGCTAGGGAGGTATCCTTCCAGATATCCATGTCATGGAGTCTCTCAACATGACATCCACAATGGCTACACCCATTTGTGAAAAAGTTCATCACGGAGTCTCTCAACGTGATATCGTCATGGAGTCACTCAACATGACGCCCACCATTGCTACTCCCATGTGTGGAAAGGAACATGTGCACAAGTTCCCATCACGGAGTCTCTCAATGTGATGTCGTCATGTAGTCTCTCAACATGACATCCACCATGGCTACTCCCATGTGTGGAAAAATACAAGTACAAAGGATTCATCACGGAGTCTCTCAACGTGATGTTGTCATGGAGTCACTCAACATGATGTCCACCATGGCTACTCCCATGTGTGGAAAGAACCACATCTCTGTCTTAGAGATGGATGTGGGCTTTCACCTCATATTTCTCCGTCTTAGAGAAATATGCATTATAGCAAAGATCACTGATGCCTAGTCTCCCTCTCAGCAAGGGCGACATTCTCCACTACTCCAAGCTTGTCTCTAAAATGTGCAAACTTCACTCTAGAGAGAGGCTTGGTGAGAATATCAGCCGTCTGATCATTAGTGCAAATATACTTGAGTTGTATTGCTTTCCTCAACACCATATCCCTGATGTAATGATACTTGATCTCCACATTTTTTGTCCTATCATGAAACACTGGATTGACAGAGAGCTTCACACAACTTTGATTATCACAATGAATCACAGTCGGCTCCAATGTTTGACCAAACAATCTTGCAAGGAGCTTTCGAAGCCACATTGCTTCTCGAGCTGCTACACATGCTGCAATTTAGCCTCTGCAGTGGTTAGTGCCACAAAAGTCTGCTTCCTGCTACACCAAGAAATTATGGCAGACCCCAAATTGAAGCAACATCCAGAGGTGCTCTTCTTATTAGTTACACTCCTGGCCCAATTAGAATCCGAATAGCCTTGTAACTTTAGATCTTCACAGGAAGTATATCTCAAGCCATATCCCATAGTGCCATGCAAGTATCTCAAGATATGCTTTGCTGCAACTAGATGAATTTGTCTTGGCTCACACATGAATTGATTGAGAGCGCTCACTGCATAACAAATGTTTGGTCTAGTATTGACTAGATACATCAAAGACCAATCAACTGTCTGTACATGGTGGGATCTACCAAATCTGAACCAGCTGCAGAGTCACTCAACTTCTTCAAATTTGTCTCCATAAGTGTAGACATAGGCTTGCAATCCATCATCCCGAATCTCTTCAAGATGTCTATAGTGTATTTCCCTTGACTTAGAATAATCTCATTGGGTCTTTGCCACACTTCCAGTCCCAGGGAGTAATGCATAAGATCAAGACCCTTCATTTCAAACTCAGAGGTTAACTCTTTCTTGCATTTGTCAATGAGATACTCTGCTCCAGTGAGAAATAAATCATCAACATAAAGAACCAATATTAAAGCCTCACCATCAACTACCTTGAAGTAAAGATTGGAATCTGCATCATTCTTGGAGAATCCCAAGCTCATCAAATATCGATCAATCCTTTCATACCATGCACGAGGTGCTTGCTTAACGCCGTACAATGCCTTCTTCAATATGCATACATGAGATTCCTTCCCATGAATCACAAAACCATCTGGCTGCTCAATGTACACTTCTTCTTCAATCACACCATTAAGAAATGCAGTCTTGATGTCCATTTGATGTAACTTCCAGCCTTTAGCGGATGCAATAGCAATAATAGTCTTGATAGATGTATATCGAGCAACAGGAGCAAATGTCTCCTCATAATCTATTCCCTCCTTCTGAGAGAATCCTCTTGGCACAAATCTTACCTTGTGCTTCTCAATGCTGCGATCAACTACATGCTTGATTTTGAAGAGCCACTTGGAAGACACAACTGATTTCCCTTCAGGTCTCGGAACAACATCCCAAACATCATTCTTGATGATAGACTGATATTCTTCTGTCATAGCATCTCTCCATACCTGTTGATTGGATGCTTCCTCAAAATTGGAAGGCTCAGAATCAATGATGTGACTCATCAATGCCACATAGCCTGGAAACTTCTACGGTCTCTTGCTTTCCCTAAAGGTGCCTCGAGGAGCTGCATACTTTTCTGCCTCTTGCATAGTTTGTCTAGCCCATAGAGGTCTCTTTCAACCTATAGCAATGTCTCTCGAACCATTAGTAGGTTCTATGGGATCAACTGGATCACTAGTCGCTGCTGGCTCATTAGACTCCCTCTGAATCTCAGGAGTATGATCAGGAGATATGTCCATATCTTGAGTAGTCTCCTGCTCTTCACTGTCTATTTCCATGTAAGACCCTTTAGATCTTTTGAATGCCACTTCCTCTTCAAAGGAGACATCCCTTCTGATCTCAATCTATTTCTGCCTTGGAATGTAGACTTTGTAGGCCTTAGAAGACTCACTGTATCCCACAAATATACCCTTCTTGCCTGAAGGTTCTAGCTTTGATCTTTTATCCTTAGGCACAAGAATATAAATAGGACAACCAAAAATTCTTAAATGACTAACCTCAAGTTTCACACCTGTGAAGGCCTCTTCAGGAGTCATGTTGCCCAATATTCGATGAGGGCTTCGGTTTTGAACATACACGACAATTTTGGAAGCTTTTTTCCAAAGAAAAGTCTGCAAATCTTGATCATGAATCATAGCTTTGGCTGCCTCAACTATGGATCGATTCTTTCTTTCAGCAACTCCATTTTGTTGAGGGTTGTACGAAACACATAACTCCCTCTTGATCCCTGCCTCAATGCAGAAATTAGGAAATCCTCCAGAGTGTATTCTCCTCCATTGTTTGATCTCAGAACTTGAATTCTTTTCTCGGACATGTTTTCAACTTGAGCCTTGAATTCTTTGAATCTATCAGGTACTTCTTCAGACTCCTTAGATTTCAAGAAGTAAATCCAAGTCTTCCGAGAGTAATCATCAATGAAAATTACATAATACCAAAATCCACTCAAAGATGCCACAGACATTGGACCACATAAATCAGAATGAACAAGATTTAAAATTCCTTTTGATCTGCTATCACTACTATGAAAGGGACTCTTGATATTCTTACCCAGTATACATCCTCTGCAAATGCCATCGTTCTCCCGACTGAGCTTTGGTAGACCAGTAATCATCTTCTCCATAGATGGAAGAGCTCTGAAGTGTAAGTGAGCAAGTCTCCTTTGCCATAACTCACTCGAATTGGTAGAGTCGTGCAATAATGCCTGAATTGGATGAATAGAAAGTTTGTATAGGCTCTCTTGACGGACACCAATCACACGAGCTATTTTGATACTAGAGTTCTAAGGCCAAGCAAGAAATTTCCCTTCAAAAAAAGCAACTTGGTACCCCTTGTCCTCCAATGCTGAAATGGAGACAATATTTCTTTTGATTCCTGGTACAAACAAGACATCACTCAAATGAAGAGGGATGCCAAAATCTAGATGAAGAGAGGTGGTCCCAGCTCCTTTTACGGAATAACAAGCATCATCTCCGATTATCACTTGCAAGTTGGTTTCTCTTTTTACCAAGTCCGAAAGATGCTCTCGATATCCTATAATGTGACGTGAAGCACCACTATCAATCAACCAAGTGTCACTGTCGGTTGGAACATTGCTTGAAAGAGCAGAGATGAATAGAAAACCCCTTGAGTCGTCTCTAGATTCCTTTTGGTGACACATCATCAACATTTGCAGTAGAAGCATGTTGCTTTGGTTTTGATATGCAATCTCAAGCATAGTGACCATTTGTCACACTTGAAACGTTTAATGTGAGAGAGATCCTTCTTCTTCTTTGGTTCAGGAACATAATCTGATTTTCTGCCTCTATTCCTTTTGAAATTGCCTTTTCTCCCTTCTCTTCCTTTTCTTCTGGAAGTTTGAGCAGCAAGGACATGATTTTCTTCATTATGAGAGCTTCGTCCATTTCCTCTTGCTGCCAATCTGGATTCCTCTTGAATGCAATCAGCTCGAAGACGATCAAACTTGGGCAATTTAGATCTTCCACTAATGCTTTGAATAAAGGGCTCTGAAGATTGAGGAAGACCATTCAGTGCCAACATAACCAAGTCTCTATCTTCAACTATATCTCCAATGGCACATAGCTGATCTCTCAACTCAACAATCTTCATGAAGAAGGAGATGACTGAATCTCCTTTAGCCATTTTTATATGAGGGAGCTGTTGTCTCAAGGCAAGAGCTCTACTGGTATTGTTGATCTCACACAATCCTTGTAGAGTCTTGAACTTGTCTTTGGCTGTCTTCATCTTGGAGATAATTGGCACTAGATGATCCTTCACGAAGTCTATCAAGATCTTCCTAGCCTTCGTGCCATTCTTCTTCCATTGAGTTTTCTTAGCATCATCGGATGGCTCGGGCACATTATTTTCCACGAAGTCTAGAAGATCATTTTCTTCTAGTGCAATAAGAACTCTAAATTTCCAAGAGGTGAAATTTGATGCACCATCAAGCCTATCTTCAACCTTGACTTCGTTCACCATCTTTGATACTTAGATAGACTGCCCTAGATGAGAAGAAGACTTCGCTGCTTAAACAAATCTGATTTGATCTTGCTTAAACCCGCTCTGATACTGTGTTAGTTTTAGACCAGAAATGAAGATAAACAGTAACACAAAATAATGAACAACTAAAACATAGCAAATACCCTGGGAAAACCCTCCTTCTTGAGGGAGAAAAACCCAGCCAAAATATATCTCTTATATATTGAATGAAAAGGAGCAGAATTCTGCTTACAACTTGGCCCAAACACTAGGCCGATCTGATGTAATGAAGATTAGCACCTCTACTTGATGCGAATATACAACAATTATGATTTCTCCTTAATATTGATCTCTTTGAAGCAATATGTCGATCTGCTGCAAGTGTGCGAACTCCTCTTGAAGTGCGAATTGAATAATTGATGATCAAATGCATGATCAGCGCCTTGTATATATACAAAGTGAGGCGTCTCTTCATTTTGGGTCGGCCTCATTCACCAAACAAGGCGTCTTTTTATTTTGGTCAGCCTCATAAAAATAAATTAATATTTATAGCAAGTCTGACTTGCTATATTTTATCTTTTATTTATTATTTAAATTTTGGAGAAGGATATCTCCTGGCACTATATCGTCAACACATCATAATCAACACCCTCGTGCGATTGTAAATGAACTTTTTAATAGTGAAATTCCTTTGCAAAACATTTTTAATCCTTTCAAGCTTTGTGATGTCTTCCAAGGTAAGATCAATTTAGTGTGCCACACACGGGCAACAAAACAAAGTGGGATAATTGTCCATCAAATGTCTCCCAGCAATGACAAATGTAATATTTGGACTGCATTTTGTGGCCCTTATGTCAACAGTCACCTCATCAAAGAGTTCAAACAAAGCATGTTTGGATTCAACCCTATCTAATCCATCCATAGATTTCAAGAAGATTGTGCCAATATTGCAGGAGAGAAGGAAATTAGATAGAGTGTGGTTCTTTCTATTTGTCCACCCATTCGACATAAAGTGCATCCATCCTATGCCCACTCCTAACAATGTTTGGAAACAACATTGCTTATGTCTTGGATTGCATCCTTTAGTATATCAATCCTCAAATCCTCATATGATGAGTCTTTTAACCTAAGACTTGCAATTGCAATGGCATCCACCATACCTTGCCAGTATGGAGACATGCCAACATTTGATGATAGGCTAGGATAATACCAAAAATTCTTAATGGCCTCATTTGCCTGATCTTTAACATTATTCCTCCACCATGTACTCTTTAAACTAGGCTGCAATCTTGATCCATATAGGGTGCAAAGAAGAAATGAATGTGTAATGCCCCTTCCTTAGATAGCTCAGTCCTAAGTCACCGTGTTCGAATTCGAGTTCAGCAACATTGAAATTCGGATGAAGTTTGACAAGGAAAAAATTCGAAAAGTAAAAAATTCGGATTAAATTCGCCTTATATAATTTTGATTTTTTTAAAATATAAGTAATATACTTAAAATAATTAAAAAATAATATTAATATACTAATATGTTTAAATATATTAATAAAACTAAATAAATAATAAATATATTTAAAATTATAATTTAAAATTTAAATATCATTAATATATAAATAATAATAAACAAAGGAAAGCCTATCGCCTGCAAAGGTTGCAATGTCTCCAGTCAAAGTTATTGAAGCCTCCACGATTTTAGTTCCTTCTGCAACTTCGTCGGTTGTCTCACTTGCAAAGGATGTAGATTCTATTCTCTCCAAAGGCAGTGAAGCCTCCAAGCCTTCATTTTCTCCTGATCCTTCTTCGAGATGTCCAAACTCAAGGGGCAATTCTTTGTCTAAATTGGGTGAATTGGGGGGGAAGATCCTCCCAACAGTCGCAGAGCATGATACTATGGATTCCTCTCATTGTGATAATGATTGGACTGAGGTTAAGAAAAGGAAACCCTTGACCGGGAAACACCATATGTTGCTTAGATCTGCCACAAAAGGTGGTAATAATCGGGATCGGGTTTAATCATCTAACTTGACATGCATTGTAAATCTTTTTATCGTTGAATATAGAGTGCTACCCTCTTTGGTAGCGATTTGCCAAAAAAAAAAGAAAAGAAATAATAAACACAAAGTAAAATAAATAATAAATATGTTTAAATATATAATTTAAATTTTTAATATTATTGATAAATATTATTAATATATAAATAATAAATTAATTAAATTATATCTTAAATAATAAATTAATATAGTAAAAGTTTACTTATTTATTTTAAAATATTAAATTTTAACATTGCGAATAAAAAAAAAAAAATCACAAATGAACATTAAATTAAATTTTAGGTTTTTCACAAAAGGCTTTTAATTTTGTAATTAAATTTTAGGCTTTTCACGAAAGCCCTTTCCATTCTACTCGACGAAGCCATGGGCGTGCTTGATGCGAAGTCTGAGAAAACTGTAGAGGATGCCTTGGACCGGATGGTGAAGTCCAGGACGCACACAGGCTTTCCATTATCACCATCATCGATGACGGAAAAGTGGTCAAACAGGGCTCCCACAAGCACAGTCACAATCGGGGTTTCATTATTGACGGAGGCCATCTGTCGTCATAGCAGCTCCATTTTTCTAAATAGGTTTTATTTAAAAAACCTATACCATTTAGGCAAGCGAATATAGGCGAATCTGAACAAATTTTTAACCCTGTTTTGAAGTTCGTCGAATTTCGAACCTCATGGTTGAAATTTGGTGAATGCAGTGACTTAGGCTCAGTCTATAGCGGAGGTTGGCCTAATATTAGGGTTTCCGTAGGTTAGTAGAATGGTTAGGGAACCCAACCGAGGGTTGTGGAGTTTAGCTGGGAGCCTTATGAGCTTTCTAGTTTGGAGTTCAGTTGATGAATCCAGGGTTAAAGTGAAAATATTAAGGTTTTCTTTAATGGAATAGTAAAAGGTGAATAGTAACTGAAAATTATAAGGTGAATAGTGAAAAGTGCCCCATCCTAGCAATTCAAGTTGTTTTTAAAAAGTGGCCTTTTTCTTTGGATGAGGAAAGACCCTCAAGAAAATTATTTTATTGACTTCTATTAAAAAAGTTCATGAGAGGTTATAAAGCAATGTGTTGGGCTCCTTTTTGAGCATTCTATTCTCATTTTTACAAAAGCAATTGTAGGTTTGAGCTCTTGGAAGAGGGTTTTAGCAGCATTCAAGTCTTCTGAGGACAAAATCCGTTGGAGGATAGTGGATTGGATGAAAACCTAGTTCACAGAACAGGGAAATCTACGCTGGGTTTCCATTTGGGCATCATTGGACTTCATTATAGGTTAATTTGCACTTAGAATTGATTGTAGTAGGGAGTTACTAGAAAAATAATTGTAGATTTTGATAGTTTATGGCAGCTAAGGCACATGGGTATTTGATTTTATTGTATATTCTTCCACGACAATAATTTATCTTCGATTTGGTACCTTATTTGTGGAGTTTTGATCAAGGCTGCTTGTTGGGTATTTTGGGAGGCACCTAGGGTTTGGTAAAAGGTTGATGTTCCTAATTTCTATCATTATTTCCAGCCTATTGGTGATCCTCTACAACACTTATTTCGTCATCATACTCAGACATATCGTTTGAAGTTGTTCAAGCATAGTCGTGTGCCTAGTCATTCTTCCAGTTTTTCAGTGTGCAATTCTCTCAAGTCGAATTCAAGACCAAATCAGCCTTGATTCACGAGTTCGTGAGAACACTCGACACTGATTTACATCAAGTGCATTCGGTAGTTGATTTGGACACCTTGACAGGCATAGACACTATCACAATCCAAAACCTTTAACAATTCGAGTTACTTGAGGAGCCTATTTTCCCATCTCGGCACAAAACATCGAGCTTGTAATCGCTTGTGTCAAGCATTACAACCCCACTTCACGGGAAATCCAGTCAGTAGATGGGCGAACAATTTGCAGCCTCAAGCCAAGGGATGTTGGGAGGTGCTTTGCTATTTCGCCATGTGCAAACAACTTGATGGTGTCAATTGAAGAATGTGAAAAGGCGTTTAACATGCGAAAGGAACAATGTCAAAAAAGGATGGCAGAAAGGTGGCTCAAAGAGAAACGAAACAATTTGCCAAGGAATGTTGGACGTGGTGAATTCAAGGATGAGTATGCAATCATGATTACTCTACTCAACCGTGTCATGGGTCAAGCAAAAGCACACAAGTTTCAGCCATGGATGTTCTACATCATGTTTCAGCTTGTCAACAACAAAGAACACTACGACTGGGCTGCTTTGATCAACGACACTCTTCACAGCTAGATGACAAGGTTCTTCAAGGCCCATGAATTCCATATGACTTCATACCTCGTATATCTTATAGCCTTTAAAGGCAAGTATAGAGGGTTGAACGTTGTTGGAACACTAGGTGTGCAGCAAGTTCGTGAGCATTTCTCGCAGTTAGAATTTTCACAATCAAAACAACACTTCAAGCAGGTAAATGACCTTTTTCTGATGCACACGGTGGGGGATCTTGACCACGAGTTACATATATGCTTTTCAATAGATGCTAGATTGGCAATGGCGGATTGGGCCGATTGGTTTATCCAATTCCCCACATTCTCCTACATTCGCGTATATGGTTTCTTAGGTAGTCCAGCCATGCTACCTCAATACCCATCATATAAGGTAGTTTTCATGGAGTTCCTAAGGCAATTACATGAGGTCCACACCTTTCTGCATAACAAATGCAAGTCAGTTGCCAATTTCCCTTTTGGGATGGGTATATACTATATACAGATGCAAATCAGCAGCTGATGCTAAATCAATGAGCAATGAAATGACGAAGCTTAATCTCAAGTTTCTCATTAAAAAGCATTCATATGACCCTTGGGGTCTCTTTGCAGCTCGCCATAGTAGCAATTCTTCTCATAAACCTACCATGGAGGACTTTTGGTTTAGTTGTGAAGATGAGTTCAAAGTGCGCAATTGTAGTTACAGTAGATTGACTCTTCCACAGATCACTGATTTCTTATCAGAGGATGTGGAAGGTTTATCTGATGATGATGGAGAAGTTTTACGTCCCGCATACACTAGAAATCAAGTTGTGTAGCAGCCACTTCAACCGATTGATTGGTATGCCAAAGAGAGCACCTCCATTAAGGAAAGAACAAGTCGGGTTGTGAAGAACAACAAGCTATTCTTGGATAGCAAGAAGACGCGAAAGGTAGTCACACCAGTTACAAAGCCGCCAATGGTTCCCACCACACTACCTTCCACTTCTAAATGGAAACCTAGAGTGAAAGTGATTAGCAATCTTCCGGAGGGTACAAAGGGTAGCAAAATGTCAGGACATTTGAAGGAAAAGATGAAGGTTGCTGATATAAATCAGCAAGAACAACAAATGGATACAACTGAGGATATAGTTGAACCAGTGCCAGAGGTTGAAGCAGAGCCTCCCAATCTTCCGTCACCACCGCAGCCGTCTCCAATTTACATTGACTTGGAGCTTGATTCGCCAGTTCATGACATCTCCACACTAACTCTTTCATCAAGAATTGATGAAACCAGAACTAATCCTCCCAATGAAGTTAGTCAAGACTCTTTGTCTTGGTTTGAGAACATCCTGGGTAGGAAGAGGAGAAAGCCTTCTTACCAGTTGGACTTTGTAGAGTTTGATAATGTCTACCAAGACACATTTGACAAGAAACTCAAAAAGCAAGTCTGCATGGAGAAGAATGTTGACAATGAGGTGGTCATTGAAATTGCTACACCACCAGTTGACAAGGACGCCAACGAGGTTGAGGTCGATGATTTCACATTGGTCAAAGCCAACCTTGGTAAAAGCACACGACAAGCTGATGTAAATCTCTTTGAGGTTGCAGTAGTTAACTTGAAGGAAAGATTGGTCAAAGATGGTGACACAAGGCAACCCTCAAGGCTGAAAATCGACAGTTGCGGCAATATATCTCCAACTTGCTTCACGGTACTTCACACGTCACCACGTTGCTCCCACAGATGCTGGAATTACCTGCAAAACAAAATCAGTAGAGTCAATTGGTTATTTATGGGAAATACCTGGGAGATTGGGTAGAAGATTTCATCACTAGGGGCCGATTCATACTTGTAGAGATGTACCAGTTGAGGTACAATGCCCATGACATTTGCTCAAAAATTTAGGAGTTAGAGCAAAGCATGGTGGAAAGGAAACCTAGGGACGAGATCATCCTTTCTCACTTGAGGATGGAGTATGATTCAGTCACTACGGAAGAAGACAAGCAAAAGCTTTTTGCTTGGAGAGAACAACAAATCTTCAAAGTAAAAACATACAAAGCAATCTCTGTAAAAATGACTGAATATAGACAGAGGGTGGCAAGTGCTCTTAAGTTCGTAAGAACGTTTATGTCACAAGTCCCTCACTAGTATCAATGTGAGGATGGTGAGTTCATCAAGCTTGGTGAAGTGCAGACGGAATTTCAGGACCTTATCCATAGTAGTTTCAACAGTGGCCCTGTTGATTGCAAGTTGAGTCAAGTTGCAGCCATGTAAGTGAGGTTTGATGAAGTAGCTAAAAGGAGAAGGGATTTTCAAAATCAGATTGTGGATGGTGACGAAATCTTGCAGAGACATCACATCGTTCAAAAGAGTATCAGTGCTCCAAATGATGAGGCAGTTAAGAACTTGGAGGATATGATTGCTCGAGTTGGCGACTAGTGAATTGCCAGATGAGGCATGTGGCATTCTCCATGGATAGAATTTTAGATCAGTAGTTAACTTGACGCCTTTTCCAAGTTAACTGACTGTCCTCTTTTCATGCATGTCTATCCTTGGAGATATTTATTGTACAGTTGGAGTCCGTTTGTGTATAAATAAGAGCAGCCTTTTCTCATTATTGTTTAACCGTTATTACTATAACAAAATTGCTGAGCCTTAGTGCCTTCAAGCTTTGCTAGTCAATATTTGTTCACTTTGTTCAATGTAAATTTGGTTGATCGTATATTGTATGTTTGTCCTCTTGATACAATCTGCTGTCCCAAATGTGTAATTATTGTTGGAGTTTGAGGAAATAAATCTTATGCCGATAGTTATTTTTTTCCAAAGTCTCAAGATCTTTTAGTGATATTGTTTTTATAATCTTTATTTCAGTCTACACCTCAAAAGTACAATGAGTCTTTGAGGGAATTTTGAAAGCAAGTTTATTGTTTCATGTTTTGCTTTTATGATCTTTATTTCAGCTTTCATCTGAAAGTACAATGAGTCTTCGGGTGCGTTCTGGATATAAGTTTGTTCAAGCTTTGTGTTAACCAAAATCATTCCCCGTTTACCTCTAAATTTTCTTGCTCTGAATTTACTCGAGAAGATGGAAGCGTCATTAGTTTAGGCCTAGTTGTAGTTGAAGTTACGAAACCAGAGAAAACCCCAGCTGCAATGCAAAGAGTTTTATAGCCTTGTGCTCTCAGCTGAGATAAAAAGATAGGAAATTAGTTTAGTATGCTTTTTACACATAATCAAAGAGGGAGCTTCCCCTCCTAATTTGAAGAGCAGTCTAACTATGCATAGCTGTCCGTTTCCAATACGCACCCTAGAGGTGTGAATTGAAACGCCAACATGGGTAACATCTAGAGGGCACTTTTTGCAAGGTTGTATATCATGTCCTGGCTTCTACAACAAATATCATTTGAAGTGGTATATGCCTCCATTGCTTACAAGACTGGAAAAATTGCATTTCATCCTACATCAACTACCATACTTATACTGTTTAGCTAAAGGTAGAGATTAAGCAATGCAAGTACACATAAAGATAGGATTAGTTTCAACAACACAAAATACTTGGTAAATCAAAAGAGGGGAATGGTAAACAAAGCTACAAGACTCACTTCACCATGACCTGCAATACAAAGCTTGGACTTAACAATAAAAATGCTTCAATTCACTCTATCTACACATACATTAGACATTATGAGCTAAACACAGTAATTGTATTACAACCACCAGCTTAACGATTACTATAATACAAAGCTTCCAATAATTGTTAAGTGACACTCAGCTCATAGAAGTACAGTGACAGAAGGATGCAAAACACTCAACAACAATTTGACCAGCAAAATAGGCATACAAAATTCTATCGAATGATACTTGGATCAACCAGGTGTCTAGAGTACTTATTTGTAATAGTTTACAAAATATTGCATGAAAAATAAATAAAAAGCTAACAAATACTTATACGCTAGTAATAGATTGCTTGCATGTAAAGCAAGCTTATTACATAATTCTGTCCACAAATATTAAATCCAAACTCAGAGTTTTAAAATAGATTCCTTATAAAGATAACTAACTAACAATAGATATTCGAGAAGATTGTGTAAAAATAACCTATCTATAAATATCAGCTGAAAATGGACTTCTTAGAATATGATTACCTCCTCAAAAACAATGGTAGGTAAAAATAGATTTCTGACAGTTGGTTCTGGAGTTGATGACTTTGATGAAGCTTGTTTTGACCATGGAAGATTCTCTGAAGACACCCTGAATTCTGACATTTCACTAACTATCTCAAATCTGAAAACCCCTCACTATGTGGATTGCTACACCAAACCCTAGCATGAAGTGACTTTAGATACTTAAAAAACTCCCTGGTGCACATGAAAATATTGCTCTCCAAAGATGCTAACATGAGGATGTTATGTATGCTGATACCTTGTTTTTGATCAATCAAAGTCTTGCTGAAATAATGACAAAACCCTAACCAGATCTGAAATGTTGAAATTGTCATAATTGAAACCCTAACAGCCTCGAAGGATGGAATAGCGGAAGTATGTTTGATGATGACTGAAAATTGTCTTTGAAACACCAGACACTCATGGAATATCTGCATTTTGGTGATGAAAAATCTTTCTGATCTCAAAATCTGAATTCTGGTGATGAAAAATCTTTCTGATCTCAAAGTCTGAATTTTGGTGATGATGAAACCTGCACAATGTAGAAAACCCTGCCAATCAGCCCTAAGTGCCCTTGCTGATGTATGACTGAATTGCGGGTGATTTTGAAAAAGAGTGCAACCGAGTGTTTGGTATGTTTGGTTGAATGCAGGTTCTGAAAATTAACCACCGCCAAGCCCTAGGTTCTGTTTGAATGTGTTTGAAAATTTGAATTTTCTGAGTTAAATCCTTGTTGATGAAGATAAAGCTTTGCCGAAATAAAGCCGCCTTTTACTAAAAGGGATGGAGATTGCTGAAATCAGATGCTATGTTGGATGATCACTGCTGATATGATGAAAATTGATGTCAAAAACCATACTTAGGTTGCTAAAGCCCTCTTCAATGATGAAAATCATTGCTGCTGGTATGATAGAAAATTCTACCTCTCTATTGCTATAACTGCTGCCAAACAATGAATGATCCTGCTGATCTGCTGCCAGATGAATGAAGAGTAAGACAATGCAAAGAACAAAGAATGGAATGATGCAAACCATCTCCAGCCCCTGATCACCTAAATTTGTTTGAAATGTTTGCTCAATACAGTAAGATGTTCCTTAGCATGTAATTATAGCTTGCACTTGGTAAAAAATTGTGTTTGCATTTTATATGGAGCATGCCAATACATGGCATTGAAACTGATGTTTATGAAAACCTACTTCTCCACTATGGGGTGTGTACTTCATCATGTGCATGCAAATTTTTTGGAAAATCTGATCAGCCATCAGAGTGGCGTGTGTCACAGAATAGCCCTATATATTTGTCAAAATTAAAAAACTGCATTCCTACCTAAAGGCACGTGCCTATGAGTGTATTAGTAAATTTTACTCGTCAAAATTGGCATCTCCGTTTATTGGGGGTTGCTTCTATGTGTAGTTGCAATTTTTGGTTGAAGATATGTTCCCCTTGTAGGGCATGTGACCATAAATTGCTGGAATATTAACCATAATGATCAACCATGGATTTCAATGTCAGCACTCATCTATGTTAAATTTATGATCAGATTAATGCACAGAATTTAAATTAAAAAATCAGACAATAAGAACACAGCAGATACCCTGGGAAACACTCCTCTTGAGGGAGAAAAACCCAGCAACAATATATCACTTGTATATTGAATCTCAGTGAGAAACTCTTTTACAATAATGGCTAATAATGAAGCCAAGATAAAACACAGCAAGTTGATGCTATCACAGATCTAAACACATGTCATATGCTGATCATGCACTACAGCCTTTATCAATATCGAACTGCTCTTATGATAAACTCGCACTGGAGACAACTGGAATGAATCGATGAAATGTAATGAATGAATGATCAACGAATGAGAAGCATCGAACATATATACAAGTGAGAGGAAGAGTCGTGTCTTTCCAAGACAAGTCAGCTTGAATAGAAGAAGGCGCCACTTCATTAAGACGCATCCAATGAGAGGGAAGTCGGCCACATAAAAGACATGTTTTTCCATGAATTCGTATCTCCTTAAAGTCGGCCTTGATTAGATATATATTAAACATCATTTAGCATTGACGTGTCTCTTGAAGAATCGCTTGAATGAGTCTCTTCAATAAAAATCGAAGTCATATAAATTAAATAGCCCCAGGCTATCATTTAATTTATCATCATAAGTAAAAGATATTGGCTGGAAGTAATGACCGACGCTGTCCAATAAACATCAACACTCCCTCTCAGCTAGGGAGTATACTTCTAGCTGCACAAGACATATCACCTCATCGTGATGTCTATCACAATGGCTACAACCATATGTGGACAAGAAGAATATCACCTCATCGTGATATCAGATATCACCTCAACATGATATCAACCATAATGGCTACAAACATGTATGGTATGTACAAGTGTTCATCACTTGCGTGATGTTGTCACCTCAACATGACTTTCACCATGGCTCTCCCAGAGGGTGAAAACACAAGTACAAGAAAATCATCACGGACTCTCTCACGTGATGCTGTCATGGAGTCACACACATGACATCCACCGTGGCTCTCCCAGAGGGTGGAATCAAGGGATTACACCTCAAACTTCTCTTCACAGAGAATAACTCATTAATCAAGGGATTTCACCTCGAACTTCTCTCACAGAGAAGAACTCATTACTCAAGGGATTTCACCTTGAACTTCTCTTCACAGAGAAGAACTCATTACAGGCTATCACTGATACTGAGACTCTTTCTCAGTTAAGGCTGGATTCTCCACCATACCAAACTTATCTCGAAAGTACACAAATTTTATTCTGGAGAGGGGCTTGGTGAGAATGTCTGTTGTCTGCTCATCAGTGCTGATATACCTCAACTGTATAGCCTTCCTCAATACCATATCTTTGATATAGTGGTATTTGATCTCAACATGCTTGGTTCTGTCATGAAACACAGGATTGACAGAAAGCTTCACACAACTTTGGTTATCACAATGAATGATAGTAGGCTCCATTGATTGTCCAAACAATCCTGCAAGGAGCTTACGAAGCCACACTGCTTCCCGAGCTGCCATACAAGCTGCAATATATTCTGCCTCTGCTGTACTCAATGCTACAAATGACTGGTTCCTGCTGCACCAGGAAATCATAGTAGATCCCAAACTGAAGCAACATCCAAAGGTGCTCTTCCTATTTGTGACACACCCTACCCAATCAGAATCAGTATAACCATGCAGCTCCAAGTCAGCATCTGAAGAATATCTCAACCCATATCCAACTGTGCCACGCAAGTATCTTACATGTTTAGCTGCAACAAGATGTATCTGTCTTGTTTCACACATGAACTGACTAAGTGCACTCACAGCATAATAGATATTTGGTCTAGTGTTAACTAGATACATCAAGGACCCAATCAACTGCCTATACATTGTAGGATCCACCAAGTCTGAACTAGCTACAACCTCCTTCAATTTATGTAGGTTGGTCTCCATAGGTGTAGACATGGATTTGCAATCCATCATACCAAACCTCTTAAGTATATCAATGGTGTACTTCCCTCGACTTAGAATCATCTCATCTGGTTTCTGCCAGACTTCTAACCCAAGGAAGTAATGCATAAGCCCAAGGTCTTTCATCTCAAACTCAGAGGCCAACTCTTTCTTACATTTGATGATTAAGTGCTTTTCTCCAGTAAGAATCAAATCATCAACATACAAAACCAAAATCAATGCTTCACCATCAATTACCTTAAAGTACAGATTAGAGTCAGCATCATTCTTCAAGAAGCCCAAACTTGATAGGTAACGATCAATTCTTTCGTACCATGCATGAGGAGCCTGGTTAAGACCATACAAGGCCTTCTTTAGCTTGCAAACATGAGACTCCTTCCCATGTACCTCGAACCCATCAAGTTGCTCGATATAAACTTCTTCCTCGATCACACCATTTAGAAAAGCTGTCTTCACATCCATTTGATGAATCTTCCATCCTCTAGATGCAGCAATGGCAATGATGGTCCTGACAGAAGTATAGCGAGCAACATGAGCAAATGTTTCTTCATAATCAACTCCCTCTTTCTGTGAAAAACCTCGAGCCACGAATCTTGCCTTGTACTTCTCAATGCTCCCATCAGCTGCATGCTTGATCTTGAAAAGCCATTTCGAAGATACCACAGATTTGCCTTCGGGTCTAGGAACAATGTCCCAAACATCATTCTTGAGAATTGATTGGTACTCCTCTGACATAGCATCTCTCCAAACCTATTGACTGTAAGCTTCCTTCACACTAGAAGGCTCAGACTCAATAATCTGACTCATCAAGGCAACATAATTGGAGAACTTATGCAGCCTTTTACTTTCTCTGAATGTACCTCTAGGAGCTGCGAACCTCTCAACCTCTTTCATAGTTTTCCTAGCCCAAAGAGGTCTCTTCCTTCTAATCACTCTATCGGTAGGCCCATCAGTAGGTTCCAAGGGCTCAACTAGATCAACATCTTCCTTTGGTTCTGAAGTCTCCCTCTGAATCTCAGGAGTATGGTCAACTTCCATATCCTGAGGAGATTCATCATTGTCAATCTCCACATGAGTTCCCTTGGATCTTCTAAATGCAACATCTTCCTCAAATGTGACATCTCTACTGATCTCAATCAATTTCTAACCTGGAACGTATATCCTGTAGGCTTTTGATGTCTCACTGTAGCCCACAAATATTCCCTTCTTGCCAGAAGGCTCCAACTTTGTTCTGTTTTCCTTTGGAACATGAACATAGACAGGACATCCAAAGATCCTTAAATGACTAACCTTTGGCTTCTTTCTTGAAAAGGCTTCTTCCGGAGTCATATTCTCCAAGACCTTGTGAGGACTTCTATTCTGAACATATACTGCAGTCCTAGAAGCTTCTGCTCATAAGAAGGTTTGTAGATCCTAGTCATGAATCATGGCTTTTGCTGCTTCTACGATTGTCCTATTCTTGCGCTCTGCAACACCATTCTGTTGAGGATTATAGGGGACACAAAACTCCCTCTTAATCCCAGCATCAACACAAAAATTCCTAAAGCTGCCAGAGGTGTATTCTCCTCCATTATCAGATCTGAGGACCTTGACTCTTTTACCAGAAAGATTCTCTACTAGAGCTTTGAACTCGTTGAACCTTTCTAACACTTCCTCAGACTCTTTTGTTTTCAAAAAATAAATCCGAGTCTTTCTAGAGTGGTCATCAATAGAAAGAACATAATAGAAGAAACCACTCGAAGAAGGAACAAACATAGGTCCACATAAATCAAAATGAATAAGGTGTAAAATACACTTAGATCTACTTTCTCTACTATGGAATGGAGCTTTTGAATTCTTACCCATAGCACATCCTTTGTAGGTTCCTTCATGCTCCTGATTGAACTTAGGAAGTCCTGTGACCATCTTCTCCATGATAGGTAAGGCTCGGAAGTGCAAGTGAGCCAATCTTCGATGCCAAAGATCACATAAGCTTGAAGAATCATGAACTAATGCCTGTAGTAGACGCGTACATAGCCTATAGAGGCTTTCATATCTAACACCAATTACTTGAGCATCCTTGAAACTAGAATTCTCCATCCACACAAGAACCTTGCCTTTGGAGAAGGCAACTTGATATCCTTTATCTTCTAGAGCTGAAATGGAGATGAGATTGCGCTTGATTCCGGGAACATAGAGAACATCGCTCAACTGAAGTGTAATGCTGGAATCCAAATGAAGAGTAGAGGTCCCAATCCCTTTCATGGAGTAGCTGGCATCATCTCCGATAATGACTTGTTCGGAAGAATCTCTCTCCACCAAGCTTGATAAGTGCTCCTTAAATCCAGTGATGTGTCGAGAAGCACCATTGTCGATCAGCCAAGTGTTGGTGTCTGCAGGTACATTGCTTGATAATGCCGAATAGAACAAATATTCACATGAATCCTTCTGCGGAGAAGCATCATCAACATTTGCAACTGTGGCTTGTTGCTTAGGTCTAGATGGACAATGCTTAGCAAAGTGACCATACTTGTCACATCTAAAGCATTGGATCTTGGACATGTCTCTCTTCTTCATGGAAGCGGGAGCATCATCATTTCCCTTATCTCGATTCCTCTTGAAGAAACCTTTCTTTCCATCTTTTCCTTTCTTCTTCAAAGCATGGGAGGTGAGAACATGAATATCTTCATTCTTTGAACTTTGACCAACGCTTCTAGCCACCAACCTTGATTCTTCTTGAATGCAGTCTGCCCTTAGACGATCAAACTTAGGCATTTTTGATCTTGCATTGATTCCTTGAATGTAGGATTCCCAAGACAAAAGAAGACCATTGAGAGCAAGCATGGTCAAGTCTTTGTCGTCGACCATATGGCCAATTGTCGAGAGCTGATCTCTCAAATCTGAAATCCTCATGAAGTAGACAATCACTAATTCTCCTTTCGCCATCTTCACATGGTGTAGTTTTTGCTTCAATGCAAGTGCCCAGCTGGTATTGTTGATTTCGTACATTTCTTCCAATGTTTTAAACAGGTCTCTTGCCGTCTTCAACTTAGAGACAATAGGAATGATATGATCCTTAATGGAATCAACCAACTTTTTCATTTCCTTGATATCTTTCTTCTTCCACTGCAACTTCTCTTCTTCCTCCTCAGGTTCAGGAACACTGAACTCCACAAACTCACCCAAGTCATTCTCTTGCAAGGTAAGGATGATCCTGGATCTCCATGATGTGAAGTTGGATGCTCCCTCGAGTCTATCCTCAATCTTAATCCCATTCACCATCTTGACTAAAGTATAGATAGACAAAGAAATATAAATAAGAGAATAGAGTATCGCTGTAAGGACAAATTTGATCACAATCTCCTCAAATCCGCTCTGATACCATGTTAAATTTGTGATCAGATTAATGCACAGAATTTAAATTCAAAAATCAGACAATAAGAACAGAGCAGATACCCTGGGAAAACCCTCCTCTTGAGGGAGAAAAACCCAGCAACAATATATCACATATATATTGAATCTCAGTGAGAAACTCTTTTACAATAATGGCCAATAATGAAGCCAAGATAAAGCACCACAAGTTGATGCTATCACAGATCTAAACACATGTCATATGCTGATGATGCACTACAGCCTTTATCAATATTGAACTGCTCTGATGATAAACTCGCACTTGAGACAACTGGAATGAATCGATGAAATGTAATGAATGAATGATCAACGAATGAGAAGCATTGAACATATATACAAGTGAGAGGAAGAGTCGTGTCTTTCCAAGACAAGTCGGCTTGAATAGAAGAAGGCGCCACTTCATTAAGACACATTCAATGAGAGGGAAGTCGGCCACATAAAAGATGTGTTTTTCCATGAATTCGTATCTCCTTAAAGTCGGCCTTGATTAGATATATATTAAACATCATTTAGCATTGATGTGTCTCTTGAAGAATCGCTTGAATGAGTCTCTTCAATAAAAATCAAAGTCATATAAATTAAATAGCCCCAGGCTATTATTTAATTTATCATCATAAGTAAAGGATATTGGCTGGAAGTAATGACTGACGCTGTCCAATAAACATCAACAATCTACACTCTTTAACAATCTGCCCTAATGACTTTTATCATTCCTTTAGGAGTATTAATTTTCCTAAATAATAAATGAAACAGCTGTGAAGAACAAACAATAACAGAGCACAGCACAAGAGTCAATTATATGACACCGTAGTTTTCCCTGGAGAAAACCCTTGGAAGGGTTAAAAACCTCCAGCATGACTATGCCTGTGACATCTCATTTGCTACATGGTGCTATTACTTGGAGATCATGCCATAACAATGGTCTTTCTAGGTATGTACAGCAACAAATACAATCACCCTATCTCCACACAGCTTCTTGCACTCTTGAAGACTTTGCAACTTGCTGTTTATCTTTCAACACAGCAAAAAGAGTGTTTTTGATTCTTTTTTCTTATGCTAACCAGACCTCCAAACATAGTATTTGATCTCCTTTTGTCCTTCTCTACTTTCCAACTGTCCACATAGAAACCCAAATGAACTGCTAGCCAACCCTAACAGCCTTCAATAGAGAATATGAAGTGTTTTTTTGCTTGTCAACCCAACATGAACTGCTTTGGCTCAATTGAATGCGAACAGCTGTGGTTGTGGAACCAGCTGCCAAGATAACGTTTGCTACCCTAATGCTACCCGATGTGGGTGACAATAAACTCAGCCTTTTTCCAAAGTCATATGGCCACTAAATAAGGATCAAGATCATCCCTTTTGTATCCTTCTGCACTATAATGGCTCTCAACAATAATATCTTCCAAAACTGAATTGAAACAATTGAAGATATGGATGCATGGCAGCACAAATCTCCCGATGATGTTCTGGGCCACCATCAAGGATCTGTAGATGCATTTCCTTTACTCAAATATACGCTGCAACTCATCCTAGCATTCCTCACACTGTTGAAAGCAATAGCAATTGTTCAATGACAATCCCAGCAGAAGAATAATGCCCCTATAACTTGTATGAGATCTGTAAACATATCTCAAGCAACCTCATCTCTTCTAGGGTGCAATATAATTAGAAAATTAATAAATTATTTAACAAAAAGAAAAAAAATAATTAACATTTAGGGGTTTTAGATAAATAGAAAAAGTAGAAAAAAACAATTAGGTTTTATGGATAAAGAATCAGAAAAAAACAGTTAGGGTTTTTAGATAAAAAGATAAAATTAGAAAAAATCCATAATGAATAAAAAAAAAGTTCATTTTTTCCTTGTTTTTCATTCCATGACTCTAAAATGGAAAAAAATAAACAAATGTACGACATACCAAATGAAAAAAGAAAACAGAAAGAAATAATATGAAAATACCTCTACAAATTAGCACTAGATTGATAGTGGGCTGCTCTAAATGAAGAGTGGGCTCTTCCAAATAAACCATAGGCTCCTCTAGATGCATTGAGGGCTCCTACAGATCCTGTCAAGTTCAATTCAATCAACACTCGTTGTCAATATGTTTGCTAGCTTTTGCTTCAATGAATTGTATGTCTAGCTTCAATGCTTTTTATTTCTCTGTGTTTCTACTTGAAAATGAAATATATAGGTTTTTGAAATGTTAAAGGTCCTTTTTAGCGTTTTAGGTTAGAGTTTTTAATTTCCTTTTTAAATTTTTTTTTTCTTATTTTTCCACTGAAATCAGACAATTGAGTTTTGCTTATATGACTTGGTGAGTTTGACCAGACTCGCCCAGGCTTGCTCGCTTCAGGACTTGCCAATTTTGGCAAGATTTTGGTGAGTCTTGTAAGCTTGAATCTTACATCCTCAAATCATCCATGGGGAATCCTTGGAATTTGGGGATGAATGAGATGGTTCTTCTACATCCCTCATGCCTAGAGTGCTGGGAACATAGGCTATGCATTGTGGACCCTCATGGATACATCTATTGTAAGTTTGTAACATAAGTATTTGCTTTCTTGACAACTTAGACTTGTATATAGAGCCCTTACAATTCAGTTGTGATTCCTTGTTGAGGGGATTATTTAATCCTAGAGACTTGTTTTGATTATTTTTCGAAGAGGCTGTGGCTTAGTATTAATGGTTCTCTTACGTCATATGTGGTCAAACTTCACTAGGGGCTTTATTTTCCATGGGATTTCCATCAATAGAATGAAATTACCAAACTAAGTCCAGCACTATGTAGCAATGCCGTTGGCAACATGTAAGTCTCCCACATAATTCCTAAAGTAATTATTGCTTGCATGTGTGATATATAATCCTATAATATATTATCATCCTAAAGTTTTGAAATGGGTTAGTGACTCATTTAACTACAAATCTGAAAATCAGTTATTCATGCATAGTCATTTTGTATCATCAAGAAGTTGTGCTGTTTATGCAATATTTCATCCCCACATCCCGTAGGATCCAAAATCATTATTTGAATGTTCTATATTATATATCATAGTTGAGTATAGATTAATATTTGAAAGAAATAAGCAGCAAGAACTGTACAAGGATGAGGAATATCTGAACTTTCTACAAGAAAACCTTTCTAATTACTGCCTTAAAGTACGGACTTTCTGGCACGCTTGGACATTTCTGAGTTTAGGATTTGCTGCTGGCAGGTGAAGTTGCTACACACTTCTTCATTGCATTGTTGCTGGATCTAGACTGTACAATTTAAGAAATGAGATTGATATCTTGAGATCTTCTAGTAACATTTCAATTGAAGAGAGAAACGATGGCTGGGGTTCCTTTGGTATGCGTGCTTAGATATGAATAGAACACAAATCTTTCAAAAATAGTCTTACTTCTGTAGGACCATATTGATCTTTTTGAAAAATATTGGACCCTCATAATGGCACATTTCCCAGAGTTCAGGCTCACCTTTGTTGGGCTCTCTTGCTTTATGACCAACCTCCTGGTTCGACTGTCCAGAGTAACTGACATGGGTTTTATTGGTATGTCCAATTCTATTTTTTCAATGCTTACTTGTTTTGTCAATTTATCTTCATCCAGATTCAGAGAACATTTAATTTCTTGGTTTGTAACACTCGACCATCAATTTGCAAGGTAAAAGGAAAACAAAATTCACTGGCTATGGATGACCTCTGCCTAACACAACTTTTATCAGCATAGAAGGTATATAAAAATGGGCAACTGTATTTTGAAGCCATCACTTATGATGCTTTTCTCCTTTGTCTTATTCTTGGTGCTTCCTTTTCTCTTTCAAATGCATTGCACATTTGAACAAAGAACTGGATAGGGTATTGCTTCTAGCCCGTGAACTCTCTGTCAACGTCATGGTTTTTTTTTCTAGTTAGTTTTATCATCTTCTATGAAGACTGCAGTGGTTTATCAAATTCTGATGACATGGAATATTTCATAATTTAATTTGTATTTTGCAAAGTTGAGATGAATTTATCACTTGCTTATTACTCATAGGACATTTGTATTCAGGCCAGAACAATCTGTTTCCATGGAATGTTGTGAGTGCTTACTGGAGATTGCAACAGCCTCTGAAAAGGGATTTCTAGCACTATACGAAGCAAGGGCCCTAGCTACACTTGCTAATCATGTTAGCCATTCATCTGCTGGTATCACAAAACTTACTCATAATATGTTGGTTTATGCAGTAGAGTTCATGAGTGAAATTATTTACTGCATGCATCCATAGTATGCACTTTGACTGTATTTTGTTTGAACTAATCAGCAATATTGTTGAATAGGAATTGCAATTTCAAATACATATAATTTCTGAGGTGTTGTTTTCTTTTAGTTATCTCTTTCTTTCTGCTGAAATTCAATGATTTTGTGCTGTTCTATTACAGTAATGTGTGAACTTGTGTAACATGAGATATAGTATCTCTATTACAATTGCTTCTAGAATTGCAATCCAAGCTTCCAGATGCGGGGTTCAGTTTATACAAGTGCAGATTGCAAAAGTTGCAAGGCTGAATGTAATGGATGGGTCTGTGTAGTTCATCTCTTTGGTTAGTATCTCTGTTGTGTTGTGCTAGTGCTGGCTAGTATCTGTCTAATGGTCAGCAATTTGGGCATAGAATTATTGATCCAGTATTGGTGCATTGTGCTATTGCTGGAGTGATGGGTACTGACTTGATCACAAGAGAAAAAAGTGAGTATCAACTTCAAGTAATCTTTTTGGGAATGCAGGGCTTTGATACGAGAGACATACTGCAAACCTAGAAAGTTACAAGTGAATATTTAAAAAAGTGTGTTCAGGTTTGGGAAGTTAAAGTAGCACAAGGCTACAAAAGGAGACAACTGCTAGTGCAAGGTGCACAATGAGATGCAAAAGCATGCTTGAGCTAATTTATATTCAAAACTTGCAGAGTCAACACAATGCTGCTTATCCCAATAATGGAGGAATAATAAAAATAAAGTCCAAATATGTTGCTTCAATCATACCCATACACTTTTTAAAAAATCAATTTGAAGGTGTGTTAATTGACTATATGTTTGTCTCCAACCCTGTCATAGTAGATGGTGTGAAGTTTTGTTGTGTGCAGAGTAGATCCTGCTTGCCCTTGGCTGCCTTTGGTTACATGCCTCAGCTCATTAATCTCTTACATTTGTGAGCATTGGGAATACAAGTATACTACTTTTTGGCATCATGCCTCAAAAAAGCTGTCACAGAATTCGTGGGTGTTTTAAGTGAAACATGAAAATAATTTGTCTTGGTTCTTACAATAAACCATTTTGTGAAAATGAACAATTGTGTTATTACTATGACCATTATATAAAGGTGGAAAATGGAATATTCTAGTAGAGGGAAATATGTCGAAGAAAGACAATGGTATAGGATATCTAGGTAAGAGCAAGTGCTACACTACTTACTATTGGGAGAGTAATCCTTATAATGGTTATGCGTTATGGGCATCATTGTGATCACATGGTGGATAATCAATTTCTGATTTGGAGAGAATCTTTTGGAGTGAGGGAAAGTTGATAAAATCTGAAGATATTGCAGATTGAGGTGGACTCCAAGATGGGTGAAAATGTTTGCCGCTTGATTGTTTGTACATGGCACATATGGTAAAGTATGCGAGTCCCTTGAAAAAAAAATTCTTTTTCAATTTCTAGTGACAATCCTGGTAGCATGCTGACAAGGTAGAAGTTAAATCAGAGTTTGCCTGTTTATAAACCTAGCTTAATTTCTATAATCAAACCATTGACCGCATATTTACACTCTAGGATATTATTGAGGAGGCTGGCCACCAATTTTGCATAGTCTTTTGTTGTTTTATAGACTTCAAGAAGGCCATCGACTTCTTTCTGAGACACCTGCTTTTCTAGTGGATGTGTGATGTCGACATTTCCAATTCTCTTATTACTGCTGTTTGGAGACTTTATGAGGCAGATATTGAGCAGTTCCATACCTCTCACAGAATCTTTGACTTTATAAGGAGTACCATTGGGGTCAAACAAGGGCGTGTCCTCTCTCTCTGACCATCTCTACCTTCTACATTGATGAGTTGGAGGAGTTTCTTTGGCAACATACTCATATGGATGATGGTTGCATTTAGTATGGGGTGGTTATTGCCATTCCACTTTTTGTTGATGATGTTGTTCTCCTCTCTCATTCTGCTGAAGGGTTACAATGGCAGCTTGATGCCATTTCTTGCTTTTGTCAACCTTAGTAAAACTTCTGGTCATATTATGCAAGACTTTGCAAGCTTCTGGTCAACCTTAGTAAAACTAAGTTTATGATTTTCAACACCTCCAAATGTCTTCTTTCCAGATTTTAGTTCTTTTACAAGGGGACAGCCTTGGAGACAGCCTTGGAGATTGCATCTACTCACACATACTTGGGGTTCTAATTTTCTGGTCCTTCCTTTAGCATGAATCTTGCTTCACATCTGTATCTTTGTAAGGGATATGCTTCTCTATCTATCTTGGAACATTGGGGTTTCTAGATCCACTTCCAAGATATCCCTTTAAAGACGTGTTTTTTGGTACTATCATTAGGCCTATGGTTTTGTATGACTCTAAGTTTTGGGGGCCTAGCTTGGGATCCATTAATTGGGCTGGTATCTAGAAGGTTTATACTCTCATCGCACAACACATGGTCGGGTACAAGTGAAAGTTTGTTAGAGCATTGTTGAGGTTGAGTTTGCTACTTAGCCACTGCGTCTTGAGACTATCTTTTTGCTTACTATCTACATAAATAGAATTAGATCCATGGGAGATTTTACATTTGGTCTTTAAAGATATTTGTACTTAGCTCTTTGTTCTTTTGAGAGGATTGCTTCATTGGGCTCATTTTGGCACTATCATTGTTGGTGCTTTGAGACTAGCTCCTTGTTTCATTCTATTGACATCTCCATTGATAGACTACCTTCTTCCATGTATTCCTTGGAATGTTTCTCAACTCCTTCCTTCCAAGGTGACCATCATTGGAACTACTAGAAGGGACATCTATAAATAGTAAATCCAGGTCACCATAACCTCCCCTCTTGTGCCACCCATACCAAAGCTTACCTTTTATGTGGAGCATTTCTTATAGGTGGAGATGCCATCCTTTTTATCTCTAGTGTCATTGGTCACATGACTTGAGGTTTTCCCTTGGCCAATTGAGGGTGTGCTCCCACTAGCTATGGATCGAGATGGATCATCATATTCCTTGCCTTGATCGAATTTGCCATCTTTGCTCCCTCCAAGAGGTGGAGATTGAGGAGCATTTCATCTTCAGATGCCTCGTTTACTATTGATATCTAGGGGAGATTTTGCCACCTCTATAGGGACTCAGGCAACAACTTCTCTACTTTCTTTAGATATCTAGACCAATAGTGTTTGGCTATGCTCCCCCAAGTTTTGGGGACGGGGATGGTAGGGGACGACAGGATGTGTTTCTAGTACGGGGCCATTTTAGGGAGATGGCAGGGGACGACTATTAAAAAATAGGGAAATTTTTTAAAATATAGAGAAATTTTAAATTTTTCGTATCATAACATTGATAAAGCATTCATCATAGACATTGTAGAAGATTAATACAAAACAATAGACTTGAATTGAGATTTCAGATGAGAATTGACATACAAATTAACAAAATTCAAATGCTTTCATTGTCAATGTGCATACATATTATATAAGAATTATAACAAAATTCCCAAAGGCTCCAAGTTTCAAAACTATAAAATGACAAAAACATAGAAAATATAGGGCTGTCCCTAATCGGTAGATGCAACTAGTAGGTCTCTATGAAAATCGAAGCTCGAGTCTGAGTCACTACCACTGTAAGGGGTTGCCTTAAGCAATGGAACCCCAACCAATCACTCCTGTGTCTCCTCGTCATCGATTTGTATAACATCTTTGGGGTCAACATCCCAACTTCAGGCTAGAGTCTGACGATAATTAGGAGTCTATTGATCTTGTAGCCGCAAAGAACTGTGTACAACCACCAACTTCTTCGATCGTCTAGAGGTAAGGTTGTTCCTCTTGATTGATTGGATGAAGCTATATGTGGACCAATTCCTCTTAGCAATAGAGGAATTGGCAACTTGTGAAAGAAGACGAATGGCAAGTAGCCTCAACTTCGGTGTATCCTTGCCATGCTATGTCCACCATCCAATAGGGTTGTTTTGAGCTAATGCAGTTCTATCCGACCTCGCCTTTGGTTTGCTGAAGGTTGGACCATGAAGATTGACAAATGCAAGCCACTGTGGCCACTGTGTGCAAAGTAAAGCAGATTCCTCTTCACTATATGTTTTCCTAAGGGCCTTCATGAAGCCTTCTTTCACCTCTTCATCATGAGATGGAGGCACTCTCCTAGGTCTTGTTGCATACCATTTGGGATTGAGAGCATAGGCTGCCATGTGAAGTGGGGTGTTTATAGTGTTCCACCTTTGTGTCACAATGGGCCTAAGATGCTCCTCATAAAATCCCAAAGTAGGGTCTTTTCTATGAATTGCTTGCTTAATCTGCCCAAGTATGCCGAACAATTAATTGCTCTAAGAAAATAAGAGCCAGTTGTACATGTAACAGTAATATTGATGAGTGGCTGATGTTTGATATCAGTGCACCCATCCATGATAATAGAGCAACCATCCCTTATCCATGTTTGTCTATCAACACACTCACCTTGGAATATTCTCTATCAAGGAGGGTGGTGTGTAGCTCGTGTTCTCCAGGTGGAAACAATGAAGGGGTGACAACTATCACATCTTTGAACAGTTCTTTAAAATATGGTGAACTTGCCACATGAAAAGGTATGGCATGAACATTAAAAAAATTAGCAATAAAGGAATCAGCCACATCTCATAATTGTGTGTTAAACATATCAGCAACAATCGATTTCTTCTTTCCTCTAATAGAAGTAGAACCTTCTCCCCCATGAAATCCAACATCCACGGACCTTGTTCCTTGCATTCTTGCCTCCCCGCCATATGCAATCTAGTTGCCTCAATCTTCTCAATTGGAGTTATTGTTTCACAACCTTTCAAACCTTTACCACCTACCCACAAAAGATGACAATAGACTCTCGTATAGCTGCATCTATATTGTTTTTTGCACAAACGGCAAAGCCATTCTCTACTCCCCTTGAATTTTTTTTTCTTATCCTTATCAATTGGTGTTTCAAATTGTAATAGAGGTTTCTTGGGGTTAAATGGGCCTTTTGCATCGGTTTTGAGGACTTCGGAAGGACATTCAAATGGGTTTGAAGTTGCTGGCCTTGCTACACTCCCACTCACTAAAGAAGCCCTAGTGGCTGCCATTCTTCTACTAGTTCTACTTCTAGGTCTACTTCTTTGACTTTCATGCATTTGGACCTCAACCTCTTCACTATCATTACTAGTACTCTCACTACTGCTCATGATTTTTTCTGGTTAAGAATTGAAAAGAGAGCTGCAAGTTGAAATAAAAGAAAAAAAAACAATACCCTTTCGATGTGGTAGAAAAATGCAAAAAAGAAAAGAAAAAACAAATGTAAAATTAAGAACTTACCTCTAAAAAATGTTTTTTTTTTAGAAGTAAGTTAATTTGGTTGGGCCGTAGGGGACGACTAGCCGTCCCTTGACGTCCTCTACCTTTTTCATGAAGTTTCCAAGACATCCCCCTTTTTGGCAACGATCGGGGAAGGGGGGGATGTTTCCAAGGTGTCATCGAGTCCCTAAAACGTTTCGGGTATGGGAATGGGGGTACTAGGGTAGGGGATGTGTCCGCAGGGAGCATTGGTGTTTGGCTCTTTATCTTTAGAGTCCATCACCCTTCAACGTAGATCCTTACGTGAAGTTTGTTAAGATTCTAGAGCTGTTGGGTTGATCATCTCCTCCTTCAAGCACATTGAGGAGCTTGATAATTCCTTGCAATATTTGGATATTGCTAATCATCTAGATGTAGGTGGACTTGTGAGACTATCTCTCACAACTTATGCCTCAACATGTTCACCCTCAACATCATGGTCTTGTTTCTTCTTGACAGTGTGATTTAGCTTCTTAGCGACATAGATCTACTCCTCTCTAGCCATCCCTCAAGCCATAGGGGCAAATGCATATCACAAGCTTTTTCACTCATACATGGGTTACTACGACCTTGGATGTTTGATGTGAGCCTAGGGGGAGTATCATGCTCATCTTGCCTAGCCCTTGGCACTTCTTGGTGAGCATTATCAAATCTTGTATTGGTCCCTTCACAATGATCAATGATGGCACCGGTGACTTAACCATTTCAAATCTAGACAGTGATACTTGATCATCTCTAGTTTTCCACAACATTTGCTCTTTTGGGATCTTGTTCCCCCTTCTTGGCTATATATACTAATTTCTTAATCAATTGTGTTGTTGGTTCCTTGTAGTTTTATACTTATTTTCTTTTGTTCTTGTGGGGCCATTCTAGGTTTGTCTTCGAAGAAACTTTCTATCATAAATTGCTAGTCTTGAGTCCCATTGACCTACTTTTAGTCATTTGTGGAAATTAATATAATATAATGGCGGTTTTTATTTTTAAAGTTATTGCTAGTGAAGAATAATAGTAACCATATTCTCAAAGTATTGCCCTAAGAGTGTGGTTCTAAAGCTTAGTGAGGAAGATGAATGATCATCCCCCATTGCTGCCTTTGGAGCTGCACTTTGTTCAATGATTTGAATCTGATTAATACACTTTGCCACCTTAGTTCCTCATTGTTGTCTACTCTCCTTTGTGTGCCATTGGTGGATGTTTATGGTTGATTGTTTTTTTTCCAATGGTGAGTTTTAAATTTTTAAATTTCTTGCTTGCATTTTTTTGAATTGTTCTTTTTGGTTGATTATTGTTGCTAGTTGAGTTGGTCTATGGTGAGTTAGAAATTTTGTAAAATAGAATGTGATTCCCCCCCCCACCAAACATATTGTGATTAATCCACTATATTTCCTTCTTGGGTGCCATGATAAGCTTGAAGAAAATTTGAAGAAGAATGAAGTTTTGGTCAATTTGAATGGAATTGATATTAATAATGGAAATAAATCAAGACACAATCTCGATAGTATAAATGAGATTGGCAAGGAGTCCTATAAGGCAGTGCTCAAGCTGATGAGCTTGTGTTTGTTCCTAAAAGTTCTAGCTTCACTACGAGTTATAGTCATAGTAGAAGAGTTGACTGCAATTTCAAAGGTGAAAAACTTGACAGAAAAAGTGAGGAACATGGTAAGGTACTCCCAAACCCTAAAGTGTTGTGATTAAGCCATTACATTTCCTTCTTGGGTGTCATGATAAGCGTGAAGAAAGTTTAATAGGGAATGAAGTTTTAGTCAATTTGAATGGAAGTGATATCATTAATGGAAATAAATTAGGACACGATCTTGATAGTGGAAATAAGATTGGCAAGAAGTTCTATAAATTAGTGCTCAAAGCCGATGAGCTTGTGTTTGTTCCTAAAAGTGCTAGCTTTTTTGCAAGTTATAGTCATAGTGGTAGGATTGACTGCAATGTTGAAAGTGAAAAACTTGGTGGAAAGAGATGAATATGGTAAGTTACCCCCAAACCTTAAAATGCTCATGTTCAAACCTAACTCATATGAATGAGGTAGTGAGTAAATAAGAAATGTTAAAAAGCATTGCTATTTATTTTATGTGCTTAGACAAGGATTTTTTTACCCTTCGGAAGATTTTTTGATGATTGGATAGCTAATGTTTGGGGAAAAATAGGCATTAATATATTGTTCTGTAGAATGATTCAGCATGGTTTATTTCTTTTGTTCTTTAAAAACAAGGATTTTTTTACCCTTAGGAAGATTTTTTGATGATTGGATAGCTAATGTTTGGGGAAAAATAGGCATTAATATATTGTTCTGTAGAATGATTCAGCATGGTTTATTTCTTTTGTTCTTTAAAAAATTCTAACATGCATAAGAGCATGTTAAATAAAGAATTTTGGAACATGGTTAAATCTATGTTCAAAGCTTTCTTGGGAACTCTGAAATAACCCCAAGAATTTCCTATCTAATTTGGCCCCAAAATGGCTTGAAAAAAAAATTACCCCATAAACTTTGGTGATTAATTCCCCATGCCCTCAAACCATTGGATAATAGATTGCATGTGGAAGATACAAGGTCCATATTGCTAAGGTGTTGATCTTTGTTAACCTTGATGTAATTATTCCTAATATTTTGTGCTTTCAATCTGATAATTAGGCGATTCAATGTGATGTGCGAATTCTAGGGGGTTTAAATGCCCATTTTTTATGTAAAAGGGATAGACACTAAAGGAAATATTGTCTTAAAATCCCTAAGAATACCAATAGACCTATAGCTGGTAAAACCCTTGCTGAAGGGGAAATTGTTGTTAACTTGGATGAAAGTTGGACTTTGTGATAATAATAACCCCTTCTCTAGAGGATTGTGGAATATCTTTGAGGAAAAGAAGGAAGATATTGTACTTTAGGAGCGAATTGTAGATACGAAGGAAACATTTTATAAAAATAAGTGTACCTTTACCTATGAGGAATATGTTGTAATTCTTGAGGAGCCTCCTTTTGTGAATAAATTCAATACTTGTGAAATTATGAAAAAAATGATCCCCCAATGAGGAAAAATGTCTAGGATTTAGTGCTTGAGACACTTAGAGGGGGAGACAAAGAAATCCATGTGTCCCAAACTACCCAAGCCCTCCCTAGCATTCAAGACATTGGAACCTTGGTAACTAATTAGCAAACCCACCCACTTTTAATGGGGACGTCTAAGGGACAAAAGTTAACTCTTGATTGTTCTAACAAAGATAATAAGAATAATTCTCTTGTCTAGGGACAAGGCTTTGAAATTGGGGAATGATACTCTAACTTGGCTTTAGTTGGTATTGAAAAAGGAAAAAAAGAAGACAAAATTGAGTCTACTTCAGCTAAGCCTAAAATTGGGAAAAATCAAAAAATGGAAAGAGGAAAAAATTCTCGTTTGCTTTGACAAATTGTATAAAGCTTAGAAGTCCTCTCCCCTTCCCAATTCTAAATGATGTTGAAATGTGCTAGTTAGAATATTAGGGGTTGGGAAACCTTGATAGAAACTATGTTTTGGTAGCATTTTGTAATTCTAGAGACAGTCTTAATTGTTTGTTTCTTTAGGAAGTTAAGGTTGTTGGCTTTTTGCTGGATTGTAACTTGAAATTTTCTTGAGGAACTCTTCCGTTTAATCTACCAATCATGATAAGGGGAATGGTGGAGCTGCAGTCTTATTGTTGCCTTGCTGGTCTACACATGTTAATTTTGGACTGTCTCCTTGTAACAGAGTGGTTTGGGTTGTTGTTGAATTTTGGAATAAGTTGACATTTAGTTGGAAAAACTTGGTATCGTGGGGAAATAGAAAGCATTATAGAGAAAGAGAAGTGAGAATGTAATGTCCCCTTCTCAAACCTGATTGTTCTTGTGACCATTGGCCTTTTTTCTGGAAACCCGAAGGCTAGTCGGAAGATAAATTAGGGTTTCCTATTTTTGAGGAGGTCATTGTTCAGAGATGGTGGATTCAATGGCGGATTCCTTCTGGGTTTTCAGAGGGCTTCGCAGGGGTATGTTCATCTCGGCATTCAGAGCATTTTCTGGAATTTACTATTTTTAGTAAATTCTATTTTTGGCAGTAAACAGGATGGTAGCAGGCAGTTGACTTTCCCCTTCAGTTGACTCAAGTGGCGTATTCAGTTTCGGGCTTCAGAATGCAGTTCTGGGAAGTCGAGCTCATTTCACTTAAAAATAACATTATAATTAAAATGTTATTTTATCACCTTGGCCTAGTCGAATGACTTAATGTCGTTTTAAAAGGTGGACTCAAAGGGTGGCGCCTTCATTAAGGTTATATTTAATATTTGGTGAATTTTCCAAAGTCAAAGGAAATTAATGTGGGCGCATTTATCAAGGTGATGTTTTAATTAAAATATAATTATTGAGCTAAAGGTGAAAAGGACGCCTTATTGAAGGAAAAGTTAGGGTTTGAGCTTGAGTTGGATTTTAGGGTTTCGTGAAGTCAAACGGAACTTATAAAAAGGAGTCTTGTGCATCATTTCATCATCTTTGGTCTATGCTAATGTTATGCTGCCGAAACGGTTGCGGAATTGCTTCGAGGAATGAATGCCTCCTAGTCTGGGCTCGACTTCGTGCTTGAGAGATAGCATCTAGTGGAGAGGTTCGATTATTTAAGGTAGATTTGTGAGTTCATTTGTATTTGTGCTTTGTATTCAGTTTGGTCTTGTTAAGTAAGTCTGCATTTTTAGAGAGTTTTCTGTATTTGCTGATTTAACACAGCAGATCCATGTTTTTCATTGTAAGTCAAAAAATACAAAAAACAGAGTTCTGGGTATTGCATTTATCTCATGGTTTAGGGTAGGCGATTCTTTGTCTCAAATCTCAGATTTTAGTTTGGTGTATTTATTTTTTAAAGTCAAATCGAACTACTCAGCTGGGCCGTACCATTTGGTGCTGTCTTGGAATTCGTGCAAATTGAAATAGCTGCATTTGGTTCAGTTTAGGGGTTCCATATTGGTCGCCTAGGTTCTCAAGGTGCATTGCATTTTATGACATATAAATCGGATGTGTATTGAAGGAGTTATGAGCAATTCTTCCTGTTTGTAAGCTGCTGATCATATGTTTAAAGTGCAGATCTGTTTGTGACAGTCCTAGCAATCTGCATTATTCTGATTTGTAATTGGTAGTGTGATTTCCTTTGAGATTGTAACAGAAATAACGTTGAGTACTCTATCTGGAAAGAGTCTAATATAATGACATTGCAGGCAATAGTTATTTATTGTAATCTGGCAGTAGTACTGACCAGCATCCTTTAATATTGCTTTGTCATTAATTGTAATTCACGTTCTTGCTTTCTATACTAGTGAATTAGTTGTAACTCCGCCCTATGGTAGCTACTCCCCATTCTGGGTGAGCAAGCACATTCTGGGTGTTGAGTAGTTTCAGCTTTCAGCACTTTCTTTTCAAGCATTGTTTTGTATTCACTCCGTCATATGGTCGCCCCTCACTCCGCATTGGATTGGGTAGCACATACTTGGCGTCGAGTTCCTTTTCCAGCATAAGCAGTTTGTTTTAGATCCTCTGACCAATGCTCGCCATCATCAGCGCCATTCTGGTTAGAGTTGCTTTCTTGCACGTTTTGGTTTCTTTCTCTAACCTTAACGGGTGCACTGCTTTGTAATCTGTTATTTGAAAAAACAAAAAAATTGGCTCGGAATATTTCAGAGAAGGCCCTTGAAGAGCTTCTAATAAAATTGGAAGACCACTTACAAAGGGATCTTGAGAATGCTCTCTTATAATGTGAATAGATAGTCACTAGACATAAGTTGAGATTCCTTTAGAGTGTTGTTGCTTAGGGAGCTAGAATTAGAGCCAAGGTGAATTGGGTAAAGGGGGGATAAAGGCATTTAAATTTTTTTTCAATATTTTTAAAGAAAAATTTGTTAGACAGTTGGTTAATGCCCCTTTCTCAGACTTAATTAGTCCAGTGACCATTAGCCTATTTTCAAATTTCTCGTAGGCTAAGTGGTAAGGCAAAGGGACTCCAAGGTTCTTGGAGGATGCAATGGCGGCAATTCATGAGTTTTATTGTTGGCTTTGAGCTCGAGGGATGATACTGGTCTGAATGGCACTCTCTGTAGTGTTTTCAGACTATTGGGGTGTTCTCCAAACTTCTTAGATAGAGCGTCTATTTTTAGTAAGTCACCAAAACAGCCTCATTTAGTGATCCAATGCCTTAGTATTGCATTGGTGTAGTTAGAATTGGATTCTGAGGTGTTTCGGAATTTTTTGTCACTTGGGGTAAAATATTTTAATATTTCACTAAGTTATAATGTTTAAATATTATTTTCATAACTTAAGTGATATAACTTTTGTAAAGGAAAAAAATTACCTCAAAATTGGATGCCTAAGTGAGAGAAAAGGGGTTTTTGCATTTTATGGGGAATATTATTATTTTAAAAAGGCATTTTCAAAAAAGGTGAATTATTTTATTATTTCAAATTGTAATATCTCCCTCCAAAAAGCTATAAAAGGAGGCATGGGGTAGCTCATTTGGTCATGTTGAGATTTGATAACGAACTGTTGCTGGTTTGAGACTAGATTCTTCAAGTGTTTGAGGTTGAAAAATCTCAAGGATTGCTCTAGTTTTGGAGTTGGACTATGCTCCCTAGCTGGACTGGTGTGGCTCCATTTCAGGGGTCACCATTGGAGCTATTGGTGAAGTTTTTCAATTGGATTTCTTTCATGGATTATTTTGACGTATTCTAGTATTGTTTTGTGTGTGGATGAAGTTGCTTTTAGGTGCAAATTTTGGAGTGATGTAATGTCCCCGTTTTCCATCTTGCCTAAAAAATATTAATTAATTTAATTATTTAATGTTGCTTGGTAAAAAGTGCAATTATAAAGGTAATATTAAATAAATATATTAATGTTGTTATAAAATGACGTCGGGAATATTAGAAAGATAATTTAATAAAGTCCCCTAGCTTTTTGCCCTCGTTCCCATACCGGGGACGGTACGGGGACGGCCAGGAAATGTCCCCTACCCGTCCCCTTTTGCAATAAAAAAATAAAACATTTCCTAAACAGATCAGAAACTTGCAGGGGGCTTAGGGGATGACTAGCAATCCCCGGGATGGTTAGGGGACTTCTAGAAGTTCCCTAACCGTCCTGGGGACTGCTAGTCGTCCCCTATGGCCCAACAACATCTTACTTTATTTAAGAAAAAAAAACATATTTTTAAAATTAAAAAAGGGGATGGATGGGCCCACAAGGACCCCCCCCACCCCTTTAAACAAAACCCAAACCTACTTGACTTATCAAAACAACTAAAAGGAAAAAACATTCTCATTTTGACATTTGCAAACTTGAGGTGAAGAGTAGCAAGTGAAAGAGGAGAGAACAACAGTTGAAAGGGAAGACTAGGGCATCAAATCTACTTCATTAGAGATAAGTTCTTCATTTTACATTTGTTTTTTGATTTTTCAATTTGTTTTCCATTTTTTCAAGTTTTTTTCAATTTTTTTTACCTTGTAGGAAGGGCATTGTGAGTTTATTTTTTCCTTTATTTGAACTTGCAGCTCTCTTTTCAATTCTTAACCAAAATAAATCATGAGCAGCAGTGAGGTTACTAGAAATGATAGTGAGGAGGTTGAGGTTCAAATGCATGAAAGAAGTAGACCTAGAAGTAGAACTCATATAAGTATGGCAGCCACTGGGGGTTCTTCAGGCAGTGGGAGTGTAGCAAGGCCAACAACTTCAAACCCATTTGAATGCCCTTCCGAAGTCCTCAAAACCTATGCAAAAGGCCCATTTAGCTTGGAGTCATATTTTCTATGTTTTTGTCATTTTATAGTTGAAACTTGGAGCCTTTGGGCATTTTTTATAATTTTTATATAATATGTATGTACATTCACAATTAAAGCATTTGAATTTCTTTAATTTGTTTGTCAATTCTCATGTGAAATCTCAATTCAAGTCTAATGTTATGTATTAATCTTCTACAATGTCTATGATGAATGCTTTATCAATGTTATGATATGAATATTTGAAATTTTTCTATATTTTTTAAAAATTCTTTATTTTTTAACAGTTGTCCCCTACCGTCCCCTAAAGTGGTCCAAAAGTACCCTCATACCAAAAACACGTACCACCGTCTCCCGCTGTCCCTATCCTTGAAACTCCGTGGACATAGTAAAGTGCTAATCAATTTTGGCGGGAAACCTAAAAAGGCATTATAAAAGGACACGAGAGCTCATTCTATGATTATGTGAAGATTATTATTATTTTTTCTTGGTTTTGAGTTGAGCTCAGCTTTTTGGAACGAGAGGATGAAAACCCTCAAGTTCAGGTTTAGGGATTTGGACGAAAACCCAAATCTTCTTGTGGGCGTGTTCAAATCAGAGTTCACATTTGTGCTTCAAGGATCGATTGATCAAAATTTCGTGGGTCTTCTTTGAAGATGACATTTCAGATTATCTAGGGTTTGAAGGATTTCAAGTTATTCATAGTTTGAAGCTTAATTTGAAGATTTTATAATATTAGAAGTGGAAATTCCAGAGTTTAGGATATATTTATTGGGGATTCCAAGATTGGAGTTGGAGGTGGTAGATATTATTATATAATTTCCAAAGCTTAAATTTATATGATTTTATATTATTTATTCTGGTTTACATCCAGCCATATGGTTGAGTTAATCACACCAAATTGTAGCTCCTAGTAGTATTTTATTTCTCCATAAGAAGCATTGTTGGTATTGCCAGTTGAGAAAGGGATCCTCGTTGGGCCTTTTAATGGTTAGACAAATGAAGGTTTGATTCCTTTTAATTCTGCTGCTATTGAGTAAGACAAGCACAAAGGAGCTTATACTCAAGAAAAGACAATTTCAATCTGATGACATAAGACAAATAGAGGGAGCGACATCATAAGGACACGAGAACTGCTTGGATGTTAAGTTGAAATATTATGTGGTTTAGCCACCGTGTGGGATGCTCAAACTGGAACGTATCACCTTTATACATCCTTTCATTAATCATGCACTTACTTGAGCCATCATAGCTGGGCATGGATAGCTTACCCACATTGTGTAACGCCACCGCCATGAGACCCTAGAGGACAACACATTAACACCAAAAACAAAACAATTTTTTTTTAAAAGTGCATTAAGCACACTATTGCAAATGAAACATTGACACAGATCTAACCTAAGTCCTCTAAGGTCCACGCCTACACTGCATGATTCCCATCAACTAACTAGCAAGAAACTATAAATCATTACATTAAAAAAATGCCAATATCAATAAGGAATTACATCTAATCATCTCATTTAATCAAGTAATCAATGTGATACAACCATAACATGAATTCACAGAGATCAATTGATTCAATCCATTTAATTTACATATACAACAACATCTGACACATAGTCCATTGCATAATAGAGATTAACATCAGTTTACATCATTACATTTATACATCTGAACATCAATATCTTCTCGTATACATGTGAGGAGTGTACATCAAGTATGATATGTGATACATCAAATTATGATACAATACAAGTTCAAGAGTAACAATCCACATGAGCTGGTACAATGCAGAAGCCTTCAATCCAGGAGAAGTCACCACAATCATGAACATGGAGAGGGAACCCAATGGAGTATAATGCACTTTCCACCCAACCATGTGGAACCCAAAGGTCCACCCCCCCCGTGCTAGGAGATAGCAAAGGGTCCCACCATTACAATCAAACAAAAGGCAATAGACAACACAAGGCTAACATGACAACAATGAACAAGTAAAGTACAACATTAAACGACAGTACACCACTTCCAGCGGCACACATACATAAAATGGAAATATGAGTCAAGTAAATGCAAGGTTGTAGCAGGGGAGAGTGTTATCACATGGTCCTAGCATGGGTTGTCCTGACAGTCTTTCTCTAGACGCCTACCCCCATCTATGGTTGTCTTAACAGTCTCACATTCGACGCCGGCCCCATAGGGTGACACATGCGGAACCAATTATCCTTTTGTGGAGACAAGGATATTGGTCTTGCCAACCAGGCCTTCCTAACCCATCCTTAGCTTGAATGAGCACTATAGGTATGGGTGAGGCATTAAATTATCTTAGTTAAGTGAAATTCTACTCAACCCCCTAGTTAATTAATTAGATTATCACTTGATTAGGAAACTCCCACATGGGTTGTCCTAGACGCCACTTTGTGCGCCGACCCCCATTGAGAGCCACTCCCCCTTCTACAACTAGAAACTCAACTGAAACAACAGGGCAACCAATATGCACAAATACCATAACCGTATGATCATACACGAAGGCGAGGCATGAACCATCCTGCACAAAAATCAACCATCAAGTAGGTAACCAGTACATGGCTTAAACCCCCTCATTAACACATAGCAAAATCACATCACCCCAATGCCAAGATTCAATACAAACATTTAGCCAAACATAATCAATCCCGGCCTCTGGAAGGTTTCCACCATTCATTTCACACAATGACTTAAACTAGAACAATAACTCACAACATTCCATTCCATTATCCACCAACTTTGCTTCATACGATGATTCAAATCAATGACATAGTTGAGGATTGCAAGGTAATTTACAATACAATCACTACCCTTTTCTAGTATTCAACTCAACTAAGAAAAATCTATTATCACATATAAACTAACCTTCGTTTGTTTAAGTATAAGTAAGTCTTTCCTCTGTTTAAATTTTCTAACTTCAACCAAGATCACCATTCATTAAATCCCTTGACAGATTTATTCTTCTCTAAAATCATAATTTGATTTTTACATGCATTTGCATATATACATATATACATATACTTGTGTATATCTATATGTCTATATATATATATATATATATATGTATATGTATATATATATATATGTTTTATCTAACTTCCAATTTAACAGCATATAACGTAACACTACAGATTTAACCAATACACACACACACACACACACACACACATATATATATATATACACGGTTACAAGGATACATAATTTCAATTTGTAATAATCAAAATCGAACTTACTGCAACCTATGATTTGGCAGTTATCAACATATTCGAAGCGTGATATACATAGAGTTGTATCTATATTTATATATTCGAGTATAGGGAAAGCACAAACCAGACCTTTTAAATACGCATAAAGGCATATACATACATATTCTGATATCCCAATAAATAAAACACTATTTTCACACCGAATACAAAATTTCAGCATATCTTAACTGCACATTATAAGTCTATATATATATATAATTCGCGTATACAATTATGTAGATGTCGATTGAACTAAACCCGTGTTTTAATTTCTACAAGTACCGATTGAACCAGACCCGCGTATACATTCTATTGGTATCCAAGGAAAAGCCAAAGAAGACTAAATGTAAAACACACAGTAAGCTTGGCATAGGTACCGTGCCTTTTGAGGGAAGCAGGGGACAAAGTTGCAAGGACGGTTTGCATGCATAAGGATTAAAGTTTCTAAACATGTGGTAAACCCGGGACTATGATGAAAAGCCCGAAGCCTCATATTCAATATCGATCTTGACTATCATATCTACTGTGAATCGTACAATACAATGGATAGTTATAGCTGAGACGATTACTGTTGAGCAGAATCGTACAGTGCAAAATATAAACTAAACTTATAACTGTCGGTTCTAACTCAAAGATTGAACTGGAGATTGCAGTTGAAAACCACTAAATAACTATTATCTGAGTTGATAACATTGAATAAGCCGTCAACTTAACCACAGAAAGCAAGTTTGTTTCCTACAACCTTTGACAAGAGGTAAGACATAAAGAGAATTACAGGATTCGAATGCAGAGGTGAAATCTAATGAAGGAGTATAAGAGAAAAATAAACCAGCGACAAACCTATACCCAATACATGGCTCATACATAACTAAAATTGATGGAGTTTACTAAGTAGCTTAGAAATTCGTTTCTTCTAAATCTGTAACAAAATGGTATGATGAAAATTGTAATTTCTACAACAATTGAAACTAATGGGATTGCTATTCCTATAGAAGAATTGGTAGATTTTATAGAAGCTTACTTATGTGGGAAAAGTGCCAAATATGCGGAAAGAACATTTCATCAAAAACATGAGGATGCGGTGTGTACCAGAGCTCTCTTACATACGTTCTAGAATAATTAGGAACTAGATATTACCAATTTTTTTCGATAATAATCTATACATATAGATTGTCATGAAATCTTTTGCATTAAATTTATGTCTCCATGTATGGTGCAGTCATTGAGAAGGATATTGCGCATACAGTCAGCTTCCCTAGCTGCATGCAAGAGTGAACCGTAGGCAACTGTGGGAATAATCTCACCACAACCATTAATCTCTTTAACAATAAATTGCATTCCCACAACCTCATTCTCACGATGTACAGATTGGTTCAGATTCATATATCTAATAAATTCATTGATCTCAACCTAAATCGTTATTGGAAGAGGGTGATAAAAGAGGATATAATCTCAGCCAAACACTTGCTAAATAATTCGACAGGGAGTAATTTAATGAGTAAATATTACTCCATCTACCATACAACTCTCTTTTTGTTTCAGTAACAAAGATGAAATTGGAGAAGAAATAGGACCTGAGTTTGCTTGTTTGCCAGAGATCAAATCTTGTTGCTAAGCTCTCCTAAATCCAGCCCTCAACTCTGATCTCCTCAACGGAAACTACAGAAATCCAGTACAAAGAAACCCCCAAACCTAGTGGAAGCTTCAAGCTACAAAGAAAACTTCAAACCTTCCAAAACCAGAAAACTCTCGAGAAACTTTCAAGAATCCAAGAAAATTCACGGCCCAGAGAAAAAACAGATTAGTTTCCCGAAAAATAATCTAAAAAGCCCCTCTTCAGTTAACTCTAACTACTTTATTTATTCTCCACTCTCTGTAACTGCACAAGAATTAAGTATTTTATTTAATTTTTATCTCCACTACTCTCAACTTCCTCCATTTATTATTTTATGATTTTCACCATGCCTTATAATATGCACACAAAATTAATTCAACTTTTAAGTATTTAATTTATTAATTTAATCCCTTCATTTAAATTGCTTGCACAATAAATTAATTAACATATTTATTTAATTATTTCTTTATTAAACTATAAGTTTTAATTTATTTAAGTTAAACAAAACATTAATAACATTTTTATTTATTAAATTTATAATTTATATCAAAACAATTATTTAAATTATCAAATACCTTTTTAAAACCGCAATATTCTTCCATTAAATATAAAATCCATCAAAGCATCAATCAAGCAATGAAAGCTTAGCAAATTTACTCCATTCTTCGGGCTTGAAACTATGGTTCCCTAGATGGTGGATTGAGAGTGTGCTTCATCTAGAAGTGCACATTGAGCTTCAAAGTTGAAGATTTTGTAGTTTTTGATAATAATTTTCAGAGTTGTGTTTGCTGGTCATATAAGGGCTGAAAGAGGTTTTCATTAACAGCTTTTTGTATGATTTTTATGTGCTTCTGGGTATTGAAGAAATTGATTCCTAGTACATGGGCGCCCCTTCCCACAGAAGAGCAGAATTTAATTCAAACTATTTAATTTTATAATGCAAAATCGCCCCTCCCAGCCAGGCCGTGCCATTTAAGAGAGCATTGAAATTTGTGCCAGATAATTGAAGGGAGTTTGATGCTGTTTAATCATTGCAAGTTGGGCGCCATCCTTCTTGAGATCCATTGCACTTCGTTTCAGCTCATTCAGCACTAATTTGAAAGAGTTATGAGTATTTCATTGATGTACAGTTTGCTGGTCTGTATTTTCAGTTGATGGCATTTCATATCAGACTTGACTCATTCCATGTTATGCTATAATTCTTGGACGTCTATGCTTCTAGTTTCATGTGCATTCATTTTGGAGGGAATAGAAGCATTTTGGATGATGATATGAACAATTTAGGGGAAGTTTAAGTTGCTGGTCTGATTATCTCAGTTTGCTGGTCTTAATATCAGACCTGGTTATTCTCTTTTCATGCTATATTTCTTTGGTTTTTCAACTCACATTTGTGATCAAAAGTATAGTATAGTTCTTGCAGAAGTTTGGAGCAGATTTCTATTGTAAATTCATTGCAATAAGCTCATTGTAAATGCTGGTAACAGTAGTACTGTTCCAGTCATTCTTATTTCAGCATTTACTTTATGTTTTAATTCAAACATTATTGTTCCAGTCATTCTTATTTCAGCATTTACTTTATGTTTTAATTCAAACATTGTAACTCCTGGATGGTTTACCGCTAGTGTGGAAAAAGAACTTGTTAATCTTTCTTTGTACCCACTGAAAAGTGGTGAATTCCCAGTTACAAGTGGATGCCCGCCGCATCGGATGAATTAGTTTGTTTTGTAATTCTTTCCCCCCACTGAATTGGTGGTTGTGCGGAAATCTTTCATGGCTGGTTCACCGCCTAAGTTTATTTTAGTTTTGTAATAAGTACTCCGCCATATGCTATCACCTCGCCTTCCAAGGATCTTGGTGAACATTCTTGGCGTTGAGTTTTATCTTTTCACTTACAGTTGTAATCAGTTTTAGCTTTTGAGTTATTTAGATCCTAGGGATCCTCTGACCATATGCCTACCCCTCCTCCTTTAGTGGTCTTAGGGCGCATTCTTGGTTAGAGTTGCTATTCCGCATCGTTATGGTTTTGGAGCTAACCTTAACGGGTGCGTGTTGCAATTGTAATTGATATTAAAAATCAAGAAAAAGTTAAGGGGCTTATTTCATCATCACTCAAGAATTGGTATTCTCACAAATAGTCACCCCATCTTTCACCACCCCCTTGCTGTCATGCTCGTTCTCTAGGTTGATCATCCAAGAACTCAAGCATTAGAGGCCTAAGAGTGACCCTACTTGTCCTGGAAGTGTTTACAAGAACATTGGTGTTACTACCTTCACCTTTGTTACCATTGTGTGCATTGTTGCCATTGTTATTACCATTGTTTTCATGTTCATCCTAGTTATTTCTATTGTTTGCATTCATGGCTTGTATCATTTGGGTTTCTATTACCGAGTTCATCCCTTGAACCTGTAGGTTTGGGTTCAGTCCACCCCAGATTTGGATCCGGGTTCAGTTCACAGGGGGGTCTGTCTAGGGTTCTAGGATCACGAATTTCGTGAGGATGTTTGCCATTTAAAAAAAAATTGTCTAGGGTTCTGCAAAAATCAAATGACATTTGAAAAAACCACTCCGCCTCTGACGATGAGCATTAACCAACAGTAAACAACTGTTACCTACGCAGTTCAAAACAACAATAATATTAATTTGATTCTTTTCATTAATTCCTTCATTAATCCATGGGACTTGATTTTGTTCCTTGTGAAGAGCTGCACACTCCTGTACCATTCGTTCCTCAATATCTAGAGAGCTGGGGCACGAATACGATGGCTGCTGCTAGGGGCTTGGTCTCATCGCCTTGCCTGGGTGAATAGATAAATGGTGCGCCCAACTCCTCTCGCTAGTGTGGTTCAGAGTGCATCTATGGCGTCACCAACCCTAGTGGACGCAAAACCAAATAATAGAAGGTTTAAGTAAAGTTAAAATTATTTTATTAATACATATTATATTAAAAGTGTCTTATTTATTAAAATTAAGTAAAGTAAAAATTATTTTATTAATATTAATTTTTTATTAATAAAATTATAGACATAATCATATGTAGTTAAAGAATAGATATTTTAAATAAACTAAATATTATTAATATTAGTAATAATTATTCTTAATAATAAAAATTAATAATTATGTAAATTCATTTTTAAAATTAATAATATAATTATTAACTTTCGTAATAATTTTATTATTATATATAAATTTTATTAATATTATATAAGTTTTATAAATATTTGGGTTAATGTTTGAACCAACTGCTGCTGTCCCCTAGCCAAATCACTCAAATACCCATAATACTAGGGTCCTCATGTCTATCCCCCATGTTTTCTTTTTCCTAATCAAAATTAATAACACCTCTTTCTCTTGCCCTCCTATATGTAATGTATTCCCTATCTTCCAAATTCATTAATGTGCATGCATATGATTGTAAACCTTAAAACAGTTCAGAAATTTCTGCTAAAGAAAACTTGCTCCAAAACCCACCGGTTGCCAAGATCTTCAACTCTGATACCATTGAAATATCCTTAACCAAATTCTTTTCCAAATCTCTTCACTCTTTTCAAATAGGCAATTTGTTTCAAATTGATTGCATAAGGCTATGTATAGGTTCTTTTATTTTCAAAGTATAGATTGAGGGAAGTGCACATTTCAAGTAATTCATACAAAAATTGGAAAACTATGAATAAATTACAGATAGCATAATATTTCAAAATGTATATTTGAGTTCATTAAAATAAGCATTATAGTTGCTCCCACACTTAACCAGTACAAGGAAACAAAATAATTATCTGACATTGTAACAACAAATTCATCTTCTTATCTTATTGTAACCTGTATGTTTGTCCCAAGTGAAAGGGTAGCTGCACAAAATGTTACCGTTGAGGGCCGATATCCATCTACTTGCCTCTACCTTGTTACTTCTCGTCTCATGCACATGAGGCGTCACCTTTGGCTATTGTAGCGACCCACCCAAATAACATTGCCACCTCCTAAAGTTGTGAGAGCTTAGTATTGTTTGCGATTGGCTACTAAACTCCAAAATATGCCTCCAACTTCCGCCCCGTCAGCCTTCTACCATTCCTCCTACGCTGTGGCGACCCGCAATACAAGGTTTACTTGGTCCTACGATTGTATCTTGTTACTAATGCCCTTATAGGAGTCCTCATCAACCTCCCTTCATTCCAATGGCGACAACCAACTTCTTAATTGTCGACTCCTTAATTGAAACTTTAAGCTACGACTCCTCAACAATTCGACTTTAAAGTAACTCACTGAAATTTAATAAATGTCGGTGTTGGCTTAGACTATATTCTCCATGCTTACCCAAACAAACTATAAAATGTCTCTATTGTTAAAATTATGTGAACAGATTAAGTGCACAGGAAATAAATAAAAAATCAGACAAGATAACACAGTATATACCCTGGGAAAACCCTCCTCTTGAGGGAGAAAAACCCAGCAACAAAGATCTCTCTTATATTTGATACAACAGTGGTAGATTTACAAAATACAATAAGGTCTAACACAAGACCAATAACAGATATCAAGCTCTAGATCACACCTGATGATATAGAATGCAGATCTAATAATGTTTGCTTAGCACTGTGGTCTTCAACTCTCATACTTTGACAACACTTGACAGAACTGATCTGGTAAATTCGCAATTAGATCACTGATGAGATCGCACTTGTATGAAATCACAGAACCAGTGTATGCGCACTCAGATCTCAGATGAATTCGCACTGATCCTTTGCATAGTCCGCACCTTGACACAAGTTCAAATCGATAGAGATGATTGCAGTCTCTTATTCACATCTAGAACCTGTTCGCACTTGATGAAGATGGAGTCGAGCTTCTTTATTGTATTCGCACTTGAGAATAACCGATCTGGAGGAAGCTTTCTTTTCGATAAATGAAATGAATAACTAAACTGTGCATATGTATAGGAACCGAAGTCTTTAATGTCGGCCTCTTACAAGATCTCATTTCTTTTTAATGAAGTCGGCCTAGCATAGTAAATGTCTTTTATGAATTTCGAATTATTCATGTCGGCCAAAGCATGAGACACAAAATAATAAAAGGTAAATTGAATAGCCAACGGCTATATTAAATTTGAGACTTTCTCGAAGGAAGTGAGCTGGAAGAATCAACCGAAGCTGCTATAACATTAACACTCCCTCTCAGCTAGGGAGAGAACTTCCAGCTGAAGACAAATCATCTGCCACCATTGCCTGCAATCAAATGTAAAGAGAGATATATATCACCTCAATGTGATATCAACCATCACATGGTTAAGTACTGGTGTTCATCACTTGCGTGATGGTGTCACCTCAATGTGACTTTCACCATGGCTCTCCCAGAGGGTGAAACACAAGTACAGAAAGGATCATCACAGACTCTCTCACGTGATGTTGTCATGGAGTCACACACATGACATCCACCATGACTCAGCTCAGAGGGTGGACACGAGGGCTTTCACCTCAAATCCTTCCGTCACAGAAGAATGTGCAATAGTAAGTACAAGTGTTCATCACTTGCGTGATGTTGTCATCTCAATGTGACTTTCACCATGGCTCTCCCAGAGGGTGAAACACAAGTACGACATATGTCATGGAGTCGCACACATGACATCCACCATGACTCTCTCAGAGGGTGGGAACGAGGGCTTTCACCTCAAATTCTTCCGTCACAGAAGAAAATGCATTAACAAGGGATTTCACCTCGAACTTCTCTCCGCAGGAGAAGAACTCATTAAGCAAGGCTCGGAGCGAGACTCATATCAAGGCTGGATTCTCCACCATACCAAGCTTGTCTCGAGGGTACACGAACTTTACCCTGGCGAGAGGCTTGGTGAGGGAATATCTGCCGTCTGCTCATCCCGATGCTAATGTACCTCAAAATACACCTTCGCAGTACCATATCTCTGATATAGTGGTACTTGATCTCAACATGCTTGGTTCTGTCATGAAACACAGGATTGACAGAAAGATTCACACAACTCTAATTATCACAATGAATAATGGTGGGTTCCATTGCTTGTCCAAACAATCCTGCAAGGAGCTTACGGAGCCACACTGCTTCTCGAGTTGCCATGCAAGCTGCAATATACTCAGCCTCTGCTGTACTCAATGCTATAGAGGACTGCTTCCTGCTGCACCAGGAAATCATGGCAGAACCCAAACTGAAGCAACAGCCAGAGGTGCTCTTCCGATCCGTGACACAACCTGCCCAATCAAAATCAGTAAAACCAAGTAACTCCAAGTCTGCGTCTGAAGTGTACTTCAACCCATATCCAACTGTGCCACGCAAGTATCTCAGGATATGTTTAGCTGCAACAAGATGTATCTGTCTCGGATCACACATAAGCTGGCTAAGTGCACTTACTGCATAGCAAATATCGGGTCTAGTGTTAACTAGATACATCAAGGATCCAATCGGTATGCATTATAGCGGTAGGATCCACCAAATCCCGGAACAAACTGCGACCTCCCTTCCAATTTATGAGGTGGTCTCCAGGAGTAGACATGGATCGCAAATCCATCATGCCAAATCTCTTAAAGTATGTCAATTGTACTTCCATGATTTAAAATCATACCATCACGACTTTGCCGGACTTCTAAAACCAAAGGAAGTAATGCATGAGCCCAAAGGTCCTGTTGTGACCTTTTTTCCTGTCCTTGTATTCAAGATGGGGACCCCCTAATTTTGCTCCGTTCCGGTCTTTTGGCTTGGGTTTTCTTCTCTCTCTCTCTCTCGCTCTCTCTTTTCTGATGTCCGCCTTTCGGGGGTTCAAAAGCACGTCCGATGAGCTAAAACGTAAAGCCCGACCAAGTGATGCGAAATTGAGGGTTTCATCATTTACAGTAGGTCCAAAGGTCAAATGGAAGTCAAATAGAATTGAAATTGAGGTGACATTGTCGATTGTATGTGTTTCTATGAGCTCTCGGCGAGGGAATTCCCTCGGTCCAGGGGTACTTTTTATTTTTTTAGTAGAGTGCATAATTCAAAGAATCGATTCTATCTGACATTTTGGAATTCCGGCTGATCACCACGACATTCGAGCGCATCGGTACATTGCGACGACATTACGAAATTTGAAGCGAAAACCGGACAACTTTCTATTTTAGCGGTTCGGCTTCGGGACAAAATTTCAGGCTTCGAATCACGAGTTTTTTCTTTGCATGTTGGCATATTCCCTTTTGGGTTTTGAGACGTGTGATGATATAACATGCAAAATGAGGCGACCCGCTTCAATTATTGCCGGGCTATTTTTAGAGGGTTGCATGTCGAGGGGTTTCTTTGCATGTCGGATGATTCACGATAAGGTTTCGAGAGCAGCGATGGTGTGACATGCAAACGAAGATACTCGCTCAGTAAGGAACTTGCTATTTTTAGCAGGTGTGTCCCGGCAGCCGCTTCCCAGCAGTTCAGAATCACGAGCTGATCGCAGTGCCACAGAAGCGAAGAGAAACAGAGATCATTTGATATGCATGCAGAGCAAATTAGGGTTTCCAGCTTCGGAGCCCAAAAAGAGGCGTAAAAAGTCATAATTTTCAAAAACCGATGTAAACCATCGCGATCAGCATCCTTCAGGCTATCTGCTGGTAAAATTTCAAGTCAAACGGAGCACTTACTATTTATAGTAAGTCGATTTGGAAATTGGCTAAAAATAGTAAATCAACTGCATGCGTTGATGTCAACAAACAGGTCACGTGGTGAGGAGCGCCTCATTCAAATTTCAAGTTAATCAGAGCAATGGAGCTGTCAGAAACAAGAGGTTACTATTTATAGTAAATCATCCTCAAAATGGGCTAAAAATAGCAGGTCAGCTAAAATTGGCAGTGTCGACAGGACAACGAGGTCATGAGGATGCAGTGCGCAAAATTTCAAGTCGTTCTGAGCTTTAGAGATGCAAATTCAGAAGACTTACTATAAATAGCAGGACATGTAAGCTGGCAAAAGGCGAAGAAAAAGTCCAAGTCCAAGTCTGGAACTTCATCCAGTAAACATGGTGAAATGCGCCCAGTTGATGAGGAGGCAAAAAAAATTCTAAGTTATGAAGTTCGTCCTTCACACAGGCCCAAATGCGCCCAAGGAGAAGAAAGTCAAAGAAAAGTCAATGAAAGTTATCCTGCAGGCATAGTGAAATGCGCCCAAGGGAAGCTCAGGAAGGTTGAAAAAATTTCAAGTGTGGATATCCGCCATCACCTTCAAAATGCGCCCAAATTGCAAGTTCATCCTTCTTAGGGGGTAAAATGCGCCCAAGTTGTGAGTGGTCAAAGCAAAGTCAATGATTTTCATCCTCTTCCCTAGGCAAAATGCGCCCAAATACATGCATGTCAAGACAAAAACGGGTGGTGAAGGGTCACTCCAAGGGCGTTGTATAAGTTTCATCCACTAGACATGTCAAAATGCGCCCAAAAGGCAAAGAGGTCAAACAAGTCAACTATCTTTATCCTCCACCTACATAAAAATGCGCTCAAGTTGGAAGCAAGTCAACAAGTCAAAGGAAACTCGTCCTCCTCACCCCCCTAAATGCGCCCAAACAAGCTCAAGTGAGGACAAAGAAATGGAAGTTGAAAGGTCATCCTCTTGCCAAGCTCAAATGCGCCCAAGTTGAGGTGTAAAAAGTGACTGAGGGTGGTAAATAAGGTAAAGGGTGAGTGAAAATACCTCAAGGCGTGGTAAAAGGTGGTAAATAAGGTGAAAGATGCTTCAAAGTGTGGTAAACACAAGGTAAATGCTAGGCGTTATCCTCCATCAAGTGCAGAATGCGCCCAAGGTGGTAAGTCTTAGAGGATTTTTCCAAGGCGTGGTGAAAGGTGATGAATATGGGGCGTTATTTTTTTGAGTTTCCTCCTCAAGTGTGCTAGGCGCCAAGGGTGATGGGAGTTATAAGGTGTTAGAAAAAGTTCCAAGACGTGTGAAGTATGAAACGAGGACCTCTAAGCAAGGATGAATATCCTCCTCCAGATGCAATATGCGCCTAAAGTTCTAAAGTAAAGAAATAAAAAACATTGCCTAGGCGTTAGAATTTTAAATAAAATTGCCTTGCAAGTGTGGAGTTAAATGCAAACGGTGAGTGAGAAATAAAAGTGTGCTAGGCATGAATAAAATTTTTCTAAGTGAAGTTGATATTTTTCTCATTGGCAAACAATCAAAATTTTCTAAGACGAATCCTCAGAGTGCAAGATGATTTAAAATATTTTCTAAGGAAAATATTTTCTCCTTAGAAAATATGCCTAGAGCTCAAGGTGGTAAAATTTCTCAGAACACCGGCAAATTTTCTCAGTAATAAAGCCGTTGGATGAATGATAATGCAAGATGATTTAAATTTCTCGAGCTGGAGCAACACAGGATGATCACAGGCGAAGAATGGATTTTATTTGACAGAATAATATTTCTTCTAAGGTTCAAAATTTAAAAATTAAATGAACCCGTTCGTTGGGTACCCATGGATTCGAAGCACTTTGAAGAAAATTTTCTTCTGGGTACTGAACATTTGCAATGATAGATGGATTTCCAAGTCTTCTGCACTTCACCAACACTTTTTCAGTGAAGAATTTAATCAGTGCTCAAATTGTTGATTTCCTTAAGGGGAAAATTTAAAATTTTCTAAGGCAAAGATGAATAAAATGTGTTTTCAAAGTGAATTTCTTTGGATGATGAATTCAAGATGAGTTGCCTAAATAATTTTGATTGAATTTTTTTTTCAGTGATGAATTCTCCAGAGATGATGAGTTAAATTCAAATTTCAAGTGACAGAGTTCCGGCTGGTGGATTAAAAGGGTGGATTTAAATTAAATTTTCAAAAATGAATTCAAAGATGCCAGTCAAAGTCAAGTTTCTAGAAGAGCAAGATTCCTGACGTCGAGAGACAAGTGTCAGAAACACCAGAGAGGGAAATTCGAAATTTTGAAGTGGAGTAGTGGAAATTAAATGTACTGGCTATAATTGGCTTCTTCTAGAATTCGAATTTTGGCTATAAAATGAAGAAGTTTCTCACTTATTTTTCACAGCTGGAGAATTCGATTTGCTCTGGGATTGACATTGCAATGAGTTGCTGAAGACTGAAGCTTGAGGAATTCGAATTTTTACTGAGGAGTAGAGTTTGCTGAAGTTGCTGAGAAGCTGAGAAGGACGCCTTGATTTGCTGGAGAAGTGCCATTGTTGAAGTCAAGAAGGGCGCACTTGCTGATTGCCAGAGTTTAATGTGTTGCTGATTAAAATTTGAAATTGCCAGAGCCAAGAGGTACGAACTTGCAAGTTGCTGAAGATTCAAATCTGCAGTTGAAGGAGGACGCCTTGGAAATCTGAAGTCAAAGAGTCTAAGTGGTGCGCACTTGCTGGTTAGAGAAGGTACGAGTGTGGTTGAAGCTTGATTCCTTGCTAAGGTTGAAGTTGCCAGTTAAGGAGGACGCCTTGAGGTGAAGTTGCTGAGAGTTTTCAAAGTGCAAATTGGTTGATTGCTGATTGCTGATGTGAAGTACAAATCTGTCAAAGTTCGAAATTGCTGATTGGAGTTGTTGCAGATTGAAGTCACTAAAGTCTACTTAGAAACCTCTTCCAAGTATTGAGGCTCGATTTTATTGAAGAAGGAGCTGAGGTTTTCAAACAAGAAGAGTTATTGCAGCTTCTAGAAGTCGACTGCAGCCCCTATGCAATGTCTTGTTTTATTTTTATAAACTAAATTGCTGATGAATGTTTGTTATGTTGCAGATGGCTGATGCAAGGGCGACTGGCAAAAACAATGGTGCATCCAGGCAAGCTGTGATTAAAAAGCTGAGTAAGACGTTCATGCCGGAATCAAAGTTTATTTCGAAGTTGGGCAAGTTGACAGACACCAACCCGGGCTCCGTCAACCTGGAGGCCTTCAAAAGCAGGATGTTGGGAATCGGAAGTCATCGGCCTTCGACCACTTCACACAATATTGTTCGAAGTGGGTTATATGCAGCTGCTGGTTTTCCACCAGCCATTCAGTGTTCGGAGCTGATGATGGAGTGCGCCAATTATTACGATAAGGATCACAGATCGATCATGTCACCGGATGGCCAAGTACTAGCAAATCTTACTCCAGCGGCCATTGGTGAGGCTTTCGGGATCTCAGTACACAGGAACATGATTTACAAATCTAGAGAACGGGCTGAGCGGATGTATGCTTCCGCATTCGAGAGATGCACGGAGACAATTAACACTCACTGGATGAGCACTCCTAAGCCTTCTCGCGCAAAGTTGCCAAAACAGATCATAGCGGATGACTTGAAGCAGGAATATTGTGACCTCATCATGATGCTGAGCAGGGTTGGAGGTTGCCCACAGTCATTCATTTTTGAGCCTTGGATGTTTTACTACATCAACCTCGTGTTAGAAGGGAAAGATTATGTCAATTGGGCCGAGATGATCAGTGATAGTTTGCATGAGCAGCTCCTGAGCTTGAGGAGAACGAAGACATTTTACATGAGCTCTTACATCATCTATATGTTGGCACGGATGACGAAGTACAGGGGGATCTCTTACAAAGAACCTGTCGGTTGTGGCTCCCACCAGTTTAAGATATATGATGCTTGTCCGCAGTTGCATTTGGCGAGCACAACTCACTACAAGCGTGTCAACGATTCCTTCACCATGTACATCACGAGGCTGCTTCAGGAGCAGTTGCATCACAGAATCTTGAGGGAAGCCCAAGAGTTGATTGAAAGGTATGGGTGCTGGTTCATACAGTTTCCAAAATTTTCTTATATGAGGTTGCAAGGTTTCTCATCATATCCATATAGGTTGCCTAAGTACCCAACAGATAAAGTTTTAATGCTAGAAATATCTAGGCAATTGCTTGCCTTTGATAAAATTCAAAAGAAAAAGAAGAAGGAGGGGTAGAATTCCAGTTGTCATGGGCAACTCGGATGAGGTGTGTCCTTCCATACAGGCAGCTAGAGAGGCTGAAAGTGAACTTCAATTTTATCATTTCTCATATCATATTAGCCGACAGCACTACGACCCACATCATAACATCAAATGGGTACTGTCAGAGGAATTTAAACATAAGGCCACCATTGAGGATTATTGGGCTGATGCAGCTGATGAGATTGAAGTAAGGAAAAGGATGTTTTCTCGGTTGCCTATTACTTTGATCAGGGAGTGTGAAGTTGTACCGGTTCCAGACCAGGTAAATGAGGATATGGATGTTGTTCATCCGGATTATGCAGCTGTTAGAGATACTCCACTTCCACCTCCAGATTGGTCAGAGCCTGAGATTGCTGATTTGGACACACTTTCTATCCCGGTCCTGACATTCACTAGAGCATGGGTTGATAGGCTAGTAAACAGGTTGAAGAGTAGGTCAATTGTTTTGACTTACAACATGATGGGAGATCACAGGACACCCGCCACAGGCAGAAAGAAACAGATTACACGAGGTCCAGAGCCCAGAAAGAAGGAGATAGTTCGACAGGAGCCTACTTAGCCAGAGCCTCCACAAGTTACAGTTGCATCACCATTGGAGACACGTTCTCCAAGTGTACGGGAGGTCTCTTTGTTTGCTGATCAGAGAAATGCATTGAATCAGGTGCAAGTAGTACAGGATAATATTCAGCCTCCATGGAGAGAGTCAGTTGGCCAGAGTGTCAACGCACCTGTTAGGGTTGATCAGCAGGATGATGAGGGGACTATTACTGACCCTCAGTTTCAGCAGGAATTAGAGGCGGCCATGAACGATGATGATGATATAGTTTCAGGTGACACTCAGCCACTTGAGGATGATGAACCTCGCCAGAATGATGAAGAGGTTGAGCAAGTGAGAGAGGTAGAAGCACAGGAACAGCAGCCTTTCGATATACAGTATGATGTGCCTGATTGGCTTAAGGACAGAATGAGAAGAAGCCCCAGTGAGGAGCTTGATCCAGCAGTTGAGATGGAAGAATTTTTGAACAGGATCAGTGCACCTCCACAGAAGAAGAAAGCAAGAAAGTTCTCGAAGATATCCACTGAAGAGGATGGCTCTCGCACCCTTCATGTAGCTGTTACTTGAGTTGAGTGTGACCGAAATGAAGCAGTACCTGAGAATTATGTGGTCACGACTCTGGATTTGGGACGCCCCACTAGGTGCGCAGATTGTAGAGGAGTGTGATAACTCCTATCTTGCCCTCAAAGACAGATTATTCAAGAAAGAAGGAAAATATAAAAGGCTGAAAAGAGAACACAAGGCTTTAATCGGATATGTTCAGCAGTTGTCTCGTTCTCGAGGGCAGGATATTCCAGTGATTGAGCCTCCGGCAAAGGTACCTAGAGAGTCCATCAGCGGCTTGATGGAGTTAGGAAAGATGGCACAGGAGGCAAATAAGTGGGTCATAGGAGTTCGTGTCGAGACGGAGAAGTTTATGGAGGACCTTGCTTTTGCTTTTCAGCAGGCCTCTAGTATTTTGACACGGATGAAGGCAGTTGATCATGCTTGGGGCGATGCTTCTATCTATCAGAGCAAAGTAATCCAGCGTCTTGAGGCATTGAGACATGTTCCGTTGCGGTTGCTGATTGATGGAGGTGTCATTCAGGAGAATGACAGATACGATTTCTCGAGATGGTATTCTTCAGCGATCACGGGACGTGGTTTCTTCGACGCAGCACAGGCGGATTCAGCCAGGATACATAAAGCTATGGCCAATATCATTGATGGAGTTCAAAATACTTTTGAGGCCATATTTGCCAGCCGGTTGAATTCAGAGGAGGTGAATGTTGATAATTTGAGGGGTAGGCTGGTGCCTTTCTTTTCGGATGTTAAGACCTTTGTACAAGATGATTTCGAGAATACTTCTACTTTCTCCACCTTGATCCAAAACACGCAGGACTCTTTGATTGCTTGGAGAAAATCTTGTGCAAGGCATGAGCATTCAGTCACAGTGTTAGAGTTTCAGTTAGATTGCATTCCACCTATTTCAGTTCAGGAGGTTGAGGCTGTACTTGGCAGATTTGTTGAGTTTGCAGCCAGAGAGAAGGCAAATGGGAAAGCACTGCTGGACGAGGATCTTCTAGAAGACTGAATGTGGGCATTTATTACATTTACTATTTATGGGAGTGAGTGGGAATCTTTGATTCATTTAATGTACCACTCCCTATTCTGGCAGTTTTTAGGGTTAGGGCTGAGGTGGCACGATTCTGGCCACTCTATTAATTGTAACCCTAGCCGTCTTTTGGGACTTGGCTAGCTATATAAGGGGGAGTCCCCCTCATTTGTATCTCAATTAGACAGTAGACATTGTGTGAGATTGGACAGTGGCATTAGAGCTAGAGCTAGAGAGTAGAGTATTGTAGACATTTTGCATATTGGAGAGGAAAGAAAGTTTTCCCTTTGAAAACCTTTGTGGAGATTGTTGTGTAATACTTTTCATGATAATAGATCTTTTCATTGATGGTGGAATTCGTCTTGTCATGAATAGCTAGCAAGGTCTCTTCTTCCTTTTGTATCCAAAGTAGCTTAATTTCATGCAAGTAGTTTACTTTGATGTGTGGTATTTTTGTTGAGGTAGCTTCTTTCACTCCATACCACTAGCGGCTTGTTGATGATAAGTTCGCCTTGCGTGGTCAACTGGACATTATCTTGAATTTAACTTCGGTTGTGGTTTATATACTTATATGCGTCGTTTTGATGGTGTATGTATGTTAAATTATAACTTGAACATCTTTTGCTATCCCTTTGAAGATTGCACTGATTCCGCTGAAGCTGTCAGACGTGAGGCTAGGTGAAATTTGGTTGAAGTCTACTAAAACGAAGCTCCACATATCCTGCATTTAGAGTAGAATACAAGTTTCTTAGGCCCTATACTCTTTACTTTCCGCATATTTCTGATTAGCTTTAGGAAAACGTACCACATTGCCAAATCATACACGCAAGAAGCCCCTTCAAATCACATACCAACTGCTAACTGCAAGAAGTCTGAACAATTGTGTAAGTCCCCTCGTAAGAACACAGCAATACACATCAACCAACTGAGGGTATTCTAAGTATTCGGAACCTTGGAGTTGAACGTGCGAACTTTCTCGCAATCTTAGCGCACGGAATACTTTGATCAAGAGAGAATGGAGTAGCCTTCGGACTATTTTGTTCTGCTGTTTGGTGCGGTCACAAAAACCACGTCAACAGGTCCATCTCAAATTCAGAAGTTAAATCCTTCTTACATTCAAGAATTAGGTGATCTTCTCCAGTGAGGATTAGATCATCAACATATAAAACCAAAATTAATGCATTACCATTGATTACCTTGAAGTAGAGATTTGAATCAGCATCATTCTTCAAGAACCCTAGGCTTGATAGATACTGATCAATCCTTTCGTACCATGCACGAGGAGCCTGCTTAAGACCATACAAGGCCTTCTTCAGTTTGCAGACATGTGACTCCTTTCCATGAATCTCAAATCCATCAGGTTACTCTATGTAAACCTCTTCCTCAATTACTCCATTGAGAAAAGCTGTCTTCACATCCATCTAGTGAATCTTCCATCCTTTAGATGCAGCAATAGCAATGATGGTTCTGACGGAAGTGTAGCGAGCAACATGAGCAAAGGTCTCATCATAATCAACTCCCTCTTTCTGAGAAAACCCACGAGCCACAAATCTTGCCTTGTACTTCTCGATGCTTCCATCTGCAGCATGTTTAATCTTGAATAGCCATTTAGAAGATACCATAGACTTGCCCTCGGGTCTAGGAACGACATCCCAAACATCATTCTTAAGAATTGACTGATACTCCTCTGTCATAGCATCTCTCCAGACTTGAAGACTGGAAGCTTCCTCAGCACAGGAAGGCTCAGATTCTATAATCTGACTCATCAAGGCAACATAACTGGAGAACTTATGTGGCCTTTTGCTTTCTCTGAATGTGCCTCTAGGAGCTGCAAAGTTTTCAGCCTCTTGCATAGTGCGACTAGCCCATAGAGGTCTCTTCCTCCCAATAGCAATGTCAGTAGGCCCATCAGTAGGTTCCAAGGGTTCAACTGGATCAAGATCTTCCTTTGGTTCCATTGTCTCCCTCTGAATCTCAGGAGTATGGTCAACCTCCATGTCCTGAGGAGACTCTTCATTATCAATCTCCATATGAATCCCTCTGGATCTCCTGAATGCAACATCTTCCTCGAATGTGACATCCCTACTGATCTCTATCAACTTCTGACCTGGAATGTAAATTCTGTAAGCTTTTGATGTCTCACTGTAGCCCACAAAGATTCCCTTCTTGCCAGAAGGCTCCAGTTTGGTTCTCTTTTCTTTGGGAACATGAACATAGACAGGACAACCGAAGATCCTCAAATGGCTGACTTCAGGCTTCTTCCCTGTAAAGGCTTCTTCTGGAGTCATATTCTCCAAGATCTTATGAGGGCATCTGTTCTGAACATATACTGCTGTCCTAGAAGCTTCTGCCCATAGGAAGGTTTGCAAATCTTGATCATGGATCATGGCCTTTGCTGCTTCCACAATTGTCCTGTTCTTCCTTTCTGCAACACCATTTTGTTGAGGATTATAGGGAACACAGAGCTCCCTCTTAATCCCTGCATCAATACAAAAATTTCGAAAACTACCAGAGGTGTATTCTCCACCATTGTCAGATCTGAGGACCTTAATTCGTTTACCAGAAAGATTTTCTACTAAAGCTTTAAACTCTTTAAACCTATCCAATACTTCCTCAGATTCTTTAGATTTCAAAAAATAAATCCAAGTCTTCCTAGAGTGATCATCAATGAAAAGAACATAATACAAAAAACCACTCGAAGAAGGAACAGACATAGGACCACATAAATCAGAATGAATTAGATCTAAAATACACTTAGATCTATTTTCTCTACTATGAAAAGGGGCTTTTATATTCTTACCTAATGCGCAGCCCTTGCATGTACCTTCGTGCTCCTGGTTGAATTTAGGAAGGCCCGTCACCATCTTCTCCATAATAGGTAGGGCTCGGAAGTGTAAGTGAGCCAATCTCCGATGCCAAAGATCACAAAGACTAGAAGAGTCATGAACCAACGCTTGAAGAGAATGTGAGCAAACCTTGTAGAGGTTATCATATCTAACTCCAATTACTTGAGCATCCTTGAAGCTAGAGTTCTGCATCCACACTAGAACTTTGCCTTTGGAGAAGGCAACTTGATATCCTTTATCTTCCAAAGCAGAAATGGAAATAAGATTGCGCTTGATTCCGGGAACATAAAGAACATTACCCAATTGAAACGATATGCCGGAATCCAAGTGAAGTGTGGAGGTCCCAATTCCCTTTATGGAGTAGCTGGCATCATCTCCAATGATGACTTGTTCAGATGATTCCTTTTCCACCAAACTCGATAAGTGCTCCTTGAATCCGGTTATATGACGGGAGGCACCACTGTCGATTATCCAGGTGTTGGAGTTGGAAGGTATATAGCTTGATAATGCTGAATGAGACATGGAATCGCTTGAACCCTCAACCTTCAAATCATACACCATCTTGACAAGCTGAACAAATGAGATAAGCTGAGTGCAATAATCTGATCACGATCCTCAAACCCGCTCTGATACCATGTTAAAATTATGTGAACAGATTAAGTGCACAGGAAATAAATCAAAAATCAGACAAGATAACACAGTATATACCCTGGGAAAACCCTCCTCTTGAGGGAGAAAAACCCAGCAACAAAGATCTCTCTTATATTTGATGCAATAGTGGTAGATTTACAAAATACAATAAGGTCTAACACAAGACCAATAACAGATATCAAGCTCTAGATCACACCTGATGATATAGAATGCAGATCTAATAATGTTTGCTTAGCACTGTGGTCTTCAACTCTCAGACTTTGACAACACTTGACAGAACTATCTGGTAAATTCGCAATTAGATCACTGATGAGATCGCACTTGTATGAAATCACAGAACCAGTGTATGCGCACTCAGATCTCAGATGAATTCGCACTGATCCTTTGCATAGTCCGCACCTTGACACAAGTTCAAATCGATAGAGATGATTGCAGTCTCTTATTCACATCTAGAACCTGTTCGCACTTGATGAAGATGGAGTCAAGCTTCTTTATTGTATTCGCACTTGAGAATAACCGATCTGGAGGAAGCTTTCTTTTCGATAAATGAAATGAATAACTAAACTGTGCATATGTATAGGAACCAAAGTCTTTAATGTCGGCCTCTTACAAGATCTCATTTCTTTTTAATGAAGTCGGCCTAGCATAGTAAATGTCTTTTATGAGTTTCGAATTATTCATGTCAGCCAAAGCATGAGACATAAAATAATAAAAGGTAAATTGAATAGCCAACGGCTATATTCAATTTGAGACTTTCTCGAAGGAAGTGAGCTGGAAGAATCAACCGAAGCTGCTATAACATTAACATCTATGAAGTTTTCTTATACAAGATAGAATGTAGCAAAATTGATATCTTGGAATGATTCGGCTAGATGGAAGTGCAAAAAAATAAGAATGTGCTACTAATACCTTCCTACCTTCATAACCTTCTTCAAAGTTGGGAAATTCGTCTTGGCACAAGACTTCATGAATTTCTAGGCTTCGACCATTAAATTCAATGCAAGAAATCTGAATGATCCCTTCAGCAATCAACTAGGGTAGAATCTGGCACTACTGAAACTAGCATCCTTTAGGGTTTCATCCAAGGGTTTGTGTTCTCCAAAACTCTCTAATTTCATCAAAATAATCAAGCATGTAGAAATGAGCTTCCAAAAGCATTTTTGTATTAATTTCCAAAGCCACAAGAAGAACTTTTCAAATTCCTGCACTTCTTATATTTCCTTTTTAATCCCAAGAAATAAACTTATAAAGTGACTTTATTAAACTTCTCTAAATATTCCACTAAAGTCACTTTATAAGACTTTTTAAATTAATTAAATAATATTATCCCTAAAATGTGCTTGGTTGGATAATATTAAATAATTAAATTAAATATTCCCCGTTCCTTGACTTTAACCTATGGGAATATAATAGTTTAATTGGTCACTCCAGATTACTCCTTGGAAGAGAACATTACAATGATACAATAAAATCAAAAGTCTTCAATTGCCCTCCTTGTTGCATCATGTTTGTCACTATTCCAATCCATGCTCTCAAGTGATGGTTGGGAACCTAGAGTAGTACGTGGTATAATTTAGATCCACAAACTCTAGGTGTAATGTCTCCTTATCAAAATTAGGCTAGCTTGACCTAGAAACATAAAATACACAAGTTAGGATAAGGGATTTTGTATTTACCAATCAATTAACTTGTAAATGAAACTTGCCTTTAGGACCTGCACACATCATGCATAACGAACAAATACCACACAGATCCTTGATCATAGTTAGATTAGATAATTCAGGTTGTACATATTGAGAATAAGGCAGATGCATTACTATCCTAGTGTATTTAAATGAAAACATCACATTCTTATATAACCTATTACTATGTATTGAATAGATTTTCGTTCTTCCCTCTTTCCTAACCCCAACGAAGGATGGTAGAATTACTGTGCCAAGGGCACGTGAAACAGTCTCCAAGTGGACTTCCTCAAGGTTTCCTACCTATCTTGGGACCATCCATTAAGTGACCAAATTACCCTGCTTCTCCCTCCACAAACTCCCTATCCTCAATTGGGTATTAGCAAAAGTGAGTATGCTCAAAAATTCATTCTTATATTAAAGAATCATAATTGCTTATAAGGTTCAATAATTGCTGCAAGCATCATTATTGGATAATCGTAAATAATATATATATATATATATATATATATATATAGTATATACACACACATTGTATTTACTATTTGCCAATCACCTATGATGTATATATGAATCACAATATATATATATATATATATCTAAATATATATTTATCAATTATTAACATGTCATTCAAGTTCTCAATATATTCATCCATCATAATATATTTAAATATATTAATAAATCATAATATATTTAAATAAATTTATAAGCATCGCTGACATTTGAATTAATTAATAACATATTTGATATCACACCTAAATCCACTATTCTTACCTTCTACATACATAAGTAATTATGAACTTTTATTCAAATATATGATAATACTTACCTTGCTCTATGTTTGATCGGATCCCAGAGAATGTTCTTCCTGTCAGAATATATTCTGTTGTTCTTATTTCCTCCAACCCATCCCTCTTGTCTTTGTGGAGGCTCTCCTAAATATCTGCGGTGAGGATGTGACTTCCTGACCGCTAACTTGATGCCTGTTCGGAGGATCGCATCCCTTATCAATCGCTGTTTTTGAATTAAGCATCTTTGACTGATGCCTTAAGCTAATCGCCGATTATTATTTGCTGTGTTTATAATTGTGATATTGTTACATGCTACTTATGAATGTTTTAGAGTATATTTATTCTATTATTTTATTTACTATTTTATTAGTAATATACTTATAATCAGAAAATGGCTTACATAATGTTGATAAACGTATATTACCAAAATAATATTTTAATGATATTTATAATATGATTAAATTTGATATTATGAAGGATAATTATAATTATAATTATAGTAATACTTTTTAAATTTTTTAATTTATATTTATAATAATGTTGTCTTGATAATTAGAATGGCAATTGTTTATATTTATTTATTTTTTGATATTTATTCAATTTCGTTATTTGCTTGTCAACATCTCATATTTAGTATTTACGAATTCGGGGGCATGACACTAGGCCCCCACTAACACTCACTGCCACTCAAAGATCTAGGAAATGGAGGAACCAAAAAAGAAGAGTCTCCAAGAATGGACGTTATCTCTTGTCTTTGTCTCTTTTTCAGTTCCTCTTGTTGCTCAAAGGTTTTTAATTGGTTTTGTACTTTGTGTACTAGTTCAGGAGGAGCTTTTAGGTACACTTTACCATCTCAGCATGTTATTTGTGCAATGTGATATTTCAGTTAGTTAATGTCTTGCCTAAACTTTTTTGTTTTGCAATGTATACGTTATCTCCCCTTTCTCTGACCTAAGGATTACATGTTTCTAACAAGGGCCCTTTTTAATTGGGGCCGACATTAGAACAATTTATAAATATAAAGTACGTTGCAAAAAAATGAAGGAAAATAAATTAATATTTATGATTTCTAGTTAAAGTAAAATAAAAATTAGGAAAAAGAAACAATTAGGGTTTGCAGCTATAAAATGAAAAAAAAAACTACTAGGGTTTGCTCATAATAAAAGATTAATAATAGGTAGGGTTTCTTCTTTCTTAAATGAATTTAAAAAAAATAAAAAAATGTAGAAGACATGAAATTAAAAAAAATAGAACAATTTTTTTTTTCAAAATACAAAATTACCTTTTCAAACTTGCTTGAGATTGTTGGTGGCTGCTCCAAATCAACGATGGGCTCTCCTAAATGCTCTGTAGGATCCTTTAGATGCACCTAGGGCTGCTACAAACTCGCCTAAATGGCATTCAAATCGATGTTTGTTGCTCAACTTGTGTGCTGATTTTTTCTTCTATGGTATGTAATTTATTTTACTTTTTACTTTTTCTTTTTTGCAAGTGCCTACTGAATCTGCCTGTCAGGACTCACTGGGTACTCGGGTCATGAGTTCTCAAGCTTTGTTTTGAGCTGCCCACCTCAGGACTCATTGATTTCGGGTGAGTCTAGTAACATTGGTCAATATCCCATTTCTTGTTCAAATCTGTAGATGGATCAATCTAGATCATGAACTAAGTTTGAACAAAACCTGGATGTGGGGCTATATACTGGCAAACTGGCAATGTAGATTATATGTCCCAAATGCCATGAACTTGCTCGCTGCAAATTCAAACTTGGATTCTTTTTCCAATAGGGAGTTTAACCTCAAGAGGGTTAAAATAATTTTCAAGTGGTTCAAGTAATCTAATTTGAATATGTATTAAAACTACTTCTAAGGTCCAACATTTTCCTCACCCAACCAGGCCAAGACTCCCTTGGACATTAGAGTTTAACCATGACAAGTTCATATGTATTGAAACTTTGAACTTGTCATTTGGTCTACGAAGTGTATTGAACTCTAATTTTGATCTATATGTGAAGGAAATCAGTAATATGGTCCACAAATTCAGCAATATGCATGTTTTGAAAGAATATTTTAAAAAAATGATGCATTTTTTAATGTTCGATAAATTTGCCAAGCTTTCTCCTGAGTTTTTTAGTCTTGAGTTTTTTAAAGTTTTGGGTTAGCTGAGTAATTGCTAAGTCTGAGTTTTTAAGCAATGTTGCTAGCTTTGTTTTCTGTGTGTGAATAGTACCATGTTCCCTTTTTACACTTATTTTGTTGTTTATAGATAACATCATACTTTTTGTTCTGCTATAGCAAATCAAAGTTCACAATTTAAGGATGCTATCTCCTTGAGTCAGATACTACTTAAATATAGATCATGTGGTGATATGCTGCTTCAAGTGCCATTCTAGTTGTAGCCTCATTGAATGTGGAAAGCAGTGATCATGCATTGAATCTTGAATGTGGTTTATTGGTGGATGAGTGATTCTATTGATAGACTTAAAGATTCCTTGCTTTCTTTAAGAAGTCAGATTTGAACTTTAATTATAGATGATGAAATACTGTATCTAAAGGCTTTACTTGAAATCTAGATGTGCATTGTTTCCAGGTTTCTGTTAGAATTTGAGAATTCTAATCTCAGGGTAGCTTGTTGAATAGGTTCTTGGAAGTCATGATCTGATTTTTACTGCTGTTGTAATTTTTTGTATTGTAAATCAACAATTAATAATTGTTTTATTCTGTATTCATGTTTGTTTTCATCCATCTTATCCTTTTTTTGCAATGCAGATCTTTGAAATACCAACTCTTTTTGGTGCACAATATATTACTAAGAAATAAATGTTTGTGTAAATTGTCTCTTTGTACTTCTCTTCCATAGAAATCCTTATTTAAAACTTGTCTATTTATGTTTATCGTTAATTAATAATGTTATTATAGTTAAGACATTTTTTTGATATTTGTTGTGATCAGTGGCGTTGGCATAAAATGATAGACAACCACTTTTATGGAAGCTGTTGTCCTTTCGTTTGAACACTTGGCTGACACTGTAGGTGAATTACAGATTCTCAATCACTTCAATCAACTATGATATTGATGAAATTTTTGCTGGACAAAATGCCTGTGAAAACAGAGATTTCTGAATATTCAGGTCAACTAGCTACTGCGGTAAGTGATTCAAACTGTCCTGTTGGTGATATTTGGTTTTTCTTTGGTCTTTTCTGTGCTTCCTTGGATTCTGATTTTGCAGGCTAATTTTCATGGTATCATATTTTTTCCCATAATTGCAGCTTGTATCTTAAAATTGTTATGTGATATTTTTGCAGGCAGTTGCAATAGCCAGGCAATTTGCAATCCAGCAAACATTACTCAAGTTTGATGCTCTGCTTTTGATGTTAACTCTTCTTACTTCTGAGCATTTGGTATGTACAGGAATCTCTATGGTGATTTTGTAGAGAGCGATAAGTTTTGAAATATAGAGCGCCTATCATTTTCTCTGGGCATTATTGCTAATTATTACTAGCATGTTGGAAATAGGAGCATAGGCATTGACATGGATGCTAAAATCTCTCCATTAAGAATGATCTTTATCTCCAATAAGTTTTTTATGGAGAGAACAATACCAGATATCAGAGGAGAATTTTTGTGGAATGGACTCTTATCATTCTTAATGTTGCATTTGACTTAACCTTTTCTCTCTCTGCTTTTGATAAACTTGCTAGTAGGTTATTGAGCATTATGTAGCATGTGGATGTTACTATAATTGTACTACTATGCAAAGTCAAACTATTTTAGAGTATCCTTTACAGTTTGGTATTTGATACCTGTAAAGATATAAAATTTCTGTATTGCAGTTTCACTATGATTAGATTTTTCGTCTTTATATGGATGCACAGGCCCCTATACGAATTTCTTTGAAATTGGATTGTAGAGATGCAGCTTGGCCAACAAATGTTCGTTCTGGAATTGGAACAATTTTACAGAATCGTGTTGGTGAGTTATTTAACAATGGTTTAGTGTACATAAACGATGCATTGTGCTGGAAGAATTTATTAGAAGTATGAGATGATTTGAGATATAATAGCTATATCTTTAGTGCGTAAGGATTTAGTAAATTTTAATGACCTGGAGTTTTAATACCATAATTACCAACTGATCCAGATTTTTTTGGGTTGATCAAATTGGTTTGATCCGATCCAGACATGTTATTTAAATATTTTCTATATAAAAAATAAAAAAATCAATTCGACTTGGCTTCTCATGTTGTGTCTCAGGTTGCTGAAATTGCCATTTGGTCCTTGTCAAGTTTGTTGACACTTTGGATTAAAATGGTGTCTGTCAGACTTGAATACTTTATATTTCCATGTTTTTAATGAACATACTGGTTGTTTCACTTTCTTTTGATATTCTTCTCCGAGTTGGTTGGACGTTCTTGGATGACTGTATCTTGGGTCGAATATGAATCTGTCCTCATAACATGTATTCTGTTGGGACTCAATCTTGCAGTATCAAAAGTTTTCTTTGAGTCCCTGTTTGATGCCCACTCAGGTTTCTTCTTACCTCTGTTTATAACTGACTTGAGCAATATTTGTATGGGCTTTGATTCCTGTGTTTTGCCTATGCGTGGATCTCTGTATGCACTGTTCATGTCAAAAATCTGAATAAGTCTGAAAATTCTAAGTCTGGGGCATTTTCTGGGTTTTCTCTGTGTTAAAAGTTTCTAAGGCACTTGGGCTGGATGTTAAGAACCAAATGTCCAATAACAGAATTGCTTAGATTTTAATTGGAAGCCAAACTGAAATATCAGTCAAAATTGCCTTACCATTTTACAAAGTGTATTGGTTTAGAGAATTTTTGGTGGATACAACGAGTATTACTGTTTGTGAAGTTATATTTAAGATGATTTCAGTGCCTGGATATGATAAATAATCTGAGAAGTACCCACATCTATGAAATTTTCATATTATTGTATACAAACACATGACTTCTCAAGGTTTAATAAACAAGCCTGTTAAACCATCGAGGAGTAAGCTGCCCTTCCACTGTGCTTCAGAACATATTAGCATAAATCTGCAAAAAAAAAAAAAAGTGATTACTCGTGATTAATTGCAGCTCGCTTATGCTGGCAATCTGGATCAGATCACCATTTTTTAATAGCAGGAATGGTTTATGAGGTGATTAAATTATTGAATGAATCATGATTTTTCTCATGATTGATTCATGGTTTAATTGGTGTAGTCTCTTTTCTATAAACACACTTGATTTTTTAATCTAGACCTTATTTGTATAGTGCAGATTTGGATTTTTCTATAGAAAATTTGGATTTTGACGAAGTAGCATTGCTCATGACTGGGATTGACTCACATTGGATTGATTAGGGCTCACTCATTCTTTATCTGCTCAATGAATATCTGTTTGATTGATTCATTTCAATTCAGGTAAGACCCTAAGGAATTTTTTCTCTTAGGGCACACTCAAGGGCACTCATTGATCAATGAATATTGTTGTACCCAAAACCAAAATTTTTGCTTCACTAAGGCATTTTGCTTAATTGAGTCTTAATCCTGTTAAAGTGATGACAGAAGGTCGTTTTTGGGGTTCTTAAATATGGAGTTGGTGTTAGTGTCATGTCAGTCTGTTACTGAAGAGATTTAAGGAAAATGAGAATTTGAACGAAAAACATCAAAATTTTCTATCTTTGGAGAAGGGAGCACATTCTCAAATGGGCGCCCTATCTTTTAGGGGCTCAGATCCTGTTTTTAGGGTTTATCACCTCCAACAGACATTCGTCCGACATCACGTCAGCTTCGCAGTGAGCTATCAAGCCTGTCAAATGGACCTGTTTCGAGCAAGTTGTGGTGGATACAGCAAAACGAGAGGAAAACGAGAATTGGCTAACACTGGTAAAAAGTGCAGCTTTTGGAAAAGGCGCCCATCTTTTTGAGGTGCCAAATGAAGGTTTTTGGCTAAATGCCACCCAAGATGTTTATCTCACTTTTGTTCGAGCTTCGTGACGCATCCGTCACCGGGTGAATCTGAGTTGCTGAAGTACCTGAACCTGAGGTTGAACGTAGGGTCAAATCTTAGTCAAAATATTAGAGGAAAAAGCAAAAGAGCACATTTTGGGAAAGGCGCCTAAGCTTTTCAAGCCTTTTATGCTTTCTTTCTGATGATATCAAATATTCAATGTGTCCATGTTACGCTCAGCTTTCCGTTGCCTGTCTCCGTCAGTTCGTGAGATGCCTCAGCAGCTTGCAGTCGAGGTTTTTGTGATATTCTAGCCAGTTCCAGAAATGGCTAAGTCTGGGATGAAAAGAGCAACTTTTGAAAAAGGCGCCCTAGTTTTTCACCCCTCAGATGTTGTTTTCTTGGGAAGTGTGCCTTTGCAGCTGTGGTGCAGAATGAAGTCAGCTTCGTAGTGAACCTGAGATCTAGTCCTGAAAGTTGATAGGTCAGAAGTTATGAAGGATTTATTTTTCCCTTCGTACGAAGTACAGAAGTCAAAATTTGACTAAGTCTGAGAAAAAGAGCAGCTTTTGAAAAAGGCGCTTGGATTTTTGAGCCTTTAGATGTCAGTTTTATGACGTGTAGTCTCAAGATATCTTTTGATCAGTTTTTACTCAGCTTTGCAATGCACCTATCAGCTAGCCAATCGGAGAAGTCAGTCCAACCAGTGTTAGAGGATGAACGAGGTCCTGGCAGAGAGGTTTTAGCTTAAATTTTCATGAAATTTGGCTAAGTCTGAATTCGCTTGAGAGATCAAAGTTGAATTTTTGAAAGTGAGTTGAATGGACGCCTTAACTGGAGTTCTGACTGCAGTTAGACTAAACGATTTCTGGGTTGTCATCTTCAGTTCATATGTTGGCATGTGGAGTGATCTTTCAGTTTGCATGTCGAGTTAACTAGTTTGCATGTTCAGTTAACTATCTTGCATGTTGAGTTAACTTGATTGCATGTCCACTTAACTGAAGATTATCAGTGAATGTCAACTGGAGTTCACATGCATGGCGAATTTTGTTGCAATTGTGAAGTTTTAGTGAAGATGGCGCTTCATTGAGTGTCAACTGAAGTTCGAGAAGGGACGCCATATTTTGATGAAGCATTAAATTGTGAAGTATGGTGCATGAAGTTGTTAACTTCAGTCATCAAAAGGGTCGCCATATTTTGTGTTTATTATGATGAAGCATATTTTGTGAAGCTATGCACTTTTCAAGGAATGACAACTTTAGTTCCAAAAGGGTTGTTATATTTAGATTAAAGCATGTGAAGTTGGCGCATTCTTGAAGGCCAACTGAAGATTGAAAAGGGGCGCTATTTTTAGATGGCTTATTGCATGAAGATGGCGAATTTCTTATCTCAATCAAGATTGTTAACTTTAGTTATTTGAAGGCACGCCTTAGGTCAAATTTGTAAAATCATAAAGCAAGTTTGAAGATGGCGAATTTATTATAGGTTTCTAACTGAAGTCAAAATTGCATGATGAGTTGAACTGAAGACTTGAAAGGCAAACCCTAAAGCATGGTGCTTTAATTAGCTTATCTCAGTTTCAGTTAACTGGACTGCGGTCCAATTAGAAGCCAAGCGCACTTTTCAAGCATTCCTTGCTTAGTGCGAATTTTCAATGATGAAATTCTATATATTTCAGCCATGGCGTCCATTATTTCATCATCTTTTGCTCTGAAGCTCATATTCTTCTTGAGCGACCAGCAAGCTGAAGGTGCTACAGGTGTCCGAATTTAGCGTTCTTCGAAGCAACGAGTTCAGATTGTTCAGAGGAAGAAGATTCTAGACTTTATTTTCTCTTTGCATGCAGGTTTTATCAAATTCCAAAGAAGAGGTTGGCAGATTTTTCAGAAGCAGACAAGCAAAACTTTCTATCTTCTGTCTTATTTCTTCTATTTCTCACCTTAGGTACTTTCTTCGCATGTCAAAGAAATTCAACACATTTTCAGAATCTAATTATCAGGGTTCGCATATTTCAGTGTTTGTAGCAAGACCCACGTCTTAGATTTTTTTCGAGAAAATCGCCCCTTGCCTTCGTTCTGAAGCTCTGTGCCTTTTTCCGAGAATCTCTTTGCATGTGGGCTTAAAACACATTTTTTCAAAAATCTAGCTATCTGGGTTTGTTCAGAATTCAGTTGTGCACAAAACCCATGTTCCAGAAAAAACTTCGAAAATTTCTTCCGTCAAAGGCTATTTTTAACTTTGTCCAGAGGTTTTCAGAAAGTTCTCCAAATATATTCGACTTTACAGTCAAAAGTCATCATTTTCAAAATGCAGTTCAATCTCATTGATTACAAGGTCAAATCGGCTCTTACACATAATTTCATCAAAACGTTAGATACGGACCTGAATCATGTTTATCCAGTGGTCAATCTGAGCAGTTTGGAAGGTGTTAGCAGCAATTCGTTGAGGAATCTTGAGCGTTCCGGGTTGCTGGCAGCGGCATCTATTCCTGTTACTACTTTCGATCTTGAGTTCGTACTTGCTTGCATTAAGCATTATGACTCATCTTCACGTCAAATCAGATCAGCAGATGGCAAGGTTGTTTGCAGTTTCAATCCGAAGGACATAGAGAAATGTTTTGCTATTCCTCCTCGTTCAGATAACTTCACTGTGGTTCTTGAGGCTTGTGAGAAGATATGGAATGCTGATCAGCAACGTTCGCAGAGGAAAGTTGCTCAGAAATGGTTGACAGTTCAGAAGACTAATTTGCCTAAGAAGGTTGGTCGTGGTGAATTCAAAGAGGAAGTTGCTGTTTTGATAACTTTACTTAACCGAGTTACTGGTCAATCAGATGCTAGCACTTTTCGTCCATGGATGTTTTACCTGATTACCAGAGTTCTTGATGGTACAGAGCATTTTGATTGGGCTATGCTGATTAGTGATTGCTTACATCAGCAAATTACTAACTTTCTCAAGTATCATGAGTTTCATATGATATCATAATTGGTTTACTTGGTTGCTTTTCAAGGTAGCTACAGGTTTCTTAAAACCAATGGCACTCTCGGTGTTCAGCGTGTTCATGAGTATTATCCTCAGTTGGAGTTTTCTCAATCCGAGCAGGACTTCGGAGCAGTGAATGATCACTTTTCCATGAGAACAGTAAGAGATCTTGATGATGAAATGCACATGCGTATTTCTGTCGAGGCCAAATCAGCAATGGAGACTTGGGCGGATTGGTTTATTCAGTTCCCTACTTTCACATACATCCGGGTTTATGGATATGTTGGAGAGCCCCTGATGTTACCAAGGTACCCTTCAGATAAGCTCATTTTTATGGAGTTCCTCAGACAAATGCAGCACGTCCATTTCTTTCTTCGTAGTCGTTATAAGATTGCGGCTAATTTTCCATTCACATTGGGAATTTTCACATGCGATGCAGCGACAGATGCCAGGTTTATGTCTACTGAGATAGAAAGGTTTAAACTCAAGACTTATATTGAGAGGCGTTCCTATGATCCTCTCGGTCATTATGCAGATCGGTTAGAGCGAAGGATTGCACATGCGCCAGCACTTGAAGACTTCTGGGCTAATTGTGAAAATGAATTCGAGGTCCGTCGTCGTCACTACTGTAGACTCACTATTGGTCAGCTCTCTGATTACTTGTCAGAAGATGTTGATGGTCTATCGGATGATGATGGAGAAGTTCTTCTCAATTCATATGTCAAGGATCAAGTTGCTTGACAGCCACTTCGCTCACCTGATTGGTATGCCAAGGAGAATATTTCTATCGAAGAGGTTTCCAGATCAATTATCAAGACTAGTAAGTTGTTCTTGGAGAGCAAACGTACACGGAAGTCAGTTCCTGTAGCAGAGCCGCCAAAGGAGTTCTCTTCGTTGCCTTCTACTTCTAGAGCAAGACCCAGAGTCAAGGCCATTATAATACCTCCTGAAGGGGTTAGACTCAGTGGAAACACAGGGAAAAGAGCTACTGGTAAAAGGAATCAGAAACAAGTTGAGAATGTTCCTGAGGTTCCAGTAGAGACAGTTATTCAGGCCGAGCCTCATGTTTCTCCTCCTAGTTCACCTCATGAACAGCCTATTGACATAAGTTCTGAGCCTGAGACACCAATTCAAGCTGGATCGGAGACACCTGAACCACCACAGGTTGATACATCAGGGACAGTCTCTCCGCGAATTGAGAATATTGTTCAGTCTTGTTGGCTCGAGAAGTCTTTAGGGAGACAGAGGCGTGAACCTTCATACAATCTTGACTTATCTGAGTTCGGTGAACCTTATCAGAGAAGGTCAAACAAGAAGATAAAGAAACAGGTGCACATTGAGAAGACTCCAGAATCAGAAATTGTTATTGAAGTTGCCGTTCCTCCAGAGGGTAAAAGCTTAGATGAAGTCGAAGTTGGTGACTTTACATTCACTAAGGCTAATCTTGGCAGGACTACACGAGAGACAGATGTATCTCTTCTTAAGATTGTTACCAATAATCTTGAAGAGCGTATCACCAAAGATGGAGAAGATAAGGCATTACTTAAAGCTGAAATTGGTCAACTTCGTCGATACATTTCTGATCTTGTTCATGGGAATTCGAGTAGGACACCTGTTCTTCCTCAGCATACACCTGCAGAACAACAAAAATTGGATTAGTTGGTTAGTCATGGCAGACTCTTGGACAACTGGATTGATAGTTTAGTTGCTGCTGGTAAAACTCTTCTTGCAGATTTGTATCAGTTGAGAAGTGATGCGCATAAGGTTCATCAGGGTGTTCAGTCACTTGAGATTGCGGTTGTAGAGAACTTGGGATCGTGTTTTGGTATCTCAGTTATCAGTTGCATATGATGCCTTGGAGATTGTTGAGGACCGAGACAAAGTTTTTACTTGGAGAGAGCAGCACCTTCTCAGGACAGAAATATGTGAGAAGATCTCTACTAAATTGTTTTCACTCAAGGATGATGTGGTTGGAGTACTTGCATTGGTCAGTGGCTTCGTTGTTCAGATTCCGTGTCATTATCTTCTGGAAGATGGCACGTATGTTGAGTTGGATAAAGTTCAAGCAGAGTTCGAGAAGCTGATTCGTGACAGCCTTGAAGGTGAACCTATGGCGCCTAAGTTAGAGAATATTTCAGTGATTGCAGCCAGTTTCAGAGCACTGAAGAATGTAAAGATGGCATGCACACGATCACAGAAAGTGGCAGAGAACTAAAGAAACAGATATTGTTTTGGGCAGTGTCAAAGTGCCAGATGACAGAGAGATCGATGAGTTGTTGGTCGAAGTGTTAGACCGAGTTGACATGGAGTGATCTGCCAGTTGGAACCTGCAGTTGATTTCGAGGGTTGAGTCATGAGTAGCAGTTAACTCGACTTCAGTCTTGAGTTTACTTGCTGATTTAATGCATGCTTATCTCATCCTTGGAATTATCAACATAGGAGTTAGGGTTAGGGTTTCCAGTTAACTGAAGGTAGTGTCCAGTTAACTTTGCTTTAAATAAGGACGTGCATGCTTGCACATGGTCCATTTAGGTTATTTGTACCCGTTAACTGATGGTAGCTTTCCAGTTAACTATATAGTTTACTTCATTAGGGTTTAATAATTAATCTTGCATTTGCGAGACTGTAGTTAACAAGGTGATTTTAGGGTTCCCTACACCTTGATGTATATAAATAAGAGCTTTTGCTCATTTGTAATTAACTTTTGCTTGAGAGAAATATATGCTGCGCCTACCTTGCCCTCAATATTGCTCTTTTGGTATTTGTTCATGCGTCTTTGCTATTACAGTTAATTGTTATGCCACATAGGGTTTCATGCAATTGTGATAGTGGATTCTTTCCATAGTTTAGATAAATCTGTCTTGTGAATCTTTTGTCATTATTGATCAAGCGTTATGCCACATAGGGTTTCGTGAGATTGTGATGATAAATCTGTTTTGAGAAGTCTTTACTGTTATGATCAAGTGTTATGCCACATAGGGTTCCATAAGGTTGTCATGGTAAATTCTTAAATCTGTTTTGTGCCAATAAACTTGTTCAGATTGAGATAATAGTTGCGCCACCTTGCCTTCAAGTAGAGAATCTGAATGCGTTTATCGTCTGATAGTCATAACCTTGCTCCGTTTCCTCATGCTTTGTTTTCTTGAGGGAACTGGATAGAATTTAAGTTATTAAGTTTAGTTGTAGTTAGTGAATCTGCGAAACCAGAGAAAACTCAGCTGCAACGTATTAGTTTTCAAGAAAGCCTTGTACCTCTACAGCTGAAACAAAATGACAGGATTTAGCTTAGTTTATTTCCATTTGCAAGTACTTTTGTAAAGCACAACGAGGGAGCTTCCCCTCCTAATTTGAAGAGCACTCATTGCGTAGTGTACATAGGCTGTTCGTAGCAACTCTTACTCCAGAGGTGTTAGTTGTTACGCCAACAAATATCCATTCCAATTCTCATTCAGTTAGAGCCGAAATATTGCTTTATGGCTTTGACACCCACATTTTTTGAATGGTTTGAAGCTTGGTTGAGAGATAAAATTATGGAAAATGCCATGCACCAGGAAGGTTCATGTTGTATCAAAGGTCTTAATTGCCCCTCGAGTTCTCTACTGGCTGTTTTCCCTAAATCCCCATCCTAATTTTAGAAAGAAAAAAGTAAAAATTATTTTGTGCTATGCCACATGGAAAAGCAATGCTATTTTCCTTTATTTTGCTTTGGAATAAACAAAAACAATGTTTTTTGTTCTCCCTATTTTTATGTTTTTTCATCATTTTTTAATTTCCCCATTTTTTTCTCAATAAATCTGGTGTAAGAGCTACAATTATACCTTTGGTTTGCTTTGTCAATCCTGATCGTAATTAATGCTACTATGCTTCAGAATATTCATTTTAGTTAAGTATATGCTTAAAAGCTGAAAAGCTAACAGCCTCATCATACCATCTTTTGATCAAGGATGAATTGAGAACAGATCCTCAGCCATGTTCACCAAGGTGCATTAACACAGAGAGCACATAATGTGGGGGCTATGCCCACCAGTATTAGGAAAATTCACCGCCAGCAATTCACTGTCATGACATATTCAGCGCGTATACAATTCACTGCCAACAATTCATTGCCGTGGTATATTTATCGCGTATACCTTTTTTATGCGTTCAGTAGAATCTCTGTACTTTTTCTTTTTTAGGTGCTCTTGGCCACTTAAAATATTGAAAAATGTATACACGGTGAATATACCAAGACGATGAATTGTTGGCGGTGAATTGTATATGCGATGAATATGTCACGAAGATGAATTGCTGGCAGTGAATTTTCCTAGATCCATACCCACCATGCTCTAAAACTGGATCATCATTGTGATAAGTTCCTGATCATACCACTAAAATGAGCCCCATGAACTGCAAATTTATGTGTAGGGATATATATTTCCTTGTAGTGGGTGATACATACAGATTTAAGCATCATTAGATTTGAAGTCTTAAATTTAAATCTGAATAGCAACCAAAAAAAATATTTTAATGCAATTCAATAGTTACCTTTATGGTTGGTATGAAATTTGATTTGTTATGCATGCTTTAAACTTTGGTACCAAAGATACAGGGAAAGACAAATATTATTGATATTTAAGAATCTATAGCAGATTCTTTGTTTGATACAAGGCATAGATTACAGGCTGTTAGAAAATCAGGGCTGGACTTTGTATTGATGACTTTGACATCCTTATTTGAGAGCAATTAAGTGTTGATGCCATGGTTGAAGATGAAATAAACAACCACTTCCTACACAGCAGGTTATTTGCACAGGTTCAATGTGGAGGCAAAAATTCTCCCACATAATTGTTTTCTTTGTTATGTTTGGAGAATCTTACACTAATAACTATTTGACATGCTTCAAAGTTTGATTACAACTTGGGACTTCATTTAATTGAAAATTTGATGTAATACCAACAAAGTTCAAACTACACTTCTACTTTCTACTTTCAACCACAAATTGTAAACGGATGCTCTAAAGTCTACACAGCTTGAATTATGGACCTTGTGTGCAATCTCTCTTGCTTGCTGCATTCACTCACTTTCTTCTAAGTCTCTCTTGCTTGCTGCATTCACTCACTTTCTTCTAAGTTTCCTCATTTTGGGAGCTTTGCTCTTCTGAATTTCAAAAATGAAGGCATCGAATTCTCATTTATCTAAATTTCTCAACTCCCAGGGCTGCCAGAAAGGCAATCAATAGGGAAGATGAGCTCTCTTTGTTGAAATGCTCAGTGTAGTTAGGATTATATTATAATACTCCTGTAAGCTTTTCAATGTGATAAACATAAATTCACATTCTAGCTTCTCCCTAATTGCAACAAATTGCTTCTTGATCTTTGATGTTACATCCTAAAATCCTTGGCATCACGAGCTGTAAGCTGCAACATTTAGTGAAACACCTTATGAAACTCACTGAGCCAGCCTATAGTTTATAGCTCTAGAATAGATTTGAAGAGTCTTCTAGAAAAAATCTAAGAAAATTTAAAATTTAAAGTAGAGTATTGAATTGGATTTGTACCATTCAGGAACTGCTTCTTGAGAGCTTTTTGGTACTGTGTAACATATTATGTTTGGTTAAGACACACATGTACTAATATTAATTACAAGTTGACATTCAATTTTATATTTCTAGATGACCATTATGAAATTTGACCTAACCATTCCATTCATCATAATTTGTATGCTTTCGGATTAGGAATTTGTGCTTATTCTGAGAATCAATAACAATCAATTCTCTCCTAGAAGATCACTTATTGTGAAAATAACATCACAGTCACACCTGAAAATGACATTTATTGGACGATGAAATTATGTAACCAATGTTTTCTTTGAAAATATGGTTACTTGAGGAATTGTGTGACATAGAAGAGGATCACAGTTGATGGACACCTAAATATCATTTGCCCGTACCTAGATAAGAATGAATGTCGACTATTCTAAAATTTTCAATGCCTTTTGATTCAGTCTGAAAAGTCTTAATGATCCATTATCCGTTTCCTATAATTTTGTTCTATGCATATCTTTTGTTAATGATAGATCTGGTGGGATATGATATTAGACTGTAATGATGTTCCTGTCAAAATATGACTATAATTTCTAGATGATTTATTGTGTTCCTCTTTATGTTTTATCCATGATATGGTTATATTTTTTAATTGTAGTAGGAGAGTTGTTCCTTTAATTTAATGTGCGGTTTATATAAGAACATTGTGGGTTTCTTGTCAACATAGAGAGAGAACAATTAAAGTGATTTTACACTACCAGTAATAGCTACATAGCATTTTATTAAGATGGTTGTTAAATGCATAAAGCTACTTTTAGGTAAAATATTGTAAGATCTTGTATGAATTGTATGATCACTTCCTTTTCCTTTGACAAAAAAAAGTGTTTCTTACCATGATTAAATCTCATAGTTGCCGACCAAAAACATCTGGCCCTTGAATTGGCAATGTCCATGGTGGAGATGTTTGGAGAGGATTGGTTAATTGGTCCAATGGAATTACCAGAGGAGGAAATGGCAGTTCCATCAGATAGGTAAATAATTGTTGGATTGGTTTCAATTTGCAATTGAATCAGTTAAGATGCATTCTATCTCCAAGTAACACTTTTGTTTCTGCAGGTGTCTTTTGCTTGTTTTGGAAACAGCAAGAGTTGAAGTTGCTGTAATAATAAATGAGCTTGCTCGTTTGAAGTTTGAATCTAGTAATAGCATAGATTCAAGCATAGAAGAAGCCACTATAAGACAACGGCGTCTTGCGAATTGTTATGCATTGGTAGAAAACATAATAAGATTGATCTCTAATGCTTGTGAAAGGCAAGGTAGTTTGTTCTCCCTCTCCTAGCTTTCAGGCTCTGATTTTTCCTTGTTTCTTGATGCATGTAGTATTTGCATTTCGATGTTCAATTAAGTTCAAACTTCAAAAGCTATTCTATTTCTTTTGTCTGTTCTAAAATGACATTTTTGGTATGAAGAAAGCATTTATATGAATAGGAGAATGTTTACGCTCAGCTATTGAAAAAACTGAAACAACTCTTCTGATTGTACATAGGTTTATCATTTATGGTTTAATAATGATAAAAAAAAAGTAAAACTCTTCGAAAAAATTCTATTGCTTGTAAGACTAGACTTTCTAATGAAATGATATTGCATAGCATAAACCATGTACAATCTAAATCCCTTAGTCAAGAGATCAGTCACACAGAGAAGTATGGATGAACGACTAGTCTCTCCGTAGCTGTAGGGATTTATTGTGTTTGATTCTCTGTCATATGCATTTAGTACAAAATTATTAGAATCATTTTTTATTCTTTGTTCAGTGTTTTAGAAATATCTCTGGCCACAACAAACAATAGGGTGTACATGGATACATATCCATTTCCCCGTATACTTATTAATGTTTGTATAAAAGTATTTGTGCATATGTGTATTCACATTTATAGTCTAGATGCATATATATTTTTTAATTCCCTGATAAACAGATAGTCAAGTGATCATGAAATTTTAAATACAGTTTGTAGAAAGGGTGATAAATGTTATGAATGAAACACATGCATATGCATATGGGAAACACATGTATTATCTATAGATAAATCTTTGTGTTAATTGCAAAGCATATGGCTCAAGAAAATACAATCTCCTGTATAGCAGCAGGGCTTTAATCAGGTTATGTAGACCCAAAACCTAATATGATTCTACTATACTTTTGCAGGTTTAGACACACAATCTCTATTTTCGACTACATTTCCAAATAGAAACCCAGAAATGTAAATTATATCTAGTTAGCAAGAATTCCCAGAACACCAACAGTCTAGACAAACATAAAGAAACAAAATCAAAACAAGGTACTTACCACCTGCAGCTAGTGTCTTTTTGATTACTCATTCAATTTCTATTTCATCAAAGAAGAGCAACTCTTTAGCTTTTCAGCGGTGAGTGAGAATGAATGAGCCACTTATTCAGTGGGGTGAGTAACACAAAATATCATGAGCAGATCACTGGTGGTACTACCACTCAGTGTTACAATGTTAGCTCAAGGAAATAGAAAAGCAGGGCTGGACTTTGTTCTTATAGTAAGAGAGAAAAAATCTTATACTTGTCATTTCAGTTTGCAGTTCTGTAACGAATGAGAAGAGCAGTGTGAGGAAGTATTTCGGATGCCATTCACAACTACATAGCGCTTGTTTGAGCAGAAGTATGCAGTGGCAGAGTGGAACTACATGTAGGCCATGAAAAGAAGAGGCGTGAATTTCTTTCCAAAAGAAATGATGTTAGAAAGATTGTCGTGTGAACACTACTTTTGTTTGCAGGCTGAAAGAAAGCCTTTAATATGCCTTTTAAGAAATATAAATTGTGTGGAGGAAAAGTTTTATGCCTTTTTAAATTTTGAGAGTCATGTGAAAGAAAGTCTTTCCATGTTAAAAATAAAATAAAAAGTCTTTCAAAGCCCTATAAAAATAAATAAAAATCAAAGCCCTTTGTTTAATGAAGTGAAACTAGTCTTTTTTTTTTTCCAAATATTTATGTTGCATTTCATTCTTTACTCAAAGGAGAAGGGTGAATAGAATGATACATTGGCAGTGATATTTTAGATATTGGAATTTGCTCTAGAAGGGTTATAAGTTAAAACTTTTCAAAGCAGTCTGTTTTTTGTAAAGTGATAAATAAATCATTTGTAATTAGTGCATTATCGCTTGAAGTTGACACTTATTCATCAAAATAAAATAATATAAATATCTTTTTGTGTTAGTCCCATTTGAAGGGATAGGGGAAGTATCTATTTACAAAGATCTCTCCAAAAATTGTGTAAAACTTTGGGTCATGCACATTTCTTTTATGGAAATTATGGTAGGAAGTGTAATGTTTGGTATGCTAATTCCCATTTTTGAAGGAGATAATTTTACATATTAGTGTACTAGGATGCAAACCCTACTCAAATTTAAAAATTTGTTGGAAATCATACAATAAGGGTATGTAGAACTAACATATCTAAATGCATTTAATGCATTAAATGATGAAAAAAGGAGTATAAAGCAAATGTAAAGAAAGACAATGAAGCTTTGTTTTTAATTCAAGGTGCAATTAGTCATGCAATTTTTCCTTGGATTAGTGGTGCTATTCATTTTAAGCAAGGATGACAAATACTCAATAATGCATATCAAAGTGCATGAACTACAAAATTGTAGACAATGTGATATTTTTTTGAAGATATAAAGATGATTACTAGTGAATTTGTGAATGATTTTCTAACAAAGGTAAAGGTCTAATAAATCAAATGAAAGTTTTAGGGGAAGATGTAGATGACAAGCATGTCATCAAGAAAGTCTTAAGGAGGTTGATTCCAAAATTTAATGGTGTGGTCTCTAATTCTATAATAAAAATTTCTAAAGATCTCACAACTATGCAAATAGATGAACTAAGTGGAATTTTGTTAATTGCTGAAGAAATAATGAAAAGTAATAGAAAATGCTTGGAGCAAGCATTTTCCTTTAAAGAAAACATGAGAGGAAAAAGAAACACATTCTTCAAGAATTATAATAAAAGGTGACTAGCCATAAGAATGAATACAAAAGTGAATTTAGTAGTTTTAGAGGAAGAGGTAATAATTTCAGAGGAAGAAGTAGCAACTTTAGAGGAACAGGAGGAGGAAGAGGTAGAAATGATGGGGGAGAAAATAATGAAAAGAATGTCCAATGCTTTCTACAATAATTTTGGACACTATGCATTAGAATTTTGGAGTCAAGGTGAAACAAAAAAAAGAAATGCTCACAATATTGTCGAAGATAAACAAAATTTGTTCATTTCTTTCTTCAATACAAATGTTAGTGAGAATATTGTATGGTACATTGATTTTGGATGTTCTTCACATTATGACATCTAATGAGAATTTGTTTATCAATATGCATAAAAAGCATCACTATACAACTAAGTTACTGGTTCGGGTTCGGGTTTGAGGGTTCAATTTGCGGGTTTGGTCAAAAATAATTTGGGGTTGGGTTTGTTTTGGGTTTGTCCATACAAAAAGATATAAAAATCAGAATTATATATATATTTACAATAATAAATAAATTCAGAATACTACACATAGCATCATATATTGTATAATAAACAAAACCACCATAAAAATAAAAATATTAGAATGTCAATTAGTCAAACTTGAATATCATGATATATATTATATATTAAAATTAACTACATTGGTGCATTTCTCCTTGCAGGTAAGTATCAAGTAACATCAGGGAAGATTGTCCAATTGGGTGACAATATTATAGATGAAGAATTGTAGGCAAACTTGGTAACTTGGACTTGGAGAGTACTTGGAAAATCAAATGAATTCATCGGGAGTTTGAGGGCAATGCCATCAACAAGGTCAAGGGGCGGAGCTCTCGACACCAAGCCCAAATTAAGACCTCCAAAACCACACAAACCTTCATGGCGTACATCATTTTGCATTCACAATAAGACCTGAATTAAGATCATCAAAGCCACACAAACCTTCATGGCAACATCATTTTAGGGTTTGGGGGGCAAATGACACTTTTTAGAGTAAAAAGAGTCAAATTTTTAAAAAATTGAAAAACTAGAAATTTCCCTGTTTTCCATGGAATCTGCCCAAATTCCCCTCGGGTTTTCCCATGTTCGGCAGGGCCAGACCTTGTTCGAACCCGCAAGGGACCGGATCATGACCTCAAACTTGGGTCGGATCGGATTGTGACCCGAGGCTTGGGACAACAAACCAGTAACTTAGCTATATAGTGGTATTAGGAGATAAATAGTCTCATGGAGTCAAAGGTAAGGGTACTATTTCAGTTACAACAAAATATTGTGAGGTAAGTATATCAATGAAACACTATTGGCTCCAACACTTAAAAATAAATTGTTGTCTATTGGACAAATGTTAGACCAAAATTATTAAGTGACTTAGATAAAAACGAGTGCATAATAAGAGACAAAAATTAAAAAGGAATGCAATTTTTGCAAGAGTAAAGATTATAGGTCATATGATGTTTCCTTTCTATTTCACTCATGGAAGCCAAGCATTAAGGACTAATGAAATGAATGATTGTAGAATGTGGCACCAGAGATATGGTCATCTCAATTTCAGTGGTTTAATTTTTCTCAAGAGATTAAAAATGGTTAAAGGTCCACTTTTCATTGAAGATACAAAAGGAGCATGCGAAGAATGTATTGTTGGAAAAGAACATAGAGCTAGCTTTCCAATTGGTAAATCCATATGAGCTAGAATCATCTTGAAGTAATCCATATGGATTTGTGCGGTCCTATGGAAACACCTTCATTGAATAAATCCAAGTATTTTCTAACCTTATTGATAATTACTCAAGAAAATCTTGGGTATATTGCTAGGCTGCAAAACCAGAAGTATTTAACAAATTTGTAGAATTCAAGAGTAAGTTAAAAAATAAAGTGGTAAGTACATCAAAGCGATAAGGACAGATAATGGAGGTGAGTAAAAATCAAATCAATTTCTAGATTTTTGCGAAAAATCATCAAATCAAGAGAGAGTTAACTACTTCCTACACTCAACAAAAATGGAGTTGCCTAAAGGAGGAATAAGTTAATTGTTGAAATGACAAGGAGTATGATGAAAGAAAAGAATTTGGATAAAAGTTATTGGGTAAAAGCAGTATGCACAAGAGTATATCTTTTAAATAGAAGTCTTGCAAAAGCAATTAAAGGAATGACTCTTGAACAAGCATGGTTTGGGATTAAGCCAAGTGTTGATTATTTGAGGGTATTTGGGTGTGTTGCTTATGCACACATACCGAAAGAAAAAAGGTCTAAGATTATAAAGGCCTACAATGCATTTTTATTGGTTATGGATTTGAAAATAAAGAATACAAGTTGTACGATCTAATAGGAAAAACCCTAGTGTAAGTAGAGATGTGGTACTTAATGAAGCAATATAATATACCAAAGAAAATGTATCAAAGGGAAAAAAGATAGTGATTGCTGAAGTTGAAGAAGAAGAAGAAGAAAACGAACCTGAATCATCTAATGTTGGACTGAAATTTTGAGAAAATGACAAAGTCACAAGAAAAAGTGAACTATGCATTGATGACTTAAATCATGGAAAATATTGAGTCACAAACCTTTGAACAAGCTCAAGAAAAAGAAGAGTGGGTTGAAGCAATGGATAGTGAAATAGAAACAATTGAAAGGAATTTCACATGGAATTTCGTTTAGCTACCTCTTGGTAAGGAAGTTGCTGGTACAAGGTGGGTGTAGAAAACTAATTATAAATTAGATGGAAGCAATGATAAGCATAAAGCTAGATTGGTAGCCAAATGATACACTCAATAGGAAGGTATTGATTATATTGAAACATTTGCATTTGTAGCACAAATGGACACTATCAAATTGGTTTCATGTTTTTACTCAATATAGTTGGATATTTCATCAAATGGGTGTAAAGAGTGCCTTTTTGAATGGCTAAATTGATGAGGAAGTGTATGTTTCACAACCTAGAGGTTTTGAAATACCTTCTAAAGAACATTATTTTTATAGATTGAAGAAGGCTTTGTATAGTCTTAAGCAAGCACCAAGGGCATGTTATTAAAGGATGGACTCATACCTACAAAAAAAGGTTTTTTACGAAGTCATTTAGATCCAAATCTTTATATTAAGATCTTAACTAAGGATATTTTTATCTAGTGTTCCATAGGGATGTGTACCCCCCAAAAAAACCCACGTTTTCGAGACGGGGACGTCTCCAAGATGTAGAGACTTGGGGTAAATGTTCCTTTGCCCTCCCACCATCACCACTCAAGTCTTAGGGACATTTTTGAGACGCCACTTGGTTTGGGGACTTCGAGACATCCCCAAGACATTCAAGAGACTTCGAGGAGTTTCCCAACTGTCCTAGGGACTTTTAGGTGTTGCAAAAAATAAGTGATGAAATTGTGAAAATGACATTCACCATGAAGATTTGTGAGGTTTTTAAGGCCCTAATTTGTGCTTGGTGTTGGGGGCACAAGGGGCACTGCCCTTTGACCTGCAGATCCCCACAAGTGGTGCTACCCCTTGACCCCAAACCTCCACCCAACATTGTTAATATTCAATGCAATCATTGCCATGTTCTAATGTCTATTAGTTTAAACTTTACTTAGTATGCCAAAGTTTCATTTGTAATTCTTATACTTATTTCTGATTTGCCCCCAAACCTCTACCCACCATTGTAAATGTTCAATGCAATCATTTCCATGTTTTTAATGTTTATTAGTTTAAACTTTACTTAGTATGCATAAGTTCCATTTGCAATTCTTATACTTATTCCTTACACATTATAATTAATTTTTCAAGTACTATATGTATTTGCGCCACCCCTCATTGCCTTGTTGCCCCTACATCAATGTCCCCTCATCTCCTCACTTCCTTGTCAGGAAACTCCGTGGAACTATGTTTTTATCTTAGTTCTCTATGTTGATGATCTTAGCTACACTAGGAATAATTCAAATTTCTTGTCAGTGTTTCGAGTAGCTATGATTGTTCAATTTGAGATGAAAAATTTGGGATAGATGTACTATTTACTTGGTATAGAAGTATGGAAAAATAAAGATGGAATATTCATGTCTTAGAAAAAATATACTTCAAACGCCCTCCAAAAAATTCAAATGAAGAGTTGCAAACTAGTTACGACACCCATTCAAGTTTGACTTAAGTTGTCTAACTTGGATGTGTCAAATCTAGTGGACTCCACTCTATATTGCCAGTTGATTAGAAGTTTGATCTACTTAACTATTGCTCGACCAAATATCACATATGTGTGAGCTTGGTATCTAGGTTATTGTTGGAACCTAACAATGGAGTGTACCTAAGAGAATTCTCAGATATGTTAGAGGGACGTTGAGTTATGGTCTCAGATTTTAGCATTAAGAGGATAGTAGGCTGATTGACTATATAGATTCAGATTGGGAAAGCTCTATAGATGATTGAAAGTCTAATTTTAGTTACATTTTTAGTCTTGGTTCTACAATATTTTTGTGGAAGTCCAAGAAACAACCATCACTTTCTACAACAAAGGTAGAGTACAAAGAAGCGACATCAACAACTTGCCAAATAGTGTGGTTGAGAAGACTACTAGAGGATTTGCACCACATACAAAATGAACCTACCTTGTTGTATTGTGACAATAAGAGTGCAATGCAAATAACAAAGAATCTAATGTTCCATAGTAAAACATATTGAGATTGAACATCACTACATTAGAGAGTTGGTTCAATAAGGATCGATTGAGATTGTGTACTGTAGTATATAAGATCAAATAGTAGACATCTTCATGAAGCCTCTAGCTCGTGAAAGGTTCTAGACACTCAGAGATCTATTTCAAGTTCTTCCAAATAGTCATTATAGTGGATAATGATAACAATAATGTGCATTGGGCTTATTGTATTAGTTGCCTTTATTGAATTTGTTTTTTGTCTTCTTGTATGTAATAAATAATGCAGATTAAACATATGAATAAAAAATATGTAAAAAATAATATATTAAACATATGAATAAAAAATATGTAAAATTGAAACATGAAATATACTAATAACTACTTTTAAAAAGTGTATATAAAATTTTATAAACTACAAAATTTAATATATATTTTTCGCCGATCGGAAACAAGGCTCACGCCAGGTCTTTTTACGCCGGTATACAGTCTTCTCTTCAGCCATTGGATTTACGAGATCAAGTGATATTGGTGATTATGGTTGTGTGCCATAATTTGAAAGTCTATATAATAGATCCCTTGCCTCTTCTTCTATCAAGGCAGTTTGGGGCTTTTATATATTTGCTTTTTTGTGATTGGAAAATCGTCGTTATCTTATTTGCCTTCATGCTAATGGTTTTGTTTTCAAGTGCTTGAAGAGAGAGTGAAATAGGTTGAGGCCACAGTATATTCATCATTGCTAATACTAGCACAAATAAGGTTGTTTGTTTTTGCCTAGGATAGGATTTATTTGTCATGAGATCTTTATCCTGTTCAGTGGCTTAAGCAAACTTTACTTTGTAAGCTTGCAATGTTTCAAAAGTTTCAAATACTTTCTTCATACTTGTGAGATAATTTGCCATATGTTATTAGATATATCTTCATGCTCTTGTAGGTCATCTATGCAAAAGAATTGTAGTTGTTTCAATAACCTATCCAAAGTTTGATTTTTTTCTTTCCTTGAGTTGCCGAGTCATTTCATAATGTAGACATGTTGAATTTTTTAGCTCAATTCAAAACTTCTACATAGGTTTTGTGTAAACCAGTGTTCCACAGAGACGCGTCTCCCCCCTTTTTTGTGCCGTCTCCCCGTCTGGGACGTTTCAGAGACTTGGGGACGCCATGGAGACGTCCCTTGGCCGTCCCGCCACCGCCGCCGGGACGTGAGAGACGTCTTTGAGACGGGGGAGACGTCTGGGCGTCTCCGAGACGTCTCAGAGACGTCCAAGCGTCCCTCGAGCGTCTCGGAGACGCCCAGGAGTCTCCCGCGCTGGGACGCATTTTAAAGTGCTTTTTTTTTAAAAATCTTTTATTTTTCTTGAAGTTTGTGCATGGGGCCGAACCCTAAAGGCCTATGGGACCCATCTCAAAGCCTCTAAATGAAATAAAACTCTCAAATTGCTTTCTTTTTTACTCATATATGCATTTGATGTTTTGGAGCAGCTAGGTGAAGAAGAGGAAAACCAGTGAGAAGAGTGAGTGAAAGAGTGAGTTTGAGGTGCTGCAAGTGCAAGAGGGGTGAGAAGGAGAAAGAAGAAGAAGAGGAGGAGCATTCTACACCAATTTTGAAGGATTTTTCAAGCACAAGGTAGGATTTTATGACTGTTTTTCTTAGTTTTTTCAATTTTTTTTTGTTTTGTTTTCCAAGTTTTTAGATTCATTTTGAAAATGTAGTTTGATGTTTTTAATGGGCATTGAAATGAAAATCAAAACATGAATATGCATTTGCAGCCACATGTCTATGAAATTATGATTAAAAATTTAATCATAATTTCATATACATGGCTGCAAATGCATATTCATATTCTTCATTTTCATTTCAAGGCTCATTTTTTTTTCTTTCATCTTTCCATCAAGATTCATCATGAAATTTTAAAATTTTATTTTCAAATTTGTTAAACAGAAACTAGGCTGAAACTAGGCACTTATAGAATTTATTTGTTTATTGCAGTGTCACAATGAGCTCTCATGACAATGATGACATCAACATGAGTGAGGATGAAGCTCATTCACATAGTGATGTTGATCCTGAATATGAACCTGGGGTTGAGGGGGATGACCATGGGGATGAGCATGAAGTCCAAACTAGTTCCATGGCAAGTGAAGCAAGTAATGTAAATTGCCCTTCTGCAATATTGGCAAAGTATGCTAGGGGTCCTTTTGATCCCACTTCCCCTCTCAAACAATTTGCAACAAAAGATCTAAGCAGGCAACCGCAAGCGGCAACAACTGGTGGCACAAGGAGGTGGAAGTGCAACTTTTGTGGTGGTGGGTGGTATGGCAGCATCACTAGAGTTAATGCACACCTCCTTTTCATTAAAGGAAAAGGTGTGGGGATATGTCGTTTTTTATTAAAACCGGAAAACCTGAAATTCAAAATTGAAATAAATAAGTTATGGGGTGTTCATGATGATACTCCAGTTGCACCTGTGCCTACTACTTTGTCTCATAGGACACAGCTTCAGCATAGCCAACAACAGAGATCTAGCCATACTTTGCAGACGAGAGTAGGAGGGACACCAGGTTCTTCTTCTAGTGCCTATGCAGGAGAGGGGAGGGGGAAACGGAAAGTGCAAAGTCAAACTCAAAGTAACCCCATTGCAGATTTGTTTAATGTGCAGCTCAAGGATGAGATAGATGATGCCATTGGCAAGTTCTTCTTTGCCAATGGCATCCCGTTTCATGTTGCCCGATCTCCTTATTTTAAGGATATGATATCGATGGTGGCAAAGGGAGGACCATCATATGTGCCACCAGGTGAGACGAAATTGAGGACAGCGATCTTGGATAAGAACTATTCCAAGATCAATTTGTTGATGGAGAAGATGAAGGAGTGTTGGATTGAGACAGGATGTAGCATAGTCATGGATGGGTGGACGAACATTAGCCATTGTCCACTCATTAACATCATGGTTACATGTACTGAGGGCCCATATTTTCTTAAGGCAGTTGATTGTTCAGGGCATCGCAAAGATGCTGATTTTCAGTTTGAGGTTCTCAGAGGTGCTATTGAGGAGGTTGGGCCACAAAATGTGGTCCAAGTTGTGACAGATGCTGCGCATGTGTGCAAAGCTGCAGGGAGACTTATTGAGGCTACTTATAGGCATATCTGGTGGACCCCATGTTGTGTGCATGCCATGAACAATGCACTCAAGGACATGGGAAAGATTGAATGGATTAGAGCAGTGGTTCATGATGCGAGAGATGTGCAGATGTTTATCTGCAACCACCACACATCGCATGCACTTTTCAGGACCTTCGCTAAGAAGAAGTTCCTGAAACCTACTGATACGAGATATGGTTCTTATTTCATTCTCTTAGACAGAATGATTGAGTTGCAAGAGGCACTGCAACTCATGGTCATGACAGCAGATTGGAGTAGGTGGGCCGAGTCTAGGACAGAGCATGGGAGGAAGGTGAAGGATACAGTGAAGAGCGATGTGTTTTGGGCTGATGCAAAATATATTGTTGCCATCATTAAACCAGTTTTCCAGGTTATCAGGTATGGGGATGCGGATGCACCTAGCCTTGGAGAGGTGTATGAGTGCATTGATTCTATGCTTGATTAGATGAGGGCTGTTGTGCGAGAGAGGGACCCTACATTAGCATTCTACCACGAGCACATTCAGCCAATCATTCACAGGAGATGGGAGAAGCTCAACACTCCCTTGCACATGGCAGCCTATGCACTTAATCCTAAGTGGTACTTGACTAGGCCTGGTAGAGTAACACCGATACAGGATGCAGAGGTGAAGGCAGGGTTCTTTAGGTGCATTGAGAGGATGTATGATGATGTAGATGCCAGTGTGATTCGCACTGAGTGGACCAAATTTGCCACTCTTAGAGGTTATTCAGATGCAGCCAAGATGGATATGCGAACTATGGCGCAGGAGGACCCAATTTTGTGGTGGACTTGCCATGGATCAGGATCTTTGACTACCACTCTAGCCATTCGATTGTTATCTTAGGTTTCTAGTTCTTCAGCTGCTGAGAGGAACTGGTCTACATATAGCTTCATCCACTCTCTTAAGAGGAACAGACTTACCTCTAGGAGAGCAGAGAAGCTTGTGGCTGTACATAGTGCTTTGCATCTCATTGACCGCAAATCACTTTTGTACAAAGAGAGTCCAGCAGCACGGTGGGATGTAGACCCAGAGGAGCCAGCACAGATTGATGAGGATGCTGCAGTTTCGGCTTCAGATGCAGGGCTGGTTGGTATTAGTTTGGCAGTGCTTGATCGCGAGGATTCTAGTAGTTCGAGTGATGAGGAGTTTGGGGATGATTAGAGGCCTCCCTTAACTACATTTTTGCATTTTGTACTTATTTTGATTATGATATCAAACTATCAATGTACTCATGCTACTTATTTTTATCATTATGATATGATATTATGATGTGACATGTCATATTTTCGATATTCATATAATAGAAATCTCAAATTCGACAATTTCATTTGTCAAATTTTAATATTTTATTTGATTAGTGATTACTAATAGTTTTCAAGTATTCAAAATGTTAGTATTTGCAATTTTACTAATTTGCCAAAGTTTAATTTGAATTGTTATTCTAAAACATCTTTTTATAACTAGTTATTCAAGTACCCTATGTATATCAGCGCCGCCCCCCCGCCGCCGTCCCCCCGCCGTCCCCAAACTTAGACCCCTTGTCCCCCCGTCTCCGAGACCCGTCCACCACATGGAGACGCGTCCCCTTCAGGAGACTCTGTGGAACATTGGTGTAAACCTGCAAGTAGTTTGAGTTATGTCTAACTTGTATTTCAATCTAGTGATTAAAGTAAAAAGTCTTTTATTTAGTTAATTACGTCTAATGAAGTGCATAAAAGCTCTAATGCTTTAGACTTATTTTTTAGTTGAATAGTATAAAGATAAATGCAAGATATAAGTTCAATAACTCAATGTAGTGTGATAATTCTGTGTAGCTATAGTTGAGAGTTTTGGAGATTTCCTTTAAGCTTTCAAAGGAATGCAAAACAAATTTTAGGGTGTAAATTTGCATACTTGTGTTTATTTCTGTAGTTTGAATTTCACTGACTTGTGTGATTAATTTAATGTTTATTTAAGCATTAGAAAATTAGTTAATGTGATAGGAATTTTTAATATGGTATCAGAGCAGGGTTTGATTTTTGATCAACACCATTGTGGATTTTTTTTCTTTAATTAGAAAGTTGTAACTAAATTCTCTATAAAATTGCAAAATTTTTTTAACTAAAAAAATTGTTGAGGTTTTTTAATTGAAAAACGGTTGGTCCATTTTCAGCTAAAATTCACAAGCTTTTTTGTTAAAAATTATGACTTTTTTGTGTGAAAATTGTGGCAAATTATTTTTGTTAAAAATCACAACCTATTTTTTTTGCAGGAATTAGGTTATTTCAGCAATTAAAATCATGGCCTAGGCTTGAATTGAATTGTGCTAGGGTTTTAGTTTGAAATAATGACAAATTTTGATTGATTTTTTTGACGGTTTTTTTGTGATGGACTTTTGATTCGTAGCACTAGATTTTGATAAATTGGCAGGCTTTTTTATATTCAATTTTTTTTACAAGTACTAGAACCTACAACAACTTTTTAATGAGTTGTTACTAAAGTTGTGGTCAGGATTTCTAAAGTCACGATTAGAGCAGAAAGTGGCAATCAAGGTTTCTAAAACTAGGCACAGTATAAAGGGACCAACTAGGGTTTGCTGCAGGTGGGTTTGAAGCCCAACAAGGGTTTCTTAAGATGATTGTTGTAGCAACAAACTAAGAGTTTCAAAGGAACCAACTAGGGCACACATTGAACCAACAAGGGATTTGTTAGGGTTTGAAGCAATAGCTAAGAGTGTGAACTAGTGTTTGAAGAAGAGCTAGGGTTTACAGGATGTAACCTAGGTGTTGAGAGAGGAATAGAGTCAAACATTAAGGGTAAGGGAAAGAGTGAGGAAAGCATCTTCACAACCAAGGAAAACAAACTTGAGTAAAATCAAGTGTTTTAGTTGTCATGTGTTTGGTCATTATGTATCATAGTGTCTAGACAAGAAGAACCACATAAAATAGCAACAAAAGGAGACAACAACCTAAGATGGACGAGTTTGTTCCCAAGTTTGAGAGGGAATTATCAATTGTTTCTTGTTTTCCTTCCAACTGAATGGTTAGGGACTAGGGTACAATAATAATTTATCATTGCCTCTTGAATACCTTCACTTGACACTCAATCCACACTTTTAGCCAATACCTCGATTCGAAGAACCCATGTTCACGTATTAGGATTTACAATTTTCTTTTTAAGTATGAAATAAAATTCTCCATCTTTCTACATATACTGGACTTCACCTTTTCCTCTTGGCTTCTCCTCTTACCCATAGCGTTGCTTGAGGACAAAGCCATTCTAATTATACCAAACTAGAGCTAGAGCACCCCAAGAGACTCCTTGTCTACTAAATGCTTTGACTAGTCATCAAGCAATCTCCTAATCCTCTTTTCTATCCTCTCCTTCATAATAATCTTGAACTTGTGCAAAATCATTACTTTGATCTCCTTCCTTTGGTTGACTTCTAAGGTTTGTCTTAACCTCATTATTCTGGCCTAATACCACTTATGTGATTACTATTGTTGAGGTCATTAGTTTATGTACATTTTCCAACTAGCACCTATCCCATCGCTATATAGTACCTATCCTTTGGTCATTCCTACACCCCTTTCAAGCAACATTTATTATTATTTTGATAATCTTCTTTATTATTGTTATTTGTATTAACAATTATTATTTTTAATATTACCTTTATTATAAATATATTACTAATGTTATTATTATGATTAATACCATTGATCAATAATATTAATATTACTATTATTATATTTTTTGATAATTTGGTGGGGATTTATAGGGCCTTTTGCCCCAATAGACAAATTTAGCATCCCCACAACCTCCAACACTAGTAATAGAATGCCATGCCCCTGCAAATCGCATCACTAAATCTGGACCAACCAGTATTAAGAAGTTAAATAAATTAATGAAAGAATAAAATCATTTTTACACATCCGAGGTGGCCGGCCATAACAAGGGTACTACGATTTAGAAAACAGATAATATCTTTAAACATGTATTGGAGCAGCTAAAAGATAATGAATATAAAACGATTTTATAAAAGAGACAAAGTGATCTTATAATAAGACAATAATGAATGCCGACTTGTGAATAAAGACAAAATACGGAAAAGTGTGATCCATATGCTATGATTCAGTCCTTGTAGGCAGCGATTACTAACAAGAAAAAGAAGCAGTGATTACTATTGAGAAAAGAGGCAGTGATTACTAACAAGTGCAGCGATTTATATGATAAAGGGCCAGCGATTGGAATTAATCTATATAAATAGCAATATTATGAGTGTTTTAGTATTAACAAAAGGACATATCCTTTTATAATGATACCTCTCTTCTAAAAAGATACATCCTTTCATATTAAGAAAGATATATAGGAGAACCATTTGAAGGAGAGAATCAGGCATGGAAAAGGAGAATGAATATGAAATGGAATGAGATTAATAAAAGTCTGATATGAAAGCAATCAGAAATAAATAATAATCTGCACTCCAAAATGCAGCAGCCATTAAATATAATAAGGGATTGATATCAAGAAGTATGTATGAAGAAGAAGATAGTTCAATGAGAGAGAAATGAAGATAAATGATAAATCAACAAGGGAAGTAAGTTGAATGTAATTATACACACACACAGGCACACACACACACACACACACATACACATATATATATACACACATATACATATATACCTACACACACACACACACACACACACACACACACATATATATATGCATATATACGTGTATATATATATATGCAGTAATGATGCTTGCAGCAATTATTAATCCTTATTAGTAATTATTCATCTAACTTAATCTATTTGTTCTCTTTAAGCAATATCTTCTGTATATTAAAACAGATCGATCGGCTTTAGAAAGATATTTCATTCAGGCAACAAATATATTCAGAATATTAGAAAGAACCAGGCAGTCGAGCAGATTTGAGTTAATTATCTGCACTCAAGGGCAGAATCAGTAGTTATTACAATTGCTGTTGTGAATATAACCATCCTATGTGTTAATAGATATGCTCTATTATGATTATTGTATGTAATGATATATTTATTATTGATATATTTTGTGCTTGTTTTTCTCATCAAGCAACCATGAGGAGGAATGGGGAAAATACCGGTAGGGTGAGCAGATACTAGACTTCTTTCTAATTAGGCCACCCATAATGGATGATTGAAGTGTTTGCCATTGTGGGCCAAGGGGGTTGCCTATCCGCCCTTGGGCTTAGAAAGAGGATGTCTACGGGCCTCCTATGGTAGCCCTTTCCCCAATCTCTACATGGATTGGTTGTTGGGATGGATTCAAGGAGTTTTAATCATAAGAGGGATGGATAAGGCAACAAGGGTAGGGAGTGCAGATACAAGTTTGTCCACCAATTACACCACTCCATGTTGGATGACTGTGTGTTTGCCACTTGAGGGCCAAGAGGGATGGTATATCTACTCTTGGGCTTGGTATGGTTAGCTTCAGGCGGACTTATCATGCTCCTCATCCAAGTACCATTACGATCCAACTTCCAATGTGCATTATGGATATTGTGTGGGTTATATTATTTGAAATAGTTATGTATTTACATGGTTCAAATAGATAAGACATTTATTATATACGTTTGATCGTATGAATTATATTCCAATATTATCTAACATGATTGCAGGACCTAAACCAAGATTTATCTTGCTTAAGGCATTTGATTGGTAAGATATAACCCTAACCGCATTATACTTGTGATTCTAGGGCAAGATTTAGGGTTATTCAAAAAGGGGACATTACATAGAATCAACTCCAAACCTTCAACATCCATTATGACCACCTACAACTGATTTTCTTTAACAGACATAGAGGAGCAACCTTCCTATGTTGGGTCTAGACTAGGGAATTTGATTCCATGAAAAATTTCATCTTGTTCTTGTACTTAATTAACCATCTTCCCTTCCACAAAAAAACAACATGAACAAGAAAGGCACTTCTAGACAACCCTTGGTGTGGTTGATCATAAAGTTTTTCACCATTATATTCAATTCTTGATGAAAGCCTCACATCTTGCAGCTCTTGATAAATTACCAAAATTTCCTTGTTGATTACACTAATTTTGCCCATATAATTCGACATTTATAGACCCTTCTTCCCCATTCCTACCTCCCTGCGATCCACAACCAACTTAAGTGTAAGAGACCAGGTGTCTCTCAACCCGATCACTGGCCAATAATACTGAAGTTTTGTTTGTTTTTTTGTATTTTGATTTTTTTTGGTGTTTTTGCAATAAAAGGACAAATTGTGATTTTGCAAAGAAATGACTGGAAAAATAATATAAAATACCAGATGCTTGTAAACAACAGAATACAGCTTAGATCTCGAAGCTAGATGATTTATTAATCTTCCTGAATGATTACAACTGCAATATTTAAACATTCAGACAAAAAGGCAAGCTATTTATTGAAAACCTGGATAAGCTTGCAGGCGCCAGAAAGAGAGACTGAGATGGTATGGCTGAAAGGAATGATGAAATCTCCCACCTCGAAATTGATGCAATAGCTCCAGAAACCCTAGGCGTCCAACTTGCAGAAGACAGAAGGAAAAAGGGCCAAGCGATTTGCTTTGGAGAGGAAGTACGGCCTTGGCTGCAGCAATGTACGACTTGTACCAGCAAGAAGGAAATCCGCACTTTCTTTGGAAATGTGCCAAACCACTGGAAATGGATCTTAGTTAAGTCGCCCCAGTATCTGATGAATAATCTCCTCAAACCAATTCTGAATCAACTCAATAAGCGCAACTGTAACCTCTGAATGAAGTCGCCCTGTTTACAATCTTCAACTGGTATTTCACAGTCTCAGTATGCCGGATTCTGAAGAGGGAACGTTCTTCAAAATATGATGATCTGCAGAAACCCTAGTTTCTCAAACCCCAATGCTCTTTGAGAGAAAATAATGACAAATTAGAATAATCAACATAATGAGTTCGATTTGCCTTGAGGAAATAAATACCTTCTCTCAAAAAGTCGACCCTTCTCAAAAATCAGCTCAATAACATTTAATAATAAATAATTCGCCCTTTTCAATACTTAGGCCAATATTTTAATAAATGGCGTTCCTTTTATTTAATGAATATTAAACTCATCAAATATTAAATTTTCCCCTTCATTATAAAGTATTAAAAATACTTTATAATTTGCCATTTTAATAATAACTTTAATATTTCATTAAAATGACTTTATATTATAAAGTCAAATTAATAATTCCTTTAATTATTATTAAATGCTTCTGATAACCCCTGTTTGCTCAACAAATCATCAAACCGGGTCGATACTGAGCTGACCAGCTAAATCAGGTGCCCTGCTAAGAATAGCAACTCCTACCTGCCCTACTTACTATAAATAGTAAGTACCTCTAAATCACTCTGTGAGTATCCGCAGAAGCCCAAACCTGAATCAACTGCTGGAGTGATGTTCCCAACGCTGGATAATTGCCTCAAGTGATCCTCTAAACACTTTTGCCAGCCTACGAGGATCTGAATGATAGGCTAACCTCAGACACAACTGTACTGCCTAGGAAGGGGACATTACATTAAGGGGATTAAGAAAGGTAGAAAAACATTAAGATTCAACCCCAAAGCTCCTCAAATGACACCACAACAAGAAGCTTTGACACAAAATCCTCCTAGATAGAGGCCTTTGATTGGGCTGAAGTGGAAACATTGAGCCCATGATTTGAAAAACATGTATTCTTGTTGTGAGGCATGGGCTAGATTGTACTTAGTCATGTTTTTCAACTTGCAAAAGTGTTTCCACCAATGATGAGCACACACTTAGTAATATGTATGTGAGCTTGACTTCATTCGTTCTCCATCTTGTATGGCACACACCTAATTAATACCCTACAACTTTGTCATTTCAAACCTTGCATTACTTCTAGGAGGTGTGTGCTAGAACATGGTTCATGCAATTTTGGATTAGAATATGTATCTCCATTGTTTGACATACTCCTCAATGTTGTCTTGCAAGTTTGAAACCTTACATCATCCTTTTCCACTATAGGGCACACACCCTTAGATGGTAATATTGCAAATTTGTTTTGGATCGGCCCTAACTACTATATGATTTGCTCCATTGTATATGAGAGTGAAATTCAAGCTTTGAAAGTTTCATCCATACTTAAATTAATGCACTTGAAAGGGCCTCTTAATTGTTCTTGCAAAATATGAAAGAAAAGGAACAAAGATGACATAGACAAATAGAATGAAGTCTGAAACCTGATTCGTGTTTGAGGAAAAGACGAAGTTTTAACTAGAAGTTAGACACAATACATTTTTTTTTGTATGGGTACAACACTTACAACCAAGAGACAAGGCTCTCCCTTTAACAAAGCAATCATTCACATCACTTAACACTATACGTGTACCCAATCATCCTAGGTTGTCCATAGAAATCCATCAAATTGGCTTATGAAACCCATCCAAAGGCTTTTGCTAGGAAGAATTTTTCCTCACAAATAAATTAGCAATTACCCTATTAATGAGGGAATATTATTGATATTATTAATGGTATTAATATATCAATATTATTACTAGCATAGTAGAAAAAATTGGTGAATATTCGACTAACTCATTGTGACTCATGAGTATTCCAGCTCTTTGCATTGAGTCAATGCGACTTGTGTGCCAAGTACTCAGCAAGTTTTTCGTGGGACTCAGCCAAGTTTTTTATTGAGACTTGCAAGTTCTTGGCACAAACTTTTTTGACAACTATATAAAATAGAACCCACATGATTTTCACAGTTTCACTTCATTTGTTGATATTTTATAGTCTTATTTTGCCGAATAGAATGTCCTTCGGATCCACATTAAAAAAAAACACGCAAAGAGAAGGGATTAGAAGAATGTTTATTTGGTTAAAAAGAGTGAGGAATTTATGGTGGAGGAAAGGTGAAAATATGGTGATGAAATTATGAAAGATGGCATCCACCATGAAGGTTCATGTGGTCTTGAATGCCTTAGTTTGGACCCTGTGAGGGGCACTGCCCCTAGATCCCTATGAGGCATGTTGCCCCTCAACCTTGCTATGGGCATTGCCCCTTAGACCTATGGAGGATTCTGCCCTAGACCCCCTGACTGTCATTGCCACCATGTTGCCCCCAAATCGAAGCCCTTGGCCCCCCTATTTTGAGACTCTGTGGAACTTTCATTTATTGATTTGAGGGTCATATGATGTATGTAATATTTAAATAACGACAAATTGGTGATTAGAATAGACTTATGTGTTCTCTAAATGCATTATTTTTTTTGCATTCTTGTGTAGTTATGTTTGTTTTTTTTGTTGAGTTTTGCTGAGTTCTGAGTTGAAGTCAAAATCCTGGGTTGCCAAGTCTGAGTTTTTGAACTATGATTAATATCATATGTCTTTAACATTATTATCAATGTTATTATTGTTATTCACTTTAATTTTAATGTTAGCTTTTGTACCTCTTGCTTTGTTATTTTCAGGTCTAATTTTTTAAATTTTATTACCTTGTCAAACCTTATTTTGTTTTCTGTTATCTTTTAGCTTCTTGTTTCCCACAATCTCCACACTTCTTCTCGCCATCATAAAGTATTTAGTAAGCCTTGTCTGTGATTCAGTTATCTATTTTCCTCATCTTGAGGATAGATCACTTAGTTTGATTGAAAACCTTGATGCAAAACACTTTCAGAGTTATTTCTAGAAGCATACTGATTTGTAAGATTTCCTTGTTGAAATCTGGCTTGCATGATGGATCATCAGTTATTGGTACCTTTTCAGTTATAGATGGGCTTCATCTAATGAAATCTTTAGACTTTTGAGGACAGCTTTTTTTAGCAAATTTTTATTGTTTAGGAGTTCATGGTAAGATGATGGCTCCTATTAAAGCTGATAGACACCATTGGTTTAGTGCTATTAACATAATCTTACTTATAAGTGGACGATTTTTAATTTCCATGGTCAATTAAATCTTCAGAATCTTTGATGAAGCCGAACATCCATATAGTCTTTGAATATGTTGGAGACCATAATGATATATAATTATTTGATGTTTCTAAGATGCTAAATGCATGCTTCTCTTGCTAAACATGCAGATAATTACATCAGTGAGTCTACAATGGTTAAAGCAACAATTGCTTTAAATGAGACAATTGGAGTTGTTATTGATTTTCTTTCGGATGCAAAGGTATGACTCATTTAAATGTTATCTGTTGGGAAGAGGATATCATATTGCCAAACAAATTATCTTTTTCACATTTGCACCAGTTCCAATGTAACTTGTAAGAAGCATCTCTGTTTATTTCCTTGTTTTTGCAGGTTCATGGTATGACGAAGGGGGATGATCTATTAGCATCTGTCCGGGTTGTGTGCAGGTATGGTCTAGCCTAGGGTCTACAGCTTGCATGCGTGTACTTGCTGATGGTTATAACTGAAGAATTGTAACAGTTAAAGCTGGTAATACACAAATCAATGAAAAAGCAAAAAACGTTTTTTCCTTAAAATAACTTTGACAAGGTTATAAAAGGAGGAGAGTTTTCAAAAAAGAGATTACATTCTTTTTGGAGTTATTTCACTTCTCAAGAATGAATGCTCATTTATCTTCTCCATTTCCCAAGGACAAAAACCCTTTGAAAAGTTGAAACTTTGAGAATGAAAACCCTCCTAGTTTTTAGAGTAATTCCATCTAGGGATTATTAGTGTGCAGCAAAGATTGGTTTGTGGATGAAAACCCTCATTCCATTTCAAGTGATTTCATGCAGGAATCACCATTGTGTTGAAAGTTGCAGATTGAGTTTTAGATTCAATTGGCATTTTTTGTGTTGAAGTTTGCTTTCAAAGTATTTCCGAGTTTCAGCTATGGTTTTTAGTACTTTAGGTTTGCAGAGATTTTTGGGGCTTGTGTGGATTCAATGTTTGGTGTGATTTATATATTCCAAAAAATTAAAAAAAAATAGTGTGCTGGGTGAATTTGATTTTATGTGTAATGGTATTTCAATGAACATACAACATTGAGAAGTGCAAAAGTGATAAGAAGGGCTGATTCAGACATCAATTGAGCAACACCAACTTCTAAAGTGTAGATTTTAATGTTGCAAGTGTGCAGATTAGATTTTCAGTATAAAGACAAGGAGAGGCATCATGCAAATTTGAGTTTATATCAGATTTTAATCAGCATATCATAGTCCAACAACAACAAGGAAGCGGTATAGTAGACTATATGGCCCAACTACAACACTTGATCATCAATTAGCTCAATCCGAGTAAATATTTTATGTGTTTCAATTTGCTATCTACTTGTTTGACAAAACAGTTTCATATTTAGAATGATAGAGAAATATTTGACAAAATGTTTGAATGTAATTATTGAAGGAAAATAATTGTTTCTTATCTTTTCTCATTGTAATACTAGAAGGTTGTGTTGCCAGTAATCGTTCTTTCATTGTAATAGATCATTGGATGGTAATACCACCATATCACAGTTATTTTCCATCATTCTCTTCCTTGCATGTAAGAGAACAGGGGTCTCTCAACCTGAACACTGTCTGAGAATACTGTGTTTTTGATTGTTTTCTGTATTTTTGGTTTTTTGGTAGGTTTTTGCATATAAAGAGAAAATGCGATTTTGCAAGGAAAAGACTGGAAAAATAATATAAAATGCTAGATGCATATAAACTACAGAATATCATTTAAATATTGATGCCAGATGGTTTATTAATCATTCTGAATGATTACACTGTGATTTTAACAACATGCAAAGGAAAGACAATAATATTTATTTTGGAAAACCTGATTATTGCAGCCGCCAGAAGATAGGTAATAAATGTACGGCCCAAATAAAAGAGCAATCTACAGACTCCAAAATCTACGCCAAATCTCCAGAATACCTAGGCGCCCAAGATAGAAGTAGCAAAACATAAAAAATCAAGGCGTCCAGCTAAATGTAAAAGGTACGGCCTTGCTGCTGCAGTAGTACGACTTGTACCAGCAAATAAGAAATTCGTACGGCCTTGAGATATGTGCCAGATGCAAGACAAAACACTGCCAATATAATATTCGCCTTCTGGAAAGTGAATCGATCCAACCCTGAATGAAATCCAACTGTGAAACTCTGTAATAACCTCTGAGTGAAGTTATTCAACTGACAATCTTCAACTGGTATTGCACAGTCTCAGTATGCCTGACTCTAAAGAGGGAACGTTCTCCAAAATCAATTAGTCTGCAGAAACCCTAGCTTCGCAAACCCCAATGCTCCGAGAGAAAGTAAGACAAATTTGAATAATCATAACATGAGTTCGATTTGTCCTTGAGAGAATATATATGTCTTTCTCAAAAATGCGACTTTCCTCATTAATTCATAAAAATGCATTTAATAATAAATATTCGTCCTTTTAATACTTTGGCTAATATTTATTTAAATGGCGTCTTTTCTTTAATTTAATGAATATTAAACTCATTAAATATTAATTTTTTCCTCTTTACTTATAAAGTATTAAAAATACTTTATAATTTGCCATTTAAATATTAACTTTAATATTTCATTAAAATGACTTTATATTATAAAGTCAAATTAATTATTCCATCAATTATTATTAAATGCTTCTGACAACCCCCGTTTGTTCAACCAAACATCAAACTGGGTTGATACTGAGTTGACCAGCTAAACTAGGTGCCCTGCCCAAAATAGCAGCTTCCGCCTGCTGACTTACTATAAATAGTAAGTATCTGAAAAACCTCTCTGAAAGAATTTTGTGAAGGCCCAACCTGAATCAACTGAAGGAGTAATGTTCCTGAACACCAGATAACTGCCTCAAATGATCCTCTACACACCTCTGTCAACCTACGAGGATCAGGATGATAGGCTAACCTCTAATCCAGCTGTACTGACTAGGAAGGGGACATTACAGTCTGCCCTCTCTGAAATTGCTTGTCCTCAAGCAATCTCAACTTCGGATGCTGTAAAATCTCCTCGGACTCCCATGTAGCATCCTCAATTGGCAAATCTCTCCACTTGATCAGATATTCCCTGATCACCCGCCTCCGAAGGTGTCTCTCTCTCATCTTGAGGATGGCCTCAGATACTATTATCAATTTCCCTTCATCATCAAGGGGTGGCAGAACTGGAGAGGGTATCACATGCTAACCCAATGCCTTCAGGCGAGAAACGTGAAACACGTTGAGAACCCTGCTATTTGTTGGTAAGTCCAACTCATATGCAACCTCGCCCACTCGTCTGATAACACGGAATGGACCATAGTAACGAGGTTTCAACTTCTTCGCACCACTCTTCCGCAGAGTAGACTGACGATATGGCTGCAACAAAAGATACACCATATCACCCACTACAAAAGAACGCTCAACCCTCTTCTGATTAGCATACTGCTTCTGCTGATTCTGAGCCCGCTCGATATTGACTCTGAGAGACCTCAAAATGTCCTGCTGACTCTGTATCATATCTCTTGCACTCGACACTCTGCTATCACTCAATATCAAATCCAAAAGGTTGGGCGCCTCATACCCGTACAATGCCATGAAGGACGTCATCTGTATAGTCATGTGGTGAGTAGAGTTATAACAATATTCATAGAGGTATATCCACCTCACCCAAGCTCTCTACTGTCCAGCTATGTAATTGCACAAATAACCTTCCACCCACTTATTGACAATTTCCGTCTGTCCATCTGTCTATGGATGGTAGCTGGTACTCGGTGTCAGTTCGGTCCCACAGAGCCTGAACAATTCCTGCCAAAAGTTGCTCATGAACTGACTGTCTCTATCGCTGACTATCGTCCGAGGCAACCCATGTAACCGAAATACCTCTCTCAAGAAGAGCTCTGTAGTCTGCGATGCCGTGAATGTAGTAGTGATCGGAAAGAAGTGCGCATATTTGGTCAGCCGATCAACAACTACATAAATGCAATCTTTACATTGGGTTTTTCGGCAAATCCGTGATAGAGTCAATCGATAAACACTCCCACTTCTTGTCAGGTATCGGAAGTGGCTGGAGCAATCCAGCAGGATATGTGTGTTCCTGCTTGTTCTGCTGGCAAACAGAACACTCTTGAACATACTGAAGAAAATCAGTTTTTAGCCCTTTCCAAGTAAACCGTTCCCGAACTAGCTTATATGTTTTGAAGTACCCGGGATGGCCCGCCATAGGAAGGTCATGAAAAGCTCTCAGAACTGTATCGCTCAATTCTGAATCAAGAATCAGAAAAATCCGCCCTTTGTAAATGATCAAGTCATTCACAACGGTGTACCTGCTATCCTGCTCTGTCCCATCAACAATGCTAGAAGCCCATGGGTTCTTAGCATACTCTGCAATAATCCGATGCCTCCAATCCTCTGAGATCTGTGCGATGGCATTCAACTGAGGTCTACGAGACAAGGTGTCAACTACAACATTCTGCTTCCCCTTAATGAAGGTGATGTCAAAGTCATACGACTGCAGTTTGCTGACCCATTTTTGCTGCCTCTAATTTAGGTCTCACTATCCAAGTAAGTGTTTCAAGCTGTTGTGTCTGTACGCACACTGAATTTGCTGCATACCAAGTATTGCCTGAACTTAGCCAAAGCATGCATAATGGCTAACATCTCCTTCTCATAAATGCTGTAGAACCTCTTAGGGCCCCTAAGTTTCCTGCTCTCAAAAGCAATAGGGTGCCTCTCCTGCATCAAAACAGCACCAATGCCCTCTCCTGAAGCATCGCAAAACAAATCAAATGACTTCGTAAAGTCAGGTAATGCTAACACTGGACACGAAGTCATGATCACCTTAAACCTGTCAAAGCACTCTTGAGCCTGTGGTGACCAAGTAAAAGCCCCTTTCTTTGTCAAATCAATAAGGGGTGAGGCGTGATGTGAGAACCCACTAACAAATCTCATGTAAAAAGCACACAACCCAATGAATCCTTTGAGCTGTGTAAGGTTCTCAGGTACTGGCCATTCAACTATAGCTCGGACCTTCTCAGGGTCCATACTAACTCCCTTAGCATTGATGATGTGCCCAAGATACAACAACTCCGCCATGCCTAGCTCACACTTGGATTCCTTGGCATAAAAGGACTCCTCAGCCAAGATACCCAAAACTGTATCCAAGTGAGCTAAATGCTCCTCCCATGACCTACTGTACACCAGGATGTCATCGAAGAAGACCAATACAAATCTCCGCAGCTGAGAACTAAAGACCCTGTTCATGGTAGCCTGAAAGGTGGCAGGTGCATTGGTTAGACCGAAAGGCATAACCAAGAACTCGAAGTGACCGCAATGGCACTTGAAAGCGGTTTTCTCAATGTTCTGCTCCCTCATCTGAATCTGGTGGTACCCAGATCTCAGGTCAATCTTCGTAAAGAAGATAGCACCGTGCAACTCATCAATCAACTCATCGATGCGGGGTATCGGATACCTGTTCTTAATTGTCCTCTTATTGAGCTGGCGGTAATCTATGCACATCCGAAGTGATCCATCCTTCTTCTTCACCGACACAACCGATGAAGCAAAAGGTGACTTGCTAGGTCTAATATGCCCCATAGCCAATCACTCATTGATGCTCTTCTCTATCTCATCCTTGATTCGTTTCGGATGTCTGTAGGGTGTAATCATAATGGGCTTTGCGCCCTCCTCCAACTCGATAATGTGCTCAGTGCCTTTGTCTGGAGGTCTGCCAGGTGGAATGTCGCTAAACACTTTAGAGTGTTTAGTCCTCAGAATCTGAATATCTGGATGGTACTCACCCTTCTGCTGCTCCTGCTGTGCTGGTAGTATCATACACTCTGCAGCCCAATCAACCATATCATGACGAATGAGTCTCTCCATCCGCTTGTGCGATACCATACTCAGATTGCTATCTTTGATGGCTGTGATGACATGAGGTTTCGCATTTACCTTGAACTTCATCTCCATATCCCATAGATTGAGTGTGAACTCACCCAAATCGTGAAGCCATGCCATCCCTAACACCACATCAGTATCTCCCATATTAACAACATAGAATTCAGTCTTGAACTCATAGTTGTTCAACTGCATTGGAAGATGAGTTATCCTTCTGTCACATTTGAGGGTGTACCCATCAACCACCTTGACTCGAGTACCCTCAAACTCCTCTGTCTGTATACCACGTCTCTCTACCAACCGTGCATCTATGAAATTATGAGTGGCACCAGTGTCAAGTAGAGTGATTACTTTCTGACCTGCTAGGAGCCCACGAAGTCTAAATGATCCATCTCTCTGAAGACTAGTCAAATGTGCCTCCTGTAGCTTCCTTCCTCCTTTGTTTTCACCATCATTTTCAGACCTCTCATCATCTGAATGCTCAGAATCAGCTTGCTGGTCTGACAGATCAGAATGCTCTTCCCCCTCATAAAACCACTCCATTTGGTTATTTTTCACCTTGGGACGAAGAGGGCATACATGTTTATCATCATAGGGTGCCTTGCACCAAAAACATAATTTTTTCATTCGTAAATCATTTAGTGTTTCTCTGTCAAATGGTGGTGCATTTTGTCTCCTAGGATCAGGTGGATCCCTCTTCCTGTCAAATGGCTTATTCCTGTCAAATGACCTATTAGGCCTCGTGTAGGGTGTCGAGCCAGAACTAAACTTACTGCGAGGTGCTGCAAGTTCCATGTTACGTGCCTTCCTCATGGCCTCCTGAAGAGTAGGAGGATCAAATGCCTTGACGCAACCTCTCATAGGCTCCATGAAACCCTCGACGAAGAGAATAACAAGTCTCCATTCTGAAATGCCTGTCACCATGACTGCAACCCTCTGAAATTCACCGACATAAGCATCCAAGCTACCTGTCTGTGTGAGCTGAGCTAGCTCTCTGAAGTAGAGTTCTGGATCCTTCTTGTCGAAATGCTCTATGAGCTTGCTGGTGAACTACTGGTAAGTAGTGACTGCATGATGGCCAAGTGTGTACATGCCATGATGCCACCAATCATGCGCCAACCCATCAAGATGCAAAGTAGCAAACTTAATGGCCTCGTCCTCCTGCATAGGTCTCAGTGATAGATAATTGTCCAACTTCTGGACCCAAGACCTCGCTGATGTCTTATCGGAACCATCAAAGTACGGCAAGGTGATTTTGCTAACTGCATACTGTAAATCCCTGTTCACCTGTGGCTGTGGCTGCTGGTGCTGAGGAGCTCTGCGGTCAAATCTATGTCATGTCCCCTTCTAGTTGACATTTCTCAAAGCTTATGATTAGCCTATTATGCGACCCTCGTAGGCTGATAGGATGGATAGAGGGTCTTGTTGGAGCTTGGCTTGGCTTCAGTTGTCAGAGTTTTACCAGTTGGCTTTCATTCGGGCTCATTTGGACACCATTTGTCTGAATTACTCTTTTAGCAGTATATGGCACTCCGCGAGGCACCCTTGCTATTTTTAGCAGTATGGTATGGTCATGTGCAGAATCACTCACTCATTCGCTAGCTTCAGACGTTTCGTGAATCGGACATATTTTGAGGGAGATATTAATATTTTAATTGATTAATTAAAATATTAATTATTCGGAGCTTATATTATAAAGTTATAATATTTTAATATTATAACTTAAGTGTTCTGACCCAAGGGGTCGACCATCATTGAAGGGGCCATTTTTAATTATAATTTATAATTAAAAATTGAGATTGAAACTATTGAAATATTAAAAAGAAAAGTTCGAAATTATTTAAATGATACCTAATTGAGAAAAGTCGAGCTTTTGAAGAATATAAGGTTTTTTCATTTGGATTCGAGCCATTATGATTGAAATCGAATTTTTGCTGAGTCTTTCTTCTGAGAACAGAGCCAAGGGTTCCAGTTTTCAACTTGCATTGGAGAATGTGCAATCTTCAGTGTGTGCAGTTCAGAGGTTGTGAAATATCAGCTGATTTATTGCAAGCTTTAGATACATCTTCCAAGAGCCGTACAGATCTCTTTATTGCTGTTACCAGATCCGTACTTGCTGCTGCAGGTCGCACCTTTCAAGTACAGGCCGTACTTTTCCTCTGGAGCAAATCGCCTTCCTTCCTTGCAGTCTGACTTCACAGCAGGGGGCGCCTATACATCTGGAAGCATTTGATATCATCTGGCGAAGGGAGAAGTCTTCATCTGGATAGCCATACTGATTTAATGTCTCTCAAAAGCGGCTGCAACCAGGTTTTTGAATATTACAAATCCACTTGCTTTTTTACTTGCATGTCAAAGATCCATCATTGTAATGATCTGGAATGAATAATAAACCTACTAGTTATCTATTTCATTGGTTATTTGCTTCAGTTCGCACCTCTTTGAATTTATTTAGATTTTTGAATCATTTCTTTCAAAATCGCATTTACCTCTTTATGCACAAAAACACAAAAAAACCAAAAAGATAAAAAACAAGCAAAAATCAAACAGAGTCAGAAGTTAGTGAGAACAGGGGTTTCTACAATCTACCTCCCCCTCTAGGTTTATGCACATCCATAAACTCATGAAAAGACAATGCCTGCCTAATCTCAGGTGCTAATGATAGATACTCACCATGAAATCTAGTCACATCCGCCACTGACATGCCATTGTTTGGCTGAAACTCCTGATGATGCCCCTGCTGCTCTGCCTTCGGAGTCGAAGGTGGGGTTTCCCTAGATATGAATGTAGGTTGTCCAGGCCTACGCTCATGGTAGATCGGTGATGGCTGCCGTGGTGCTAATGCCAAAGGCTGGTCCACACCTGCAGTCCTGCTCGATTGTCCAATCTTTATATAGTGCGGCTGGGATGGAGTATACTGTCTAATAGTGCCCATCAACTGGGACATCATGTCCATCATATTATCATGCCTGCGCCTAAACTCCTCATCAGTAATATCACCTTCTGCATGCGCTTTCCCTGAATCCCTAAGTGTCTCTGCAGGGATCTCACGATCTTCCATCAGTGTTGTGACACTGTTCTCACTGCTATTGGAACTGGATCTGTGAATACCCAGAACCCCTGATACTGTCTCACCTTCAGGAATAGGTGGAGCTGTCCAATCCTCAACTCTGCCTGTTCCTCTACCCTTACTGTAGAAAATGATATCTCTACTCATGAAAAATCATCTAAAAAGCAGACTTCTGACTGAAAAAGCAATTGAAAAAGCACAGGATGGCAGGAAAACTGTGCTCTGATACCATTGTAAGAGACCAGGTGTCTCTCAACCTGAACACTGTCTGAGAATACTGTGTTTTTGATTGTTTTCTGTATTTTTGGTTTTTTGGTAGGTTTTTGCATATAAAGAGAAAATGCGATTTTGCAAGGAAAAGACTGGAAAAATAATATAAAATGCCATATGCATATAAACTATAGAATATCATTCAAATATTGATGCTGGATGGTTTATTAATTATTCTGAATGATTACATTGTGATTATAACAACATGCAAAGGAAAGACAATAGTATTTATTTTGGAAAACCTGATTATTGCAGCTGCCAGAAGATAGGTAATAAATTCACGACCCAAATAAAAGAGTAATCTACAGACTCCAGAATCTACGCCAAATCTCCAGAATACCTAGGCGCCCAAGATAGAAGTAGCAGAACATCAAAAATCAAGGTGTCCAGCTAAATGTAAAAGGTACGGCCTCGCTGCTGCAGTAGTACGGCTTGTACCAGCAAATAAGAAATTCGTACGGCCTTGAGATATGTGCCAGATGCAAGATAAAACACTGCCAATATAATATTCGCCTTCTGGAAAGTGAATTGATCCAACCCTGAATGAAATCCAACTGTGAAACTCTGTAATAACCTCTGAGTGAAGTTATTCAATTGACAATCTTCAACTGGTATTGCACAGTCTCAGTATGCCTGACTTTGAAGAGGGAACATTCTCCAAAATCAATTAGTCTGCAGAAACCCTAGCTTCGCAAACCCCAATGCTTCGAGAGAAAGTAAGACAAATTTGAATAATCATAACATGAGTTCGATTTGTCCTTGAGAGAATATATATGTCTTTCTCAAAAATGCGACTTTCCTCATTAATTCATAAAAATGCATTTAATAATAAATATTCGTCCTTTTAATACTTTGGCTAATATTTATTTAAATGGCGTCTTTTCTTTAATTTAATGAATATTAAACTCATTAAATATTAATTTTTTCCTCTTTCCTTATAAAGTATTAAAAATACTTTATAATTTGCCATTTAAATATTAACTTTAATATTTCATTAAAATGACTTTATATTATAAAGTCAAATTAATTATTCCATCAATTATTATTAAATACTTCTGACAACCCCCGTTTGCTCAACCAAACATCAAACCGGGTCGATACTGAGCTGAGCAACGCCCTGCCCAAAATAGCAGCTTCCACCTACTGACTTAGTATAAATAGTAAGTATCTGAAAAACCTCTTTGAAAGAGTCTGCGAAGGCCCAACTTGAATCAACTGAAGGAGTAATGTTCCCGAACACTAGATAACTGCCTCAAATGATCCTCTACACACCTCTGTCAGCCTACGAGGATTAGGATGATAGGCTAACCTCTAATCCAGCTGTACTGACTAGGAAGGGGACATTACATTGCATGCCATGAACCGAAATTGGGCGAGTTAATCCACCATTTTGCCGTCGTTTATGCAACTTCGTTTGCACTCACTATGGCCAGTTTGGCTAGAGCGTTTCTATGATTGTTTTAAATTGTAAGTTTGTCAACTTGTCACCAACACTTTTCAATTAATTTTTCTTTGTCCTCGGTTCTTACTCCGCATGCTCTCACCTTGCCCATTATGGGAATTGGGTGATCAAAAATAGTAAAATTGAGTTGATTGCAAAAAAAGTATTGGGATTTGAGCTAACACCTTGTGGGTTATTATAGTTATAAGTTCTACTAAACTCGAGTTTTTATTTGAGATGTAAAACGATAATTATTACTCCTTTCCAGGATTTTCCCAATATGTATTAAAATGCAAACTTTGGAACAAAGTATGACGATTTGTCCATATGCATTGACAAACAACTTTTTCATCAAAGTGGAGGATTTAAACTCTTGGAATGTGATCAAGGACAAGATCATGGGCATTAATTCACAAGCACATGAAAGGCATGGAAGACCATTCTTAGATATCAAAGTCATGTTGTTGAATAATAGATGTATAGGAGCAAATTTACACCCCTTGTGTAAATTCCCCTTTCACATATCCTCACCTTAGAAAATCAAATCCGAAGGCGAAATTCCACATCACCCACCTACCTTCTATCCACTTGGTGTTTGTCCTATGTGTCGGTGAGAGAATATTTGTCGAGGACGTAAGTGCGGTGCGTGGATGTCTACATGGCGCACTGTCGTCCCTTACGGATTCTTGCGTCTGAAGTTGGCAGAGGCGTTACACTCCTCATTGGGGATGAATTGTAATGTCCCTCTTCGACCAACTGACCCAAAAACGTCTTATTCCTTCTCATCCCACCTTCAAAAGCATTCTATTCACTATCACTTCATCCTCTACACATTCAATCACTTGATCTTCTACACATTCACTTCGTCTCTCTTAGCAATCCATTCACATTCTCAAGAACATTCTCATTCACCTCAACATTCTAGCACTCCATTGTGAGCATTGTAGCAACATTGACACTCCATCAACTCCACATTGCAGGTGTGAGGCTATCGCAAAAGTTGTCAGCATGGAGTCTTGAGAGACCTCCCTTCACCACGGTTGCAATGGTGTAGACTTTTCCAAGTTCGTTGCTTGCATTCTCCCTTCATTGGCCTTGAGAGCCTTTGGGTGGAGGTGGTAACGCTTCATTCCTCTCCTTTGTGATTTGATAGAGTAGCATTTGTCTTTTCTAGTGTTCATTGCACTTCTTTCAATCTTCTTTATCATACTTTTCTACTTCATTGCTTTCTGGCTTTCCGTGGAGGTGGAAACACCAAAGCGGGGGTTTGACTGAGGCAGGCCCTTATATAGCCCCCAACAATTTTCCCCTCTTTCTTGTGTGTAGGTGAACGTGTGCGTGGAGCTAGCTGGCGAACAAGCACTTTTGTGAGATCATATTCGTCACCCTAGTTTTTATTTACTTGCTTTATCATCTTTGTCTTTATTTTTCGTACTTCATCATTCTGTTTTCTTCGTTAAAAGTGACTAGCTAGATTGTTAAGTAGGTTTTTGGATTTTTTCTACTATATTTCATGTTTTCTGGCCGTACGGATGCCAACGTGCCAAAGAGATGCTAGCGTGCTGCGCTGTTGTCCTAGATCCACGCTGCCGTCCTCGAACAGAGAGCTGTCTGAGGTATAGTTCAGACTCCAGAAACCGGCTCGTCTAGCCCCAAACAAAATCCCGGATCTGTAGAGTGACAAAAGTACTACATAGTGCTCTTCATTCTCGATCCTCACCCCAAAACATCACTTTAGAGTGAGGTAAGTTAGGGCAGCCCTTCGCTCTCGACTCTCTGTGACCTGGAGCCTTGACGTGGTTGGTCCCCCTCTCTTACAATAGAAAACTAAAATAATTTTATTTTACATTACTAAAATTGTAGATCAAACTAAAGTAAATCTATTTACACCTACAAAACAAGAAACATGGTTCATAGTCCTCTTATGATTGTTTGTATCACAGAGAGCAATGCCTTAAGTTTAATCTCTTTATATGATAGTTATATCATTTACAACTAAGTTATTGGTCTTAGTATTGATTTGGGTTTGGGTTTGTGTGTTTGGTCATTTTTTTTTGGAGTTGGGGTTTTTCACACAAATATATATATATTTGCAGCAGCAATTAGGTTCAGAAAACCACATAGCATCATATCATAAACAAAACCACAATAAAAATTAAAAATACTACAATGTCAATTGGTCAGACTTGATTTTCATGATATATAGCAAAATTAAAAATAATGTCAGAAGTGTCAACAATGAACCATCATTGATTAGGCCTCAGTTTCATATATATATATTTGCAGCAGCAATTAGGCTCAGAAAACCACATAGCATCATATCATAAACAAAAGCACCATAAAAATTAAAAATACTACAATGTCAATTGGTCAGACTTGATTTTCATGATATATAGCAAAATTAAAAATAATGTCAAAAGTGTCAACAATCAACCATCATTGATTATGCCTCAGTTTCATATGGGTCTTCAAAAAAATATTATTATCACCATCATCACCATCCATATTGGATGATGTAGGTATTGGTGTATAAGGAAAACCAAAAATAGTGCCATTGACACTCTCATACTCACTAGCTAGCTTGTCGTCATAATCAAGTGTAGTAAGTTGGAAAGTGGAAACATCCAAGTTAGCCTTTTGCTCAATATCCGACTTTCTTGTGTCCCTTTCCTTCTAGCCACTTTGCTTGTGTGAAAGGAAGTGCAACTTGGAATGCACTTACACTAAGTCCTCTGCCTTTTTTGAGTGTAGTCGGCTGCACTTTATTGAGTGGATGAAGGAATATGTGCTTCAATTTCTCTTAGATGTAGATGAACTAGCAACCTTGTAAGAAAAAGTTAGAGAGCTAAGAGTTATAAAATTAAAAATATGTAAATTATAAATGAACGTAAAAGATAAAAGAATTGTTTTGTAAAACTTGCTACAATTTGGTATCTTTCTGCATAATTCCGCAAGTTCCTTTCTTTGCAAATATTGATTTAATTTACTTCTTGTTGCTTGATCTACTTTTTCGTACTCATTAATATATGCTATGCCTTGCTTTGGTGGAACAGGTATATTATTATATTTTGGGCAAGTTTTGATGCCTAGTCTATGGATGTGGCACAAATGGGCTTTCATCTATCTGTTTGAGCTTGAATACCAAATATCACACCCATTGGAAATCCAAATATAACCTCCAACACTTGGAAGCTACAATACTCTATCAATATATTTCCAAAGGGGAGAATTCCGGTCTGTTTTGAAATGGGGTCAGCCCATGGAGCTAGAACTGGCTGCCTTTGTAATCCATATGGCAGCAAGTTTAATGTAATCCGTATGGCAACAAGTTCAATAAATAACACATTCAAAATGAATGGAAACAAAAAAAAATATATACAACTTAACTCAAATAAAAAAAATTAAGCATATGACATAGATTCATAGAAGAGTGAATACAAAACAAGAGTTCATTTGTTATAAGAAATGATAAAAATAAAAAACCAAAAACTTGGATAAAAACCTACCTCTTTTGCAAAAATCTTCCTCTATGATCTCCTTGGCAGTGAGTGGGCTCTTGCACATGCATAGGAATAGCAAATCAACTACTTTGGAACCTTCACCAATCAGTCTTAAACTCTATTTATGTAATGGCAAGCAAGAAAGGAAGTTCAGCAAGGATGAATGATATTTTTGTTTTGCATTCACAATGAGAGAAATAACTTTGTTTTGGTGTTTAAAATGCCTTGGAATCCATGTTTTAGGGTTAGGGGACATTTTTAGGCATATGAGTCAAAGTTGAATGCCAAAATATTAATAAAAAATGGAAAAAGTATCAAAAAGCAATGGGTTCATCTCATTAGGAGTGGATGGAGACGAAATTTGGAATGGGATTGCTTGGATTTGTCCTAGATGAACCCAACCTTCAATTCCTTCAAAAATACTTTGATATGAGCATTAACCATACGAGGTGGTAGATGGCATTGAGGGCAGATCCTTATAGATGAGATTGGTTGATTTGATAGAAATTTTAGCAAAAAGAAATGCAAAAATTACAGAGAATGGTGGGGCAGGAGAGTCAAGAAGCTGTTTAGTAAAAGCATAAAATTAGTGTTTTTGACATTTGCAGCCTTTGTATTTTTGTTTGGTGTTGCCGGCAACCACTACAACATTTGCCATAGTTAGCCAAGCTGCCATGGCCTTGAGCTGTCAGGAAATGTATTCAATGCAACACCTTTTTTGTGACTCACCTTCAAGGTGCGATTCTACTTGCAAATGTTACACCAACACTTAGAAAAGTTGACATTAGAACATTCTTAGCACTTGCCATTTTTCACATATTCTTCCACATTCCAGGAGGCTCAAAAACAGTAAAAGAATAGTGTCAGAACCTGTCAAAATTTTGTCTCATTTATTTTTAACATCCAACAATTGGCAGGTGTTTTTAAAAATCTCAATCTATCATCTGCTGCAACTTCGACGATTGACAAGCAAATCTGTTAGAAAAAAGTTTTGAAATTCTTCCTCCTTTAGAAAGGTGCTTTATGATTGAATGGACTGCAAGGCACCGAGCAAATCCAGCCATGCAGATAGTATCAAGCATGATAAAAATCGAAGGGTAGGCGAAGACCTTTTGGAAGCATGATCCAATGATAGCTGGGGCACTCCAGAATGCATTATCCAATGGAAGCTAGCGCACTCTACAAAGCATTATCCAACAATTTGCGCAACTTCAAATATTGACAAGTTTTTACAATACTCCAAAGTTCTGGAAGCCTTAAGTTTTCATTTTTCCTTTTAGTAGGAGCTCTCTATTTCAAGAGTGCAGAAGGCAACAAGATGGTTGGACAAAGTGGAAGGGCTTTAGAGTTTAAAATTCAATGGCTGTTGCAGTTTCCATCTGCAAGCTAATTGGACAGTGAGTAGATCCTTCTAGGAAGAAAGATCCAATAGTTGCCAGGTAGCTTTTACAATGCATCCGATCACTAGCAGAAATTTTAATTGACAATTTTCTCCCTCACAATAAAATATTCTGGAAACATGCTTAATGCTTTTTTAAGCTTAAGGGGTTTGTCACCTTACTTTTTTTCTGTTCAAATAGCCTTTTTTCTCATCATGATCAGCATTGCATCCAATAGATGATGGTGAGCAGGGTTTTTTACTAACAACATTCGTTCTACTCCTAACATTTTTATAAAGCTTCCATATGTTTGCAATTTTTCTCGACTTATGTGGGTGGTGCCCTGAAGCTTTAATAATCCCTTTGCCTTAAAAAAAAATGCTTCTATAACCCAATGCTTTAGAAGCATTGGCAATATATTTATTGGAGTGAAAAGCATCACAACAGAGCTAGTCGACCAAAAAGCCTTATAATTTAGAAAATCTATCGACACCTGTGGTACTCTAATCAAAGCAATCTGACGGTAAAAGTTTTAGCTGAAAAGCTTCTATAACAGTCTCAAATGTTTTGGAAGCTTTGTTTATTATAGGCTTAGACCGCACAAAATTCTACTAAGGTGTGCATTGGTAATTTTTTGCTAAACGTAAGCTTTTAAATTCGATGTAGTGGAAATTATCTTTAATACTTGATGACTACAATTTCAGTTAGGCAACTTCATTTGATACTAGAAAAGCTTCCAGAAAGCTTTGGCAATATCCTTTATCAACAATTTGTGGGAAAGCATTTGTTTATAATGGACCTAGCTCATGTAAAATTTTGCTAAGGATTACCTTTGGCAGAATCTCATATCAGCCAGGCTTATTAAAAACATTTTTTTTTTGCTAAAAATGCAAGCTTTAAAATCAATGGTAAGCAAGCAATCTAGTAAATCTAACAATGAATAACATTAGCTTTAGAAACAACATTTTTTTTTTTAAACCCGCTGTCTAGTAAAGGGAACAATGTAAAGCTAAGTTGCTTTACTTTGAAAGGCATGCTATGCCCATATCATTAAAAGGAAACACAAAAGGCTCTACTATAGAAACTTCCAGCAAGCTCTTTTACGAATAGGTGTGTTTCCTATAAGTTTCTTTGAGAAGAAAGAATCGATCTAAGATTTGATGTTAGTTGTAGATCACATGCACTCTAGTCAACAAATGATTGAACATCAAAATAGTGGAATGGAGAAAGAAATCTGAAAGAGAGAAATTAGAGACAAAGCAAGAGAAATTTGTGAATACTCTTGATACTCTCACCGAGCTATCATTGAACTAGTGAAGGTGAGAGCAGAGTGCTACATATATAGTAAAAATAGGGCATATACATCCAAGAGGTGCATTAACTCCTACTACCCATAAAATGTGGGAGGTTATACCTACTTGGTAAATGCCAAAACATGTGGCATAACCTCCTTAGGTGAAGACAAAAGAGTGGTTATGAGAGGTGGCACATAAAGCCAAAAGAGGGTGAGAAACCCAACTACTCCATAACCTACTCAGGTAAGGACAAAATAGTGGTTATGAGAGGTGGTACAACAAGCCAAAAGAGGGTATGTAACTCAACTACCCATGTGTGGGAGAGAGTGACACATGTAGCTGATGTATTTCGCAATGTGGCCTTGTATTAACCACACCTAATAAAGCTAAACAAGCTTAAGTAATATGTGTAGGAAAAAAGAAATATCCCTAACATAAGGAAAACAAAAAACCTACACTAACACCCCCCTTAAGTGTAGCTTAGGTGGGTGAAAAGATAGGTCCCGACAAATGAAGCTTGATGAGGTACCCATGTACATAGAGACCCCCCCAAAAAGAAGAAGCTCCCCATAAGAGGAATTCACATAGCCCACCCCTAAATAGAGAGAGAAAATACCCTTCCACCCCTCTTGCCCCCTCCCCAAAGTAGAGAGAGAATTGAAAGTCAAAAAATCCCCTCTTGAAGTAGATACCTGTCGCACCCTTAGCAAAGCTCTCAAATGAAGGAACTTGCTTTCTATGAAGGGTTTGGTGAAGATGTTTGCAGTCTACTTTGATGTAGAACAAAACTTAAGATTAATGATTCCTTCTTGAATCAACTCCTGAATGTAGTGCATATGAATCTCAATATGTTTCGTCCTTTGATGATGAACTGGATTCCTTGAGATTTGTATGGCACTTTGATTATCACAAAAGATGACTATAGGCTTTTAGAATGGAATACTGAACTCAATGAGAATATTTTGAAGCCAAATAGCCTCAGTGGTGGCATTAACTACCCCTCAATACTCGGCCTTTGTTGATGAAAGAGCAATTGCAGACTACTTCTTGCTCAACAACCTAGTTGGACCAAAACCAAGTGAGAAGCAATACCCTGAAGTAGACTTGCGATCCTAAGAATCGCCTACCTAGTCCGAATCTGTGTGTCCCACCAATTCAATATCCACGCCCATTGCATATTGAATCCCATAATTGTGAGTACCCTGAATATAGTGGAGGATTCGCTTAGCTGCTTACCAATGCAACTCATGTGGCTTCTACATGAATTGAGAGACCATGCCCATAGCATATGAAATGTCGGGTCTTGTATGAGTCAAGTAAATGAGACTCCCAACAAGTTGTAGGTATAAAGTGCCATCAACCAGGGGTGAAGAACACAGCCTCAAGTTTGACCCCTAACTGAAATAGAGCCGGTGCAAACTTACAGTCAACCATGCGAAATCTAGAGAGCATATCAATTGCATACTTGGGTTGGCCAAGGAAGATACCTTAAGATGATTGAGTGATCTCTATCCCCAAGAAGTAATGCAAAAGACCCAAGTCTGACCTCAAAAATCTATCATGCAAAGTAGTTTTCACTACTTCAATGGTTGATGAGTGACTCCCCGTGATCAACAAGTCAACAACATAGAGAACCAAAAATGTGAGAGTGTCATCTTGCTGCAAAATGTATATGTTCAGATCAAAATGGCATCAGGTGAACCCAACTCTCAGAAGGAAGGAGTCCATCTTGGCATACCAAGCTCGGGGAGCCTATTTGAAGCCATAGAGAGACTTTGAAAGACAACACACAATTTAAGGATCCTAAATGAACCCCTGTGCTTGCTCCATGTAGATTTCCTCTTGAAGGTCTCTATGAAGAAAGGCACTCTTCACATCCATCTGATGAACTTCCCAGTGATGGGTTGCAGCTATAGCAAGGACAAATTGGATGGAATTCATTTTGGCAATTGGCGTAAAAGTCTCATAGTAGTCAATCCTTGGAACTTGGGAGAATCCTTTCATGGCCAAGTGAGCTTTATGCTTATCAACTGACCCATCTGTTGCAAATTTTGTTCGATAGATCCACTTGCATCGAACAAGTTTTCTTTCCTTAGGAAGAGGGACTAGATCCCATGTATGATTCCTTTCCAAGGAATTGAAATCTTCCTGCTTATTAGCATCCCACTCAGGGATACTTGAAGCTTCTTGAAATGTTTGTGGATTTGAAGCTGAACCAATGAAGAGATGTGGAGCCTGTTGAAACTGTGACCTTGTTCTTCTTGTGTCTGATGGATCACCAACCCAATCACCTATTGACTCTAATGTCTGTTGAGCCCAAAGAGGTGCTGAGGCTGGAGAATCTGGAGGAGAATCATCAACCTTTGAATGATGACTATGAGAGGAATTTGAATCCTCATCATCACTGTCACCATCTAAAGTGGAGGAAGAAGAATTCTCATCAATATTAGGAGGATTTAGATCCTTTGAAGAATTGTCATCATGATGCAATATCTCCAAAGTTATTGTGGATGGAGAAGAACTAAAAGGGCTCTCCTCAAAACGAACACTCCTCTTGATGAACAACTCATGAGTGGTGGGATGGAGAAGTTTGTAACCTTTGACGTCATCTGGGTACCCAACAAATATGCAATGATTACTCTGTGGATCCATAGCCTTGCATTTCTTTACTAGAATGTGGGCCCATGCAAGGGAACCAAACACTTGAAAGTGCTTAGCTATGGGTTTCCGACTAGTCCAAGCTTGAAAAGGAGTTATTCCCTTCACAACTTTGTGAGGATCTCGGTTCTGAATGTAACACGCACAATTAATGGCCTTTGCCTAATACTGAGGTGGCAAAGATTTGGAGTGAATCATACAATTTTCCATCCCCTTCAAGGACCTGTTCTTGTGTTTTGAGACACCATTTTGCTGAGGATTGTGTGGAACTGTGTGCTACATGTTGATTCCTTTTGAAGCACAAAATTGCTCAAATTGATTGTTAACATATTCACCCCCATTATCTGTACGTAGAATCTTGATGAACTTCCTAGATTGTTTCTCCTCAAAAGCTTTGACATCTTGAGGTTGCTCAAAGACCTCAAACTTCTATTTGAGAAATTAAAGCCAAGTGTATCTAGAAAAGTCATCAATAAATGTCAAGACATATCTAGCCTTGCTGAAAGATGGTTGTGGAAATGGTCCTGCCAAGTCATTGCGTAGCAAGTCCAATAGATGTGTAGCTCCCCATGCTTTGCCTTTATCATATTTCTCCTTAGGATGCTTACCAAGAATGCATCCCTGGCAAACTCCATCAAAAATTCGAATAGAAGGCAACCCTGAAACCATGTCTTGTTGACTAAGTTGTTGCAAGTAACGGTAGTTCAAGTGGCCAAACCGATGATGGCACAAACAACTCACCTCCTTTGCATGAGTGAGTAAGACTGTTGAAGGAGAGTTAGGAACAAAGTGAGAAAATTGATATAGCCTTGATTGATGATTTGCTTTTCCCACAACAATTGAAGACCCATTATGCATTTCATTGATTACCATTGCATTTGGTGTAAACTCATCTCGCTTGCCAAAACTAGCATGAGTCATCTGATAAACAAATAGGAGATTAGTTGATAAAGATGGAACACAAAGAACATTTTGAAATGTTACTTCGCCCACATCAATGGACCCTCTCCCATGCACTTTAACAAGAGTGTCATCACCCATTAGTATGATAGGCATATAGCATGCCTCTAAAGAGGTGAAATCACCTTCTGAAGAAGTCATGTGGTGCGAAGCATCCGAGTCAATGATCCAAGAATTTGATTGTGAAGCAATAGCAACTAGGGCCTTGCCCTTTCCTTTCCTCTTACTTTTGTCTGTGTCCTTAGAAGACCCGTTTGATGAACTTTGTTTGACTGAATCAAGCACCTTGATATTGTTCTTTTCTAGAAGATGTGAAAGGTGATCGATTTGTTTCTTTAAACACTTATGTTCATCATGGCTAGGCCTCTTATAGTAAGAACACTTGACCTTCTCCTTCTTAGGTTCGCCTTTTGATGAAGAGGCCCGATTAGTTGCATTTGAAGTTGTAGGTTTCTGATCTCTCTTCTCTCCTTGGTTCTTTTGTTTCTTATCTTGCTTGTTAGACCCTTTTTGTTCTTTTGTGCCCTGATTAACAACCAAGGCATGCGATTTAGAGGGTTTAATTGTACACATTAGAACCAATTTGTCTTGCTTTTTAGTGAGTTCTGCAACAAATTCATCTAGAGAAGGCATTTTATAGGTAGAACTTAGGGAACATTTTGTAGCATATAATGTAGAAACAAATATAGAATAGCTAGGACCAAGCTTAGAGAGAATGCTCAAGATCAGTTGTTTATCATCCTTCTTGATTGCACATTGTTCCAATTGCAATCTAACAACATTGCATTTTGTGAAGAAGTCTTGTATGGTGTCAAAATTGGAAGGACTCAACTCTATAATTTCGTTCTCCAACTGATGACCCCTTAAGTCATCCTACTTACCAAAGAGGGTTTCCAAAGTGGTCCACACTGCATTTGGTGTAGTGGCAGATTCAATGTGAAAAAGAAGGTTAGGAGAGATTGACTTACACGAAGTACAAAAGGCTTCATCAAATTTATTAAACTCTTTCATCTTTTCTGCAGCATCCTGAGGTTTAGTTTCTGTTAATGTTATTGAGCAGCTTCGGGTTCGTCCTTCCAGCCATGAGTGAAGACATAAGAAATGTAGCCTATCAGCTATTTATTTATATGTGTCATTTATTTTGGGCGCTTCTCTTGGCAACATTATAATTTCACTTGAGGCCGACCTTCCTTATGATTTGTATTTAATATTTATTATTGTATTCTTGGCCGACCTCTTTCTCTCCTTGGAAAAATCTCCTATATTGTTCTTGGTGGCCGACTTATCTTAACTTGGCCAACTTGTTAATTGAGTCATTAAATTTGTAATTTATTCTTGAGGCCGACTTTGTTCTTGAAGAGGTGCAACCTCTCATAGCCATGTATATATAGAGGTTCATCTTATCATTTGTCATAACTAAGTTTATGCTATGAAAAGTGCGAATTTCTATCAAGTGCGAATTCTTCAATAGAAGTTTGCGAATTGTTCAAGGACAGATTGCGAACCATTCAAGAGCTGAGTGCGAATTCTTATTAAGAGCTGAGTGCGAATTCTTATCAAGAACTGGGTGCGAATCTGATCAAGAACAGATTGTGAATTTCTTCGAAGGGCAGATATTTACAGTCAGAAGTACAGATCCTTATCTGTTTTTTGTATCTGGTATAGGTACAGAATTTTTGGCCTTGTGTTAGGCGTCATTGTAAAGAGAATTGTTGCCACTGTTCATAAATATAAGAGAGATCTTTGTTGTTGGGTTTTTTCTCCCTCAAGAGGAGGGTTTTCCCAGGGTATCTGCTGTGTTATTGTGTCTGATTTTTGAATTATTTTTCTGTGCATGCAAATCTGATCTTAAATTTAACATGGTATCAGAGCGGGTTTAAGCAAAGATCATATCAGATTTGGTTATGCATTCTGGAAGGAGGAAGACAAACAGAGGTCTGAATAATAAATAGTTTGCACACCATAATTGGAATCATGTCATATACTGTCATGGTGTTTACAGTTATAAGTATAGTTGGAGACCTGTGAAAGTTCGAGCATGAGTGGTGCAGAGAAGTTCAATATAGAGGTTGCATTATTCATGTTGACAATGATGCAAGCTTCCATTCAAAATGTGTCTGTTGTTACAGTCAGTTTCCGCTCTGTCCTTCATCAGTACAGAAATGTCAAGGACGCATTCTCCCAGGCGACACTTAACAGATCATATCTCAAGTCTGGCTTCTCGATGGGTCTAGAAGTTGACACCATTTCTGCAGGCTTGCTCGAGATTATTTGAAGGCTCAAACCGGCTCGGCTTCCCCCTCGGTTATTCTCTGTAGGCATGTTCATGAGTCTCACATTGAGATCTTCCATTGTGACGGAATCCTTAGTCACAGTCAATGCTGGGCGCATTCTATTTTTTGTGCTCAATTGAATCTTTCGTCACCCGATCCAAACCTCAGCCAAGACCCTTGGTACAGCGAGAGGTTGGGTGTAGTGAATGTCGTCATCTTCAAGCACCCTTGTGGTCCAGGTCAGTATAATAATTGTCAGTGATCTGGCATACCGCATCTTGTTGTGCATGAGTATAGTGCATTGGATTAAAAATTATCAGGCATCTTCAGATATTTAGAGATCGCCTAGTATTATTAATGGATCTGAAATTTGGGCAATGCCATGATGAGAAATATAAGTGGAACAAGGGCACTATGTGATACGGAAAAAAATAATTTTTTTTTTCCATCATAGTTCCTGTCGAGTAAATGAAATCGAAAATTTTACTTGATGTCGTCAGGTTGTCTGTGAATTTATTTCCTTGGAAAACAGATGAAATGTAAGAGATAATATGATTTCGAGGCACTCTGCACGAGGAGAAGAAGAAGATCTAGAATCCTTGAAGGATTTCCGCCATTCTACGCAAAGCCATGATGGCTTCAGATGGCCTTCTCACTCTCGCTCCTTCCGATGTTTGCTGGACCAAAGCCTTGTGTGGAAGGCAGCTGATTGTGATTTAGTAGGAAATCACTGCCAAAGTGGGAAACGAAGATTAAGCACTGTACAGGTTCAAGATATTGGAAGGTTCCAGGAGCATCATCATATCTGCTCATCAATTAAGGAAATTCCAATTCCAATGAGATAAGTATTTCCTTTTGTTTACATTTTTTTCTTGATTTCTAGGGTAAAATTCAGTCTGCTGTAGTTGTGCAAATCTGATAACGTTTGTTTGATCATGTTTGCTCTTGAATTGTGATCCAGTGGATGAGATCATTTGGTGTCACCTTCATTCATCATGTGTTGCTAGTAAGCATGTTGCATCTGTTTCATATTCTGGTGGGTTGCAGCAGGAAACAAAGTGCAACGTAAATTTGAATGGTCAAAAGACTGTGTTAAAATTTAACCTTGCCAGGGGCCTGTGTTCAAGCTGTGAAGGTTGATCACATCGATATCACTCTCTAATGCATGAACTATGTTAGAGCCTTGACTCTTGGAGAGAGTTGGTTCTACTTGCTAACTACATAATACATTCAAGAAATTTGCAGTTGTTTAGTTTGTCTTTTGTTGTGCTGAGCTTAACACTCTCGAGAAGAGTAAAAGTTGGAAGAAAGAGTTATATCAAATTTCAATAAAGATAAGCTCTTTATTCCTTCTTTATGACTCTTTGATATATTTCTTTTATAGGTTGATTTACTTATTCATGTTTCAATATTCATGCTATAATCTAAGATAGTAAACTTTGTATGATTCTAGCCTTGATATTACTTTGGATAATTATAAACTATTAGTAATCTCTCTCTAAAATGCCTTCAGGACATTTCTAGGAGCAAGAAGGTGGTGAGAGATTGTCTGGTGATGAAAAGCTTGAGGCATCTTGTGAGGAAGTCATGCCGACCAAAGAAATGTTCAAGCATGAAGTCACAACTTGCATCCATGAGGCTGAGTTGGTGGCTAGAGGGAGTTCACTTCCAGAAGTCTTCTTTGCAAACTCTGAAGTAGGAATCAAGAGGGAGTTCAGTGACTCGCTGAGAAGAAGTGAAGATTGCAATGTTGTAAGAATAGAGTGTTCTGAGAGGACAGCCCGTACTTAAAGATGCAGATGAAAAAGATGTAGATGAAAGCATTGAGAAGTACAAGGCAAGATTCATAGCTCGTGGGTTTTCACAGAAAGAGGGAGTTGATTATGAAGAAACATTCGCTCCTGTTGCTCGTTGTTTTGAGGTTCATGAGAAGGAGTCATATGTTTGCAAATTGAAGAAGGCCTTGTATGGTCTTAAGCAGGGTCCTCGTGCATGGTACAAAAGAATTGATTGGTACCTGTCAAGTTTGGACTTCTTGAAGAATGATGCTGATTCAAATCTCTACTTCAAGGAATTGACTTCTGAATTTGAGATGAAGGACCTTGGGCTCATGCATTACTTCCTTGGCTTAGAAGTCTGGTAGAAACCAGATGAGATGATTCTAAGTCAAGGGAAGTACACCATTGATATACTTAAGAGATTTGGCATGATGGATTGCAAATCCATGTCTACACCTATGGAGATCAACCTACATAAATTGAAGGAGGCTGCATAAATTGAAGGAGGCTGCAGCTAGTTCAGATCTGGTGGATCCCACATTGTACAGACAGCTGATTGGATCCTTGATGTATCTAGTTAACACTAGACCTGATATTTGCTATGCAGTGAGTGCACTTAGCTAGTTTATGTGTGATCCGAGACAGATACATCTTGTTGCAGCTAAACATACCCTGAGATACTTGCGTGGCACAGTTGGATATGGGTTGAGGTATACTTCAGATGCAGACTTGGAGTTACATGGTTTCACTGATTCTGATTGGGCAGGTTGTGTCACAGATCGGAAGAGCACCTCTAGTTGTTGCTTCAGTTTGGGTTATGCTATGATTTCTGGTGCAGCAGGAAGCAGTCATCTGTAGCATTGAGTACAGCAGAGGCCGAGTACATTGCAGCTTGTATGGCAACTCGAGAAGCAGTTTGGCTTCGTAAGCTCCTTGCAGGATTGTTCGGACAATCAATGGAGCCTACTATCATTCATTGTGATAATTAGAGTTGTGTGAAGCTTTCTGTCAATCCTGTGTTTCATGACAGAACCAAGCATGTTGAGATCAAGTACCACTATATCAGAGATATGGTACTAAGGAAGGCTGTACAGTTGAGGTACATTAGCACTGATGAGCAGACGACAGATATTCTCACCAAGCCTCTCGCCAGGATAAAGTTTGAGTACTTCAGAGATAAGCTTGGTATGGTGGAGAATCCAGCCTTGACTGAGTAAGAGTCTCAGTATCAGTGAAGCCTTGTTAATGCATTTTCTTCTGAGATGGAAGAATTTGAGGTGCAAGTCCTTGTTAATACATTTTCTTTTGAGACGGAAGAATTTGAGGTGCAAGTCCTTGTTAATACATTTTCTTCTGAGACGGAAGAATTTGAGGTGCAAGTCCTTGTTAATACATTTTCTTTTGAGACGGAAGAATTTGAGGTGCAAGTCCTTGTTAATACATTTTCTTCTGAGACGGAAGAATTTGAGGTGCAAGTCCTTGTTAATACATTTTCTTCTGAGACGAAGAATTTGAGGTGCAAGTCCTTGTTAATACATTTTCTTCTGAGACAGAAGAATTTGAGGTGCAAGTCCTTGTTAATGCATTTTCCTCTAAGACGGAGGAATTTGAGGTGTAAGCCCTTGTTTCCACTCTCTGAGCTTGAGTCATGGTGGATGTCATGTGTGAGACTCCATGACATATCTTGTACTTGTGAATGTCACGTTGAGGTGACAACATCACGCAAGTGATGAACACTTGTACACACCATAGTGTGGTTGTTGCCATTATGGTTGATATCGTATTGAGGCGATATCTAACATCATGTTGAGTTGATTTGTCTTGAGCAGCTGGAAGTTCTCTCCCTAGCTGAGAGGGAGTGTTAATGTTATTGAGCAGCTTCGGGTTCATCCTTCCAGCCATGAGTGAAGACATAATAAATGTAGCCTATCGGCTATTTATTTATATGTGTCATTTATTTTGGGCGCTTCTCTTGGCAACATTATAATTTCACTTGAGGCCGACCTTCCTTATGATTTGTATTTAATATTTATTATTGTATTCTTGGCCGACCTCTTTCTCTCCTTGGAAAAATCTCCTATATTGTTCTTGGTGGCCGACTTATCTTAACTTGGCCGACTTGTTAATTGAGTCATTAAATTTGTAATTTATTCTTGAGGCCGACTTTGTTCTTGAAGAGGTGCGACCTCTCATAGCAATGTATATATAGAGGTTCATCTTATCATTTGTCATAACTAAGTTTATGCTATGAAAAGTGCGAATTTCTATCAAGTGCGAATTTCTATCAAGTGCGAATTCTTCAATAGAAGTTTGCGAATTGTTCAAGGACAGATTGCGAACCATTCAAGAGCTGAGTGCGAATTCTTATTAAGAGCTGAGTGCGAATTCTTATCAAGAACTGGGTGCGAATCTGATCAAGAACAGATTGTGAATTTCTTCGAAGGGCAGATATTTACAGTCAGAAGTACAGATCCTTATCTGTTTTTTGTATCTGGTATAGGTACAGAATTTTTGGCCTTGTGTTAGGCCTCATTGTAAAGAGAATTGTTGCCACTGTTCATAAATATAAGAGAGATCTTTGTTGCTGGGTTTTTTCTCTCTCAAGAGGAGGGTTTTCCCAGGGTATCTGCTGTGTTATTGTGTCTGATTTTTGAATTATTTTTCTGTGCATGCAAATCTGATCTTAAATTTCACAGTTTCAAGTCCCATTTTAACTTGATGATGTCCATGTCTTTTAAGATATATTATCATCTTAGGTTTCCATTCAAAATAGTTATATGGAGTTAAGAAATGAATTGTTGATGCATCCATGAGTGCAAAAAAGTAGATTGCAAAGTAGAAGGAAAAGTGTGAAAAAGAAGACACACAAGACACCCCCCCTTTCCATTAGTCTGTAAAATCACGCCTCTAGAGATTACAAAGTTGGCACTTTATGATTAGTGCGATTACAAGGCTTTTACTAGATTACAATGCTTTCTAGGCCTTCAATGGCCAAAATTACAATTTTTAGATACAAAATCAGGAAAAAACAACTTTGTAGTTGAGTATTAATCTTCAATACCTTTCCAATGCCTATTTATTTTTGAAAAATGGATCTCTAAGGTGAAAGTTATGGTTTGTTGAAGAAAAACCAAGTAGCAATACCTGATTAAGAAAGGAGAATTTTTTATCAAGACCTTCATGGATGGAAAGTGCTTATTTTCAACTTTCCGTCAAGTATTCGTATGCAAAAATCCGACACCCGAGGCAAAAGTTATGCACTTTTGAAAAAATGTTGAATTTGTCTTTTAGGAACGACTCTTCTCACAAAAAACATCTGGCTTCTGACTTAATTTCTGCAAAATATGTTGTGAATATGCAAAAATTAATAGATACCTAGATATTTTTTTGACCTTGCAAACACCCTGCAAATAAAACCTAGGAAGCGTTTTTTGTTCAACGAAGTGCAAATTTAACCTTTAATGTGCAAAAAAGTAGTTGACTTGTGGTATTCTAATAGAATTTTTTGCAGAATTTTCTCAGCATCTTGAAAAACTAATAGACACCCAGATGAGATTTCGTTGCTGTGAACAAAACCCAAAAATGTTTTTTTTGTTTAATCAGCAGAAGATAAGAATTTGATTAAAAAATAAAAACGGCTCCAACAAAAAAGATTTCAAATTTTAAACTCTTATTTGTTATTGTGTGTTCTAATCTTTGATTATGGTGAAATAAAAGACAATCTTGAATTTCTTAGACCTTCTGGACACTTTGGAAGGGCTGAAAATGCCTCCAATATTAGCAAAATGCTGCAATCACCCAGATCTTGTAGGAACACAAATATGCAAAATAGAGCATACCGACACTTATTTTTCCTTAAGCTATTCTTATTCTCCAGATCATCCAAGGATGCAAGAGAAGAGCATACTATTTTTTTCTTTTGTTTTGAGAATTTTTTTAGCTATATATTAGTCTCAAATCTCTCAAACATATCAGATAACAAAGTAAGCTATACTAGAAAAATCTGCTCTGATACCATGTTTGATTCTTTGAGAAGCAAGAATCGAGCTAAGATCTGATGTCAATTGTAGATCACATGCACTTTAGTCGATAAATGATTGAACATAAAAATAGTGGAATGGAGAAATAAATCTGAAAGAGAAATTAGAGACAAAGCAAGATAAATTTGAGAATACTCTTGATACTCACACTGAGCTATCACTGAACTAGTGAAGGTGAGAGTAAAGTGTTGTATATATAGCAAAAATGGCATATACATCCAAGAGGTGCATTAACTCCCACCCATAAAGGATTGGAGGTTTTACCTACTTGGTAAATGCCAAAACATGTGGCATAACCTCCGTAGGTGAAGACAAAAAAGAGGTTATGAGAGGTGGCACATAAAGCTAAAGGAGGGTGAGAAACCCAACTACCCCATAACCCACTTAGGTAAGGACAAAATAGTCGTTATGAGAGGTGGCACAACAAGCCAAAAGAGGGTGTGTAACTCAACTACCCATGTGTGGAGAGAGTGACACATGTAGTTGATGTATTTTGCAATGTGACCTTGTATTAACCACACCTAATAAACCTAAGAAAGCTTAAATAATGTGTAGGAAAAAAGAAATACCCCTAACATAAGGAAAATAAAAAACCTACACTAACATTGCCCAACTTGCATAGTGTTATAATGTAATATTTTATTATTATGTGGTGCACCTAGGGGATCTGGGGATGTGTGCATCACATGGGTTAGCATTTTTGTGGCCACTTTATGTATTGTATGTAACATTGTGATAAATATTTAATGTGGGTTTGCACATTGGGAAAATATTTAATATTGGGAAAACTTAGTACCAAAAAGTAAATGTGGGGGTTAATGGTTTTGTAAGCTCATTGTATTAGTCACATGGTTTTGTGTATTACCAGTTAGTGGTTGTGTGAGCTTGTTTCTATAAAAGCAAACAAATGGGTAGTAGTCTAAGGTTGGCTATTTTGGCTAAGGGGTTGAGAGCATCTCTTCTTGGCATTTGTGATGTTTGAAGCATGACATGCGATTTGTGGTTGCATGCTTGTTCACATGGAGTGCTTGATGTTTCAAAGGTGTTCATGGAGAATTTTGAAGATGTATTGTAATCTTTATTGTTGAATAATACAGGAGTGATGAATGTTTTTGGAGGCCTGATTTTTCACTCATGAGGGTTTTTTAGGGTATATAGTGTGTCATCTTTTGATGGTATTTTGTCTATTCTTTTGCATATGGATTTTGAATACTTGTTTGCATAGATTTCTCTATTTGGGTTATGTGAAAATTATCTTAGGTGGATGCATAGTTCCTTTCATTTGGTATTAGAGCCATGGTTGTGGTTTGTTTAACCCTTGTTAGAGTAGATTTGGTGCATAGTTGAATCCAAGGCTTGCAAGGAAAGAAATGCAGACATTGCAAGATATGAGGGTTTTGTGCAGGTTGTTTTTGTAGATTTGGGGTTTTGGGTTGCAAATCTGTGGTTATTTCTTGCAGTTTTGGGTTTATGAATGTTTGTTTAAAAAATGATTTTTTATGGATGTTCACCATGAGGGTTTTGCAGGGGAAGTGTTTTAGATGACCCAATGGGATAAAACAAACCTCACCATTAGATCTAGGAGGACCGAGAGATGAAGATTGACATAAAATTTGACCTATTTTGGTTATTGAAAAAAATACAATTTTTTTTTGCTCCTTGCCCTAGCTGTACGATCGTACGACCATACGATGTCTGCAAAGAGTGTCAATTTTTTTTTTAAATCCTACAGTTTTAATTTAAAATTCTGATTAAAAAATTTTAATTAAAAAAAAATTGGTAGGGGGGGGTCTGCAGACCCTATTGATAGTGTAACCTGCATGACGTAACAGCAGGGTAAGCTTGTCAGTGGGGCATCTGTTGGCAGGCTGTTGGCTTCGTCCAGTAGGTCTTCTCAGGCAGGCCTAAGCCTCCCTCGCCTTTGGGGTGGGGTCTTGTTGGGCACCAGCCCCGACGTGCCATAAACTTAAAATTTTTGCTAGTTACAAGCTATTTAATTAATTCCGTCATTTTTTATTTATAAAATGAAATTAAGCCCGATTTGATATATGTGTTTGGTTTGGTTTTAGCTACTTGCAAGCATTGCCATCCAGGTGGCATCGTCGCCACCGGCGGGTCATTGCCCAAGTGGTGCCGCCACTACCTACGGGTTGTCGCTTAGTTGTCCAAGGGGCCACCAGCCTGCCACCTACTAGCAAAATTGAGCAGATTTTTTCCAAGGGGCATCACTTTCGTCTAGGGTGTCCATTTTTTGACTTATAATCATTGGAAAGGTGGTTTCGAGCTCTACATTGTGGTATTAGTGGTTTTCCAGATTTTGCTGTTTGACATAGAAATGCTTGCTGAAAGTTGAATGTTCGCTTCAAACTTGGAGAGGTCATAACTTGTGCATATCAAGTTGGATTTTGGACTTCTTATAGTTGATGAAAAGCTTGTTTAAAACACTACATTGTGGATTAGGTTTGGAGATGTTTTGGCATGGTTTATTTGCTGTTATTTCCATCTGAGTTGTTTATGGGTTCTTGTTGACTATGGTGATTTATTGAGCTTATGGCTATTCAGGTCTTGGTGATTTGGTGTTTGAGTCGTTGTATACACATTGACATCTCTGATTACTCTCATTTGGCATGGTTATTAATATTTTGTTGGATTTGTATGTTGCATTGATTAGATCTACGAGTTGTGCAGTGTTGTAGGCTGTCTACACTTACTGGTTTCATATATGACTTGAATGTGGGTTGTCTATGCCCATAGATGCTTTAGTGTTGATGTAGATTCAGATTTGTTGCTTGGTTTAGTCACTTGTTTTGCTAGTTTGTTTGTCATGTTTAGATGGAAAGATGGTATTACGAGGTACAGTCATGATGTGGGACTGATGTTGTTGACTATGTGATGCAGACATGTGTGACACAATTGGAGTTTGTTGCTGGTACATTTGGTGGTGATCATGGTGTCATGGATGTTCCTTGTGCTTTAAGGACTTTGGCATGACATGATTGTTTATGTAGGTGCATTGTTGGTGTTGGATTGATTTCAGTTTGTTTGTGGCAGTGTATCTTCTTGGTTTGAGAATCATGGTTTTACTTTGCCTTTTGGGAGCTCCTGGTGTTGTAGTGAGTTCTTTGATTGTGTGAGGGCCTTTGTGTAATGTCCCCGTCTCAAGCCTGACCTTTTCAGTGACCGTTGGCCTATTCTGGAGACTCATAGGCTAGTCGGAAGGTAAAATTAGGGTTTCTGTTTTTGAAGGATGTCTTTGCTCGGAGTTGGTCGATTCATTGGCGGATTCTTTTTGGGTTTTCAGAGAGCTTCGTAGTGGTATGTTCATCTCGGCATTCTGAGCATTTTTAGGAATTTACTATTTTTAGTAAATTCTATTTCTGGCAGTTTCACAGTTGGTGTTGGCAGTGTTGACTTCCTACTTCAGTTTGATCAGTTGGCTTGTTCATTTAGGGCTTCAGGGCACAATTGGAGAGATAAGTTGAGCTATTTAATTAAAGTCACGTTTTAATATTATATTTTAACGTTGACCCCCTTGGTCTAGCCTATTGACTTCATGTTGTTTTGAAAAGTGGTCTTTTGAGGGTGGCGCCTTCATTAAAGATTATTATATTATTTACCAAAGTCAAATCAAGCTTAAAGTGGACGCATTTATTAAAGTGGTGAATTTATTTAAAAATGTCAAGACTAAGCTATGAAGAAAAGAGACGCCATATTTTGAAATGATTAGGGTTTTGACCTTGCAGTGAAGTTTAGGGTTTCGAGAAGTCAACAGGAAATTATAAAAGGAAGGCTTTGAACCTCAATTCATTATCTTTTGTCTATAGTATTGTTATGCTGCCGGTTTGGCTCTGGAATTGCTTCGAGGAATGAAGGCCTCCTAGCTCGGGCATTGCTTCTTGCTTGCAACACAACAACTAGTGGTGATTTAGTTTAGTTTTGTGAGTTCATTGGAAATTGTGCATTGTAATCAGCATTGTGACTCTTTAGTTTCTGTTTTTGCATATTAGCTAAATTCTAGAACTGCCTTTTAGCTACAGCAGATCCGTATTTTCATTCGTAAATCAAAAAAGACAAAAATATTTGTTATGGGTATTGCATAATCCCTTCCATCTAGGCAAGGCGTCCATGTGTGCAAGTTTGTGGAATTTTTAGAGAAGTGTCTGATTTTTAAAAGAGAAATCGCCCCTGTGCTGGGCCGTACCATTTGCTTTGCCTTGGAAATTGTGCATTAAATATTGGTTGCATTTTGAGTCTGTTTCTTGCTGTTAGTTTGAGCGCCCTCATGATAGTAGTGTTTTGCATTCAATATCACGCCATTTGAGTAAGTAAGGAGGGAGTTTTGAGTTATTCAAGAAATCTATATGCTGCTGGTTATATGTTGAGAAATGCAGGTCTGTAATAACAGTTGGAGAAATCTGCATCTTCATTATTGGATGGGTGTTGAGAGTTCTTAAAAACTTTGCGGAGGCTTCATTGTGGATTGCTTAAGTTTGAAAAGAGGTTGGATCTGTTAGTGCTATTCCAGTTTTAAGCTTTACTTCTCAGCAAAGAAATTCTCTAATATTGTTGCAATTCCATTTATATGCTGATTCGTATTGTTAGCAAGATATGATCTTTCATATTGTAAGCTGGCAGTAGTACTGACAGCAATTTAGAGTCTTGCTTTATCAAATTGTAATGCTCATCTTTACTTTCAGCATTTGATATTGTTTTTAATTTATCTCTGCCCTATGGTAGCTACTTTCCCACTCTGGGTTAGCAAGCACATTCTGGGTGTTGAGTACTTTCAGCTTTTCAGTATGTCTTTCAAGCATTGTACTTTGTAACACTCCGCCATATGGTCGACCCTCACTCCATTTTGGATTGGGTAGCGCATACTTGGTGTCGAGTTCCCTTTCAGTTCGTAGTGTAGAAGATCCTCTGACCATATGCTCGCCATCATCGGCGCCATTCTTGGTTAGAGTTCCTGCATAAGCAATTTGATTTAGATCCTCTGACCAATGCTCACACCTTGCCCACATCGGGATCCTGGTGTACATTCTGGTTAGAGTTGCTTCAACACGTTTTGGTTTATCTTCTAACCTTAACGGGTGCATTGATTGCAATTTGTAATTTGAAAAAAGAAAAAAATTGGCTCGGAATATTTCACTTTGGTTGGTCTTCTTTGTTATCACAATGTCATGGATAGCTTGATTACACTATTTAGTGGGAGCTTTTGACAGTGATGGTTTGGCGGTGTTGTATCTTCTTGGTTTTGGAGATTATGGTTAGATTCTTTGCTTTGGGAGCTCTTGGCATTGAGTTCTTTGATTGCGTTGGTGCCATGGAGGATCTTTATTTAGAGGATGGTTGTCATGATGACATGGAGAGCTTGGTATCACGGTTCAGTGGGAGCTTGTGGCAATGATGTGGATTTACCATTTGATGGTGGATGATCTTTTGCAATGTTTGTTGGTTTCATGGATGGACTCTTGGATTCTATTTCTTCTATGCAATGAGGGTTCTTTGACATTGTGGGTTTCATTGATAGGAGATGGTTATCTTCATGTGGTTTGGAGATGTTGACATCTTGGTTAGCCATGGAGGATTCTTTAGTCTTTGGTTGAGGTGTGTTGGTGTAACAATTAGCACCTCTGGAGTGCAAGTTGGTACGGGCAGCTATGCACACTGCGTAATGAGTGCTCTTCAAATTAGGAGGGGAAGCTCACTCTTTAGTGCTGATTTGCGTGGAAAAGAAAAGTAATCTAAATCCTATCTTTTTGTTTTCAGCTGGAAGAGGCACAAGGTTAAGAAAAACCACGAATGTTGCAGCTAAGGATTTTCTGGTTTCGCAGATCACTAAATACAACTAAACTAAAGCTTTAATCTATCCAATCTCCTCAAGTAAACAGAGCATGAGGAAATGAAGCAGGAATATTCTATACGATAAACTTCAGGTATAGATTCACAACGTGAAGGCAAGGTGTCACGACTATTTGCTTGGCTGGGAAGAAGTTTATTAACACACACATCAAACGATAAGCTTTAAGTACAAATTTACAACATGAAGGCAAGGTGGCACATCTATTTGCATCATCTGAATAGGCTTATTAGAAACAAAACATAAAATAGCCAACTAGGACAGCAAATTGCATAGGTGAAACACGCCTACAATAAACGATCAAACGAGCCACTATATTTAACTAAGGTAAGCAATCACCATAATAATAACATGAAGGCAAGGTGGCACAACAATTCATCATCATAGTAAAAACTCGTGAACAGATACAAAATCAACAATATTATAGGCAAGGTGGGCATAGCATATATTACTATCTCATGCAAAAGTTAATTACAAATGAGCAAAAACTCTTATTTATAGACATCAAAGGTGTAGGGAACCCTAAAATCACCTTGAGTCAATTACAGTCTTGCAAGCATGCAAGATTTTATTGCTAAACCCTAATAAAGGAAACTACAGTTAACCGAAACAGGACTCAATTGAATTGGACATGTGCAACATGCAAGTCCTTATTGAAATAAAAATAACTGATAACTAACATCAGTCAACTACTCCTAACTGAAAGTCTAAAACTTCTGTGAAGATAATTCCAAGGATGAGATGTGTGTGCATGAAATCAACAATAAGAACTCAAGACTGAAAGTCGAGTTAACTGCTGCCCCTGACTCTATCCTCAAAAATAACTGCAGGTTCCAACTAACGGATCACTCCAGATCATCACGGTCTAACACCTCTGGAATGCAGATTTGAAAACGGACAGCTATGCACAGATAAATTGCTCTTCAAATTAGGAGGGGAAGCTCCCTCTTGCTGATGGTGTTTGAAAGAAAGTAAACTAAAACTAAGTTGCCTATCTTTTTGATCAGCTTAGAGCACAAGGTTTTTAAACACAAACGCGCAGCTGAGATTTTCTGATAAGAAGTTCAACTACGACTAACTTAAACTAAAGACGTTCCTAACCTCTCAAGTAATAGCAGAGCAAGAGAAGTTAGAAATTAACAAGGTAGATTTTCTGACAAAAATACTTCAATAATCTCTCTTTCAACGAACACCTACACACTTCATTGCAAGCTGAAATAAAGATCATAAAAGTAGAACATAGATAACGGAAATCTGAGATTTTGGACCAAGGCAAAAGAGGCTCATGATTTTATTACTCAAATCTCTGAAACAAAGCTCACTTCTAACATGCCTTGAACAAGAAATTGCAGCTAAAGAGGCTTGCAAACTTATTCTTAACACAATAGAAAACAACAATCACACTAAGTGAATTGAAACTGAATAACAATTTGCTGCAATTCAGGCTCGCAATTTGCTATGACAATAACCGTTAAATAAAACTAATGAGCAAAGACTCTTATTTATAGAGAAGCAGAGGAGTAGGGAACCCTAAAATCTCCTTGCTTTCACAATCTAGGGCTTGTTCAGAAAGAAAGCTTTATTACTAAATCTAGAAAGATAAAACCCTAGAAAGTAGAAAAAGCGGGAAACGCCAACTATTACATCTCATTTTCTTTCTATCCTCAAAGAGTGGATAAGGATTATTCCAAGAATAGAAAGAAAGCGGGAAAGAAAGCTTCTAGAAGAAAGCTGCTTTAAAGCTCGATCACATCCGCTAGGAAATTAAAAACTGTGTCCCGGTTCGGTGCATCTATGCCCTCAATAGCAAAACACCGCTTTTCTAGAATATCTTCAGCATCTGCGATAGATCTCAGGAAATCTTCGACCTCATTGGCCGCTTTCTCAAACTTTGTTGACATCATGGAAGTGTGACTTGGCAGAGTCTTATGTTTTTCTTTCATTCACTTTATCACAATCTTCTTGCTATGCATATTCCACATCTTTTTGCATTCATCCTTTGAAAGAGTTACGCTTTCAGGCCATGGGGGAATGGAAAAACACCTTTCGACCATATCAGGCTTTAGACTGCAAATCAATCTACCGTCTACTGACTGGATCTCCCTAGTAACCGGGTTGTAATGCTTAATGCAAGCGATTACGAACTCAAGGCTCTGAACTGATATAGGAATTGACGCTGCTGCGAGGAGTCTAGAATGTCCCAAGTTCTTGATTGAAGTGTTGCCTGCTCTCTCCAAGGCATGTAGATTGAACACTGGCTTGACATGATGCAAGTCTGTCTCAGCTGTTTTGATATAATTGTGAAAGAGAGCTGATTCGGACTTGAAAATATTAGGAGTGTACTCCATTTCGGAAAACTCGAAGAATGTCTGTAAACTCGCCTTGGTTCAGACAAGTCTTGAACAATTTCTATTTTTAGAATGCTGATTTTTGTGCTCCAACGGACAAATTTTTGAGAAATTTTTCTGAGATGTGGGTTTTGTTCAGAATATCGATGTAAGACAACCCAGATCGTCCGTTTTTGAAAATTTTGAATTTTGCTTGAAAAAGCAAGAAACCCTAATTTCTTAAATTTTTCCCGAAAAAAGTTGGCATCTGGGTTTTGTTTAGAATATGATTAGAAATGGACCCAGTTGATTGGATTTGCAAAACCTTGACGTTTGATCGAAAAAGCAGCCAACCCTAGGTTTTTGAACTTTTTTGAAAAATGCTGCGATATGGGTTTTCTTTAGAAGACTGATTGGAAAGGACCCAGATGGTTGAAATTTGAATGCACTGAGGTTTTCACTGACATGCAAAATAAAAGCACTTGCTGCAACTCGATGAAGTTCTTGAAAAATTCTTCAGAAGATTAAGGCAAAAAGACCCAGATGACTGAAAAATGGAAAGCCTTGGCCTTCTGCTTGAAAAATTTGATCTTCTGGAACAAAAAGCTTGAAAAAGAAAGGGTTTATGCTTGCTGGTCTGAAAAATCTGATGTAAAACCAGCAAGGATGAATTCTTGAATCACCAAAAATCTTCAAACTTGTTGCTCCAACTTTCTCCTCTGGATGCTACCTGCAAAAATAATGAAAAATACATGAAAGAATGATGTTAAATAGACTTAGGGTTTGATTTAGGTTTTGCTTTCTTTTTGCTTTTATTTTCAAAACCCTAAATCTCAGTCTCTTTGAATTTGGACGCCATCCTTCTCCTCTTGCAATTTTGAAAATTTGAAAACTTCGAAAATTCTCTAAGGCATGAACATTTGGGCGCCTTTTTCCACAAGGGGCGCCCACTTCTTCCAGTGTTAGTCAAAATTTTGATATTTTCAACTTTTCTCCATTTTGACGTGCTACTTCGCCTCTGATTTCCCGCTGACAGATTAACCCGATAGGCGAGCTGAATGGTTCATGGCGAAGCCTGACTGAAACTGAGAAAGAAGTCCTGGAGGCACCTTTGACGAGAGACTTCATTTTGACCTCCGAATTTACGGGTGCACATTCCTTCCAGGGGCGCTCAACTTTTTCAGTGTTAGCCATTTTCATGATTTCCGAGTTCTTCCTTCTCCCTTTGATCTTCTGACGAATCTTCGATTCCGGGAGCTGTGTAGATCCGACTAACTGTCTGAATATTTCGTTGGATAGCCAGACTGATTTTGGTGAGGCATTCTTGGATGCTACATCTGCAAAATCCATCATTATGAGCTTCAAAAGTTTGGGCGCCCTTCTTCAACAGGGGCGCCCACTTCTTCCAGACTTAGAATTTTTTTCAATTTTACTCATGTCTTTCACTCCTACAGGCGATCTCGTGAATCTTGAGCTCCGGGCGTCAGATTGATGAATGTTTGGGCTCGTTGCGAAGCTGAGAAGATTTTAGGAGGGGTCTTCTAGAAACACATCTGCCAAAAAGTAGATTTCAGGTCCTCAAAAGCTTGGGCGCCCCTGGCAAGCTGGGGCGCCCAATTTCACCAGAGTTAGTTTATTTTTCGCGTTTTTTACCTTTGCTTTCGGATTTCTCTTTTCAACTCTCATCGGACCCTCTGTTCAGCTCTTTGAATCTGATGACTGCGAGCTCCGTTTGTCGTGCTGGATAGCTCACTGGAAAGCCTGTTGCATTCTGAAGACATCTCGTTATAACCTTGACTGCAAATTCATCTGTTTGAACCCTTGAAAAGTTGGGCGCCCTCCTTCACCTAGGGCGCCCAGTTTCTCCAGACTTAGAAAATTTTCAATTTTTACTTTAATCTTCTTCTTCGAGTTTTAGATCTTCATTCTATACCTTCCACTTTGACTCGAATTTGCCGGAGACTGGATTGTCGGATGCTCTGACGGGGATATCCATCGCGAAGCTGACTGAATACTGAGCAACTTCCATTGGAGGTCCTAACTCTAATTCACTCATCTGATGCCCTAGAAAGGTGGGCGCCTTTCTTCAACAGAGGTGCCCAAACTCAGCAATGTTAGAAAATTTCATGACTTTTTAACTTTCTTCCTCGTTCCTCGTGCATGTTCATCGTTTCACCTTCCACCGAAAGTTTGAATGCTGAAATTGACGCCTGGCAGTCAGATGACCTTCATTGATGATCTCAGAGTTCCAGCTGTGCTTCTGAAAAGAATAGACCCAATAGGGAAAAATTGATTATTTTAAGATTCTGACTGCAGCAGCCTGATATGAACGCATTTTGAGCCAATCAAAATCATTTCGGACCCTGTCGGACCAACTTTCTATTTTTAGAAAATTTTGCCAGTATCCGTTTCGAAAGAAACCCAGAAAAACCTAGAAAACGTTACTAATTTTAGAAAATTTCTAAAAATAGCAGTTTTCCTAAAATTTAGGGATGAAAACTGAGATCTGGGTTTTGTAGGTTAACCGCTCTTAGAAGACCCAGATTGTCAGAATTGAAAATTTTGCGTTTTAACCCCTCATGCAAGACATGCACACCCAAATTTTGACCTTTTTGACTGATTTGACAAGACTTTTACTCATTTCTTCAAAATGTCTAAGTGTAACAAAAATTTTAATTTTGGGGTACAACACTCTGGTACTTTGACGTTGTCCACAATGATAATCTGCCTGCTCAACTCTCTGTCACCATCTCTGATCGTTCCCATGCATATTCTGACCTCTTCAGTTGCCTTTTTGAAACAAGTTGTCATTACTGAGATGTGATCCAACTTGGCTGCCATAGGATCTCCTTCGAGATTATCACGAACTAGCCCTTCAAACTCAGCTTGTACTACATCAAGTTAAACATACGTGCCATCCTCAAGATGATAACGACGTGGGATCTGAGTGACAAAGCTGTTGATGAGTTTGAGAGCTCCAGTGGCGCTCTCCTTGAGTGTATTCAACTTGTTAGAGATTCTCTCGCATGTCTCCATCCTGAAAAGGTTTTGCTCTCTCCAAGAGAAGATCTTCTTTTTCTCTTCTACCTCCAGAGTATCATATGCCACTGCCAACTGCGATATAAGAACATGATCCTTCGCCATGCCTTCTGCTACTACAATCTCGAGCTGCTGAATCCCTTGGCGAAGTTTATGTGCATCACTCCTCAACTAATATAGCTTTGCGAGAAGATGTCGACCTGTAACAATGAAGTTTTCAATCCAGTTGTCCAAAAGTTTACCATGATTGACTAACTGATCCAACTTTTGTTGTTCTGCAGGTGCGCTTTGTGGAAGAACAGGTGCTCTACTCGGATTTCCATGAACAAGATCAGAGATATACTGTCGAAGTTGCCCGATTTTAGCCTTAAGAAGCGCTTTATCTTCTCCGTCCTTCATTACACGCTCTTCAAGATTATTTGTGACAATCTTGAGAAGGCTCATCTCTGTCTCTCAAGTGGTCCTGCCAAGATTTGCTTTGTTGAAGGTGAAATCACCAATCTCAACCTCGTCCAGGCTCTTACCCTCTGGTGGTGTAGCAACCTCTATGACAATCTCTGATTCTGGAGTCTTCTAAATGTGCACCTGCTTCTTGATTTTCTTGTTCGACCTTACCTGATAAGGGTCGCCAAACTTAGATAAATCAAGGTGATATGAAGGCTCTCGCCTTTGTCTTCCCAAAAATCTCTCGAGCCAACAAGAATGAGCAATATTGTCAGCTCGAGGAGAGACTGCCGATGCTGTATCAACCTGTGGTGGTTCAGCTGTCTCTGATGCTCCTTGAACTGGTGTCTCCGGCTCTGAGTCTATATCAATAGGATGCGCATGTAGTGAACATGGCGAACCAGGAGGTGAAAGATGTGGCTCAACTTGTATCGATGTCTCTACTGGAACTTTAGGTACCCTTTCTACCTGTTTCTGCTTCTGCTTGCCAGTAGTACTCCGCTTTGTGTTTCCGCTGAGTCTAACCCCTTTAGGTGGCTTCAAGATAACCTTAACCCGAGGCCTTGACCTTGAAGTAGAAGGTAAAGAAGAAAACCCTACTGGTGGCTCTGTGACTGGCACTGACTTGCGCCTTCTCTTACTCTCCAAGAATTGCTTGTTGGTCTTGATAACTGATTTAGACACATCCTCAATGGAAGTACTCTCCCTGCCGTACCAATTTGGTGAGCGAAGTGGCTGGCGAGCAACTGGATCTTTGACATATGAACTAAGCATAACTTCTCTGTCATCATCTGACAGACCCTCAACATCCTCTAATAGGTAATCAACAATTTGAGCAATAGTAAGTCTGCAGTAGTGATGGCGACGGACTTCAAATTCATCCTCGCAATTAGCCCAAAAATCCTCAAGTGCTAGCTTGTGTGCAATCCCTCACTCTAACCTGGTTGCATAATGACCCAAAGGATCATAGGAACGCCTCTCAACATGGTACTTGAAGTTGAATTTCTCAAGCTCGGTCGTCATAAACTTGCAATCCGCTGCAGTCCTGCATGTGAAAATACCTAATCTGAAAGGAAAGGAGACTGCTAACTTATGGCGACTGCAAAGAAAAGAGTGAACATGTTGAGCTTGTTTGAGAAACTCCATGAAAAGGACTTTGATGGATACCTTGGTAACATTAGAGGCTCTCCAACGTAACCAAAGACTCAGATATATTTGAAAGTGGGGAACTGAATAAACCAATCCGCCCAACTCTCCATCACTGACTTTGCCTCTGGTGAAATCCTGATGTGCATTTCATTGTCGAGATCCCTGATTGTCTTCATGAAAAAGTGATCATTCACCGCTCTGAAATCCTGTTCAGCTTTAGAAAACTCCAACTGAGAGTAATATTCGTGAATATGTTGAACACCAAGAGTCCTGTTAGTCTTCAGGTGTCTAAAATTGCCTTGAGATGCAACCAAGTAAACCAAGTAAGACACCATGTGAAACTCATGGATTTTGAGGAATCCAATAATCTGCTGATGAAGGCACTCGCTAATCAACATGGCCTAGTAAAGTGCTTTGTGCCGTCAAGGATCCTAGAAATGATGTAAAACATCCATGGTTGGAAAACATTTGCCTCCTCTTGACCTGTAACCCGATTGAATAGAGCTATCAAAATGGCAACTTCATCCTTGAACTCACCGCGACCAACCTTTTTAGGCATGTTAGTCTTTTGTATTTTCAACCATCTCTGAGCAACTTTCCTCTGTGAACGCTTTTAATCTTCATACCATATCTTCTCACAAGCCTCAATGACCATAGTGAAATTGTTTGAACGAGGTGGAATAGCAAAGCACTTTTCCACGTCCCTCGGCGTAAGTCTGCAGATGACTCTCCCATGAGCTGATCTGATTTGTCGTGTAGACGAGTCGTAATGCTTGATGCAAGCAAGAACAAACTCAAGATCGAAAGCTATGATAGGAATAGATGCCGTTGCCAGCAACCCGGAACGCTCAAGATTCCTCAAAACATTACTGCTAACGCCTTCCAAAGTGCTTAGATTTACCATTGGATAAACATGACCCAAGTCTGTGTTTGAACTTTTCAAAAAGTCATGCATCAAGATTGACTTGGTCTTATAATCTATAGGGTTGAACTACATTTTGAAAATGAGGACTTTCGACTGTGAAGTTGGGTATATTCGGACAACTTTCTAAAAAGGTTGAAAAAGCTCTGGACTAGGCTAAAAATAACTTGCGGCGGGAATATTTTTTTGGAATTTTTCTGAAACGTGGGTTTTGTGCAGAATTGAATTCTAAGGCAACCCAGATCAATAAAAATTCAAAAAATTGAGTTTTAGCAAGGTATGCAGAGGTTTTTCAGTCGAGAAAAGCAAAGGTTCTAGAGCTTGCTCGAGGCAATTTTTCCCGAGAAAATCTGGGACATGGGTTTTGTAGGCAATGGAATTCTAAGACAACCTAGATAGTTTGATTTTGAAAAGAGAATTGTTTTTGACCCACATGCAAAGGAATTCTCGGAAAAAAGCACAGAGCTTAGAATAAAAGCTACGGGGCAATTTCTTGAAAAACTCTAAGACATGGGTTTTGCTGTTGCCATTGAAGTATGTGAACCCAAAGGATCAGATTTTGAATATTCTGCCGTTTTCTTTGACATGCGAAGAATACCTAAGACGAGAATAGAAGAAATTAGACAGAAGATAGAAGTTTGTTTTATTCTGCTTTTGTAGAAAATTGCCTATGCTTGACTAAGATTCAATGAAACCTGCATGCACTGGAAAATCTAACTCTGGAAAATTAATCTTCTAAACGATCTGGTCTCAACACTGAAAAATTGAACTCAAAGTACCTTCGAATCTTCAATTGCTCAAGAAATTCGCCTTTTACTGAACTCCGATATGAGAATAATGGCGACTTTGAAGACCTAAATAAATAAAATCAAGCATAAAATCGTCCATCCTTCATGCAATAAGGCGCCACCTCTAAAAATATTCAATTTAATTCCGATTGGACCTCAAAATATACGACCTCATCTGATTGGGGTTTTGAAAAAGGTAACTGAAAGTCAAATTTTCCCTAAATAGGGCACCACCTTTAATTAATTTAGTTAAACTCAGCATGCAATTCAGTTAACTCAACATGCAAACTAAAAATAGTCCTTTTTTGCAATTAAAATAATCCCCCTTAAGTCGAATTATTTAAATATTAAAATAATATTTAAAAATCCACCTTTCATGCGCACAAGTCATCTTGAGTTCAAAAAGTCAACCTTTGACTTTAGGGGTTTTTCCAGACAGTCATTTTTAATGAAAATTTGGATTTTGAACCCTCTTTAGAGCCTCTGTTCAACCACTAACTTTGATTGACTTACACGCCCAATTGACTGGCTGACAATTGCATTGCAGAGCAGGATCAAAACTAACAAAATCACTACTCGAGACTGCAATCCATAAAACTAAGATCTGAGGCTTCAAAAATCCAAGCGCCCCTAGCAAAAGCTGCACTTTTCCTCATACTTAGCCATATTTTCATCATTTTCAACACTTATGAAGGTGAACTTGACCCCCCCATAACTTCTGTTTGGCAAAACTTCAAGACTGGATAACTGGCTCACTACGGAGCTGGTTCCATTCCGCACAATAGCTTCAAGAGAACACTTTATCAAATTCCAACATTTGACAAGTCAAAATCAAGGGCGCCCCTGGCCTCCAGAGGCGCTTTTTGTTCCAGAGAGCCATTTTTCCAATTGCTAAAATACCACTAAATCTCCAGCTACCGGCTAACGACTCAACTTCTGATCTAATGGAGACATGCAACGGAAAGTTGGATGTAAGACGGACAGGATGAATACCTGAGATGACCAGAAAGATGACATTCAAGGCTCCAAAACCTTGGGCCAGGGGCGCCTTTTCCTTTTCCTTGACATTTTGACCAAGATTTAACCCTGTGTTTGACCTCCGATCTTGACAGTTCAACAACTCAGATTCACCCACTGACAAATGCGTTGCGAAGCCTGATCAAATGTGAGACAAACATCCTAGGTGTCATCTGGCCGGAATCCTTCATTTGATCCCTCAAAAAGATGGGCACCCTTTGCAAAAACTGCGCTTTTCCTTCCAGTGTTAGTCATTTTTCCATCCTCCTCGTTTCTTGCTGAATGTCTTGTGTCAGGTGCTAGACATATCTTTCAGGCTGGCTAGATAGCTCATCGTGAAGTTGACAGTATTCCTAACAAGTCTCCTTGGAAGTGACAAACCTCAAAACTGACATTTGGGCCTCTGAATCTAGGGCGCCCCTGACTTCCAGGGGCTCTGGTGCTCCAGAGTTAGAATTTTTTTGATGATTTTCATCCCGGTGAAAAATCTCCTCTGAGACGAAGCTCTATTTTGCACTTATCTCACCACAAATTCTTTATTTGAGTGTTTTAGACTTAGATTTCAACATTTGACAACTGGCCATTTGCCATTGACGACTTCAAAAATTCCATTTCTCCATCGGAAAAAGTGAAAACTACCCACCAGACTTAAACTGAGTTTTAACTAAATCTGACTTCACCATTGTGATCGTGAAGTGAAATAAGCCAATCAAAACAATTTTTAGTCAATTCTGACAAGTTTCCATTTTTAGGGTTTCGTGACCTAAATAGGGTGCTTCGAAAACCCTAATTTTCAATTTTTTCAAATTTTGCCAGTATCTTCCAGACATCAAACTAACACAAAGTCCATACTTGATTTGCCCAAAAACTGTGTTTTGACATGATTTTAACAAGGTTTAGACTCTTTTAAGCAAAATGCCTTAATGAAGCAAAAAATTTGGTTTGGGTACAACAAGGTGTCATGTCTTGTCTTTTGACATGTGATCCTTGTTTTGATAGGATGGTTTTGTTATTATGTCATGATGTACTCTTGATTGAACATTAGAGTTTTGGCATGATATAGGTACATGATATTTTCATTGGAGCATCTGATCTTCTTTTGAGGAGATGTGAGATCATGATGTCATGATTGAGTTCCTGATTCGTGATTGGGGATTTTCACTTTGATCTTGGTTGGTTCTCTTGGTATTGAGTACATTGATCATTTGCTTGGGAGCTTCATGATGGTGATATGTTGCATTTGGAGTTTGGCATGGATTGATTGGTTATAGGTGCTCATAGATGTTTGGAGACATAGGTGAGGCCAGGAGATCTCTTGGGATTAGAGACATGTGTTGAGATAGTTACTCTTTTGACAAGGTTTCAGCTGGAAGTTGAGGAGCGTACACCTTGGTTGGATGTGAGTTCAACATGGACCTATGAGGAGATTGTTCTTAGATGAGTCATGATGACTTGGATATGTTGGAGGAGCATTCTCATTCCCCAGTGTTGGTCTAATTGGTGGTTTATCATCTAAGGGGTATTGCCCATTATTATTTTTAGATGCATTATGTTTTATGCTTTATCTTCTCATGCATATGGATCTTGAGCTATGGTTTGCTAGTTTTGGAGGGTTCATTTGAGGAGTGTTGGCATGTTTATCTCCTTAAGCATTATGAGATTATTCATTGATGTTGAGTTTAGTAGATGTTATTGGACTTATTCCCTTGGTTTGGGAATGGATTTGGTTTGATCTTCCTTTGGTTTGAGATGCATACATCTTGGTTATGGTTAGATGTGGATAGTGCTATTCTCTCGGGGGTTTTATGGAGGAGATCATATTTATCACAACATAGCATTTAGAGGTGTGGGTAGAAGGACATGCTATAGGTTTTGATTTGTGTTCTCTCTTTGGTTTTGTTCTACTTCTTGGATATTTGTTTTCACATGACATTGGATTTGAGATCTTGTATGGAGTTATGGTGATCACTATGTTTCTGGTCATGTTCATTATTCTTTGGTGACGACATGGATGTTCCTTTATCTCTTTCTTTTGTTGAGTGTGAAGAACTTGGGAGAGCTATGGAGACTTGTGGTGAGAGATGTATTGCAACATATTGGTTTACAGGATTTGCATATCTTTGTGGAGTTCCTTGGTACTACATGATGTTGATTACACCTTCTATGTGATGCTATTGGTGGATCTGTCGATGCCTTGATCATTTTCAAATTTGACATTACCTATGCAGTGGGAGTTCCTGGATGTGTATGTTCTTCATTGATAAGTTTGGTACTTGGACCTTGTGATTGCATGTTATGGGTTGTATGTGTTGGTTGCATGAGGTTCACTTGTGTTTTATATACCTTTGAGGTATGGATAGTTGGATGTGTTTGCATTTTCTATGGGTGCTATTTTAGCTATGGTGATTATATCTTGTCAACTACTGGTATATACTTGTTACCTTTGGATTGAGTGTTTGTGTTTTGGGATATCGGTTGGAGGTAGGATTTATGCTTCTTTGTGATAGATAGTATGGCATCTCTTTGGATGGTTTTTTATCTTTGTGCATTGGCATGATTGAGGATGGGACCGTTCATACTTGAGATGGTGGTCACCTTGATTCTTGTTACAGGTATCTTGATGGAGCACATTGATTCCTTGATGGTATATGTGGCTATAGGGATTGTTCCCTTGTTGATGTTTGAGTTTACTTGTTTACCTCTTATGCAATGTATACAACAAATGAGAGAATGTTAGGAAAAGGTGTGTTGTCCACCTTGCATAATGTAATAATGTAATATTGTATTATTATGTGGTGCACCTAGGGGATCCAGGGGTGTGTGCATCACATGGGTTAACATTCTTGGGGCCACTTTATTTGTTGTATGTAACATTGTGATAATTATTTCATTTGGGTTTGCACATTGGGAAAATATTTAATATTGGAAAAATTTAGTACCAAAAAGTAAATGTGGGGATTAATGGTTTTGTAAGCTCATGGTATTAGTCACATGGTTTTGTGTTTGAACTTGTTTTTATAAAAGAAAACACATGGGTAGTAGTCTAAAGTTGGCTATTTTGGCAAAGGGGTTGAGAGCATCTTTTGTTAGCATTTCTGAGGTTTGAAGCATGACATGGGATGTGTGGTCACATGCTTGTTCACATGGAGTGCTTGTAGAGGACTTGATGTTTCAAAGGTGTTCATGGAGAACTTTGAAGATGCATTGTAATCTTTATTGTTGAATAATACATGAGCGATGGATGCTCTTGGAGATTGGGTTTTTTGCTCTTGAGGATTTTCCTAGGGTGTATCTTGTGTCGTCTTTTGATGGTATGTTGTCTATTCTTTTGCATATGGATTCTGAATTCTTGTTTGCAAAGATTTCTCTATTTGGGTTATGTGGAAATTATCTTGGGTGGATGCATATTTCCTTTCAAGATTTGGACCATAGGATCTTTTCAAATCAAGGGCTAGAGCACTTCTAAAAGCTTGTCAAGAGCAAACCCTCAAAGTTGCACCCAACCAACATGTAGCATTTTGGAAAAGAGGAAATATAAAAATAAAATGTTCAAAAATCTTTAACATTAGCAATAATGGCCCTCAAAAATAAATAAAGCCTTAGAAAATATTAAGCTTGGAACCATGGTTGGGAAAGTAAAATCCAAAGTCTAGCATCCAATGGTCAGTGGGAACATCTTTAGCAAGATCAATAGTGAGGAAGCTACGAAAACCTAATTGAAGGTCTGTACAAAGAAAAAGGGAATAGCTCATCATTGTTTTTGAATTTGAAGCCTTCAATTCTTATAGTACTCACCAATAGCCAACAAGTTGAAGAATTCCATTCATAGAGATTGAAAGTAACTGCTATTCCTCTTTAAGAAGCTCCATAAACTATTTTGAAGACACTAGATGCAATTCATGAAAAGGAACAGTGAAAATTTGTACCTCTTAGCCTTCCTCTGCTCGGCAAAATAAAATTATCATGCATTTTTTGCTCATTCTGCATCATTGTTTGGTTAGTGATACCTTATCATTCAATACATCTTTATTTAATGGCTTCTCACCAACATTTATTTCAGAACTACTAAAAGTTGTCTCAAAATGCACAACAGTTCCCAAAACTGTATGATATCCCATAAGCTTCTCCCCTGGACTAGACGAAATCTGAAATTTATGCAGAGTTTGATATTTGCACAATATGCATCTTGAAGATTAAATAGTCCATTATCCTCAGAATTGATCAGAGGTTCTTCCTGGTATTCTTTTTGTAAAAGCATATTTCCTTCAAGATCACCTAGTAAAATTTTCCCCGATAGGGAACAAATTGAGCATATCTTGCATCAATACAGTCAACCTTTGAAAATATAGACAATTTCTCCATACTTTGCCAATATCACTCTCCAGTGGTTCCTTAAGCATATAATACCATATAAAGTCTTCAAGAGAGAGACAGGCTTATCTTTTATTGATGAATATTCAAAAACATTCCACAGTATCTAAAAATTCATCCATGTCTTCATTTTCAATGCAATGTTGTAAACTCAATTCTCTGGTCTTCTTGGGAATATCTGGCAACATATCATCTTGGGAAGCAATCAGCATATTATCAAAAAGAGTTTCTCATAGTCATCACATTGTTAATAAGAACGCAGATGGGAAACTCAAGGGGTGAATCTGGCTCGTGGATTTTAATAGCTGCAGGACATATTTATTCTAGACATGACACACTTAAACAGATTTTTCTTCTACACACAGTGTCTCTCTGACTGTAGGAGGAATACATTATTTTTGTCATCTTGAAAGCATTGCTCTACTTTTTGTGCTTCCAAGGGTGTATTCAAATTAAAATCAGAAATATGAAAATATCTTTTACAACAGTTTTAATTTTCTTTTTAACATTATAAGACACTTCTCTTCATCGTAGCATTCCATTTACACAACATTGACATGAAGTGGCAAAAGTGTAAATGAAATTCAATTAGTTGGGTCCAAAACAAGAAAAACAAAGCAAAAACTTGGTAACTAAAAAAAATGTTATATTTGTTAAAGTAGAGAAATTTTTTGTTTTGTTCTTTCATGTTAAATACGGGACATATATAAAAAATAAACATAATACATACAAAAATTTCAATTATAAAGAAGAAAACAAGATTGATTTTTAAATACAATTAATTTACTTTTAGCAAAGAGGGTTTGATGTCCTAAAATAGTAGGCAAGTGCTGTCATCAGATTTTCCTCAAATTTTCATGGTAAGACAGTAATGTAAAACGTAGTATATTTTTGTGGATTATTTGCCTGTAATCCTTCAAAAATTTATAAGTAGACCCTGCTTTTTGTCATTTTGTAATCCATAATCGTCATTTCCTCTTGTTCTTTTGAGCTATTTGTGCTTATGGCTTTGGAGTGTTCGTTGGAACTGGGAGCTTGGAGTCTCTTGGACTATTCTCTTGCTTTGAAGCTTCATTTTACATCACCTACTCCTATGATATTCTATTCTAGAATGGACCACCAGGGTCTCTATGGACACAGGTGCAAAATTACTATGGTGGGCAGAAGTCAAAGAATAATAGGGCTTTTACACTGAGATGGGACATCATCATGATGAACCATATGATTTCAAGGCAATTCGCTTCTCAAAGATAATGGTTCACATGTGATTGCATGAGGACGTGCACTACCTTTAGTTGGGGAATGATGATGAGTGCCAAAAATGTACATGATGTGCAACCTTTTCTATCTCTGAACATACTTTTGTAACCTTAAAATTCACTTGTTTAATACTTTTCATCCATATTATACCCTTGAAGTAATTTATATTTTATATTGGAATTATTGTAGACAAATTGATTAGGTTTTAAGTAGAAAGAGTTGAAATGAACCAATGAACTGAAATTGGTATGAATGTGTTGTTGTATAGTTGCATTTGTGAGCTTCTAAAAGTACAAAGAATTGGAGTTGCTGCATAAGACATTCCTTTTTCCGTGCAAGAGATTCTAGTTGCTGTACACAAGTTTTTTGTTGTTGTGCAAGTATCTTTCTTGCTGCACAAGGTGTTCCTTTGGCTGCACAAGTAGTTGCCTTACTGTACAAGTAATCTCTTTGCTGTATATGATAGTCTTTTGCTACGCAAGCACTTTCTTTTATTGTGCAAGACAATATTCGCCCTAAATGGCTTGATAAGCTGTACAAACCAATCTGCTGCCGAAGAGTTAGTAGGACCCTGGGATCCCCACAATGACACATAACAAATGCTCCAAAGTGATTGCATGAGGTTTCAAACTGTTATGTTTGTTTCATGAACAAACAGAGTGTTGTTGGAGAGTTGGTTGAACAGCTAAACCACTTGGAGCTGAAGTTAGAAAAGAATAAGTTTGTTACAGAGTAAGTTTTAGGAATAATAAGCCTTTGCGATCTGATTTAGAGCTTGTTGTGATAAGATTGCCACCTCCTAGTATTTATATAAGCATAGAGTCGTAGGAAAGTACTAAGCATTCCATAGCATTCAGAATTGTTTGTGTGTAAACACTTCGCAATTCATTATTGAAAGACACATATTCATCATATTAATTTAAATACCAGTTTAAAGGAGTGCATGTGATCTGTACATCAGTCTGATAGGGAAAGGGCTCACTTGAGAGGATTGGTGGCTGTTATTAGATTTATTTTATTGTTTAATGTGTGGTGTGTTTAATTTCAACTGTCATTGAGTAATGATTTGTTGAATGCAAGGTTAGTTAATGATATATTTCTGAGATGCCACTATGATTATTACTATTACAGTCCAATAGCTTCTGGAAAGTTAGAAAAGGTGTGTTGTGAGTTAAATGATTTCCTTTAGTGTGCTGTGAGTTAAATGGTTTCCTTTCGTGTGCTGTCAGATCTAGCAAATTCTTCTGATCATATTATTTATTCTCGGCTTTTCTTGAATGTTCTTAAGTGGATCCACATTTTCATTTAGATACTCAGCTTTAGGAAGGATTTGCAATCTTGAATATACTTTGCAAGCCACTGGGTCAAAAATCAACATTCCTGGATTTGAAACAATATTCATTGTGCTCAACAGCATTTGAAATTTTTCTGTTTTTTAATTTCTCCTTTCTATATTTAAAAAATCTTTTCTTCTTGTCATGTTCTACTCACAAGATATTGACAGTAATTGTATGATGGGTTGAAACTGTCATTTGCAGGGTTACGTAGCTACTTCTTCATTATGTATTTTCCATATATTGCAGTCACAGTATCTTAACATTGGTCATTCTTTTCATGATCATGAAGCAATTTCACTTTTATGTTGCCCTTGTTCATGAGGTTGTCTAGGATCGTTATATGTACAAGAGAATTTCTTGAGCTGAAAATTGACAGGATGAAATCTACTTTTACAATGTGGCTACAGCACTCTAATTGACTTCATTATATTTGCCAAGCTTGGAACATTGTAGTCTATGCGAACATGACATTCTTTTATGTCTGATTCTCCTTGAATTTCTCTCCCATAAGTTCATAATGATGAATGTAGATGTAATGTTTCCACAGGTACCTTGCAGAAACCCCATTAGCATACAAAGTACAATTTCAACAGCTTCTGTCTCACATTTTGTCCATTACAGGACAAGATGAAGAATGGTATGTGGTTGATGCTGAAGTGATCATTTAGAATAAACATCATACATGATTGGGTAGTTATAAAGGCAATCATATTTTACTTGTTGATGGCAGGCCCTTTCTTTCTATTCAGTTCTCTCTTCCTACACTATGCCAAACTACAATGGATCCTGAAGGTTGCATTGCTTTAGTGTCATGTGAAGGCCACAAGCAGGTAATTTTTATTTTTCTCCTTTCAAACTATCCTGGCAATAGGTTGAAACTTGAGGTTATGTGCTAATGATTGCAAAGTGGTCAGAGGCTTTTGAGACTTCATGTTGCATTGACTTGTTCACATATGCATTGCCAATAGTTATTCTTGTTTATATAAATGTTATATCGATTTGACCAGCTATTCAGTATCTAGTTACCAGGCTATGCCCTCAGAAACACACCCAGTTCAAAACAGGTTATGAACTGGGGCTGTTTTGCATTTTGAAATGTCATGTATTTGTTTTCCACTTTTCCTCTTGATATGTTGCACAGATACAGCCTGGATTTGTTCCTGGATAGGGTACTGTGGGTAAAATGATCCTGGGTGGTTTCAAAATGTAAACCAGCCCGGGGCTTGCCTGGGCAGGGTACCATGCTCCCTTGCAGAACCCAGGCCAGATTCAAGGCAAGTCTGAGCCATACTAGCGAGGAACCCAGCTGGTTCAAAGTTTACAAAGAAAATTAAATGACAAAGTCAAAAGCAACGAGGCACAAACAATAAAACCTAAAAACATAAAGTAATAATCCTAACTTGAAATGGTTTTATTATTTGGCTAGTTTTTTTTTTATATTCTTTGTATGGCTGTACACAAGCTGTTCTAAACCCAGGGTAAAAGAAATTGGTAAGAATGGCTGTACTTGTAAACCATATTTATATCCACACCGGCAACTTAGTTCAATATTTTTCTGCAATTCAATTCATATGTCTTTGGGTAACTTCAAAACCCATGACATCTATCTCATGAATCCTATTAGAATCTTATGTGAGGATGTTGTTGAATTTGTTAAAGTCATTTGAATCCATTTCTCATTGGTATTTTTGTTTTCAGCTTCATCTGACTTTTCTTCTCTTGCCTTATTCCATGATTGTTTTTCTGGTTTGAGATAGGATCAACTAAGTGTAAGTGTCATCATTTAGGGCAGCATCTCTTGTTGGAATCTAGAATTTACATGAGTGGTAAGCTTCCTAGGAAATCTTCAATCCATCTGAATAATGCTTGTTGGCGTAAAATCTAACACCTCTGGAGTGCAGGTTTGTATGGACAGCTATGTACACTACGCAATGAGTGCTCTTCAAATTAGGAGGGGAAGCTCCCTCGTTGTGCTGGAATGCATGAAAAAGAAAAGTAATCTAAGTCCTATCTTTTGTTCTCAGCTGGAAGAGGCACAAGGTTAAGAAAACCAAGAACGTTGTAGCTAAGGATTTTCTGGTTTCGTAGATCATTAACTACAACTAAGCTATCTACTTTAAATCTATCCAATTTCCTCGAGAGCATGAGGAAATGGAGCAGGGTTTGACTATCAGATGATAAACGAGTTTAGATTCTCTACTTGAAGGCAAGGTGGCGCATCTATCAGCTCAATCTAGACAAGTTTATTGGGCACAAAACAGATTTAAGAATTTACCATGACAATCTTATGAAACCCTATGTGGCATAACACTTGATCAAAATAGTAAAGACTTACAAAACAGATTTATCATCACAATCTCACGAAACCCTATGTGGCATAACACTTGATCATAATGATAAAAAGGTTCACAAAACAGATTTATCATTGCAATCTCTTGAAACCCTATGTGGCATAACAATTGATCACAATGGTAAAGATACATAACAGATTTATCATCATAACCTCTTGAAACCCTATGTGGCATAACAATTGATCATAATGGTAAAGTTGTACAAAACAGAAAGAATTCACCATTACAATTGCATGAAACCCTATGTGGCATAACAATTAATTGTAATAGCGAAGACACATGAACAAATACCAAAAGAGCAATATTGAGGGCAAGGTAGGCGCAGCATATATTTCTCTCTCAAGCAAAAGTTAATTACAAATGAGCAAAAGCTCTTATTTATATACATCAAGGTGTAGGGAACCCTAAAATCACCTTGTGTTAACTACAGTCTCGCAAATGCATGCAAGATTAATTATTAAACCCTAATGAAGTAAACTATACAGTTAACTGGAAAGCTACCATCAGTTAACCGGTACAAATAACCTAAATGGACCATGTGCAAGCATGCACGTCCTTATTTAAAGCAAAGTTAACTGGACACTACCTTCAGTTAACTGGAAACCCTAACCCTAACTCCTGTGATGATAATTCCAAGGGAGATAAGCATGTGTTAAGTCAGCAAGTAAACTCAAGATTGAAAGTCGAGTTAACTGTTGCTCATGACTCAATCCTCGAAATTAACTGCAGGTTCCAACTGGCAGATCACTCCATGTCATCTCGGTCTTAACACTTCGACCAAGAACTCATCAATCTCTCTGTATTCTGGCACTTTGACGCTGTCCAAAAATAATAATCTGTCTCTTCAATTCTTTGTCGCCCTCTTTTACTGTATGCATGCATTCTTTGACACCTTTAGCCGCTTTCTTGAAACTTGCTGAAATTACTAAAAATGCGATCAAAACCTCCATCAAGATATCACAAACATGCTTCTGAAACTCAGTTTGTACAACCTCAAGATCAGCGTAGGTACCATTTTCACGAAGATAATGGCACAGGATCTGAGTGACTTTGGCTGGCTCCGTAAATGAAGTGATCTCTATTCCTTTTGCAACTTAACGCTTCATTGTCAGCTGCTCTGATGAAAACCTAAATTAAGACCGATTTGGTCTTGAATTCAGTCTAGTTGAACTGCCTTCTGAAAAACTTGCCCGTTGACTGTGAACATGACTATATTCTGACAACTTTCTGAAGAGGCTGAAAAAGCTCTGGACAAGACTAAAAATAGCTCACCGCGGGAAAGTTTTTCGGAATTTTTCTGAAACGTGGGCTTTGTGCAAAATCAAATTCTAAGCAAACCCAGATCAATAAAAATTTGAAAAAGTGAGTTTTAGCTAGGCATGCAGAGACTTTTTAGTCGAGAAAAGCAGGGGTTTTTAGAGCTTTCCGAGGCAATTTTTCTTGAGAAAATCTGGAACATGGGTTTTGTGCATAATGAAATTCTGAACAAACCCAGATGATGAGATTTCCGAAAAGATGTGATTCAAGCCTACATGCAAAGAAATTCTCGGAAAAAAGCACAGAGCTTCAGAATGAAGGCTACGGGGCAATTTTCTCGAAAAAATCTAAGACGTGGGTTTTGCTGCAAATGCTGAAGTATGCGAACCTAGATGATCAAACTCTGAAAATACGCTGAATTTCTTTGACATGCGAAGAAAGTACCTAAGGTGAGAAATAGAAGAAATAAGACAGAAGATAGAAAGTTTTGCTTGTCTGCTTCTGAAAAATCTGCCAACCTCTTCTCTGGAATTTGATAAAACCTGCATGCAAAGTGAAAATAAAGTCTAGAATCTTCTTCCTCTGAATAATCTGAACTCGTTGCTTCGAAGAACGCTGAATTTGGACACCTGAATCACCTTTAGCTTGCTGCTCGCTCAAGAAGAATGTAGACTTCGAAGTTAAAAGATGATGAAATAATGGATGCCATTGCTGAAATATATAGAATTTCATCATTGAAAATTCGCAGTAAGCAAGGAATGCATGAAAAGTGCGCTTGGCTTCTAATTGGACCTCAATTCAGTTAACTGAAACTCAGAAATGCTAATTAAATCATCATGCTTTAGGGTTTGCCTTTCAAGTCTTCAGTTCAACTCATCATGCAATTTTGACTTCAGTTAGCAGCCTATAATAAATTCGCCATCTTCAAACTTGCTTTATGATTCACAAATTTGACCTAAGGCGTGCCTTCAGATAACTAAAGTTAACAATCTTGATTGAGATAAGAAATTCGCCATCTTCATGCAATAATCATTACTAAAAATAGCGACCCTTTTGATAAGTGAAGTTAGTCATAAGAATTCGCCATATTCATGTAATAAATATTCTAAAAATAGGGACCCTTTTCAATCTTCAGTTGGCCTTCAAGAATGCGCCAACTTCACATGCTTTAATCAATAAAACCTAAATATGGCGACCCTTTTGGAACTAAAGTTGCCATTCCTTGAAAAGTGCGTAGCTTCACAAAATATGCTTCATCATAATAAACACTAAATATGGCGACCCTTTTCATAACTGAAGTTAACACTCAAATGCACCTCACTTCACAATTTAATGCTTCATCAAAATATGGCGTCCCTTCTTGAACTTCAGTTGACACTCAATGAAGCGCCATCTTCACTAAAACTTCACAATTGCAACAAAATTCGCCATGCATGTGAACTCCAGTTGACATTCACTGATAATCTTCAGTTAAGTGGACATGCAATCAAGTTAACTCAACATGCAAGATAGTTAACTGAACATGCAAACTAGTTAACTCGACATGCAAACTGAAAGATCACTCCACATGCCAACATATGAACTGAAGATGACAACCCAGAAATCGTTTAGTCTAACTGCAGTCAGAACTCCAGTTAAGGCATCCATTCAACTCACTTTCGAAAATTCAACTTTGAACTCTCAAGCGAATTCCAGACTTAGCCAAATTTCATGAAAATTTAAGCTAAAAACCTCTGCCGGGACCTCTGTTCATCCTCGACCTTGGCGATTGATGGCTGACATTGCAGCTTAAAAAAAAAGATATATCTGACACACCATAAACTGACATCTAAAGACTCAAAAATCCAAGCCTTTTTCAAAAGCTGCTCTTTTTCTAGACTTAGTCAAATTTTGACTTCAGTACTTCATACGAAGGGAAAAATAAATCCTTCATAACTTCTGACCTATCAACTTTCAGGACTAGATCTCAGGTTCACTGCGGAGCTGACTTCATTCTGCACAACAGCTGCAAAGGCACATTTCCCAAGAAAACAACATCTGAGGGGTGAAAAACTAGGGCGCCTTTTTCAAAAGTTGCTCTTTTCATCCCAGACTTAGCCATTTCTGGCTTTCGCCTTGTTTTGCGGTGTATCTTCCACAACTTGCTCGAAACAGGTCCGTTTGACAGGCTTGATAGCTTACTGCGAAGCTGACGTGATGCTGGACAAATGTCTGCTAGAGGTGACAAACCCTAAAAATAGGATCTGGACCCCTAAAAGATAGGGCGCCCTTTTGAGAATGTGCCCCCTTCTCCAGAGATAGAAAATTTTGGTGTTTTTCGTTCAAATTCTCATTTTCCTTAAATCTCTTCAGTAACAGGTTGACATGACACTGACACCAACTCCATATTTGAAAAACCCCAAAACGACCTTCTGACATCACTTTAACAAGATTAAGACTCAATTAAGCAAAATGCCTTAGTGAAGCAAAAATTTTGGTTTTGGGTACAACAATGCTTTTGGATGATTAGACAACATATTGAACCATTTTCATGATGGACATTGAAGCTAAAATTAATACCACATAATTTGCAGGTTGTCTCATGAATAAAATATTAAAAACTGCATTTTTGTAAATGCAGGTAGGTATCATAAGTGTTTTGCTTTCTGTGAGATTTGAACGTTAAAGGTTTTAGCTTAAGTTCATATGCTGATTTTGTATGGAACGCAATTTCTGGTGCTCCAACTATCCCTAAGGTAAAGATGGAGTAGTGTATGGATAACAACTTCCTTGGTTCCTAATATTTTTGACACACAATGGGACAGAATTATGGTGGTGGATACTTTAACAATAACCAAAATTTTGCAGCTTACAACTATATGGTCTAACAAACAAAGATGGCATTCCATGATATTGGCCAGATTGAGCAGATCTTACAAATACGTTAGGAGACAATTAGCCAAAAATAATGATGATGTTCTTGTCCTGTTAATCCTTCAAGAGAGGTGAGGATTCTAAGCTGTATTTTCCCAAGAGAATTCTGTATAACAGCACATTCCTCTTTCATTCCATCGTATATCTTCTTCTTTGCTAACAAGGAATGATACCATCTGCTGAAATCATATGAAGCTCCACTGTCAATAACACCTTCCTGGATCAATATTTGCAGGGATACTTCCTTTAAAATCTTCAAACGAGTCATTACCTTGTCATTTATGTATTGGAAGTCTTTCCAATTATCTTCAATCTGGCAAATTTCAGTCATAAGCAAGGCTGATCTGTCATAGGTCTGAGCACATTTCTCCAATAATTGCTCCATCTGTTTTGAGATATTGTTGATCCAACTCCTAGTTGCTTGGCTTGTGATCCTCATAGCCTCAATATTGTCAACGGATTCTAGAGGAAGGGATGATGGTGGGATAAAGCTTCACCTTCTTGGCGCAAGGGGGCTGTTATTTGTTGAATGAACTCTACCAATCTCAAATTTTCCAGCTCTAGTCTTTCCTTCTTCTCCCCTGTTTTGTCAAACTTCTCCTTGATGGCCTTGGAAGTGTCTGCTAGCTCATGAAAATCTTGTTCTATCGTGGTTGGTCCAATGTCCAACGTTGTAACATCATAGTCCATAGGAGTAATCTGATCTCTAGGTTTGTCAACCTTTGGGACCACAACTTGTAAAACCCTGGATCCTACACCATTTTTGATAATCTGAGAGTACTTTTTAGGCTTCTTTGGTGTTTTAGCTTTGCCAATCCTCTCTAAGAAGTCCTGCATGCTTTCAATTGGTTGAACTTCATCTAGTGGTCTAGATTTCTTCATCAAACTTTCAGTAAACTAGCCTGGGATAGTGGATAATTCCATCCCATCTTCCAATTGAATATCATCATCAATCCCTTTCAAGGAAGAAATTGTTTCATTTCCCAGCTCCTCATTGTTTTCAAGGATCTCAGTATCTCCCATGCCTTCAATCATCAGCGTATCACCTCCTTCCAAACACTCAGTGAAGGTTTGCTCTTGAAGAAAATCCAGCTGTTCTAACTCTTGAAATTCAACCTCTTGTTCATGATTTGGTTCAATCTCAGCAATGGATGCCTCTTCTACTATTCTGATTGATAACGTACTTGAAGATGATGGAATTTCATTCACCTTTTGCTTCTTACTTTCCAACTCTTTATTAGCTGCTTCCTTTTCCTTTGTTTGAAGATCTTCAATCATTGCCTTCCTCTTGCTTGGACATGGAAGTTCATTAGGACCTTCTCCAAGTGCTTTTCCCTGACTTTCTTCATTGCTCAATGTGGCATAGGTAAGGGAGATTCCTTCTTTTCTTAATCTGCTGATCTGATTATCCACCCATTCCCTAGAATAAGCTACAATGTCCTTCATCAATACATTCAAATCAGTCAACTCAGGTTGTGTCTAGTTGGGCAACAAGATATGCTTGTTCTTTTCCTGTTCAAATTGAGGATGCACGTATTCTCCATTGTCTTTTACCTGGTCAGGAACGGGGAATAAGTCACACTTTCTCACAAGGTCTATTGGAATTCTAGACCACATCTTCTTCCTGACTCCATATTCGTCCACCAAGTTAGACCAATAGTCATCAATCTGCATAACATGAAGGGACTTCTTCCTGTGAATTCTGAAATATGGATCATAATCTGACCTCGGTTTATAAGTGCCTAACTTATAAAATTGTAATTCTGATTTTGCTATCTTTGCTGATTGCAATGAGAGGCAGGCTTCTAGCATTGTCCCAATTACCACAAAAAAATCCACTCCTTGTTTGTTCTTTTTCCCTTGAATGGAATCCACATGTGCTAACTGCCTTGCAACTTCAAGCATAATAATCTTGCCTGTTGGATACCGAGGGAGTTTATATGGAGCATCTGCAAATCCATGAACTCTTATGTATGTAAAAGTTGGAAATTGGATGAACCGAGATCCGAATTTATCAAGCAACACCATAGCCTCTTTAGACAACCTCTTTTGGATTCCTCCTTGAAGCAATCGAGTGATATACATGACGAAGGCGTCATTGGTTATCTTATAATTGTCCTTATAATGCAATTGTAGCTGTGGGTAACAATCATATGCTTTGAACTAGTTATTTCGATGTCCAACTTCCCCTTTGGAAATCAATCCTTTATACTTGGTAAACCGGGCCAGGATGTAGACTATGTAGGAACTCATGTAGAAAGTCTTGGTCTTCTCCAAGTTTCTTAAGTGGAAATCAATGTTGTCACTTATTAATTTGGCCCAATTTATTGTTTCCATTCCTAATACGACCTCCTCTACGTATGAAAACATCCATACTTCGAAGAAAGCTCCTCGAGAAGTTCCCATAATCCTGTTCAGCATGTGGATCGTGTCACTGTATTCTTCCTTAAAATCTGCGCAAATCAATCTCTTAGGTAGCTTAGAATGATTCCTCTTCTGTTCCTTAACCTAGTTGGAATTAATTATATCCATACAAGATTCTTTGCCCTGATCGAACATGGTTTGTGATTCCTCTTGGGTTCTGTTCAACATTTTGTGACGACGAGGAATTCCAAACACCTCTTTGACTGAATCTTCTGTGAAGTATGCCAAAGTGATCCCATTAGATGCTTTAATGGATCTTGTCTGTGGATTGAATTTTCTGGCGCACTCAACTATCAACTCACTGCACTTAACTGCAGGTGGAAATCCTGTTGCTTGGTGTAGTCCGCATTTAACCATGTTGGTTGCAATAGGCGTGGGCATTTCATGCTGAGTGCCAACTATGCTTTTCTTGTGCTGAATCACATTGAATTGCTCGAAGTTAGTATATGCTACTTTCTTCCATTTCGATGACAGTTGAGATTCTAGATAGAATTCCCTGAGAACTTCTTTCACTTGATTCTTTCTATTTCCACCTTCTACGTTCTTCGAAGTAGACATTGCACCTGTACGAAGCTTGAAGTTAGAAAAAATCCACAAATTGAAGGCAATTTTATGGCTGGAGAGTTTTAAAATAAATTAATTAAAAAATCTAGAACTCGATTGCAAAGGCTGATTGGAGAATAAATTTTAATAAAATGAAATTTTACCTTCCTTTATCTTGTTTTAAGAATATTCAGAGAATTTTTTTAACAATTTATTGGAATTTTAGAGCTGAAAACTGAAGTTTTTATAAATCCAAGATAAAAATTCGTGTTTCCTTCTTAAAATTCACTAGCTATGATTCTGCAGTTGCATGAGTAATCTGAAAATAGAAGAAAAATATCCAACCTTGTGGTCTGGAATCAATGTAACTTGCAGCTCAAGATGAAAAGAAGAAGAAGGACGCCTTTGGTTGAGATAAGTTTTGTTGTGAGAAAATTCGACCTGTGAATAATGAAAAAATAAACTCTCAAGCACTTCTTTGCTAATAAAATACTGCCCTGAGTCGACCTCTTCTCTGATTGGTTGCTTTGTTTTAAAACAAAAAAAGCGATCTTATCTTCCTTTTGATTTTTCAAGGGCGCCCCTTCTTGCTTGCTTTTTAAGTTTTTAAATAAAAGCTTAAGTTATTTTAAATTCCTTGCCTTAGAAAAATTGACCATTAAGTGGACTTATCCACTTTGCAACTGGATTTTCTCCTTTTACCAAGGTAACTCTTTGCCTTAGCCAATTTTTTAATTTTTTTCTTGGAAATTCGGCTTTCAATTGGAATTTTTATCCTTTCAAGTTTATTTTGACTTCATCATGGAATTCTTGCAGTCCCAATTCAAAATTTTCATTTACCTTAGCCAATTTTCACCTTTAGATACATTTGGCAATTGGAATTTTGTATCATCCAACTGGAGTTACTTTTGAACTTTGGCGAAGTTTAACAAGACTTTTCAAATGGACGAATTTTAACTGGATTTCCCAAGTGGATTTCATTTTGATGAATTTCAAATGGATTTTTTCATGATTCAACTGGATTTCTTTTAGGGGTGCACCTCTCTAGACTTAGGCAAATTTCACCATAATCTCCTTGCTTTTTACTTGATTTTTTTTCCTTGAAGGTGCAATTTTCAATTGATTTTCCAGATTTTTGCATGCGCTTTTCCTTGCTTTTCTCATGATTTATCCATTTTTTAAAGATTTTTGCTTGATTTTTGCCTGCTTTTCCATTCTAAAAGTGGAAACTTTCGACTCCACTGCCAATGAGACCTAGCACTTTCTAAAAATAGAAACTTACTAAAAATAGAAAAAAGCAAAAAACAACTTTCCTAAAATAGTAAATTCCAGATTGGTCCAAAAATGCCAAAAACGAAAAAAGCAAAAAGCAAAAAAGCAGAATCCCTATAAAATAGGAAGTGTCAGAATTGAGCGAAAGCACAGGCGATCCTCGTTTACCGGGTCTTCTAAGCACTTCTATGATGTTCATGTTCAGTTTTAGGCTCAAATTCTCAACTTGGTTCGGGTGATGACTCCAGACTTTGACATGAAATTCCCAGAGCAACAGAGCTTATGAAATTTCCACTCAAAGCTAAACCCTAAGAGCAAACCACCAAGGGTCCCCATTTGCAATGGGGCAATGTGTGAAATAGGTCACAACATCTGGGGACTCCACGTGAGAAATGTTCCTGAACATTCCTAAGATAAAGACTCATTTTGAATCCGGAATCTCCAACTAAATCAAACTAACTCATCCTAAGGTTAAAAGGTATAATACTCAAAAAGGAAAGGAATCCTAAATTGGATCAGAACACTTTTCTCTTAATCACAAGTGGGTGCAAATGCATTCATTTCTATCTCATAAGACCAATATGACTCTTTGGTTCCATCATGGTTGTTTGTGTATTTTGTCTCAACTCCAAAAGCATCCTTGGATAGAGCCTCGCTTCTATAGCCCCAACGAGGTTATCTTCTATAATCTCACAGAGATTGCTCTACTTCCGGCGATTTATTATTATTATTATTATTTTTTATTCTTTTTACACCTGTAGAGATGTCCGCACACCCATTAGCCAAGTGTTTCATTCTCTTCTTTTGGTTCATTTTGATATTCTTTATATTATGTATACTTCACACTTTGGCCTGTAAGCAATGAAGCTTACATGGGTTTGAGCATTATAGTGGCACTGAAGCGAGACTTTTGATTATTCTTTGTAGTTTAGCCAATAACTTTGCCTAGGAGACCATAATGACTCAGAGATTTCATTAAGTGTGTAAGATATGATGATTGTAAGATTCAGTGTCAAAACACAATAGATGATTCTCTTCTAGCCAAGTACAAGTCCTAACCTAGAGTCAAACTAGAAGGATTCAATCTCGGATTTCGAGATCCCTAACAAATATTTATCAAAGGAATGATCCGTTCATTACTTTGTGGAATAAGATTAGTGTGTGCTTAAATCTTTACCACCCTTTTGCAAATGTGAATCGTCACTTATTCAAAACTAAACCTAAAGCAACAAATGAAAGCAAACAAAGCAATCTAATCTAAGAAAGCAGGAACAACTAAACTAGCGCAAACCAAAGCAAGGGAAACTAAACTAAAGCAAACCAAACAAGACAAAACCCAACCGGAAAGAAAGCTAATCTAACTATGCACAAAAGCAAGACTCGCGAAGAGTCTAGGACTGGAAGTAATGTTTGAGAAATTGTCCATTGACTGGCAATGGGACATCTTCTCTGGTAAATTTCTTCAATCTGAATGCATTGTCTCCTAGAATTTCTGCAATCTGATAAGGACCCATCCATAAGTTGTCAAATTTGTCATGGTCTCCTTTACGCTCGTGGGCTTTGTCCCAGAAAATGACTAAATTAGAAATTCTAAATGCTTTTATCCTTGCTCTCCGATCGAACCATCTCCTCACAATACTTTAATGTTTTGAAAAATTGTCCAATGCTTGATCTCTTTTCTCTTCCAACAGTAGCAGCTGTGACAATCTGGTTTTGACTTTGTCCTCCTAATCCAAACACTCTTGCATGAATTACAACGTTGGAATCCTCAATTGTATGGGAAACACAGGATCTTGTCCATATACCAGATGATAGGGTAATGTCCCCAAGGAACTCTTTACTCTTACTCTATCCGCCCAAAGAGCGAATCTTAACTGTGTATGCCAGTCCCTTGGGTTCTTGTCCAAGAGCTTCTTGATAACACTCAACAAATTCTTGTTTGTGGATTCTGCCAATCCATTACCTTGGGGATAGTAGTTTGATGAAAACTTCAGAGTGACCCCATATTCAAATGCCCAATTAGAAAATTTCAAAGAAGAAAATGTAGAACCATTATCACAAACTAAAGCATGAGGGCATCCAAATCTAGTGATAATGCTTTGTTCTAAAAACTTAATTACTGTATCCGTTGTGCACAATTTTAAAGCCTGAGCTTCTGACCACCTTGTACAATAGTCAGTTGCAGTTAGGATATACTTGTGTTGCACAGAGGAAGGTGGGTTGATCATACCAATGAAGTCGAGTCCCCACTTCGCGAAAGGTCGTACCTCGATCACCAGTTGAAGTGGCATGGCTAGGTTCTTCTCTCATGCGGTTGTCACTTGGAATGTGTGACAGGTTTTCACATGATCGTACACATCTTTGAACACTGTTGGCCAATAATAGCCTGCCATTAGAACTTGGTGTGTTGTTGCCAATGCTCCTCCATGCCCTGTTCAAACCTGGCATGAAAATGTTCCATTATTTGTCTTGCTTTTTCCTTTCCACAGTATGTCAGGAAAACTCCTTCATGATTTCTTCTATATAGTACTGCTCCTTGCAACATATATCTCTGGCCTTTCATTCTCAAGGCCCTCTTTTGTACTGGATTCAAATGACTAGGACACTTGTGGTTGAGCAGGAAGTAAGTGATATCATCGTACCATTCACCCGGGGATACCTCTTGTAATTCATAAATTTGTTGCACTAGTCCTGGCCCTGTAGCAATAGTTTGTGTTAAGGCTTGGCCACGAACAATCTTCATTGGTTGGATCTCTACGTCGTACTCTTGAATGATAGTAACTTGCTTGCCTCTTCTTTCTCCTAATTCATTTTGCATCAAGAGGGTTTTAACAACCACGTCCGGGATTATAGCAAAGATTTTGTTTCTCAGAATATAATGTCGGAACTTCTTAATTGCTTTGACTAAGGCATACGCTTGTTTCTCTACATTCAGGTATCTCAATTCCGCATCTTTGAATGGTGCACTCATTGAAGCAATAGGATGTTCATCTTTTTCTTCTGTCCTTTGGGTGAGCATTGCGGCACATGTATGTTCTGAAGCGAAAGAATAGAGGTAGAAGGGCTTTGTGTAGTCAGGGCTGACCAATACAGGAGCATCAATTATGGCTTGTTTGATCTCCTTGAATGCCTTCTTTGCTGGCAATATCCATTCTATCTTCGCATCTTTCTTCAGCATTTCACTCAGAGGTCTGACTATTTCAGCAAACCCTGTTATGAACTTTCTTACAAAATTAATCTTTCCGAAGAAAGACTTCAAGTCTTTCTGGCTTGATGGAAAACCGATTCTTGATATGGCCTCTACACGATCAGGATCAATAAGAATCCCTTTCTCTGTTATCACGTGGCCAAGTAATTTTCCTTCAATCACCCCGAATATACATTTCTTTGGGTTTAAGGAAATTCCATGTCTTCTACATCTCTGAAATATCTTTATCAAATCTTCAACATGACTCTTTTCTTCGAAAATACAGTGAGGTCGTCCATGTCGACGATAATGCACCTCCCTATAAGATCTTTGAATGTGATGTCCATGGCTCTTTGAAAGGTGGCTCCAACATTAATCAACCCGAACGACATTCTTTGGTATGCAAATGTACCCCACTTTGTCGTGAACGTCGTCTTGAGTCTGTCTTCAGGTTCCACTAGCACTTGATTGTATCCTGAATATCCGTCAAGGAAAGACATCATTTGGGATCCATTGACTATTTGGATTACTTCATCTAATGATGGTAGCGGGTAGTTATCCTTTTCTGAGGCTTTGTTGAGATTTCAAAAATCCACACATAGTCGTATCTCTCCATTCTTTTTGCGGACGGGTACCAAATTGGCGACCCACATTGAGTGGCGTACTGGAAAATTAATGCCTGCTGATAGTAACTTCTTTACTTCTTGAAAAATGAGGGGCTCCAATATCAGGTTCACTGGCCTTTGACGTTGCCTGAAAGGTTTATTGTTTGTCTTGAGGGGAATTGTATGAGTAATAATTGCAATGTCATATGTCTTTAAATCTTCGTAACTCCAGGCAATAATGTCTCCGAACTCCCTTAAGCTTTTGACTATTCGTTCTTTCTCTTCAGACGTGCATACCTTGCCGACGAGGACATTCTTGACTTCATCTCTCCTTCCCAAGTTTATGGCTTCGTGTTGACCTTCTTCATTTCTTTGGCATTTAATTGCATTGATCTGATCTTGATCAAAGATCCTCTCGAGCTGTAACATTCCTTTGGGGATGCTATTGGTCTTTAAATTCATTATACCTTTTGCATTAAATTCAACTTCTCCTCGGTCTTCTTCTTCATCAATGATCTGGGTGAGGAAGACATCTGAATTTGTTAAGAAATCCAAAATATGTTTATCATCGTCAAATACTTGGAAATTCGTGATATTGTCCGGTACTGATGGGGTTGAAGTGATTTCAATTGTAAATTTCTTCACAACATCCATCTCGAGCGGTTCTAGTGAACTTGCTGATTGTGCTAATGAATTTGCAACTTTGTTTTGAGAATGGTATATAGATTTGATATTGAAAGCGTCAAAACTTTCGATGAGGTCCCAGACTCGATTTCTATATCCTCGCAGTCTTTTATCATGGCAAGTGTATTTCTTCCTAACTTGTCTCACCACAACTTCTGAGTCACCATAAACATGCAGGATTTTGACCTTCTTCCGAATTGCATGCAGCAATCCGTGGACTAATGATTCGTATTCTGTTACATTGTTAGTGCATGGGAATTGTAACCTCAGAGCAGCTAGGTAGGTTTTGTCTGATGGACTGATCAACTCATAACCAGCTCCATTGCCCTTCTTGGATTTTGAGCCATCAAATCTCAAAGTCCAAACTTGCTTTTGGTCTGGCAATTGTTTGGGGCTAGGAATTTCTTTCTTTTGAATTTATTCAATTGAATAATCTACTTGAACTTTGTTTACTTCCAGAATGATTTCTTCTTCTGGCGAGAACTCTCTGTCAGAGTCACTGCCTTCATCTTGTATTGTCAACTTAAAGTATTCGTCTCCAAGGACTTGGGAAAATCTTTTGTATACTTGGTCTAACGCCATCTTACACATTGCACAGGAGAACTTTGAATGGAAAGCATTGTGGATCCGGCACCAATTGGGCAACAACAAGTCTTGCACAAAAGCATGGAAGCATGACTTCCCAATTCCTTTTCTTGTTTTGCACTTTTGAGCACAAATCTTCTAAAGTTTTCAAACATGCTTTCACCTTCATCTGGTGATAGCTCATCATCACTTTCCATAGGAGCTTTTGTTGAATTTGAAATTTTCAGTGTATCTTCTTGATTATCTGAGCAATGTAGCATCAAGACTTCTTGTGCTTTTGGTCTATACTGACCGAGATCTGTTTCACAAAACAAAATTTCATTACTTTCTCCTTACTCAGTAATTATCATCTTGAGTCTTGGTGTACTTTCAACTCTGATCTGATTGGGAATACCCTTCCATGGTAACCACATGTGTGAAAAGTCAGTTGAAAAGTAACCATTCAACTTGCAGGTCCAGTCTCTTCCTAGAACCATTCCATATCCTCCTGGGATAGCGATTATTGAAATATCAATGAAATGTTGAATCCTTGGATCAGTCGATATTTGCATATGAATATTGTTTAACTCTCCTATGATTGGAACCTCCGTCTTGTCCAACTATGTTACTTTCTTGTTCGTCTTCGTAGGTGTCAGACCCAATCTTTGACAAACAGTTAAAGGCATTACATTACTGGATGCTCCTGAATCAATCAGGCAGTTATGCAGGAGTTTATTGAAAATTCTAAGCGAGACGAGGAAGGGAGTTGGCTCATCTTTCCCTTGATAAAATATCACAGGGTTTCCTTTCTGCATACCAGCTTCTATCTCTTTTGTTTTGACCTTATTATCCCTCTCAATCTGTGAAAGTTTTGCTTCTTTCATTGAATTCTCTACCTTATTTTCCCTTGGAGTTTGACGTACTCGCTCAATTTTGACCGTTTTTTGTCCTGGCATTTTTACGCTTTCTTTCACTTTATACATGCCTCGAGTTACTTTGGAACTCCGAGATCCATAAGCAACATTTGCAGTCTTTGGTTGTTCTTGAAAAAATTTTAATTGTTCATTTTAAACAATATTGACGTTGGTTGTAGAATTTGGAGTCTTCTGAACTGTGTGGGCTGAATCCTACGTTGGATCCTTAAAGCTATCAAGACATGTGTTCCTTGTTTCTGGTACTTTCATCAGTTCGAACAATGACACGTTCACTTTGATTTTCTTCACCTCCTCTGTCACGTACCGACTTAATCTCTTCAATTCATCTTTAGGAGGAGGACTACTAGTAGAACTACTAGTATTATTGCCTTGCCTGTATTGAGGCGCGTCTTTCGGAAAAGACAGGTTATTACTTGCATTCGGGTGCGGTGGAGTTTGAAAATTGTGTGGAGGAACTGATGAAGTTAAAGGCTCTTGATTCTTTCTATAATAAACCTTTGGCTGTCCATTTCCTTTCTACTGAAACGTCTAAACTTCTTTTACGCCTTCGACCAACACATCATTATGAAGAGGTGGGAAATAGTAATTTGTTGTGTCTTCTACTGGTCCATCAGCAACTGCGTGTGAATACATAGGAGGTGGCGCCTCCACTAGTTCATTGGCTGATGCTGGTGGAAATCTTCCAAATTGGTCAGGTGCTTGATATTGTTCAAACTGCGGTGGAAATGTGAAGTCCTCCAAAACTAAAGCTTGATCATACTTCACTACACGGACTATAGCAACAGACGAGTCATTTGGTGTTTCCCTTTGTATTTCCCTCTGGAAAATATCGGCTGCGAGCTGAAATTCTTTGCACTGTGTCTTAGAATGCTGATTGGTGTTGTGCAATCAACACCATCCTGACAAGGCTGATTCGGCGAGGAGTATACTTTTTGTTGGTCGATTCTCTCGAGTTGCAGGATTGTCTAGGGGTGATGGCACATTTCCATTGTTCGGTCCCGTATTCCATGTCCTCTTCTGATATCCTTGATTATTGTTACGGTAGCCTTGAGCATTGCTTGATTGACCTTGGTAATTTTGATTATTACCCTGGTGTCCTTGGGAATTCTTTTGCATGTTATGGAGTTGATTGTTCTGATTTCTTAGATAGGTTACCTCAGTAGACAATTTCTTCACTTGTTCAATCAACTCTTTCATCTCTTCTTTTTCTTCCTGTGTCCTGATGGACGTTGTTGTACCTTGTAGATATACTGGCTGCGAAGGTTGTGCTTGAGAAATAGGACCTCCTGGGTGAATCACCAATTGATTATTGGGTGGTGGAATGGGATTCATTACTGGCGTGTGGTGTGCCAATGCTTGATTGATCCCCGTTATCTGGTTTGGCATAGCAGCATACCCCAGATGATTGAGTGGTCCAACAACATTCATGCCCAAATTAGAATTAACCTTGATGGCTTCCGCATATGCTCCCTTAAGATCAGCTGGGACTGGGTTGGCCCTTCTTACAAAGATGGAAGTAAGACTATCGAGGGCGGCGTAGTAAATTGGCAACGCTGCAACATCATTCAATTGATATGGATCATGTAACCTTGTATACGCCTTATGAAATCTGTTGTTGAAGGCGCTGATTGGTTCGTGTTCTTGTCTTTTTACTTCAACAAACTGCATGTAAAGTTCAGCCGGTGTGGTTGGCAATCTGAATTTTGCCAAGAAGGCTTCCTTTAGATTTTGCTAGGTTCGAATTGAATTCACTGGTAGGTTCACGTACCAATAATATGCTTCCTCTCCTAAAGAGCATGGGAACAATTGGCATGCTACATCTTCATGTTGGATATCTCGGTTCTGGAGAGTATCTTCAAAAATCCTGATATGTTCATCAGCTATCCGGTTCATATTGCCGACCTGGAACTTGGAGCAAAAATGCTTCGAGTTCTTTGTCATCTCATGATAATCGACAAATGTAGTAAGAGGCGACGCGTTAGTTGGACGCCAAGCCATTGGAACGCTTGGCTGATTTATCTGAACTGGTTGAAAGGGTTGTACAAATACTAGAACTTGAGTAGTGCTTGGTATGGGAATCTGTGGTGGCAGTGTCTGGAATAGACTGGAAATTTTTTCTCTAGTTGGTACTTCTCTACTTGGTGATAGTACCTCTTCACTAGGGCCAACCGCACTAGATGTTTCTCCTTGTAGTATTTATGTTCTCTTTCTCTGTTTGTTTCTATAAAGCGACAGCTCCACAAATTCTTTGAAAGAATTTGGAGTGGATCTAGTAACTCTTCGAAATCGATCCGCTGAGAAGGAACCAATTCGATCCAGTGTGTCTTCTTCAGTCTTGTTGAGGACGTGTAGGAACCACTTCAGGAGCTAGCTGGTTTACTTGTTGAGGAACTTGTTGATTTTGCTATTGCTGAAGAGCTTCAAAGCTTTTGACAAGAAGATCTCTCTGGATGTTGAACTCAATACGCCTAACTCTCTCTTCTTCCTCTTCAAGGATGAAGCGCATTCGAAGCCAGTCAGGAGCATTTCTTCTTACTTGCCAAGCAAGGCTGAACAATTCGGTGATAATGTCTTCCTGTTCGTCGTGAAAACCCAAGTTTGGTTGTAATACTAGCTGTGGATCTTGATTTGGATTAGGAACGTTGGCCGGGAGCACCATTCTTCAGTATGTTAGAAGAACTTGGATTTGTCGAGGATGAGCCGGTGGCAACTGATTGTTCTATCTCGTCAAAAGTTTGTTTCAAGCAATCAATTTTTTGTCTTATCAAATCTCTTTGAATTGCCTCTTCAAAACGTTTTCCTTTATCTTCCTCCCTAGCAAGAACTCAGCTTGTCTGTCCAAATTGAGCACGATCGGTCTGTGTCTTCCAAGCTAGTGAGTACAATTGATCAATGATATTGATTTGTCCTTGATTTGGTTGCTCAGTAGGTATGTTAAAAGGAAATTCATGCGGCAACACCATACTGCATCCTGCCTACTTTGGGAGTAATTTTACTATCGCTGTTTGTGGACCTCCTTCTAGCACCAATTCTATGTTGATTCGTGTTTTATGACACACCGAACACTCGAATAAAGAGTCCAAAGACACTCTATCCTCTATTGAAAAACTACCTCGTATGCTAAGATTGCTAGAAAGGTCATATGGTAATTCCAATGTTTCGTAAGTTGGGGGATGGACAAGCTCAATGGATGATGTGATATGCTGGTATCACAAAGGGACTTTTGAGAACAAATTACTCAAAAGTAGGGATTTAGATTGATTTGACGTTGAATGCTCTTTTATTTTTGGGATTTTTGACTTTGAAATAAAAAAGGGAAAAAAGGATAAGGGTTTAGAAGTCCTATACTAGGCCTATGAAATCAAGAGACAATAAGATTAAGTGAAACTCAGGAACAAGGCTTTGTTTCGCCACGGAAAAACGACAACTACACAAAGCAAGTGCAATCTTCTGGGATTTGTGCTTAAGATCTCTTCACCAAGAACAATACCATCAAACGAACAATATTATTCAAAGTAAACAATTGAAGCATCCACATTACTAGCTTAGTCTAACTTTACGCATTGAAAGGAAATCATCCATTCAAAGAAAGTATGAGCGAAAGTTCCAATAATCTATACTATCAATCTATCATTCATCTAATCTTGCATTCAATTTAAATACTAATTTAATCTATTCTTTGTGGAAGATAAATATCGAACCATGCAACTACTTGACAATAAGAGGATTCAAAGCAACTCATGCAATATGAACTTTATTATCAAAATAGTCTTAAGCAACAATTTCATACGTCTCCCCTTACAATAAATGAAATGAATGGGGTTTCTATAGGCACCCCAATTACAAAGCAACGGCCCAGATTGATTTGAGATCAATGGCCAAGATTATTTCAAGAAACCCTAACCCTAAAAAGCATAACTAACTCATGGACACATGGCACAAGTAGGACGAGCCATTTGGAGTTGTGGAAAATAGTGACACTTTGCAAATTAATCGAGCAAGTGGGAATCCAAAATGCAATTGCCCTTGGCTTGCTCCCTTGCTGCAAATGCAAGAAAAATTGTTAAACACCAAATCAAGCTCCTCCATTGATATGTTTGGCATAGAATCCAGCTGCACTCCCATTATGTCCAAGGTTTCAAGGCACTGAGTGAAAGTATTTTCGCATCTACCTTCTTGTTTCCGAAAGCTATCCATAAAGGTCAAAAGAGAAGACATGTCATCAAGCTGGTTTTCTATGATAATCTGCATTTCCTTGAAGTAAATATTTATCACATTTCTCTTCAATCCTTCCAAATCCAAGCCATTTGTATCATGATGCTCCTGCCCTATTAATCCTTCAAGAGAGGTGAGGATTCTAAGATGACTTTTTCCAAGAGAATTCTGTATAACAGCACACTCTTCTTTCATTCCATCATATATCTTCTTCTTTGCTAACAAGGAAGTATACCATCTGCTGAAATCATATGAAGCTCCACTGTCAATAACACCTTCCTGGATCAATATTTGTAGGGATACTTCCTTTAAAACCCTCAAACGAGGTATTACCTTTTCCTTTATGTATTGGAAGTCTTCCCAATTATCTTCAATCTGGCAAATTTCAGTCATAAGCAAGGCTGATCTGTCATAGGTCTGAGCACATTTCTCCAAGAATTGCTCCATCTGTTTTGAGATATTGTTGATCCAACTCCTAGTTGCTTGGCTTGTGATCCTCATAGCTTCAAAAGTGTCAACGGATTCCAGAGGAAGGGATGATGGTGGGATAAAAGCTTCACCTTCTTGGCGCAAGTGGGTTGTTATTTGCTGAATGAACTCTATCAATCTCAAAATTTCCAGCTCTAGTCTTTCCTTCTTCTCCTCTGTTTTGTCAAACTTCTCCTTGATGGCCTTGGAAGTGTTTGCTAGCTCATGAAAATCTTGTTCTATCGTGGTTGGTCCAATGTCCAACGTTGTAACATCATAGTCCATAGGAGTAATCTGATCTCTAGGCTTGTCAACCTTTGGGACTGCAACTTGTAAAACCCTGGATCCTGCACCATTTTTGATAATCTGAGAGTACCTTTCAGGCTTCTTTGGTGTTTTAGCTTTGCCAATCCTCTCTAAGAAGTCCTGCATGCTTTCAATTGGTTGAACTTCATCTAGTGGTCTAGATTTCTTCATCAAACTTTCAGTAAACTAGCCTGGGATAGTGGATAATTCCATCCCACCTTCCAATTGAATATCATCATCAATCCCTTTCAAGGAAGAAATTGTTTCATTTCCCAGCTCCTCATTGTTTTCAAGGATCTCAGTATCTCCCATGCCTTCAATCATCAGCGTATCACCTCCTTCCAAACACTCAGTGAAGGTTTGCTCTTGAAGAAAATCCAGCTGTTCTAACTCTTGAAATTCAACCTCTTGTTCATGGTTTGGTTCAATCTCAGCAATGGACGCCTCTTCTACTATTCTGATTGATAACGTACTTGAAGATGATGGAATTTCATTCACCTTTTGCTTCTTACTTTCCAACTCTTTACTGGCTGCTTCCTTTCCCTTTGTTTGAAGATCTTCAATCATTGCCTTACTCTTGCTTGGACATGGAAGTTCATCATGACCTTCTCCAACTGCTTTTCCTTGACTTTCTTCATTGCTCAATGTGGCATAGGTAAGGGAGATTCCTTCTTTTCTTAATCTGCTGATCTGATTATCCACCCATTCCCTAGAATAAGCTACAATGTCCTTCATCAATACATTCAAATCAGTCAACTCAGGTTGTGTCCAGTTGGGCAACAAGATAGGCTTGTTCTTTTCCTGTTCAAATTGAGGATGCAAGTAGTCCCCATTGTCTTTTACCTGGTCAAGAATAGGGAATAAGTCACACTTTTTTACAAGGTCTACTGGAATTCTAGACCACATCTTCTTTCTGACTCCATATTCGTCCACCAAGTTAGACCAATAGTCTTCAATCTGCATAACATGAAGGGACTTCTTCCAGTGAATTCTCAAATATGGATCATAATCTGACCTCGGTTTATAAGTGCCTAACTTATAAAATTGTAATTCTGATTTTGCTGCCTTGGCTGATTGCAATGAGGGGCAGACTTCGAGCATTTTCCCAATTACAACAGGAAAATCCACTCCTTGTTTGTTCTTTTTCCCTTGAATGGAATCCACATGTGCCAACTGCCTTGCAACTTCAAGCATAATAATCTTGTCCGTTGGATACCGAGGGAGTTTATACGGAGCATCTGCGAATTCATGAACTCTTACGTATGTAAAAGTCGGAAATTGGATGAACCAAGACCCGAATTTATCAAGCAACACCATAGGCTCTTTAGACAACCTCTTTTGGATTCCTCCTTGAAGCAATCGAGTGATATACGTGAGGAAGGCGTCATTGGTTATCTTATAATTGTTCTTATAATGCAACTGTAGCTGTGGGTAACAATCATGTGCTCTGAACTGGTTATTTCGAAGTCCAACTTCCCCTTTGCAAATCAATCCTTTATACTTGGTAAACCGGGCTAGGATGTAGACTATGTAGGAACTCATGTAGAAAGTCTTGGTCTTCTCCAAGTTTCTTAAGTGGAAATCAATGTTGTCACTTATTAATTTGGCCCAATTTATTGTTTGCATTCCTATTACGACCTCCTCTACGTATGAAAACATCCATACTTCGAAGAAAGGTCCTTGAGAAGTTCCCATAATCCTGTTCAGCATGTGGATCATGTCACTGTATTCTTCCTTAAAATCTGTGCACATCAATCTCTTAGGTAGCTTAGAACGATGCCTCTTCGGTTCCTTAACCCAGTTGGAATTAATTATATTGATACAAGATTCTTTGGCCTGATCAAACATGGTTTGTGATTCCTCTTGGGTTCTGTTCAACATTTTGTGACGACGAGGAATTCCAAACACCTCTTTGACTGAATCTTCTGTGAAGTACGCCAAAGTGATCCTGTTAGATGCTTTAATGGATCTTGTGTGTGGATTGTATCTTCTGGGGCACTCAACTATTAGCTCACTGCACTGAACTACAGGTGGAAATCCCGCTGCTTGGTGAAGTCCGCATTTAACCATGTTGGTTGCAATAGGCGTGGGCATTTCATGCTGAGTGCCAAACATCCTTTTCTTGTGTTGAATCACATTGAATTGCTTGAAGTTAGTATTTGCTACTTTCTTCCATTTCGATGACAGTTGAGATTTTGGATAGAATTCCCTGAGAACTTCTTTTCCTTGAATCTTTCTAACTCCACCTCCTACGTTCTTTGAAGTAGACATTGCGCTTGTACGAAGCTCGAAGTTAGAATATTTTCACAAATTGCAAAGAAGGCGTTTTTATGGCTTGAGAATATTTAAATAAATTAATTAAAAAATCTAGAACTCGTTTGCAAAGGCTGATCGGAGAATAAATTTGAATAAAATAAAATTTCATCAGCCTTTGTAGTTTTTTAAGAGCATTCATAGAATTTTTTAAATAATTGACTGTACTTTTAGAGCTGTAAACTGAAGTTTTTTGTAAATCCAAGTTAAAAAATTTCTTTTTCCTTATTCAAATTCGCCAGCTATGATTCTGCAGTTGTATGAGAAATCTGGAAATAGAAGAAAAATATCCAAGTTTGTGCTCTGGAATCAATGTAACTTGCAGCTAAAGTTGAAAAGAAGAAGAAGAAGGACGCCTTTGGCTGAGAGAAGTTTGCCTGTGAGAAAATTTGACCTGTGAATAATGAAAAATAAACTCTCAAGCACTTCTTTTATAATAAAAACTTTCCTTATTGGCCTGGGTCGACTTGTTCTTTGATTGGTTCCTTTGTTTTAAAACACAAAAAGCGATCTCACCTTTCTTTTGATTTTTCAAGGGCGCCCCTTCTTGCCTGCTTGTTAAGTTTTTATTTAAAACCTTAAGTTATTTTAAATTCCTTGCCTTTGAAAAATTGACCTTTAGATGGACTTATCCACTTTACAACTGGATCTTCTCCTTTTACCAAGGTAACTCCTTGCCTTAGCCAATTTTTTTATTTTTCCCTTGGAAATTCGAGTTTCAATTGGAATTTTTATCCTTTCAAGTGGATTTCGACTTCATCATGGAATTCTTGAATTCCCAATTCAAAATTTTCATTTGCCTTGGCCAATTTCCACTTTTAGATACATTCGCCAATTGGAATTTTGAATCATCCAATTGGATTTACTTTTGAACTTGGGAGAATTTTAACAAGTCTTTTCTAATGGACGAATTTAATTGGATTTCCCAAGTGGATTTCATTTTGATGAATTTCAAATGGATTTTTCCATGATTCAACTGGATTTCTTCATGGGGCATACCTCTTCAAACTTATTTTTTTCTGTTCACCCTCCCGCCCCCCCTTTTTATTTTTTTCTACCTTTAATCTATTCAAAGTATCATTTTTCCTTCCTTATTTATTAATTTCTTTATTTTTCATTTTGTTTCTTACCCTCCTTCGTTATTAATATATCTTATTGTCACGCTATTATTGATTTTTATCCTCCTTTTTTAAACTATTTTAATATTAATATATTTACTATATTAATATATTCCATCTTTATCAATTTTGTTATTGTTACAATTTTTTCCCATCTCTATTAAATTATTTTAATATTAACATTTAATATTAATATACTTACTATATTAATATTTTTCCATCTTTTTAATTTCTCTTTTGTTTCATGTTTGATTTTTTATCCTCCATCTTTATTAATATATCTTGACACCAATAAAGATATATTAATATATAAAAAATATATAGTTGGTTTTTGGTTTTTCTTCTTTCTCATTTGGTTGCATTTCTTTATATGGTCATTGGTTCTTTTAATTGTCAATTGTCTCCTTTATTTTTAATTTCTATATTATTATTTTTCTAGCTTGCCATCCCTTGGGCCTTGTGCCTCCTATCCCTCTAACATTCTTCTGCCTCTTCTTATACCTGTTAGGTCTGCAACAAATTTTCATATCCTTGAACTCTCTATCCTGATGATGGATCACAGAGTGTGATTCGAAACGTTGATTCAAAAAAGCTTGCACAATCAAATCCAGAAACAACTATTCATACTCTTATGGATTGTGGAAATCTAATAACTTTGATTGATACCCTTCATGGGAGGGAATTATGCTTCAAATCTAAACAGCTTGAGCTTTTAAGGAATAAGCTAGCAAAGAAAGTTGCAGACCTAGCGTTTCTCAAAAGATGCAGAGATTCTCGTCTGATCCCCTCTTTTGTCAAAATTACCCACCACCTATGGAGTAGCAGCACGAAGCACATTTTCTTGCAGGCAGGTCTTTCCCTCCTCAGATCGGTCATACAGTCTACCAGAAGGATGATCGACCAGTTGAATGCCAGACTATTCCCACTTCATCTGGAACTGGCTGCTTCTCTTCGGCCAGACCTCTAGGTTCACCTCGATACCACCTCGCACGCCAGAGCCATGGGTTGTCAAGAAGCATGCATCATTAGACAGAAGAAAAAGTTCTTCTCCCTGAAACGCAAGCCCCTGAAGTCGGAACCATCTCCACATGCATCATATCTCACTCGGTGCTCTTCTTCATGGGTTCCCAGCGTCTTATCTTACTCTGATACCTCTGGTGGCTCTTTGTCGAATCCTCTTCATCCTATTCTAACTGCTTCCCCACCGAGATCCAACCACTCCTTACAGACTAAGTTGGAATCGGAGGTCCTCACTAATGGGGAGTCTCTCCCCCGCTCTCAGGCCGAACCCAACTCGGACGATTGTTTTCGACCGGTTCCTTTGTCGCCTTCTTCTAATCTGCTCCAGTCTACTGTCAACTCGTCACCATCAATTACCACGCAAGCTCACTCCCTCTACGTCGCATCTCCCTACTCTTTGCGCGTCTGTCCCGTTGGTGCCTCTTGAAACCGGTCCTCTGCCTGATCATTGTCTTTCTCCTGACTCCAGTGGACTGTTCGATGAGAAGGGTCTTCCTGCGCCTTTCACCAGTGAGCGGAATGATCAGATGGGTCACAACTCTCCGGAGGAGCACTCGCAATCCAACGTCCACCTGCAGTCGGCGCAGCAGCAACGTTCATTTCCCAACGTCTCTTCTTTTCTGATGACAGGTACGCGCACCAATAATCTCAACCCTCTGCAAGCAAATTCTATAAATTGCATTAATAGCTTTGATTGCGTTTCTTTCAATCTTGGTTCTCCTCAGCCTCTCCCTCTTTAAACCAGCGTCCAGATTGTGATGCCGTCATTGGCTCTGTTCCTCAACTGCCCCCAAGCGCCATGAGCCTCCCTCAGCTGCTGTTGTACCTTTTGACATGATGGGTCTCCCTGATCCCAATGCAAATGTTGTGGCAGGCTCGCCAGGGTCCTCCTCCTCACCCACCAGCGCCGCCACCTTCTCTTTCCAGCCTGGGCTTCATTCTATAAATTACATTAATAGCTCTGATTGTGTTTCTTTCAATCTTCGTTCTCCTTGAACCTCTCCCTCTTTAAACCAGCGTCCAGATTGTGATGCCGTCATTGGCTCTATTCCTGAACCTGCCCCCAAGCGCCACGAGCCTCCCTCAGCTGATGTTGTACCTTTTGACATGATGGGTCTCCCTGATCACAATGCAAATGTTGTGGCAGGGTCGCCACGGACCCCCTCCTCACCCACCAGCACTGCCACCTTTTCTTTCCAGCCTGCGCCTCACCAGTCATCTCAGGGAGCAACTACAATACCTAGTCACACGGTATGGCCACCGTCCCCCTCTAACCCGTTGGTGGTGCATGACTGGGAGAGTAAGTTGGTGGTTAATTTATCCAGTGCCACCTTAGACCCTCTTGCCTTTAATTTCCTAAAAAGAGGGCTTAACTTTGCCTTGGCTCCTCATCGTATTCCTCATGTCGAGTTTCTCATTGAAATTGAGAATGTTGTCCGGGACCTCCCAATGGACATTGCCGAAGAGGTTAGACAGGATTGTGCAGTGGCCCTTAGACGTGCCAAGCCTCCGAGTGGCAACATCCCAAAAGCGGAGTTTGTTGCTTTCAATAATTTAATGGAAAATAATGATCTAATCATTGCTAAAGCGGACAAAGGCAATGCCACCGTTATCATTAACAAACCAGACTACATCTCCAAAATGCTTGACCTTCTCTTCGACGTCAACAGTTATAAAGTTGTTTCTCAGAATCCTTGCTCCAAAATTGTCAAAAAAGTCAAATCCCTTGTTTTCCGCTCCTCCGATGATGCGACCAAGAAGCATCTGTTACCTTCTAAAGAGGTGACCCCTCGTATATATGGGGTCCCAAAAATTTACAAAGCCGACGTTCCTTTAAGACCCATTGTGGACACCATAGGTTCTCCTACTTACAAGTTGGCCTCCTTCTTGGCCAAATTAATCTCTCCTCTCGTGGGAAAAACTGACTCCATCAAAGACTCTTCCCACTTCGTTCAATTTATCTGTGACATCAAATTAGAAAGTAACGACATCTTGGTGAGTTTTGATGTCACCTCTCTCTTCACCAAAGTTCCGATTCCCGATGCTATCGAGATCATTAAGCAAAAAGTTAATGTTGAGATCGCCACCTTGGTGGAATTATGCCTAAGATCCACTTTCTTCTCTTTCCAAGATGTCATCTATGAACAGGTTGATGGTGTTGCCATGGGCTCCCCTCTCTCCCCCATCATTGCCAACCTATACATGGAACATTTTGAAGAAATTGCCCTAGGTCCTTCCCCCTCAAGCCAAGATGGTGGAAGCGATATGTCGATGACACCAATGTTTGTTGGCCCCATGGCCTCGACAAATTAGAAGAATTTCATGCTCACCTCAACAACCTTGCTCCGTCCATCTCTTTCACGAAGGAGCTTGAATCCAATAACCATCTACCTTTTCTTGACGTATCAATCCTCAAAAAATCTGATGGCTCCCTTGGTCGCCGAGTTTTCCGCAAATCAACCCACACTGACTTATACCTCCACTCCACTTCCCATCATCATCCCAGCCAAAAATTTGGAATTTTTAAAACTCTTGCCACAAGAGCCTATCGTATCTGCGATGAAGAAAACTTAACCCAAGAGTTGGAGCATCTTCGCCTGGTCTTTAGGCTAAATGGTTATACCAATAAACAAATTTCTAGAGCCCTCAACCATTCCAAGCGTTGTTTCTTCTCTTCTATCTGTTCCAAATCCAACCCCTCGTCACAACCTATCTGTATCCCTAGTGCCTCCTTACCCTTTGTGGAAGGCATTTCCCATAAAATCTCAAAAATCCTTCTTAAAAAAGGCCTTTGATGTGCTTTCAAGCCCTTTACTACGCTAAGAAACTACATCCCGCCTCTCAAAGACCCTAAAAACATATATCAAAACTCTGGAGTCTACAAAGTGGTTTGCTCTTGTGGCACTCCCTATATTGGTGAAACGGGTCGCTCATTCAATACAAGAATCAGAGAGCATGGTGCTGACATCAATCATGAACGGGTTTTAAAATCAGCCCTAGCTGAGCACTCCTCTTCAACCAAACACCATATTTGTTTAGAAAACACTCAAATCTTGTTTATTGAAGATAATTTCCGCAAGAGGAAGCTCAAAGAAGCCATTCAAATCATCAATCACCCCAACAACCTTAATCGTGATGAAGGGTGGAGTTTAAGTCTCTCTTGGAAGCCTCTTTTGTCTTTCCTTAAAAACCTCCATCCCCCTCGATCGTGACCCCCTTTCCCTCCCTGTCGCTCTTTCCCTCCCCCCTCCCCCCTCCTTTAGGGTCGTGGTCACTTGCCTTGTTCTCCTCTTTTTGTGGTTCTTAAGGTCTTCTTCCTTGGTTAGTGTTCTTCGCTTTTGTTCGTTCTTCTTCCTTTGTTTGTGTTCTTCGCTTTTGTTCGATATTATTTATCCTATATTAATTCTTCATTTCTAATATATTAATCTATTAAATATTATTTATCCTATATTAATATATCGTCATTTCTAGTTTATTAATCTATTAAATATTCTTATTAATTAATTTATGTGTTTAATACTTTGTTACATTTAATTTATTTAATCATTAATATAATACAATTAATAATTTTAATATATTTCAATATATTGTTGTACTTAACATATTAATATATTAATTTAACATATTTAAATTATGTCAATATACTTAGGAAATAAAATATGTTAAATTATTAAATATATTAAATATCTTAAATATCTTAAATATCAAATATATTAACTTAATTATATATATTAGGGAAATCAATATATCTTAATCACATAATTTAAATATCTCAAATATGTTAAATTATTTGAATATATTAAGATATTTAAATTATTTAATATATTAACATATGTAAATTATTTAAACATATTAATACATTTAATACACTTAAATGTATGAATTTTTTTTTTTTAATTGGTGCAAAATACATTCATATATAGTTAAAATATATTAAAACATATTATATATTAACATTTCTTAATATTTAAAACATTTCTTATAAAACATATATTAAAACATATTATTTATTAACATTGCTTAATATTTAAATATCTTAATATATTAATATATTTAAATGTATTAGATTAATCTTAATATATATGTCTTTTAATCTTTGCACTTATAATATAAAAGAAAATTGAGCTATTAAATACAATAATCTATGAAGTCTATTGCTATGTTCAATATACCAATATATTACTATATTAATATATTTATAAACAAATAACTTGATATATTCAATATATTCAAGAAATTGATAAACCCAAAAGTAACAAAAAAAGGAAATCAAATACATTCAAATATTTAAATACATCAATGTGTTTAAATGTATTACTATATTTAAGTATGCTAAGTATATTGATTAATAATTTACAAAGTAAAAAATATTAATTAATATTTAAATATTTTGATCTATTCTATTTAAATCTAATTTATTAATATTTAAATATTTTGATCTATTTTATTTTGTCTCTTAATTTTTATTTCATTTTTATTTCATTTTCATCTTATTTCTTTTCTTCTTTTTTAATGATTGATGTGTGGTTTCCCTTCTCTTTGTTCTCTCTTATTTTTAATTATTTTCTGGGGTGCTCTTATTATTCTTCTTCTCTTGCTCGGCTCTTTTTGTGTTCACCCCCACCCCCCCGCCCTCTCCCCCCTTTTATTTTTTTCTACCTTTAATCTTTTCAAAGTATCATTTTTCCTTCCTTCTTTATTAATTTCTTTATTTTTCATTTTGTTTCTTACCCTCCTTCGTTATTAATATATCTTATTGTCACGCTATTATTGATTTTTATCCTTCTTCTTTTTTAAACTATTTTAATAATAATATATTTACTATATTAATATATTCCATCTTTATCAATTTCGTTATTGTTACAATTTTTTCCCATCTCTATTAAATTATTTTAATATTAACATTTAATATTAATATACTTACTATATTAATATTTTTCCATCTTTTTAATTTCTCTTTTGTTTCATGTTTGATTTTTTATCCTCCATCTTTATTAATATATCTTGACACCAATAAAGATATATTAATATATAAAAAATATATAGTTGGTTTTTGGTTTTTCTTCTTTCTCATTTGGTTGCATTTCTTTATATGGTCATTGGTTCTTTTAATTGTCAATTGTCTCCTTTATTTTTAATTTCTATATTATTATTTTTCTAGCTTGCCATCCCTTGGGCCTTGTGCCTCCTATCCCTCTAACATTCTTTTGCCTCTTCTTATACCTGTTAGGTTTGCAACAAATTTTCATATCCTTGAACTCTCTATCCTGATGATGGATCACGGAGTGTGATTCGAAACGTTGATTCAAAAAAGCTTACGCAATCAAATCCAGAAACAACTATTCATACTCTTATGGATTGTGGAAATCTAATAACTTTGATCTTCACACTTAGGCGAATTTCACCATAATCTCCTTGCTTTTTACTTGATTTTTCGTTCATTTTTCTTACTTGAAGGTGCCATTTTCAATTGGTTTTCTAGATTTTTGCATGCGCTTTTCCTTGCTTTTCTCATGATTTTTCTGATTTTTTAAGATTTTTGCTTGACTTTTGCCTGCTTTTCAATTCTAAAAGTGGAAACTTTCGACTCCATTGCCAGTGAGACCTAACACTTTCTAAAAATATAAACTTACTAAAAGTAGAAAAAAACGAAAAGCAAGTTTGGAAAAATAGTAAATTCCAGATTGGTCCAGAAATGCGAAAAACGAAAAAAGCAAAAAGCAGAATCCCTAAAAAATAGGAAGTGTCAGAATTGAGCGAAAGCACAGGCGATCCTTGTCTACTGGGTCTTCTAAGCACTTCTATGACGTTTATGTACAATTTCAGGCTCAAATTCTCAACTTGGTTTGGGTGATGACTCGAGACTTTGACATGAAATTCCCAGAGCAACAGAGCTTATGAAATTGCCACTCAAAGCTAAACCCTACGAGCAAACCACTGAGGGTCCCCATTTGCAATGGGGCGATGTGTGAAATAGGTCACAACAGTACCCCATAGATAGAATGGTGATGATAGAGATATCTAGGTAGATCATTGCCAATGATAGAATTCAAAAAAAGAAGAAAGTAGGATTGGACTTCCCGATCATCATAGGGAATTCAGATGAGGTTTGTCCCTCCTTGCAGGCAGCCAAAGAAGCTGAGGATGAGCTACAGTTTTTCCACCTCTCATACCACACCAACAGGCATGATTTTGATCCTTATAACAATATCAGAATGGTGCAAGGTGTAGAATATAGGCACAAGGCGCATATTGAGGTCTTCTGGGCCAATGTGGTGGATGAAGCTTAGGTTAGAAGAATTTTTTCCAGAATACCCTTGAAAATAATAAGAGAATGTGAGGTTGTTGCAGTTCCGGATTAGGTAGATGAGGACGTGAATGTTATGCAGTCGGACTATGAAACGGTAAGAAACATAGCGGTCCCACTACTTGATTGGTCAGAACCGAAAATTATAGACTTAGATACATTGTGCATACCAGTTTTGGCATTCACTAGAAATTGGGTAGGAAGGCACGTGAATAGACTTAAAAGCAGATTAGTCCCCCTCACTTAGAATTTTATGGGTGACCAAAGGCCGCCAACAGCTAGAAAAAGGAAATAGGTCGCCCAAGCTTCGGAACCGCGGAGAGAAGTGCAGGTTCAATAGGTGCCTCAAAGAATAGAGGAAGAATCATCCACGCCATCAAAAACTTGCTCTTCGAGTGTGCGGGAGGTCTCATTGTTTGCGAGCCAGAGAAACGAATTGAATGAGGAGCAAGAGTTTCAGGAGGTGAACCAACCACCTCTTAGGGAGCTAGATAGTCAAAGTGCCAACACTCCTAGGAAGGAAAATCAGCAAGGAGAAGAAGTGGAGACAGAGATAGACACCTGCTTCCAATAGTTAATTGAGACTACTTTGGAGGAAGAGACTACTGTAGGGAAGTAGGTTCAAGGTTCAGGAGAAAATACTTAGTAGATGGAAATTGATGAACCCCAACAAAATGTTGTTAGAGAAGAAGTGCATGGAGAGGAAGCAAGAGAGGAACAACGCTTATTATTTGTGACCCGCCGCAGGTAGTGCCCGATTGGCTCAGGGAAAGAATGAGAAGGGATCTTGTTGAGGAGATTGACCCGGCAATTGAAAGGGAGGAATTCCTCAGCAGAATTAGTGGACCGCTAGAGAAGAAGAGGGCTACAAAGATCTTGAAGATATCTACAGATAAGTCTGGTTATCGCACACTCCATGTGGTTCCCAGGATAGAATGTGATTGAGATGAGGCGATCTCGGAGAATTATGTGATCACTACTGTGGAGTTGGGCCGCCCTACCAGACTCTTAAGGATAGGTTACTTCGGACAGAGGGGAAGTATAAAAGATTGAAGAAAGAGCAGAAGACATTGATTGGCTATGTGCAACACTTAGCTCGTCCGTGTGGGCAAGAAAATCTAGCAGTTGATCTTCCAGCTGAGCTTTCAAGGGAATCAGTTAGCGGCCTGGAAGATTTAAAGAAGATGGCTCAAGAAGCAGATAAATGGGTTGGCAATGTTCACACGGAGGCAAAAATGTTCATGGAGGATCTCGCCCATTCTTTTCAGTAGGCCTCCAATATTCTGACGCGCATGAGCAATGTTGATCAGGCCTGGAGTGAAACCCACATTTATCAGGATAAAATTGTTCCTCGCTTAGCAGCTTCAATGCATATACCCATGCAGACTCTAGTGGAAGGAGTGATTCAGGAGGGCGATAGATATGACTTCCCCAGTTGGTATCCCTCAACCGTCACAGGTTGAGGCTTCTTCGATGCAGCTCAGGCAGAATCAGCCAAAGTTAGAAAGGCCATGGGAAATATTTAGGAGGGAGTCTTGAACACGCTTGAAGCATTATTTGCTAAAAGGCTGATTCGAGAGGAGGTGATTGCGAATGGCTTGAAGAGTAGATTGGAGCCTTTCTTTTCGGATGTAAGGTCATTTGCCTAGGTAGATTTTGAAAATATTTCGACGTTCTCCAACATCATTTAGAACACTTAGGATGCTTTAGTTGCTTGGGGAAAATCTTGTACTCGGTAGGGGCAAGCGGTCATGGTGCTTGAATTTTAGCTTAATCATATTCCACCTATCTCAGTTCAGGAGGTTGAGGCAATATTGACTAGATTCATCGAGTTTGCAATCAAATAGAAGGAGAATGGGAACGCCTTCCTAGATGTTGACCTTCTAGATGATAGTGGGCATTAAATGCTCATAGTGGTGAAGGGAGAGAGTGGGCATTATGTGCTCATTTATTACCCCACTCCTCCACTTTGTGGTCGTTTTTAGGGAAAATCTTGAATAGGGCTTATGTGGCTCAATCTGAGCCGTTCGTTGTAATTGAATCTGAGCCGTTCGTTGAACTAGGCCAGCTATAAAAGGGGCATCCCCCCTCATTTGTACGAAAGGAAGGAAAGTTTTCAACTAAATGCTTTTTAAGAGACTATTGTGAACACTACTATAATAAAAAGAGTTCATTGCTTGTGATTTCATCTTTTATTGTGGGTAACTAGCAAGGTTTCTTCATCCTTCCAATTAGCATAGAATCTTAGAGTAGAATAAATTTTATTTCATGCAAGTAGATGATTGTGGAATGTGGTGATTTATTTGAGCAAGCTTCGCTAGTCCATACCACTAGTGGGCTCACTGATAGTGGGTTCGCCTTGTGTGGTCAACTGAAATAGTTTGGACCTAACTTCGGTTATAATTTACATATTGGTATGCGTTGTCGTGATGGTGTCTTCATGTTAACTTGTAATCTGAATATCTCTAGTTCACCCCTTTGAAGATTGCGCCAGTTTTGTGGAAGTTGTCTGAGGTGAGGCAAAGCAAAGCTTGGTTGAAGTTTGTGAGATTTGATCGCCATGTCCCGCGCCTAGGGTAGATTAGAGCTTTTTTTTTAATCTCTGCAATCATTGAAATTCAACATTCTTTGATTAGTTTAGGAAACTTGAGCTTCATTGGTAAATCTTTTGAATCTTGAAAGTCCCTTTCTCTCGAGTGAACAATTGTGTAAGTCCCCTTGAAATACTAGCAAATCACATTAAACCAACTGAGTCTACGTCCATTGCATGAAGGAACCTTGGAGTTGAGTGCATGATCTTTCGCAATCTTAGCATGCAGGAGATTTTGATCAAGAGAGGATAGAGTGACCGTTGGAAACTTTATTCTGTGTTGGTGCAGTCATAAAACACTTGTCAACAAGACCCTTATTTGCTACCTTCCAATCTAGATGTCTATCTCCCTTGGAATCCAATGCTGGGTTTAGTGGCTCTTTGATAAAGCCCGATGCTTCTATTAAAGGCTGTGCTATGTTTGATGCTGGACAGAGAAAACCAAACAAGGTGGCGACTTCCTTAAATATTTTATGCAGTAGAAACTTCCCACGTTGACCCTCTAGCTATGTGTGGGTCAACTTTGACCCTGCGGACCTCTATCTCTAACCACGCTGCCTGTAAAATTTACAATATGAGTGGTGGCAGATTTGGAGTAGAGTCACAACCACTATGAATGGTGTAGATAGTATAACCAATATGGGTGATCCCTTTAGGTATTCAGAAATACCTTCAATACCATGTGTAGCTAATTAAAATATTAGATGAATGCTATTTGAGGCTCTCTCCTACAAATGACCCCTAATATTTATATCCTAGAAATGGTCATAAACCTCTGTGAATTTATATCCTGAAAATGATCATAAACCTTTATGAAATCCTCAACTCTGAAAATTATGATCAATTACCAACAAGTTCCTGGCAAATCCTTCAAATCCTGGATTGAAGCTCTCTCCTATAATCGTGAATGTGCAATGCATAACCCCTAAATGGAGTTATCAACAAGTAGCCTTGGAAGATCTTTCATTCCTGTAGCATACTATTCCTTATGAGGGTTTTCGTCCTCAAGAAGCCAAGACTTTCTAGTCCAACCAACAAACCCTATTCCAATTTTCTTCAAAACATGAATGTGCAAAAGAGCTCACAAAATGGCTTTTATATCTCCCTCCAATTTCCACGCCCAAGTAGGCATTTTAAAATTATTTTATTTAATTCTTTTTCCGCCTTATAACTACTTTAAGTTGGTACCAACTTATGATATAAAATAATCTTTTTTGAAAACCCCTTATATGACCTTGATCATAAAGTCATTCAAATATATAAATAACACAAACTTAAATATATTAATTTAACTTTATTAGTAATGTTATTTAAACTTAATACATAGGACTATGATAAATGCCAAGATAAATCCATGGTGAGAATCCGCCAACATTCTTGATATAGAAATATTGCCAACTGACTAGGTCGTTGACCACCCTGTGACTTATTGAAAATAGTATGAACAAAGTGTCCAAATCATGCTCTGGAAGGTACACATCAATAACCCTGGAAACACTGAGTTGGGAAACAACAATTGAGCACAAATGGTTAACTAACAAGTCACAAATGCCCTTAGAGGGCCCCCCTAACCATCCTGTTAGTCCACGGGGACCAAGTGATAGACTAACCTCAACACTTGATGACTGCCAAGGAAAAGGGGACATTACAGTCCGCCCTCCTGAAGATTGCTTGTCCCCAAGCAATCCACACTTGAGCACCCAAGCTTGTCACTTGAGTATTGGGATCCCATATAAGCCTGTAGAATGCCCCACTATGTGTCCTTTGCATCAATTGGATAAGGATAAGACTAAACTCAGCAGCTCTGTTAGTCACTCTCCCAATATGAAGCAATCTACCAAGCATAGAAATTCTTGGATCCCACAGCCAAACTAGAAGTCCACCATTCTCATTACACATTGACTTCCACTGCGCCACTTTGAGATAATCATCATCAATGTTCCATGAGTTGTGAAGCAATACATCAAGATCCAAGCAAAATGGTGTGCCAAGCATGTCACCACCTGGATCCCAAACCACCACATCCCTACATCTGTCAAACATGAGAAGATGGAAGCAACCCAAAGTGCTAGCAACACAAATCCACTCTCCAACTCCTGTAGATCTCCCATAGACATGACAAATACCCATCATAGGAGCAAGAAAATGTATAGTAGCTCCTCCTTGGTTGCTGATATGGAATAGATTAGCAGCCTTAAGTCTGAAAATCCGACCTATGGGGATGCAAATAATACAACTGAGGTCATAGGATGATCGAGTAACAACCCTATGTTGCTCTCCAATGATGAGTAGATGATGCAACTCTCCTCGAAACTCTTGAGCAGCCGTTGTCCTCCAAAAGGTATGAGGGAAATCCATGCTCACTAGGATCATAGCTCTGCTGAAACTTCATTCCTCCAAGTGTAGGCCACACAATGGTAAGTGCCTCCACTGAAAATCCCTGAAAAAAGGAAGCTGCAAACTCTACCAAAGAGTCATCTGCATGATGAGATTCTGATTCTTGTACTCGTATGCAATCATCTGAAGGAAATAGAGTTGGAGACCCGTCGGATTTGGTTTTATCTTCTGGAGATAGAAGCATATCATACCAACGTGGACTGTGTAACCTCGTATCCAACCCACATTTTTGTATCATCAAATCATTCGTGCACAGGCTGAAAGAAAATTGATGCACATTCCGTACAATGTAGTCAAGGTGAAATTCACTTGCTTGCGCCAACAAAATCCCTACATAGTCACTCGGATTCCACATCTCATCATTCTCATCGCACGAATTAGGAGGTGGCTCACATTTTAGATCATGAAGGACAGATTTGGTATTGGCTCTTTAAGTCCTCTCTGCAAACTTGATGGCTAAGTCCCTATCTGAGAGCAAATGGAGGAAGTCTGATTTCACTCCCTCTAGGGCATGTTTGATAGTTTGCAGACTTGATATAGAAGTTGTTTGATAGTTTGCAGACTTGATATAGAAGTTCCAACTACTACCCCTTTCTACCTATTTTTCGATTGGGCTGACCATAGGAGGTATTCAACAAACTTGTTCGTGCTATCAAAACGAGTTAAGGTTTGAATAACCTTTTCTTCGGTGACTTTTAGCTGTTCCTTTAGTTCCCGTGACTCACTAGGTTCAGGATTACAATCAACCTCAAAAAATACATTTCCTGATCTGCTTACTAGTGTAGGAGACATGCTCCCACTAGATGAGGCCTTGCAATCCTCATATGAAATGAATGGAACAATGTTATGATCCAACATGCTAGCCTCTCAAGAATTCGCCTCCTCATCACAAGGCGCACCAATGGCAATCTCTACATTGCCAATATAGAGACTTGTGCCCTTGTCACTTGTGGATGCATGCACTTCACTGTTGGCTGGTCCACAAGGTGTATGCACAACTACCTCTTTTGTATCTATTTCTTGAGCCCTCAATTGGCTCTCCCACAAAGGTGATTCATGATCTCCATGATGCAAGTTGTGCGTATACTCAAAAATTTCAGAATCATACTTGTCCTCAACCCCATGCAAATTTGAAACCTCATTGTGCTTGACCATCATAAGGGGTTCTCCCCTCAACCCATGAGTACCATTATCATCCTCAGGTGCTATGGCTGCCATAGAAGAGTGAATTTCTTTTGTGCATGATGATGATTGAGCCAAGCTCAATTCCTCACAGAGCTCATCAATCTGAATTTTTGATTCTTGAAGGGCCATCTGAGTGCTCTTCAAAGAATCTTGGGTTATCTCAAACTCATGGGAAAGCTTGTCCACTTCGTCTTCTTTCCCTTTCAATGCATCAAAATAGATCTCACCAAGCATGAGAAGGTGATTTCTATTAGAAAGTAGGTGTAGGTAATGTGACTTCATTACCACCAATTGTTCTCTGAACGCTTGAAAATCTAAAAGGTAAAGTTCTCCGTCAAGTTCCTTATGTATCCCTGAAGACCTCCAACAACATTTTGCCATTAGCTTATGTGTATCATCAAAATGATTTATGGCTGCAAAAAATTTGGTCCTCATTTACCTTCAATCGCCTAGCTAAATGATGGGACCCTTGTGACCTATCAACCTCATACATTTTTTTTATTAATAATCAGCATCATGCAACACTAAATCAGATTTGTTTTCAAGGTTAATAACAATACCATCAATGCCAAAAATGTGTAATGTCCCCTTTTGAGCCTTATGCTTTTCAGTGGCCGTTAGCCTATTTCCAAACTCCGGTAGGCTAGTCGAAGGTAGAATTAGGGTTTCCTATTGTCTAGGAGGTATCTTTCTGGGTTTTTAGGGGATGCATGTAGGAGTTTGCTAGTATGACTTCTGGGGTTTTCTAGGTTTTTAGAGAGCTTCAAGAGGGTGTCACATGCATTTTGATCAGTGACCATTTCCAGACTTACTATTTTTACTAAGTTACGACGGCTACCCAGAATGTGGTCGAATAGTGTTTGGAGTCACTATTTTTAGCAGTATGCTATTTTTAGTAAGTGCTATTTTTGGCAGTGTGATTCGGTAGCAGTTCAACACTCAGTTACTATTTCTAACAGTGTAGGCTTGGCAGAGGCTTCTCCAGCTTTCTTGGAGTTAGAAAAGGAAAGTTGATAACTTAAGTCATTATATTTTATCATTGCTTTTGGACCCCCTTGGCTAGGTGTTATGACTTAAGTTGATTTTAAAAGGTGGGTTTCATTTTTGGATGCCCAAGTTGGAGAAAAATACTTTTTATGTTATATTTTATGCCAAGGTAAAGTGGACGTCAAAATACACAAGACAATGAGTTTTAATAAATATTGTTTTATTCCTCATATTTGGGCATCCCATTCTAGGGGGAAAAGGAGTTTTGAATTTTTGGGTTTGGAGCCTTTAAATGTGCCTCTCTGCCTCCTCATTTGGTATCCATTTTCTATCGTAATGAAGTGTTGCTGAAATATTTTCAAAACTCTTGCTTCGAGGTTGGAATACCTCCTAGGTGTTCATCAGTTTCGAGTTTGCAAGATAACTTTTAGCTGATCAGTTGTTGCATCTTCATCCAGAGGTTGCAATTTGAGCTTCAATGGTGATGGCTTCATTTGTGTTTTCAGTTTGGAGTGGTTTTGATGTCTTCTAAGTGATATTGGTGTGTTCTTTCACTATTTGGTGGTTTTTTTAGAGTGCTTCTGTAAGTGACCAGGTGTCTCTCAACCCGCTCACTGACCGATAATATTGAGGTTTTTATTTTGTTTTCTGAATTTTGTGATTTTTTGGTATTTTTGCTCTAAAAGAAGAATTTGCGATTTTGCAAGAAATGACTGGAAAAAATAATATAAAATAATAGATGCATAAAAACTACAGAACTTAGATCAAATCACGATGCCAGATGGTTTATTAATCTTCTCAGATGATTACAATTGCAATATTTAATATTCAGACAAAAAGGCAAGCATTTTATTGAAAAACCTGGACAAGCTTGTAGGCGCCAGAAACAGAGACTGAGATGGTACGGCTGAAAGGTATGATGCAATCTTCCACCTCGAAACTGATGAAATGTCTCCAGAAACCCTAGGCGTCCACTTTGCAAAAGGCAGAAGACCAAAAAGTGAAGGCGAATCCTCCAGTTAAGAAGTACGGCCCTTGTTGGTAAGGAAAAGTACGGCCCAGCCAACAACAATAAATATAGTACGGCCTCTAGAAGAAAGTGCCAGAACACTGTGAATGGATCTCAGATAAGTCGCCACCAATAACTGATAAATAATCTTCTCAAACCCTTCCTGAATCGATTTAATAAGCACAACTGCAACCTCTGTATGAAGTCACCATGTTTGACAATCTTCAACTGATATTTCACAGTCTCAGTATGTCAGATCTTGAAGAGAGAACGTTCCTCAAAACCTGTTGATTTGCAGAAACTCTGGTTTCTCAAACCCCAATGCTCTCCAAGAGATGAATAAAGACAAATTAGAATAATCACATAATGAGTTCGATTTTCCTTCAACTGAATATATATGCTCTATCAATAATTCGACCCCCTTTGTAAAAATCATTTAAAATGCATTTAATAATAATTCGCCTCTTTTGACTTAGGCAATAATATTAAAATAATGGCGTCCCCTTTTAATGAATAAATAATTATTCATTATAATAATAATTATCCTTTATTATAAAGTATTAAATACTTCATAATATGCCATTAATCATTAATATTTTAATAAATCATTAAAGTGACTTTATAACATAAAGTCAAAATAATAATTATTTAATAATCATTAAATGCTCTATTATTCTCCACCTGCTCAACAAATTGTCAAACTGGGTCGAAACTGAGCTGACCAGCTGAACCATGTGCCCTGCCCAAAATAGCAGCTCCCGCCTGCCTGACTTACTATAAATAGTAAGTATCTGGAAAACCACTCTAAAAGAGTCTGTGAAGGCCCAAACCTGAATCAACTACTGGAGTGATATTCCCAACACTGGATAACTGCCTCAAGTGATCCTCTAAACACAACTGCCAGCCTATGAGGATCTGGATAATAGGCTAACCATTGACACGACGGTATTGTTTAGGAAGGGGACATTACAGTCCGCCCTCCCTAAAATTGCTTGTCCTCAAGCAATCTCAGCTCTGGATGTTGTAAAATCTCTTCTGACTCCCAAGTAGCATCCTCCACTGGCAAGTCTCTCCATTTGATCAAATACTCTCTGATAACCCGCCTCCGAAGATGTCTCTCTCAAACATCGAGGATGGCCTCAGGCACTAATATCAACTTTCCCTCGTCATCAAGGGGTGGCAGTACTGGAGAGGGGATCACATGCTGACCCAATGCCTTCTTCAGGTGTGAGACATGAAATACGTTATGCACCCTGCTATCCGCCGATAAATCCAACTCATAAGCAACCTCGCCCACTCGTCTGATAACACGGAATGGACCATAGTAACGAGGTTTCAACTTCTTTGCACCACTCTTCCGTAGAGTAGACTGACGGTATGGCTGTAACATGAGATACACCATGTCACCCACTGCAAAAGAACGCTCAACCCTCTTCTGATCAGCATACTGCTTCTGCTGATTCTGTGCCCGCTGGATATTGTCTCTGAGAGACCTCAAAATGTCCTGCTGACTCTGCATCATATCTCCTATGCTAGGCACTCTGCTATCACTCAATATCAAATCCAAAAGGTTGGGCGCCTCATACCCGTACAATGCCATGAAGGGCGTCATCTGTATAGTCATGTGGTGAGTAGAGTTATAACAATACTCACAGAGGTATATCCACCTCACCCAAGCTCTCGGCTGTCCAGCTATGTAATTGCGCAGATAACCTTCCACCCACTTATTGACAATTTCCGTCTATCCATCTGTTGTGGATGGTAGCTAGTACTCGGTGTCAGTTCGGTCCCACAGAGCCTGAACAACTCTTGCCAAAAGTTGCTCATGAACCGACTGTCTCTATCGTTGACTATCGTCCGAGGCAACCATGTAACCGGAATACCTCTCTGAAGAAGAGCTCTGCAGTCTGCGATGCCGTGAATGTAGTAGTGATTGGAAAGAAGTGCGCATATTTAGTCAGCCAATCAACCACTACGTAAATGCAATCTTTACCTTGGGTTTTCGGCAAACCCGTGATAAAGTCCATCGATAAACACTCCCACTTCCTATCAGGTATCGGAAGTGGCTGGAGCAATCTAGCAGGATATGTGTGTTCCTGCTTGTTATGCTGGCAAACAGAACACTCTCGAACATACTGAAGAACATCAGTTTTTAGCCCTTTCCAAGTAAATTGTTCCTGAACCAGCTTATATGTTTTGAAGTACCCGGGATGGCCCACCATAGGAAGGTCATGAAAGGCTCTCAGAACTATATCCCTCAACTCTGAATCAGAAGTCAGAAAAATCCGCCCTTTGTAAATGATCAAGTCATTCACAATGGTGTACCTGCTATCTTGCTTTGTCCCATCAACAATGCTAGAAGCCCATGGGTTCTTAGCATACTCTGCAATAATCCGATGCCTCCAATCCTCGGAGATCTGTGCCATGGCATTCAACTGAGGTCTACGAGACAAGGCATCAGCTACAACATTCTGCTTCCCCTTAATGAAGGTGATGTCAAAGTCATACGACTGCAGTTTGTTGACCCATTTTTGCTGCCTCTCATTTAAGTCTCGCTGTCGAAGGAAATGTTTCAGGCTGTTGTGGTCTATACACACATTGAACTTGCGGCCTACCAAGTATTGCCTGAACTTAGCCAAAGCATGCATAATGGCTAACATTTCCTTGTCATAAATGCTGTAAAACCTCTTAGGGCCCCTAAGCTTCCTACTCTCAAAAGCAATAGGGTCTCTCCTGCATCAAAACAACACCAATGCCCTCTCCTGAAGCATCACAAAACAAATCAAATGACTTTGTAAAGTCAGGTAATGCTAGCACTGGACACGAAGTCATGATCACCTTAAACCTGTCAAAGCACTCCTGAGCCTGTGGTGACCAAGTAAAAGCCCCTTTCTTTGTCAAATCAGTAAGGGGTGCGGCGTGACGTGAGAACCCACTAACAAATCTCCTATAAAAAGCACACAACCCAATGAAACCTCTGAGTTGCGTAAGGTTCTCAGGTACTGGCCACTCAACTATAGCCCGGACCTTCTCGGGGTCCATACTAACTCCCTTGGCACTGATGATGTGCCCAAGATACAACAACTCCGCCATGCCTAGCTCACACTTGGATTCCTTCCCATAAAAGGACTCCTCAGCCAAGATTCCCAAAACTGTATCCAAGTGAGTTAAATTCTCCTCCCATGACCTACTGTACACTAGGATGTCATTGAAGAAGACCAATACAAATCTCCGTAGTTGAGAACTAAAGACCCTGTTCATGGTAGCCTGAAAGGTGGCAGGGGCATTGGTTAGACGAAAAGGCATAACCAAGAATTTGAAGTGACCGCAATGGCACCTGAAAGCGGTTTTCTCAATGTGCTGCTCCTTCATCTGAATTTGGTGGTACCCGGATCTCAAGTCAATCTTCGTAAAGAAGATAGCTCCGTACAACTTATCAATCAACTCATCGATGCGAGGTATCGGATACCTGTTCTTAATTGTCCTCTTATTGAGTTGGCGGTAATCTATGCACATCCGAAGTGATCCATCCTTCTTCTTCACCAATACAACCGATGAAGCAAAAGGTGACTTGCTAGGTCTAATATGCCCCATAGCCAATAACTCATTGATGGTCTTCTCTATCTCATCCTTGAGCCGTTTCAGATGCCTGTAGGGTGTAATCATAATGGGCTTTGCGCCCTCCTCCAACTCGATAATGTGCTCGGTGTCTTTGTCTGGAGGTCTGCCAGGTGGAATGTCGCTAAACACTTTAGAGTGTTTAGTCCTCAGAATCTGAATATCTGGATGGTACTCACCCTTCTGCTGCTCCTGCTATGCTGGCAGTATCATACACTCTGCAGCCCAATCAACCATATCATGACGAATGGGTCTTTCCATCCGCCTGTACGATACCATCCTCAGATTGCTATCTTTGATGGCCTTGATGACATGAGGTTTCCCATTTACCTTGAATTTCATCTCCATATCCCGTAGATTGAGTGTGAACTCACCCAAATCGTGAAGCCATGCCATCCCTAACACCACCTCAGTATCTCCCATATTTACAACATAGAATTCAGTCTTGAACTCATAGTTGTTCAACCGCATTAGAAGATCAGTTATTTTTCTATCACATTTGAGTGTGTACCCATCAGCCACCTTGACTCGAATACCCTCAAACTCCTCTGTCTGTATACCTCGTCTCTCTACCAATCGTGCATCTATGAAATTATGAGTAGCACCAGTGTCGAGTAGAGTGATTATCTTCTGACCTGCTAGGAGCCCACGAAGTCTAAATGATCCATCTCTCTGAAGACTAGTCAAATGTGCCTCCTGTAGCTTCCTTCCTCCTTTGTTTTCACCATCATTTTCAGACCTCTCATCATCAGAATGCTCAGAATCAGCTTGCTGGTCTGACAGATCAGAATGCTCTTCCCCCTCATAAAACCACTCCATTTGGTTATTTTTCACCTTGGGACGAAGAGGGCATACATGTTTATCATCATAGGGTGCCTTGCACCAAAAACATAATTTTTTCATTCGTAAATCATTTAGTGTTTCTCTGTCAAATGGTGGTGCATTTTGTCTCCTAGGATCAGGTGGATCCCTCTTCCTGTCAAATGGCTTATTCCTGTCAAATGACCTATTAGGCCTCGTGTAGGGTGTCGAGCCAAAATTGAACTTACTGCGAGGTGCTGCAAGTTCCATGTTACGTGCCTTCCTCATGGCCTCCTGAAGAGTAGGAGGATCAAATGCCTTGACGCAACCTCTCATAGGCTCCATGAAACCCTCGACGAAGAGAATAACAAGTCTCCGTTCTAAAATGCCTGTCACCATGACTGCAACCCTCTGAAATTCACCGACATAAGCATCCAAGCTACCTATCTGTGTGAGCTGAGCTAGCTCTCTGAAGTAGAGTTCTGGATCCTTCTTGTCGAAACGCTCTATTAGCCTGCTGGTGAACTACTGGTAAGTAGTGACTGCATGATGGCCAAGTGTGTACATGCCATGATGCCACCAATCATGCGCCAACCCATCAAGATGCAAAGTAGCAAACTTAATGGCCTCGTCCTCCTGCATAGGTCTCAGTGAGAGATAATTGTCCAGCTTCTGGACCCAAGACCTCGCTGAAGTCTTATCAGACCTGTCAAAGTATGGCAAGGTGATCTTGCTAACTGCATACTGTAAATCCCTGTTCACCTATGGCTGTGGCTGTTGGTGCTGAGGAGCTATGCGGTCAAATCTACCTCCCCCTGTAGGTTTATGCACATCCATAAACTCATGAAAAGGCAACGCTTGCCTGATCTCAGGTGCTAATGATAGATACTCACCATGAAATCTAGTCACATTTGCCACTGACATGCCATTGTGTGGCCGAAACTCCTGATGATGACCCTGCTGCTCTGCCTCCGGAGTCGAAGGTGGGGTCTCTCTAGATATGAATGTAGGTTGTCTAGGCCTACGCTCATGATAGATCGGTGATGGCTGCCGTGGTACTGATGCCAAAGGCTGGTCCACGCCTGCAATCCTGCTTGACTATCCGATCTGGATATAGTGCGGCTGGGATGGAGTATACTATCTAATAGTGCCCATCAACTGGGACATCATGTCCATATTATTGTGCCTGCGACTAAACTCCTCATTAGTAATATCACCTTCTGCATGTGCTTTCCCTGAATCCCTATGTGTCTCTGCAGGAATCTCACGATCTGCCATCAGTGTTGTGACACTGTTCTCACTGCTATTGGAACTGGATCTGTGAATACCCAGAACCCCTGATACTGTCTCACCTTCAGGATTCGGTGGACCTGTCCAATCCTCAACTCTGCCTGTTCCTGTACCCTTACTGTAGAAAATGATATCTTTACTCATGAAAGAGCATCTAAAAAGCAAACTTCTGACTGAAAAAGCAACTGAAAAAGCACAGGATGGCAGGAAAACTGTGGTTTGATACCACTGTAAGAGACCAAGTGTCTCTCAACCCGCTCACTGACTGATAATACTGAGGTTTTTGTTTTGTTTTCTGAATTTTTTGATTTTTTGGTATTTTTGCTCTAAAAGAAGAATTTGTGATTTTGCAAGAAATGACTGGAAAAAATAATATAAAATAATAGATGCATAAAAACTACAGAACTTAGATCAAATCACAATGCCAGATGGTTTATGAATCTTCCCAGATGATTACAACTGCAATATTTAATATTCAGACAAAAAGGCAAGCATTTTATTGAAAAACCTGGACAAGCTTGCAGGGGCCAGAAATAGAGACTGAGATGGTACGGCTGAAAGGTATGATGCAATCTTCCACCTCGAAACTGATGAAATGTCTCCGGAAACCCTAGGCGTCCACTTTGCAAAAGTCAGAAGACCAAAAAGTGAAGGCGAATCCTCCAGTTAAGAAGTACGGCCCAACCAGCAGCAATAAATATAGTACGGCCTCTAGAAGAAAGTGCCAGAACACTGTGAATGGATCTCAGATAAGTCGCCACGAATGACTGATAAATAATCTTCTCAAACCCTTCCTGAATCGATTTAATAAGCACAACTGCAACCTCTATATGAAGTCACCATGTTTGACAATCTTCAACTGATATTTCACAGTCTCAGTATGTTAGATCTTGAAGAGGGAACATTCCTCAAAACCTGTTGATCTGCAGAAACCCTGGTTTCTCAAACCCCAATGCTCTCCGAGAGATGAATAAAGACAAATTAGAATAATCACATAATGAGTTCGATTTGCCTTCAACTGAATATATATGCTCTCTCAATAATTTGACCCCCTTTGTAAAAATCATTTAAAATGCATTTAATAATAATTCGCCTCTTTTGACTTAGGCAATAATATTAAAATAATGGCGTCCCCTTTTAATGAATAAATAATTATTCATTATAATAATAATTCTCCTTTATTATAAAGTATTAAATACTTTATAATATGCCATTAATCATTAATATTTTAATAAATCATTAAAGTGACTTTATAACATAAAGTCAAAATAATAATTATTTAATAATCATTAAATGCTCCATTATTCTCCATCTGCTCAACAAACTGTCAAACTGGGTCGAAACTGAGTTGACCAGCTGAACCATGTGCCCTGCCCAAAATAGCAGCTCCCGCCTGCCTGACTTACTATAAATAGTAAGTATCTGGAAAACCACTCTAAAAGAGTCTACGAAGGCCCAAACCTGAATCAACTGCTGGAGTGATGTTCCCAATGCTGGATAACTGCCTCAAGTGATCCTCTAAACACAATTGCCAGCCTACGAGGATCTGCATAATAGGCTAACCATGTACACGGCGGTACTGTCGAGGAAGGGGACATTACAGCTTCTTCAGACCTAATTGACCCACGTTTATGCTCACATCTTCCTGAGGCTTTCGATGAATTTTGTAGGTGATGGTTCATTGGATTCCTTGCATTTGGGCACCCCTTTGCTCTAGATTTGATATGTTTTGAATGAGTGTATGATTTATGGCATGAGGTTGACCTCCCTAGAGGGCCGTACCACTTGCAACAGGGTCTTTGGGAAGTGTGCCTGAGTATTCAGTGCTGGTTGGAAGAGTTTGACTGCTAGAACTTGGGCAGCTAGCTTCTTGGCATCATTTGCAACAGATTTGAAGCCATTCAGAGGAGTATGGAGGGAGTTATGAGCGTTTGAAGGTGTATCAGGCTTGCTGATCATAAAAATCAGGCCGCTGCTCCTTCATATTAGACCTGGTATCTTTGTCATTATTTCATATTTTATGATGCCTCGTCATTGTAGTGTGTTAGAGATGAATACCTAACACTTGGGCTTCATTGTTGTTTGACTCTTACCTGATATACTGTGTTAGAAATCATATTGTAATCGCTGATTTAGTAGTACTAATCAGCCTTATTACTTCAATATTTTGTATTTCACTTCCATTGGATAAGTGGTTGAGTTTTGTTTACTTTATGTTGCTTGCTGAAAAGTGGAAGTGGCTGGCTATGCTGCCAAGTTCTTTACTTTCATTTACTTTCCAGTAGCTCGCTGAAAAGTGGAAAAGGCTAGGTTTGCTGCCTAGCATTTACATTTTCTCTATTGGTTGGCTTGCCGCCAATGGCTCTTGTACTTCTAGCATTTTCAGATTATTATCAGATCCTCTTACATAGTTTGCTCACCTTGCCCACTCTAGGATCTGGGTGATCAAAAAGTGAAGGGTTGCTTCTAGTTTGTTATCTTTCATTCAGCTAATGCTAAGAGGTGAAGTTTATGTGAAAAAATTTGGGAAAAAACTAAAGGGGATATTTCAAAACGCCATCCCTCATGCATGACCGTGGAGATAAAGTTAGGAGAACACTATGGTCGATAGTACATTCATCCCAAACGAGATCCACGTCATATGTAGGGGCCATCACACCTGGATCCCAAGTGCTAAAATGCTGATTGCTTTGTTCGAGAAAAGTGTGATCATTGTAGTCCTCATGATTGGTTGCCTCTGTGAATAAATCATTCTCCAACTCCCTAGTATGGACATCATGATAGTCACTCCCTTCCATAGGCTTGGTTTGAGGTTCAAACCAGACACCACCTTTATCATCATCATTGGAATTAAACGTGCAACCGTCATCATTAGATGATATGAAGGCTCCATTATATCTACTCACAATATACCCATCATTAGGTGCTGAACCATGAGGTGTATCATACTGAAATCCAATTTTATTACCTGCTGCAACATCTTTCCCATGACTGAAAATTGCACTTTCAAGTGAAGATTGCTCCTCGGATGTGGCTGCAATAGATGACTGATTTTCTGATTTGTCAATCTCCATGACGGTATCTCCTTCAATCATTATGTGCTCTTCATCTATAGCTTCAGTAGGTGACTCTCCTACGTTCTTGTCCCCATAGGGACGAAAAATCTAATCATAGTGAAACTGCAATACAGAAATTTTATATCTTTACAGGTATCAAATACCAAACTGTAAAGGATACTCTAAAATAGTTTGACTTTGCATAGTAGTACAATTATAGTAACATCCACATGCTACATAATGCTCAATAACCTACTAGCAAGTTTATCAAAAGCAGAGAGAGAAAAGGTTAAGTCAAATGCAACATTAAGAATGAAAATTCTCCTCTGATATCTGGTATTGTTCTCTCCATAAAAAACTTATTGGAGATAAAGATCATTCTTAATGGAGAGATTTTAGCATCCATGTCAATGCCTATGCTCTTATTTCCAACATGCTAGTAATAATTAGCAATAATGCCCAGAGAAAATGATAGGCGCTCTATATTTCAAAACTTATCGCTCTCTACAAAATCACCATAGAGATTCCTGTACATACCAAATGCTCAGAAGTAAGAAGAGTTAACATCAAAAGCAGAGCATCAAACTTGAGTAATGTTTGCTGGATTGCAAATTGCCTGGCTATTGCAACTGCCTGCAAAAATATCACATAACAATTTTAAGATACAAGCTGCAATTATGGGAAAAAATATGATGCCATGAAAATTAGCCTGCAAAATCAGACTCCAAGGAAGCACAGAAAAGACCAAAGAAAAACCAAATATCACCAACAGGACAGTTTGAATCACTTACCGCAGTAGCTAGTTGACCTGAATATTCAGAAATCTCTGTTTTCACAGGCATTTTGTCCAGCAAAAATTTCATCAATATCATAGCTGATTGAAGTGATTGAGAATCTGTAATTCACCTACAGTGTCAACCAAGTGTTCAAATGAAAGGACAACAGCTTCCATAAAAGTGGTTGTCTATCATTTTATGCCAACGACACTGATCACAACAAATATCAAAAAAATGTCCTAACTATAATATCATTATTAATTAACGATAAACATAAATAGACAAGTTTTAAATAAGGATTTCTATGGAAGAGAAGTACAAAGAGACAATTTACACAAACAAAGAGACAATTTACACATAGACATCTATTTTTCTAGGACTCGTAGCATGCATAATATTTCCAATTTTATGTAAATACAATTAGATAATTTTGTATTTTTGATCAAGGGGAAAAGAAGTTAGTAAACTGATAGATCAAGCAAATATCATGCTAGCGAGAGTTCTGGCATAAATTTTTGAAATAAAGTAAAATTCCCTTGACTTCTTGAAGGAGGGGAACAGCCTCAAAAAATGGCAGATTTCTGCACAACGATTGAAATGGCCATTTGCAATGGGAAACATGTTTTGGCTTTCATAACATGAAATGAAGGTTCCCCGTTGCCTGGTAACATAGCTTAGCATAGCATCTTGATTCTTTTGATCAAACATGATACCATTTGACCTCGCGCCATTGGAATTTTACAGTCATGCTGGCAAATTCTATAATGAGTTGAATGCTGGGAAAACAACTTGAATTTTCTTCCTTGTATTCATCTTGCATGTTTGTTACGCTTGGCATGTGAGTTAAACATGCTTGCTTGACTCATCAGAACTGTTAAATGAAGACCAGTTCATTGATTTCAGTCCATGTGAATGACATTACGGTGGTGGAATTGTGTGTGAATTCATATTGAACTCAGAGCCAAGGGAAATAACCAGAAAATATTTAATGTCTTGGGGACTTTGTAGGTGTTCTAGGAATGTTTTCCTAACCATGGAGTTGCGCTCTTCCTTGTCTCATAGTTTGTCCTCGTCTTAAAAAAGTTACATTTTTCTTTCGAGAACTGTAAGACAGGAAGTGCTTTATAAAGATTATTAATGAAAACAAATTGATAATATGGGGCCAAATCTGTTAAGAGGATTGCAACATCTGGAATGTGATTCTTCAGACTTGGTAGTTGGATCTTAGAACTATTGAATAAGAGGAAATCATGAAAGCTTCAATGATAACAATTATTTTTTGTAAGAATCATCATTTGGATATTATAGCAATTAAAGTTTGGTAAGGTAGTTAACATAATTTTGGTAATAATCATAAGATGTCAATATTTGTCTATCACTCAAAACATTTTTGTTAATTTACAGGTGCTTGAATTCCTTTTGAGATTACTTCAGGATATTTCGAAGGAAACTATTGGTACTGTTTTACTAGCCTGTGATATCATAATGAATGTTCTTTTGAAGGTAACTTTCTTGAACTCATGATAGTTATAAGTTTTAAACTCATAATTTTTTGTAAAATCTGGTGTGACAAGATAAACTATGAATCATTTTTTGATTTCTTTTCTGTAGAGAGATGACGTACAGGCTCAACTGATGGTTGATGACTTTGTATCAGTTTTACCAGCTTTGGCAGCTTGGACGGGTCTTCTCTTTTTCGCTGAAAACTATACTTCAGTTTGTTGCTTCTTATATACTTTTTAGGTGTCAAATGTAGAAATGGTGCCCATTTTTCTGAGATAGCATTCAGCTATTAATTAATTTATTAGTTTACTATTTATTGACTTCACTATTTAAAAGCGGATAAACTTTCTTTTATCAAAAGTTCCTATGTTGATTGATTTGAGCAATACAGAGAATTGCAATAAACATTGTCCTTGATTTTCCACGCATTATGCAGTTTTACAGAGTGATAAATTTGCTAATCACAGCTGATTAAAAATAGAACTATAGAACTTACAGAATTTGTGTGTTGGGAAAGCAAGGAGCACAAGATATAGCAAATATTTTAACTGAAAAGATTCTTATGGATGTGAGTTTATAGTACAATAAATAAAGCACTATAAACTAGTATAGATATCTTAAATACATCTATCTAAAAAATGCCAAGAGATATCAATTTGGAGCTATTTTATCTACTTGAAAAATTATTTTATTTTACTTAAGAACTATTTTGTTTAGTACACACATGGAATATGAATTTTATGTGCTGTTTATATTGAACATATTATGTTTATTATACAATTTAATCTTTTGATATGCAAATGGCTATCAAATTTAAGGTAGAAGGTAAGAGTTTTTGTTAACACACTCACACCATTACACTACATTCCTTGCTGCCATTGTGGAATGCCTCTTGGCATATTACCTATGTTACTAGGTCCGGGTCTGGTCCGGATGTGGGTCTCGGACTGTGCACTATTTAGTCGCCTAGTTCATCTAGGGAGAACCTGGGTAAACCTAGACGAACCCAGGAAGAACATGTTTGTGAAGTGGCTTAGTTTTCAATTTTTTTTCCTTTTTTTAATATTTTTTGAGTTTGACTTGATTGGTCGCCCTCCGCAACCCTAAAAGTGACTTGTAAAATACTTAAGATACCAAACAAGTCCATTTTATTTCATTTCTTTTGCAAACAGCAAATATAATTCCAAGAGGCTGAACATTCATTTTTGCTTGTTGGATCAACAAAAGGAGTTGAAGATTGATCTTTGAAGGTTCTACAACAATTGCATTGTCATTCCTACGCATTTACAAGTGTTCATTGCCTGCCAAGAAGATCATAGAAGGATATTTATGCAAAGAGGTAAGTTTTTTTCAAAATTTTCCTCCATTTTAAGTGAGGAATACAAATATTAAAATAATCAACCCTTAGCAAAACCCAATGCTCAAATAGGAAAGAAACTGTTGAATGAAGCCCGACCAGGACCAACTACCATAAATAGACTTACTATTTTTAGTAACTACTAAAAATAGGAAATACACTGAAAATCCAAACTGGCATGAAAATTGACAAGCAAAGAGACTTACTATAAATAGTAAGTGCTAGAATTGGCCTCTACTAAAAATAGAAAGTCCTGCTTGAAACACTAAAAACCTCCATAGAAAGGGCTTGCACTAAGTTCCCTTACCAACTCCATTTAGCCTACGGGAACTCTGGAATAGGCCAAAGGACATCTCCACTGCTCAGAGGCTAGGAGGGGTGTAATACTCTAGCTGATCTACAATTAAAGAAGGTAACTATCTTCCAGTTTTCTGCTGATAATAACTAACTTGTTTTCATTCTAGGGTTTTGTTTGTGTACGTTTTATCATGCACCGAACACATAGAATAAAATGTCCAAAGACACTCAATCCTCTCTTGAACAAAGTCACCGTGTATGCTAAGATTGCGAGAAGATCATATGGTGACTCCAAGGTTTCTTTCGCCAGGTCATGACATGTGGATAAGCTCAATGGCGTTGTGATATGCTGGTAATAAACAAAGGGACTTATGTTAAGGAATTTCTCACAAGTTCAGGACTTAGACGGTGTTGGCGTTTAAATTCGCACCTCTGGAATGCGTATTTTAAACACACAGCTATGCACAGTAAAGCTACTCTTCAAATTTGGAGGGGAAGCTCCCTCTTGCTGATGGGGTAAAAGAATGTAAATTAAATCTAATTTTCCTATCTTTTTGTTTCAGCTAGAGCACAAGGTTTATAAAACACAAACGCCGCAGCTGAAATTTTCTGATTTAAGAATTCCAACTACGACTAACTTAAGCTAAAGACATTTCTAATGTCTCAAGTAATACGCAGAGCAAGAGAATTAGAAATTAACAAAGTTGATTCTCTGACAAAAGCTTAAGAGAACTCTTTCTCAACATACATCTACACACTTCAATGCAAGCTGAAATTAAGATCACAAAAGCATAACACATATAACGAAAATCTGAGACGTTATACCAAGGCAAAGGAGGCTCATGATTTTATTTCTCAAACTTCTGGAACAAAATCTACTAAACACTTGCCTGGAACAAGAGCTTGCAGCTAAAGAGGCTTGCAAAACTTGTTCTTACACATTAGGAACAACAATTACAATAACTACTTGTTGGCTAAAAGAGACTCAACAATTCGCTATTATAAAACAATTGAACAACACTGAATAACAAATAGAAGGCACTTAGGCTTAGCGTTTTGTTATCACTAGCATGGTTAAAGAAAACTAATGAGCAAAGACTCTTATTTATAGGCAAGTAGAGGAGTAGGGAACCCTAAAATCTCCTTGCTTTCACAATCTAGGGCTTGCTCACTAAGCAAGCTTTATTTCTAAATCTAGAAAGAAGATAACAACTAACACCTAAGAAAGTAGGAAAAGCTGGAAATGCCAACTATTACAATTTATCTTCTTTCTCTTCTAAAAGAATTGATAAGAATTGTTCTGAGAATAGAAAGAAAGCTGGAAGAAAGCTTCTAGAAGATAGCAACTTTAAATTTCAATCACATCTACTAGAAAGCTAGAAATTGTGTCCCGATTTGGTGCATCTATACCATCAATAGCAAAGTTGCGCTTTTCTAAGATATCCTCTCCATCTGCAATTGATCTCAGGAAATCTTCGACCTCATTGGCCGCTTTTTCAAATCTTGCTAACATCATGGCAAGGTGACTCATTCTGCCACCAACTGAATTGCTGCTATCACAGCCTGCGAACAACACTCTGAAATTGAGTTTGCACTTCATCAAGCCCGACATAAGAACCATCTTCAAGACTGTATCGAGAAGGAATCTCTGTGACAAACTCATTGATGAAAAGAAGAGCTTCGATCACCCTTTGTTTGTAGGTAATAAACTCCTCGGATATCCTCTCGTAGGTTTTGACCTTGAAGACATGACGCTCTCTCCAAGCAAGGATCTGCCTCTTGTGTTCTTTTGAGACCACTGAACCATAGGCTGTATCTAAATCAGCAATGATGATTTCATGCCTTGGTTTTACCTTTGCCATTGATTGTTCAAACCCTTGAATACCTTGACACAGCTCATGAGCGTTGTTTCTCAACTGAAACATCTGTGTTAAGATCTCCCTTCCTCTGACAATGAAACTCTCAATCCATTCTTGAGTTTCCTTCCCATAAATGACCAGCTGTCTCAACTGATGATGATCAGTTGGTGTCTCTAAAACCTGGGGCAGCAACTGAGTGGCCTGTGAAGTACCCTAGACAAGGTTGTAAATGAAGAGCTTGAGTTGTCGTATTTCAGCTTTGAGGGCTGCTTTGTCTTCTCCATCCTTGAGCACTCTTTCTTAAAGGCTTTCAGACACAACTCTGAACAAACTGACATCCGCATGTCTAGTATTTTTACCAAGATTAGCCTTGACCATCATGAAGTCGTCCATATCAACTTCATCTCTGTTCTTGTCCTCTGGGGGTATTGCAGTCTCCATGACTATTTCACCATCAGGATTCCTATCAAAGTGAACTTGCTTCTTTGCTTTCTTCTTAGGAGGTTCCTGATATATCAAGGTCATCAAAATTCACCTGATATGAAGGTCTTCTTCTTAACCTTCCCAAGGAGCTCTCAAGCCAAGACACGGTAGTGTCTTTACTAACTTCCTTGGGAGGTACAATTGCAATTTCTTCATCATCTTCGATATCTAGGTCAATATGGATTGGTGAAGACCCTGTCAGTGGTATAGAATCGTGTGGTACGGGTGCTTCTTTTGTCTCCTTCTGAGGTATAGGCTCTTCTGGAGGAGCTTCTGCTTCAGCCGTTGATGGCTCCTGTATGATTATACCTAAGAAGTCTAGCCTCCTTACATTTTTGGTCGACCTGCTGCCCTTCACACCATCTTGAGACTGACTTGCGCCTTTCCCTTTTGATTGTGCTCTGGAAGAGGAGGGAAGTGATGACTATACCCTTGGTGGCTCTGTTGCTGGTATAGAATTCTTCCTTTTGAAAACTAGGAAGACCTTGCTATGTTCGAGGACTTGCCTCGTCCTTTCTTCGACTGAGAGGGATTCCTTATTAGCCCAATTGACTTGAGGAAGGGGCTGATCTTCAATTCTCTTCCGGGCATACATTGGGAGTAACACATCCTCATCATCATCTGACAATCCTTCGATATCCTTTGATAGGCAATCTTTCATCTGGTGAAGAGTGAGCCTACTGTAACTGCGCCTTCGCACCTCAAACTCATTTGTACAATTGGCCCAAAAATCTTCAAGGGCGGATATGTGAGCATAGTTTCTCTCAAGTCGAGCAGCATAGACGCCATGAGGATCATACGATTGTCTCTCGCTGTAAGGCTTGAGACCAAGTTTGTCTAACTCATCTCCCATGGTTTTAGCATCTGTTGCTGTCCTGTATGTATATATTCCCAGTCCCAATGGAAAATTGAGGGCGGGTTTCTTTTTATTCCTCAAGAATGCGTGGACATCATGTGCCTGCCTTAAGAACTCCAAGAAGACAACTTCGTCTGATGGGTACCTTGGTAGCATAAGTGGAGCACCTGAAAAGCCATAAACTCTGAGATAAGTGAATGTAGGAAATTGTATAAACCAATCTGCCTATTCAGCCATCGCTGTCCTGGCATTTGAAGAGATACAGACGTGCAATTCATTGTCTAGGTCCCGCACTGTGTACATTAGGAAAGCCTCATTCACCCTCTTGTAGTGATGTAGTGACTTCGTGAATTCCAACTGAGGATTGTAGTTGTAGATATGTTGTACGCTCAGTGATCCCTTGGTGTTCAACCCTCTGAATTGACCTTGATAGGCCACTAAGTAGACTAGGTAAGAAACCATACGAAACTCATGAATCTGGAAATATTCCATTATCTGCTGATGGAGGCTATCACTGATCAAGGTGGCCCAATCATAGAACTCAGTCTTCTTCATGATATGGGGTATAGCATAGAACATCCAAGGCTGAAACTTGCTAGCATCTTCTGATCCAGTGACCCTATTGAGCAAGGTGATTATGATAGCAACTTCGTCCTTGAACTCTCCGCGCCCGACGTTCTTAGGCAGAGTCTTATGTTTTTCCTTCATCCACCTCTGTGCAATCTTCTTACTGTATTTGTCCTTGTGCATTTCCCATATCCTCTCACATTCGCCCTTTGAGATAGTGACACTTTCAGGCCAAGGGGGAATGGAGAAACATTTTTTGATCATGTCGGGCTTCAAACTGCATATCAATCTGCCATCAACTGATTGAATCTCCCTTGTAGCCGGGTTGTAATGCTTGATGCAAGCAATTACGAACTCGAGACTCTGAACTGATATAGGAATAGACGCTGCTGCAAGAAGTCCAGAGTGTCCCAAGTTTCTGATGGTAGTGTTGCCTGCGCTCTCCAAAGCGTGTAGATCAAACACCGGCTTGATGTGATGCAAGTCCGTCTCAGCTATTTTGATGAAATCATGGTAGAGAGCTGATTTGGTCTTGAAATCATTGGGAGTGTATTCCATTCTGAAAAATTTGAACAATGACTGTAAACTCGCCTAGGTTTAGACAAGTTTTGGGCAACTTTCTATTTTTAGAATGTTGGTTATTCTTCCTCCAACAGACAATTTTTTGAAATTTTTTCTGAGATATGGGTTTTGCTCAGAATTTCGTTGCAAGACAACCCAGATCGTTCGTTTTTGAAAATCTTGATTTTAGACTGAAAAAGCAGAAAACCCTAATTTCTTCATTTTTTTCACGAAAAAAGTTGGCACTTGGGTTTTGTTCAGAATGTTATTAGAAATGGACCTAGTTGATCAGATTTGAAAAACACTGAGGGCTGATCGAAAAAGCAGCCAACCCTAATATTTGAAATTTGCTTGAAAAAAGTTGAGATATGGGTTTTTTTTGGAAGACTATTTTGAGAGGACTCAAATGATCAAAATTTGAATATACTGAGGATTTCACTGACATGCAAAGAAAAAGCAGCTGCTGCAACTTGATGAATTTCTTGAAAAATTCTTCAGAAAAATTAAATGACAAGACCCAGATGGCTGAAAATTGAAAATCTTGGCCTTCTTCCTCAAAAATTTGATCTTCTGAATGAAAAAACATGAAAAAACGAGGCCTAATACTGCTGGTCTGAAAAATTTGATGAAGAATCAGCAAACTTGAGTTCTTGAATCATGAAATATAACTTCAAACTTGTTGCTCCACTCTTCTCCTTGGGACGCCACCTGCAAAAATAATGAAAATTACATGAAAGAGAGGTGTTAAATAGACTTAGGGTTTGAAATAGGTTTGCTTTCTTCTGCTTTTATCTTCAAAACCCTAAAATCAGCTGGTTCGATGAACTTGGACATCTTCTTCCTCTTGCCATTTTGAAATCTTGAAAATTTGAAAATTTCACTAAGGCATTGTAAGTTGGGCGCCCTTCTTGGCTAGGGGGGCCAACTTGCTTCAGAGTTAGTCATTTTTTGGAAATTTTCAACTTTTCACGATTTTGACCCCCTACTTTGACCTCGATCTCTGGCTTCCAGATTGATTCGACAAGCGAGCTAGATGATTCATCGCGTACCTTGACTTATTGTGAGAAGATTGTTTTGGAGGCGTCTCTGGCGAAAAACTTCGTTTTGACCTTCAAATTCATGGGAGTCTATTTCCTCCAAGGGCGCCCATTTTGTCCAGAGTTAGGCATTTTTATGATTTTCAAGTTCTTCATTTCCCTTTGATCTAGCCATTTTTATGATTTTCAAGTTCTTCATTTCCCTTTGATCTTTTGATGAAATCTTGACTTTGGGAGCTGCGCTGATCGAATTGACTGGCTGATTGCTTCGTTGGACAGCTTAACTGAATCAGAGAAGACAATCTTAGATGTTGTGTTTGCAAATTCTATCATTTCAGAGCTCAAAACCTTGGGCGCCCTTTCTCTCTAGGGGCGCCCAACTTGACCAGACTTAGAATATTTTCTTGTTTTTTATCAACTCCTCTTTTACAGACGATCCTGTCAAATCTGAAGTTCTAGGCGTTGGATAGACTGATGATTATGCTCGTTGCGAAGCTGAGAAGAAATCGAGAGGGGTCTCCTGGGAGTAACTCTGTCAAAAAGATGGATTTGATGCTTCAAAAGCTTGGGCGCCCCTGGCAAGCTGGGGCGCCCAACTTCACCAGAGTTAGCCAATTTCTCTGTGTTTTCTTCTTGCTCAATTTCTCTGTGTTTTCTTCTTGCTCGATTCTGGCTCTTGTTAGACCCTCTGTTTTGAATTGTTGCATCTGGCAACTACCAACTTCGTTTGTCATGTTCAAGATCTCGTTGGAAAGCCTGATCAACTATGAAGAAGTCACGTTAGGGCTTCATCTGCAAATTCATCTGTTTGAGCGCTCAAAATCTTGGGTGCCTTTCTCCTTCAGGGGCACCCATTTGCCCCAGACTTAGAAAATTTAGAAATTTTTTCTTTAGATTTTATCTTCAGATTCAAACCTTCATTCTGTACCATCAACTTTGATTTGGATTTGCCGAAGATCGACCAGTCTGATGCTTTGACGAAGAAACCTGTTGCAAAGCTGATCGAATTCCGAAGAGATTGATCCCATATGCAAACCCTAATTGTTGAGTTAGGCTTCTCAAAAAGTTGGGCGCCCCTGGGCACCTGGGGCGCCCAAAGTTCCCAGACTTGAAACTTTTTATACATTTTCATAATTTTCATTCTGTATTTTGTTTGAAAACTCTTCGTTTGACCTCAAGTTCCGGGCGACTGGGTGATCCGATGACTGCGTTGCCGGATTCATTGCGGAGTTGGAAGGAAACTTAGCAACTTTGCTTGGAATCTCAAACCCTAATTTCATCATCTGGTGCCCTAAAAAGATGGGTGCTTGTTTCCTCTCGGGGCGCCCATGTCAAGCAGACTTAGTCAAATTTTCACAAATTTCACCTTCTTTCCTCGTTCTTTGTGCTTGCTCACCAACTTCACCTTCTGTTTAGCGCGAGTATTGGATTTGACGCCTAGCAGTTGGCTGACCTCCATTGATGACCTCGGAGCTCCTGATATGCTTCTAAAAAAGAAGAATAGACCCACTAGGGCAAAACTGATCTTTTTGAGATTTTGACTACACCAGCTTGATATGGAAGTATTTTGAGCCAATCAAAATCAATTTGAACCCTAACGGACCAACTTTCTATTTTTAGAAAGTTTTGCCAGTATCTGTTTCAAAAGAAACCTAGAAAAACCCAAAAAAACCTACTATTTTTAGAAAATTTCTAAAAATAGCAGTTTTCCTAAAAAGTAGGGATGAAAAACTGAGATCTAGGTTTTGTGGATTAGGTCGCTCTGAGCAGACCCAGATCGTCATATTTTGGAAATTTTACATTTTAACCCCTTATGCAAGACATGCACACCCAAATTTTGACCATTTTGACAGAGTTAACATGACTTCTACTCATTTCTTGAAAATTTTTAAGTGTAACAAAAATTTTAATTTTGGGGTACAATAGACGGATTTATCATTAAAGGCTTCTTCGGTTGGGACTTTCAGTTTGGGTCTCAAAAAAAGTGCAAAAGGTAAGGGTTTAGAGGGTCTAATCTACGCCTAGGAATTCAAGAGATAGTAAAGATCAGGTGAAACGAGTAACCACGCTTTGTTTCGCCTTCCTGGGAGAACTACACAAAGTGGGTGCAATCTTCAAAGGGTGTTATTATAATTTTCATGCCTCGAATAAGACCGAAGTTAAGCATCCACAATCACAAGCTCAGGCTAACTTTACGCATGGAATGAAAATCATCCATCCGAAGAAAGTATGAGCAATATTTCACCATTAATCTGTACGATCAAATCTTGCATTCACTTAACAAACATTCGAAGCAAATTCTATTCTAATTGTAATCTAATTCTAATCTATGGTAGAAGAAGTTATGCAACCTTGCTCACTACTTGACAATAAAAGTGATTCAAAGCAAATCATGCATAAGAGCTTTTATCATCGGAAATAGTCTAATGCAACAATTTCATACACTGTCTCCACACAAATGAAAGTGAGAGACCACAAGTTTATATAGAGTTTTCAGAATCAAATGAAAGGCCAAGATTAAATCAACATCAACGACCAAGATTAATACAACTCAACCCTAATTAGGGTTACCCAAAATAACATCAGTTAACAACCAGTAAACAAGCAGTGAGGTGGCAATTGGAGCTATCTTCAAGGGAAGGCGTCTCTATCCTCCTAGGCAACATTGTGCTTGACAAATCTGGACACGATCGTGACGACTTCCTCCATCGTGACTGGCGGCAGCATGCTTATCTTGAATTCAAGCCCATCTAAATCCTCAGCACATCTGGCGAAGGTGTTCTCCCAATCCGTTTCCTGTCTCACAAAAGCATCCCAGGCAGACAAGAGGTTCGCCACCTTTGTGAAATCTTGTCTTAGAATTGGTCTTGTAGTAGAGAAGAAAACTTCCTGAACCTTATGCTTCAGCCTTTCCAGCTGCATGTCGTTTTCCCGGACAATCTCCCTGTCAAACACATCTGCAACTATCATATAAATCTTCCTCTGTATTTCTTTGACTTGCTCAACTCTGAGCCCATCTGCCTTTGCTTTCTCCAGAACCTCGCTTCGTATTGTCACTACCCAAAACCAATGATGAAAATCATAAGCCGCTCTCGCAACAATCACACTTCCCTCGACCAATTCTTCCTTTGGGACGCCCTTTAGTACTTTGAGGCATGGAATGAGCCTCTCCTGAATATCTGGGAGGTTGTCCCAAGTTTCCGCCATGACAGCCAGTCTAGAAAGGAATGAGGTAGTCTGTTCGTAAGCAAGCGTCAATCTTTCCATGAACAAAGCCGCTTTCATGCCCTTGCTTGCCATCCATTCCTGGGCCTCCTTGGCTGTGACGATCCCTTCTTCCACATCCTTGGCCATCTCCTGTGAGGAATTGAGAAAAGGAGGAGCTATTGCATCACCCTGATTGAGTGGTTGGGTCAGATGCCGTATATACTCCTTTAGGCGCTCAACCTCCCTTTTGTACTCTTTCTTTTTTGCCACTTTCTTTTCCAATCTCGCCTTGATAGTTGAGACGGAGTTATCCAGTTCTTCTACCTCTTGGCCTTTTGTTGTTGGGCCGAGGTCTATAGTGGTTATGGCGTATTCTTGGGGAGTGATTTCATCTTGTGCTTTATCAATTGTTGGTACTGTGATCTATATGGAATGACCTCCGGCCTCGTCCCTCTGAATCGTGGAAAACTTCTTGGCAGGTTTCTTAGTAGCAACTTGTTCTAAACTCGCCAAGAAATCCGCAGTATCATCCTCTTCTTGGACCTCAACTGGTGCCTGAATCTTCATCCTCTCCTTCAACCAGTCAGGAATGGTAGGCTGTTCAATACTGTCCTCCTCCTAAACGTTTTTTGCACTTGGTACGTCCAAAACTCCTCTAAGGGCGGAAATCATTCCCTCTTCGAAATCATCATTTTGGACTTCCATTTCATTATCCGAATCCAACACTTCTGTGCCCGTAGGAGATGGGGGCTCATCGTCATCCAACTGGATTGGCTCATTTTTCTTTTCCTGAACTGCAGAAGGTCTCATCATCTTAGCTAAGGATTCGTCTGTGGTAGCCACCAACTCATCAATATTTCTAGACGTCGCGGAACGAGATGGCTCCATCTTCTGTCTTTTCTGGACATGCTCTATGTTTGCAACTACTTTCCTCTTCTCACCAATCTCAACCAAATTATCATTGTGGGATGTGCCAGCATTGGAGGAGTATGACTCTGTCTCGCTCAGCAAATCATACGTGAGCGTTATTCTTTTCTGCCTCAACTCCTGGACCTGATGGTCAACCCACCACTGAGAATACTTAATCACTGGTCTCATCAACGTAGCCAAGTCTGAATGCTTGGGCTCTGACCACTTCACAGCAGGAAGAGGTCGGCTCTCATCGAAGCTCGGCTGGACATAATTTCCATCGTCCTGCAACTGATCGGGCACTTGGCAAAGTTCGGTTGCTCTTATCAAATACACTGGCACTCTAGACCATAACCTCTTTCTGACTTCATACCCGTTAGCGGCATTTGCCCAAAAGTCCTCCAAGTCTACTTTGTGTTTGTATTTTTTCCCATCTACGGTCTGAATGTGATGATGAGGGTCAAATTGGCCCTGGACCGATACGCTGTGAATGGGTACCATTGGATTTCTAGCCTGGTGCTCTCGGTTGCTTCTTCCGACGGACAAGACTCCAACATATTCCCAATAAAGAATGGGAAAGTAATAGCCACCTTCTTACCTGGCCTCTGGATGTTCTGGTACTCTTCTAGCTGTCTCAGGACTTCTAGCAAAATCATCCAATTGGTAGGATATATAGGAAGCTTATAAGGACTTCCAGTGAATCCCTGGATCCTAACATATGTAAATTTTGGAAATTGGATAAGCCAGGAACCATACCTACTGATCAAACTGTTGGCTTCGTGACTCAATCTCTGGTGAGTTCCTCCTTGAAGTATTCTCATGATATACATGAGGAAAGCATCGTGTGCCCGCCTAAAATGAGACTTATCCCTGAGTTGAAGTTGCGGGTAGCAGTCATAGGACTTGAATTCATTCTCGCCATTGCCAACTTTGTCTTTACATATAAGTCTTGAGTATCTATACGTTCTGGCCAACAAATAGACGACATATGAGCTCATGTGGAAAGACTTGGTCTTCTCAAGATTGACTAACTGCTCGTGGAGATTGTCGCTTATCATTTGGGACCAGTTAAACATCCTCATGCCGGAAGTGATTTCATCTATAAAATAATACATCCATGTCTTAAAATATGCACCTTGTGGATTGCTGGGTATCCTGTTCAGCATCATAATGATATCTCCATAATCCTCCTTAAAGTCCATCCAATGCAACCTCTTAGGCATCTTCTTTGTGGATGGTCTAGGTTTCTCCAGCCATGACTTATTAATATTTGTGGCGCACAAGTCAGATTGGCTATCATATAATCTCTTGGCGTCCTCCTTGGTCTTATAAACGGTCCGGTGATGTGTTGGGATGCCAAACGCCTCCTGGATTGCCACTTCGCCAAGGTGAGCTAGAATCCTTTCGTCAGGTGCCACAATCTGTCTCTCCTGCGCATCACAATGAATGGTGCATTCTACCATCAACTCGACACATTCTATTGCAGGCGAGAATCCGGCTGCTTGGAAAATTCCGTTCCTCACCATCTGTCTAGCAATTGGTGTCAGTAACCCAGCATGTCCATATACCCTCTTTTTAAACTCTACGAAGTCTACATGTCCAAGATCAGTGTTTGCAACATTTTTCCATTTTGAATTGATCTTCGATTCTCGCTGTACCCCTTTACTGGCGAACTTCATCGACACCCTCTTTGATGGTTCTCTTGCCATGATCATTAACCTGCAGTAAAACACTAACATTAATACAGAGTATTCTCGTGCCTTTTATTTGAATATTTTACTTTCAGCTTATTAAAAGATTGAATTTCTGCGAAAAAGCAAGCTGAAAGTAAACAAATTTGATTGGAATTTAGCCAGAATGAAAAAGACAAAAGGAGAATTGATGAATTTAGCCAACTAAACTTCAAACCTCAGGAAAAATCTTTTGGCTGCAAATAAAATTCAGACTTTGAGAATTTAATCAAAAATTTAATGACAAAGTGCGCCAACTTTGCTGAGAAGTTCGACTTTCAGCCAAGAAATTCTTTTACTTCTCCAAAAATTACTTCCTCAGCATAAAAATTACTCTTTCCTCTGAGAAAATCGACCTTGCTTGCAGAAGAATCGATCTTGCCTCAACTTTCTTGCAACTTCGAGAGATTAACTTCTCTTCAGCTGAGGTTGTGAAAAATGAGTTGTTGAAACTCATTACAATGCTGAGGAATTCTATTTGTTTTAGCAACTACATCTTTTTCTCTCGATTTTGATTTGTTTTCTTCTCTTCAATCAGGCAAGTTTCCATTCTTTTTCGAAAAAAATCCATGGCGAGCTTATCCAGGCAAATCCCTTTGATTTTCTAAAATTCGATTTTGCTAGATGTTTATCTTTTATTTTCAGTATTTTGGAAAAAATTATTGAATGTCCAATTTAAATTAAATTCGATTTTTTCCAAGTTTTAATTCATGGCGAATTTTAATTTTCTCTTTTTCCGACGTAATTTATTTTCTTCCATGAATTTTACTTCCAAAACATCTTTGGCGAATTTTACTTTTGTCCGAGGCATTTTATATTTCTAAGTGTTGGAATTAAATTATCCAAAGTGTTTTAATTTATTTCCAACCCGTTCAATTTTGACCCATGGCTATTTTAATTTTTTCCTTGGCTAAATATTTATTTTCCAAGTTATTTCACTTTTTGTCTAGCCAAGTTGAATTTTTAGCCATCTTGCCAACAAATATTACACTCGATCCTTATTTTCTTTTGCCATGGCAAACTTCAAATTGTGTTGGGCATATTTTCCATGCCAAAATCGAATTTTTCTCTTGCTCGAATGATTTTCTCTAGGCAAAGTCGGATTTTAGCATGTGTTTGGATGTCTTGATATTTCACACCTGAACTTTCATGCCTTAGAATATTTTCATCACGCTTCCATAAGAATTATCTTTTTACACTTAGCCAAAATTATGAAATTTCTCTCTCTAGACATCCATACTTAGCCAAATTTGATGAAATTTTTCTCTCTAGACATCCACACTTAGGGGAATTTCCAATTTCCTCTCTTCCTAGGCCTCCAAACTTAGCCAAAATTTTAACTTTCTTCCCCTACCTAAGCTGGGCGGACTTCACACTCTCCTTGCCATGGCCTAAGCGGACTTCACCAACTTTATTCCATCTTCCATCAAGGCATGGCGGACTTTTCATCCTCCTTGACATTTGCCTTTCTTCCCATACTTAGCCAAATTTCGCATTTTCTCCTTCCAAAGCATCAAATACTTAGCCAAATTTTCAATTTTCTCTCCTCTCCTAGGCTAGGCGGACTTTACCAACTCCTTGCCACTTTCCTACTAAGGCATGGCGAACTTTCTTCTAGCCAAGACATGGCATGGCGGACTTTCAAAACTTTGTGCCAAAGTTGGGGTGGACTTTCAAGAAGTCTTGCCATCTTTCCATTCTTGCCATCTTTCCTCTATGGCGGACTTTGCTTGGGCTTGGACGTCCCTCATTTATCTCCTCTTGATGGCGGACTTTTCCTTTTCACCTTCCCTTCTTTCAAGGCGGACTTTACAAATGTCTTGCCATGTTGGGGTGGACTTCCTTGATGGCTTGACATTCTCTCATCAAGGCAAGGGCGGACTTGCCAAGATGCTTGCCAAGTCAGGGTAGATATTCTCACAAGAGTTTACAAAATGGCATGAACTATTCTCAGTTTCAGATAATAGAGTATTCCGGGTTCAATCTAATGAACTTCACAGATGTAAAAACAAAAGTGTCTACAGAGTAACTACAAATATCACTCTTCTTCATGCATCGCATAAGACTCTGGTTAGAGGTAAAGACGACCTAGTGCAAATAAATTATAATAGAGGAATGAGTGCTCGGTGAAGACCATAGAAAACAACAATGAAAATGATAGTTATTGAGAAAGAGATACCATCAGACCTTTAACAATGATAGGACATGAAAAGAACACGGCTGGGAAGAGGTTGCCCATTTTCATACAGAGACTATGAAGCAGAGTGTAGGGGAAATGTCGACCTTACTCATGACTAGATAAACGAAGAGCATTTAAATAGAAAGTTTGATTTAGCATTCAAGTTCAAGAATTATAAACAGGAAATAAATTTTGATCCCTAACCAGTCAAGTATTCAGGTTCAGGGCAGAAGAAAGGAGGAATCTTTTTCCAGTCTGGTTCAAGGAAGGAGTAATGGACCAATTTCAATGCATTCTCATATGAGCAAAAACAATTATCTCGATCCCCTTCACGAGTTAAAAACAGGTCGGCTAGCTCAAACGATACAGAGAGATTTGAAGCAAAAAGATTCATTATTCAATTTGGATAAATGAAAATCCTTCAGAGATACGAATTCCATTAATTTCCAGCTATACGAGAATGCTGTTGAATTACATACTAAGCATGTTAATTTATTGAACAAACCATTCTATTAGCACTGGTTAAACAAATTGGTAAATCACATTATGTGCCTGGAAATGATCCTTAAAACTTGATGAAGCCTGCTCTGGTATCACCAAGCAAACGATGCAGAAGACTCGGACTCCAATCCCAAATTTCACCTATGCTCGACAATGAATTCCAAATGGAAAACAATGGAAAACTCGACTAGGAATGTGTGTATCAAATATGAAGCTAAATCCAGAAGATAAACGTCTCAGGAAGAACGACGAAGATACACAATGAAGCCGATGGTGAATGCAGAGAAAAATGAGCTAGAATGGTCGAAGTGAGAGCTCGAAGAAAATGAAAAATAGAGACCTTCATTTTAATGCGAATGTTCCAAGAAACCTCCAATCCAAGACCACAAGAGCCCTGCGACTGCATGGCTTCCACCTTGGTCATTTCTTCCAGAGGCAGGATGGAAAAATGTCAGGAAAAACTTCCGTTTCAAAACACCGACGATTCCAATTTTATTCCATTAATTCTTAACTTAAGACTTATGTTTTATATTTAATTCGATGGTATTAGGATTATAACTATTATTATTAATTTAATATTTAATTAATCATTTTGCAATCTCCTTAAAAAGGTGATTATCAGTGTTCCACGGGGATGCGTGCCCCCCCCTAAATTTTTGTCGTCCTCCCGTCCCGGACGTTTCAAAAACTTGGAGACGGCTGGGAGATGTCCCTTCGTTGTTCCTCCACCGCCGCCGGGACGTGAGAAACGTCTCGGAGATGCCCAAGCATCCCCCGTGTTGGGACGGTTTAAAAAGTGTTTTTTTTTTTAATTTCTTTTATTTTTATTCGTCTTTGTGCCTGGGGCCGAACCCTAAAGGCTTGTGGGACCCATCTAAAAGCCTTTAAATGAAATAAAACACTCTAATTGCTCATTTTTTTACTCATGCATTTTATATTTTGGAGCAACTAGGTGAAGAAGAGGATAACTAGTGAGAAGAGTGAGTTTGAGGTGCTGCAAGTGCAAGAGGGGTGAGAAGGAGAAAGAAGAAGAAGAGGAGGAGCATTCTACACCAATTTTGAAGGATTTTTCAAGCACAAGGTAGGGTTTTATGACTGTTTTTTGCAGTTTTTTCATTTTTTTTTGTTTTGTTTTCCAAGTTTTTAGATTCATTTTGAAAATGTAGTTTGATGTTTGAAATGGGCATTGAAATGAAAATCAAAACATGAATATGCATTTGCAGCCATGTCTATGAAATTATGATTAAAAAATTAATCATAATTTCATATACATGGCTGCAAATGCATTTTCATATTTTGAATTTTCATTTCAAGGCTCGTTTTTCTTTTCATCTTTCCATCAAGATTCATCATGAAATTTTAAAATTTTATTTTCAAATTTGTTAAACTAGGCTGAAATTGGGCACTTATAGAATTTATTTGTTTATTGCAGTGTCACGATGAGCTCTCATGACATCGACATGAGTGAGGATGAGGTTCATTCACATAGTGATACTGATCCTGAATATGCACCTGAGGCTGAGGGGGATGACCATGGGGCTGAGTAGTTCCATGGCAAGTGAAGCAAGTACTTTAGAGTGCCCTTCTGCAGTATTGGCAAAGTATGCCAAGGGTGCTTTTGATCCCAAATCCCCTCTCAAATAATTTGCAACAAAAGATCTAAGTAGGCAAGGGGCAACATCTGGTGGCACAAGGAGGTGGAAGTGCAACTTTTGTGGTGAGGGATGGTATGGGAGCATCACTAGAGTTAATGCACACCTTCTTTTCATTAGAGGAAAAGGTGTGGGGATATGTGAATTTTTGGCAAAACCAGAAAACATGAAATTCAAAGTTGAAATAAATTAGTTATGGGGTGTTCTTGATGATACTCTAGTTGCACCTGTGCCTACTACTTTGCTTTGTAGGACATAGCTTCAGCATAGCCAACAACAAAGATCCAACCATACTTTGCAGACGAGAGTAGGAGGGACACCAGGTTCTTCTTCTAGTGCCTATGTAGGAGAGGGGAGGGGGAAACGAAAATTGCAAAGTCAAACTCAAAGTAACCCCATTGCAGATTTGTTTAATGTGCAGCGCAAGGATGAGATAGATGATGCCATCGGCAAGTTCTTCTTTGCCAATGGCATCCCATTTCATGTTGCTCGATCTTCTTATTATAAGGATATGATATCGATGGTGGCAAAGGGAGGACCATCATATGTGCCACCAGGTGAGACAAAATTGAGGACCACGATCTTGGATAAGAACTATTCCAAGATCAATTTGTTGATGGAGAAGATGAAGGAGTGTTGGGTTAAGACGGGATGCAACATAGTCATTGATGGGTGGATGGACATTAGCCATCGTCCACTCATTAACATCATGGTTACATGTACTGAGGGCCCATATTTTCTTAAGGTAGTTGATTGTTCAAGGCATACCAAAGATGTTGATTTTCAGTTTGAGGTTCTTAGGGATGCTATTGAGGAGGTTGGGCCACAAAATGTGGTCCAAGTTGTGACAGATGCTGCACATGTGTGCAAAGCTGCAAGGAGACTTGTTGAGGCTACTTATAGGCATATTTGGTGGACCCCATGTTGTGTGCATGCCATGAACAATGCACTCAAGGTCATGGGAAATATTGATTGGATTAGAGTAATGGTTAATGATGCAAGAGATGTGTAGATATTTATTTGCAACCACCACACATCACATGCACTCTTCAGGACCTTCGCTAAGGAGTTCTTGAAACCTATTGATACGAGATATGCTTCCTATTTCATTCTCTTGGACATAATGTGTAAGAGACCGGGTGTCTCTCAACCCGACCACTGGCTAATAATACTGCGTTTTTTTTTGGTTTGTTTTCTGTATTTTGATTTTTTAGTGTTTTTTGCAATAAAAGGACAAATTGCGATTTTGCAAAGAAATGCTTGAAAAAATAATATAAAATACCAGATGCTTAAAAACTACAGAATACAACTTAGATCTCGAAGCTAGATGATTTATTAATCTTCCCGAAAGATTACAACTGCAATATTCAAACATTCAGACAAAAAGGCAAACTATTTATTGAAAACCTGGATAAAAGCTTGTAGGCGCTAGAAAGCGAGCCTGAGATGGTACGGCTGAAAGGAAATGTGCAATCTCCCACCTCGAATTTGATGCAATGGTTCCAGAAACCCTAGGCGTCCATCTTAAAGAAGGCAGAAGATAAAAAAGCAAGGCGTCTTGTCTAGTAAAGAAGGTATGGCCTTTGCTGCAGCAAATGTACGGCCCAACCAGCATTAATTAAATCCGTACAACCTTGAAGAATGTGCCAGATGCCAAATGAAACTTTGCCAAAGTGATATTCTCCTTCTGGAAGAAAGATCGATCCAATACACTAATAATAAACTCTATAATATGCCCGAATATGACTCCTGTGTGAAGCCACTCTGTTGACAATCTTCAACTGGTATTGCACAGTCTCAGTATGCCTGATTCTGAAGAGGGAACATTCTTCAAAACCCGTTGATCTGCAGAAACCCTCATTTCTCAAACCCCAATGCTCTCAGAGAGTAAATAAGACAAATTAGAATAATCACATAATGAGTTCGATTTGCCTTTGGTAGAATATATAATCTTCTCAAGAATTCGACCCCTTCTCAAAAAATCAATTAAAATGCATTTAATAATATAAATTTGCCTCTTCTTTGACTTAGGCAATATAATTAAATAATGGCATCCCTTTTGATGAGTAATAAAATACTCATTATAATAATAATTCTCCATTATTATAGAGTATTAAATACTTTATAATATGCCATTAATAATTAACACTTTAATATTTCATTAAAGTGACTTTATAATATAGTCATAATAATAATCATTTAATTATTATTAAATGCTCCATTATTCTTTATCTGCTCAACAAACTGTCAAACTGGGTTGAAACTGAGCTGACCAGCTGAACCAGGTGCCCTGCCAGAAATAGCAACCCCTGCCTGCCTGACTTACTATAAATAGTAAGTATCTGTAAATCACCTTGAAAGTGTCTGCTAAGGCCCAAACCTTAATCAACTAATGGAGTAATGTTCCCAAACGCTGGATAACTGCCTCAAGTGATCCTCTAAACACTTATGCCAGCCTACGAGGATCTGAATGATAGGCTAACCTCAGAACTAACCGTACTGCCTAGGAAGGGGACATTACATAATGATTGAGTTGCAAGAGCACTGCAACTCATGGTCATGACAGCAGATTGGAGTAGGTGGGCCAAGTCGAAGACAGAGCAGGGGAGGAGGGTGAAGGATACGGTGAAGAGCGATGTGTTATGGGTTGATGCAAAGTATATTGTCGCCATAATTAAACTAGTTTTCTGAGTTATCAGGTATGGGGATGCGAATGCACTTAGCCTTGTAGGTGTATGAGTGCATCGATTCTATGCTTGATCAGATGAGGGCTATTGTGCAAGAGAGGGACCCCATATTAGCATTCTACCGCGAGCACATTCAACCAATCATTCACAGGAGATGGGAGAAGCTCAACACTCCCTTGTGCATGGCAGCCTATGCACTTAATCCTAAGTGGTACTTGACTAGGCCTGGTAGAGTGACACCGATAGAGGATGTAGAGGTGAAGGCAGGGTTCTTCAGGTGCATTGAGAGGATGTATGATGATGTAGATGCTAGTGTGATTCACACTGAGTGGACCAAATTTGCCACTCTTAGGGGTTATTTAGATGCAGCCAAGATGGATATGCGAACTATGGCGTAGGAGGACCCAATTTTGTGGTGGACTTGCCATGGATTGGGATCTTTGACTACCACTCTAGCCATCAGATTGTTATCTCAAGTTTCTAGTTCTTCAACTGCTGAGAGGAACTGGTCTACATATAGCTTCATCCACTCTCTTAAGAGGAACAAACTTACCTCTAGGAGAGCAGACATAGTGCTTTGCATCTCATTGACTGCAAAACACTTTTGTACAAAGAGAGTCCAGCAGCATGGTGGGATGTAGAGCCAGAGGAGCCAGAACAGATTGATGAGGATGCTTCAGTTTCGGCTTTAGATGCAGGGCTGGTTGGTGTTAGTTTGGCAGAGCTTGATCGCGAGTATTCTAGTAGTTCAAGTGACGAGGAGTTTGGGGATGATTAGATGCCTCCCTTCACTACATTTTTGCATTTTGTACTTATTTTGATTATGATATCAATGTACTCATGCTACTCATTGTAATCATTTTTATCATTATGATATGATATTATGATGTGACATGTCATATTTTCGATATTCATATAATAGAAATCTCAAATTCGACAATTTCATTTGTCAAATTTTAATATTTTATTTGATTACTAATAGTATTCAAGTATTCAAAATGTTAGTATTTGCAATTTTACTAATTTGCCAAAGTTTAATTTGAAATGTTATTCTGAAACATCTTTTTATAACTAGTTATTCAAGTACCATATGTATATCAGTGTCGCCCCCCCGCTACCGTCCCCAAACTTAGACCCCTTGTCCCCCCGTCCCCGAGACACGTCCCCTTTAGGAAACAACGTGGGACACTGGTGATTATTGATGTATATATATATATATATATTTTAAATTGAATTTTTAATTATATTAAATTACTTATGGCCAAGTTATGCCTTCAATGCACTGTCTTACATTGACTCAGGGTTTGATGACAAAATTGATCCTTGCCAACCACGTCCTCTCCCTGATGATAGTCCCTTTTCCCTTCGGGTGTTGTCGATCCTGCAACCACTTGACCAAAAAGACTAGGGTTAGACCATTCTCGATGTGTATATACACGTTTAAATATAATATCATCATCATATATATTTTTGCATATAAAAGTAAAACATTCACATTTACAGTTGCGACATATAAAACAATTATTTTATCCTCAATTTTCACATTCACATGAAAAGCAGTTACTTGCAACTAACATAACGACCATAATTCTATTGTCATAAACATTTTTAAGTTAAGAGGGGATGTAACAAGGGGACATTACACCTTTGCCCATTAATGATGCCATCTAGGATTTTGGTGCTTTTTTCAAACTTGAGACTTGTGTTCAACTTGATGGTTGTCTTCTCCAATTCTTTCCTCATAGAAACAACTTCACATTCTAACCTTTCACAACTTTCTTCTTTTGCTTTTAATTGGAATTTTACCTCTTCTTGAATTCTTTTCTCTTCTTCAATTTGAATTTTCAAATTGATGATTGTTTGCTCTGCTTCCTTAATTTGATCTTTCAAATCAATGATCACCTTTTCAGATTCTTCTTGTATTTTGGCCTTCGATCTACACTCTTCTTGAAGCTGTGTGTTTAGATCAACAATTATCTTCTCACATTTTTCAAGGCTTTGTATTAACTCTACGTTAGATTTATTTGACTCTTGAAGTTGTAGCTCAAGTTTTTGGTTCTTTTTAAGATTTTCAATCTCATCCATAGCGTGATAGTTTTATTCCTCAAAACATATATTATTATCTTTACTCATAAGATAGTTCTCTCTTTTGAAGAATTCATCTTTTGTTGCTAAGGGTATTCTATTTATCACCTCATTACTTGCATTTGGTGCTTTTTCATCAATACCACAATTGGTATTTCCTTTTCTTCTTGCCAATGGATTGATATCTAACACTTCAAATAAACATTCTTCCACCGCTTTAAGTGTGTTCAAGACATTATCCCTTGATTGTAATTCAGTACTAAGCTTGTTACTTGCTTCATAGAGTGATCTTGCCAATGGTTTGATATCTTATTTTGTCATGATTAATCAAGTTTCTTGACATTTACCCAAAGGCTGGCAAGTCCACTAGCTCTGATACCACTGTAATGACCCGTGCTTCAGATCAATAGATTTCCAGTTTCTTTCTTATTGGATTGACAAAGGTTGTCATCCAATATTTATGTAAAGAAGTCAAATTATGCCAATAACCTTAAAGATAGTAAAGATGATGTACTTTGGTTTATTTAAGAGCAACTGATAAACACTAGTATATTGATATGTTTATGATATGAATTAAGAAACCTGATATAAATATTATTTTAATAATGGTGATATGCCACGTAAATATGGCGCTATTTCTGATATGTTAATTTAGAACCATGTGTTGCTTGCAAGAGGTTAGATCTCTTTAGATTGCTGTTTCTGAAGTTATCTTTATATTCATGCAATTCATAATGGATGCTATATCTGAACTTGCTGATTAATCATGCATTTTTGATTGGCTGAATACGGGCTCCTTAGGAGCATTTAAAATCTGAGTCTTAAATGTATATATCTCCACTCTTTTTCCATGATCCCTTTTCACAATTCTTTTATTCTTTTATATCCTTATGCCTCTATATGAAGGGAGGCATCCCTTTGAAAGGAGACACCCTTTTGAAAGGATATGACATTTGCTAAGAAACCATTCTTTTAATCACACTTCAATCGCTGCCTTCACTAATTCCAAATCTGCTGTTGCTTTACACATAATTACTGCCTTTTAGCGATTCATTCCCAATTGTTGCTCTATAACCTTATTTGTAAAGATAATCGCTAACAATGAATATGATCTTGAAAATGCATTCAAATATCCTCCATAAGGAACTGTGGCTTCATTAGTCGATGTAGTTCATTAATAATTAATATCTCTTTATATTATTGCTACACTACATGCAACTCGTGCCTCCCCAGGCAAGGATAGCGATCGACCTTCCTAAAGTCTTGTGCACGTAGCAATTGGAAATACCCAATTGGCCTCAAAGATGAGCAATATTCGACAACTTACTCAATGCAATTGTAGATAAAAGAGGGGTGGATAAATCAAATGGTCGGCAGAGTAAATACCTTTGATCAATGCAATGACTATTCATTATTACGAAGTGCTTATCACTCTATTATTGCAGCCTTAACAATAGCGGCACCTTCAAGTTTAAATGATAATAATTGCCTTTGTTATTTACACATTCCTATGATGGAGCCGGAATATGGTGAGCATTGGTTTCCACAGTGGGCTCGATAAATCAATAAAGGGGGTATCGACGCTAGGAGATGAGACAGTTTGCCGCAGAAGAATCTTAATAACTGATCACTCCTAAGAGAGCGACGATATTATCCTTATAGGCCGCAAATTCAAGATGTGGCAAAGATATATACACAATGCCAATTAATAAATAGACCTTGATCATCTGTCGGATATAGTCGTTAAGAACAATATAATAATGTCAAATTTACACATCTTCCTCCAAGCAGTTCCAAAGGTATGCGACCACTCCTCAAGCAACGATATATGCTTCCCAAATTTGCCTGACAATACTTTTTCAACACTCACATCAGATAGGGAATATATTACTATACCAATGATAGTTTGAATTGGTCAATTAGAATATAAGGATGCCAAAAGAATAAGAATTGCTCAGATTGGAATAGCAGCGGCTTGCACAGAATGGGACGTCCATATACAAGTCTTCATTTACTTTGTTGATGCAAATGTATATTAATACTCACAATATCACAATTAGTAGGTTTGACTTCCCTGTCCTCAATCAACACATCATAATCCTTCAAGCTAGTGATGTCTTCTAATAAGCATCCTTGATAGATCTTAGGTGAATGTAGGAGTATATGTGGCTAGAGTAATCTTATCGGCTCCTTACTTCATACTATATCGTCATTAATATATTCCGGGATATTGTGTCGTCTCCTTGTGCTAATACTAAATGGAGAACTTAAGAATAAACATATGCAATTAATCACCCAAGAGTCCCGGATGTTAGACAGCCATAGACAATAAATTATTGATCAGATGTGATCGATCAATAATGAGAATACTGTTCCGAGTGCAGAATATCGATTAATCGAACCCCATTAAAATGGGACATTACACATTAAGCTTCTGGTTCACAATGTCTATATACTATTATGTATATACTTACACTCCCCACTTGATTATACAATTGTCACTACCCTACCCACTTGTCATTAAAACTTGATGGCTAGTGTCAAATTGAAGCTCCAAATGATCACACTTTGTTAGCATCTGTAAAGGAAATTTGTCCCAACCTAACCTCAATAATCTAAACAACCACCTTGGTATTATTGTTGACAATTGAAATGTTAAAATTCTTTTGAATAGTCAGGATCACAAGGATTGAAAGAAAACAAACCTCTTTAGGTTGATATCAAGCCAATAGAGTTTCATTTCATTTTAGTCTAGCTTTCTATATTTACTTTTGGCAAGTACTCTTATAAGGTTCATATATGTTAAAAAAATAAGATAGAAGCCTTACTTAGTATTTATGATATTGTCTACTATTTCCCACTAAATTGTGTCTTTGAATTTATATACATGGAAAGCATTACTACGAGCCTACGGAAAATGACAGTAGTGTGGAATATAGAGAAAAAAGCATCACATCTCTTAACCATTCCATGTTAATGTCCTTAACATCAAACGTAGAGGCATACCAAAGAACGTGTCTCTATTTTAATGTCCTTAACATCTATTAGAAATATATGTCCATTCAAGGTTGCCTACTTATGATTTGCCTCAATAACTTGATGAGATCTAGCGAATCTTTGATGGCGAACCACGTCCCAGTGGCCAACTCTCAGTTCTGTGCTAAAAATCAATGAAAAAATCTAATTAAATAGCGATTTCGCATAGTTAGGGTTTCTCTATGGGTTTGTTGGGCAATTTATTTTGCAATTTTTACTTGATTTTTTCATGACTTAAATCCTTAAAAATCGTTGAACATTGTTGACAATCATGATTGATTAAATCGGGATTTTTTGGGGAAAAAAATGTATTGGCCGAAGATTTTTTTAAAATTGGGATTTTTGTGATTTTTTGAGGATTTATGCTTCTATGGCCAAAACAATAAGCAATGTACAAAATCACATCAATTTTTTTGATACAATTTCCATTCAAATGTACCCCAATACCTAATTCAGATCTGTCTCTCTAGTTAGGAGAGTTACTGTATCAGAGTGATATCAATCCATCAGTCGTGTGCTCAAACGTTTTCCTACTTAACCCATCTTTCTGGAATAATAGAATCCTTTACATATAGTTCTGTGCTAGCCTTATTTTGGGGAAGAACTTGTACTAAGAGGAGTATAGCTTATAGCTTATAAATTCCTCATCTGCAGAATCTTTTTGCTCTTTAGGATGAGGTTTATCTCAAAGTTCTTCAAACTTTGCATCTTTTAGATATCATCAATCATTTCAATTCTCTTTATAATCCATTAGAAGCAAGTGTGTGCCATTAATGCAAACCACTCCATTCCTCTCAAGTTTCGATCCTTCTAGGGTTTTAAATTTCTAATTTGGTCTATAGCATTGGTTTTGTATTAAGATCTTATGCTTGAGAGATTAGGCTTAACTTTATAATTGAGGCACATATGATGTCATGGATCACATCTTTTTTCATTTTTGCAATTGTTTAATGGTTTTACCTTTTATTACTCAGTGGGTTTCCAAGATGTTGGATTAGATATGATCAATGATGCACAAAACTTTAAGTGTAGTCTTCTTTTCATCTGATTCAAAATACTAAATAGCATGCACTCCCTACATATCTTCCTTTCATCTGGACACAACCACTTTAACATTGTATTCTGGGGTCTTGCCAATTGTTGGATCAAACTTGATTCACAACAGACAAAGCTTCTTAACAAGCTACTTAAACTTTTTGAAGTGGTGATCTGCTACCATTTGTGCTAGACTTGTAGTCACATATAGTTAGATTTTAGAGGCTTAAAACCTCATATTTTCCTTAAAACAATGATTTAACATCACTTGTATTATTCGATTTGTGTTCCTTTTTCCCCCTTCACTTCAGGAAGAGTTTCCCTCAAAAATGTCATAAGGGTTTTAACTTTTACCCTTTACCTTCCACTGTGGCCATCAACCACTGGATTAGATGTAATGGATGATGTGTAGAGCTTTTGACGATGTAGGCCTTGTATTCTGGTAAAAGTAATGATCTGTTGAATGGAGACAATTTAATGGGCCATTTTCTTTGCCTTTGAATTTTGAGAACTTATTGGATCATGCCCAGATAATACATATTTTGCTTGCTTGGTTTAATTTCACTGTTGTATTCCCATTGTTATGGTGATCCAACTAGCTCTTTTTTCAATCAAATCTTCATGTATGATGTATGCCCTTACCCTACTAAGGTGTACTACAAAGGCTTTGATTCAATTATTTGAGAGGAGATGTCTGAATTTTTTGAGAGCTTTCATTAAGGCATATGCATGTTTTTCAGGGAACTTATAGTTCTCTTCATAGTATTTGAGGGTCTAGCTGAAAAGATTTGAAACATCAGGCGTAGAAGAATAAGCTGAACATAGAAAGCTTAGAGTGGTCATTTAGAATTGCTAAGCATGCATTATTTCCATCTTTTATGCAGACAATGGACATGTGGTAGGTTTTGGACCACAAACCAGGCACAAACACATTTCACATTAAGAAGAATTGTGTATTCAAATGCAGCATAAAGGCAACTTTTGTCCTTCCTAGGTGAGAGCAACTTGTCACCTACACAATCTTGATAACCAAGGATAAATGCTTATATAAAGATAAATTAGAACTGCAAGAATAATTAGAGCATCTTCATGATAGCAAACGCACAATATGATAATCATCAGAATGTAGTGTCAGAACAATCCATCTGCTTATGAATGCATACTATCATTCAGAGAGGAGATAGAAAAAATATAGTGAACTAGAGAAATCTACCGTACAAGTCCTTCATATGATTACTTGTATCCAAAACAATTCAAGGACTTTTACAAAATTATGTCAAACAGACCACATAATTATCAAACACATCAAATTTTGAGAGAAAGTGAAGAATCGAGTTAGAGAAAAAGTATTAACTATAACAACTTTCTGCAAGTCCCGATACTTAGCTAAAGATGCAAGGAGCATGAGGAAAATGGGTTGAACACTACAAATTCCTCTAATTTAACAGCTAATATAATCAGACGGATAGTTCATAAAATTGAAAGATCACCATCGACAGAAGCTTTGATATGTTTGCGTGAAATCTCTTACATGTTCTTTTTAAGCCCAGATGCTCTTATTGAAGGCTGTTAAATATGTTTTTCTGTTTTCACTATCGTACTTCATTTTTTTCTTGAATCTGTGTCCAGGAGTGTGTTTGACTCAAACCTGTTTTCTTATGCGTTTTGTGCAGCCAAACATAATGACTCCATGGCAATTGCTATGGCTGCATGTACATGCACTTTAGTCCTTGATCTGTCAAATGAAAATTCTTTGGCAAAGATTCCAGAGTTTGATACCCAAAATCTTTCCACCCTCGCTGAACTCATCACTCGAAGTCTTGAGCTTTTTCTGCAGGTAATTACATCTTACAGTATAGAGATATTTCCTATTGAAGAAAGTTGAGAATATTTCTCTTTACCAAACTATTTTTGAGTGATGGCTCCTCTGTTTTGTTGTATAGGATGAAAAATCAGCAATTCCAGCAGATAATCAAGACCTATATGACATAATAGTCTCAGGTATGTATGCCATTAACGTTTCTTGTTGTAAGATATCTTTTCTATGATGCAGTTTTCTTGGGTCCATCGTCCACTTCAATGGAATCCATAGGAAAAAGATTTCCTTGACAATCATCTACTAATTAGTTTATCTTTTCCTATAGGATGTGCCCGATTAATGGCTAGTTACCCATCAATCAGACAGGCAATACGAACATCGAATTGGTTTCAGAATATTTTGCAGAATCAGTAAGCAACATCATATATTCCTTTAATGTGTTACTTTGTTACCTCCTCTATATGTGATTCACAAGTCAGTAATTTTCTGCAGGACTAAAATGAACACCATTATGGATGCTACAAAGAATCCTTCCATGCAGGCTTTCTTAGCTAGCATTATTAGTTAATCAAGAAACTGCCAGCCAGACTTGGACCAACTCCGTATGTTGGGAGGAAAAATCTGCTGTTACTATTTAAATTCTTACATTCCATTATCCTGTTAACATGGACAGAAACTGAAGGAAACTGTTATTATATATTTCTCTTTTTTGTCGCTTGATCTAAATAGTTTCTAGTAGTAGGTGTCTAGCTGTTCAAAAAATTGCAAATCAAGTTGCAGTTAACCAGCTGAAGGGTGAAGTCTTTCTTCCCTACCGAGTTCTTAGCATCAGCGGAATTCAAATTAAAGCTTTTATTTCTGAAATGTAACATTAAAATTTATATTTCTGCCACATTTGTATAACCTAAGCTTATGAAAACCCTTATACATTGCAAATTTAATGCAAGATGTATCATATTTTTCTTTGCTCTGCTGGAGCTAAATATTTTTTTGAGCGTGCGTTACAAATTGTAACATTAATGAAACGCTGTATCTATGCACGGGAGAGTATTTAGCTATTGTCAAGTCATACATTTAGAAAATCTTAAATATGATTATTTATCAGCACTCTAGCTTATGCATAAATAAGTTGCTATTTCTATTGAATTGTAAGTGTTACGAAATTCTTAGATTTATTTAGACACTACGAGATACCAATCACTTCGTTGAAGTTTCTCTTAAATTTTCTTTTATAGAGTTGTATGAGCAAATGATTTAACCAAACACAAAGTGTAATTTTTTCGATAAACAATTTAGCATGTAGATGCCGAATTCCAGTTTGCTTTTGGCATTTGGATAAAAATATATTTCAAATTTATATGAGCCCATCATGTATCAGGTGGTGAGCCAAGGATATAATCCATTAGTGCAATCGACTGTACCAGGTGGTTAATAGTGGCCAAATCGTTGAGTACTTTGAATGGAGTAGTATTCTTATGCCTTAAATATCATGTTATATCTTGAATCGAGATCTAGATTTTACTCTATATTTGTTGGTGTTATATCAAAATTGTGTATGCGCTCTTCTTGTGCATAAGCAGTAGGGCTGAGGAAGAATTTTTTATAACCTTAATGTATTAATTCTCCAAATGACATAAATACAGACTATGAAGGGAAAATAGCAGTATTATGGAAGGGCTGTAGCCAATGTTCCACAGAGTTTCCTGACATGGAGACGGGGGACGGGGGCCTAAGTTTGGGGACGACAGTGGGGAGCGGTGTTGAAATACATATAGTACTTGAAAAATTAATTATAAAAAGATGTATAACTATAGAAGCCTAAGGAATAAGTAAAGTTTAAATACATCCCAATGATTGCATTGAACTAGTAGTTTTTAAATTTTTAAAGTTTAAATTTTAATAGTGAACACAAAAAATCAAAATATAGACATTGGAACAAGAAGTTTCAAAATTTCATAATCATGATTCATAATTTCAGTCAACAATGTTCAAAGTTCAAATTGCAAAAACAAAATAGCAAATACTAGATAGTAATACTAATGACTCATGACTCATGAGTCGATTGCTAATGCCTTGATGCCTCTAATCATCCCCAAGCTCCACATTAGTCTCATCACTAGTACTATTGGATTCCACATGCTCAAGCTCATCTATACCAATACCAACCAGCCCTGTCTATGTAGCATTATCATCAATTTGTGTTGGCTCTTCTAGCTCTACATCCCATCTAGCCGTTGGACTCTCCTTGTACGTAAGTGTGCTATGGTCAATGAGACACAAGGCACTATGTATAGCCACAAGCTTCACCGCCCTCTTAGAAGTAAGCTTGTTCCTCTTAACAAAGTGGATGAAGCTATAAGTAGACCAGTTTCTCTCAACAGTAGAACTAGAAACTTGAGACAACAAATGAATGGCTATAGTAGTCAAAGATCTAAGCCCATACATAGTCCACCACAACTTGGGGTCTTCCTGTGACAGTGTCCCTATCTATCTTGGTTGCCTTTGAATATCCCTGAAGAGGTAAATTTTGTCCACTTAGTACAAATCAAGTTGGCCTCTATAGGATCATACATTTTCTCAATGGTCTTCATGAACCCATCCTTCACCTCAACATCCTCTATAGGTGTAATTTTGTTGGGCCTTTGCACGTACCACTTCGGGTTCAATGCATAGGCAACCATGTGTAAGGGAGTGTTGAGTTTCTCCCATCTACATTGAATGATTAGATGAATATGCCCGGTGTAGAATTGCATTGTGGGGTCGTCCTCTTGCATAACCTTCACTTGATAAAGCATGGAATTAATGCACTCATACACCTCTCTAAGGGAAGGTGCATTAGAATCCCCCTATCTAATAACTTTGAAGATTGGAGTAATGATGGAGACTATTTGTCATTAGCCCCAAAGACAACATTCTTCACCACCTCCTTCACCCTCAACCTCTATGGTGTCTTCGCCTTGGGCCACCAGTTCCATTATGTTGTCATTACCATTAGTTGCAACGCCTTTTGCAACTCAAGCATCCTCTCTTAAAGAATAAAGTATGATGCATACTGAGTCTCTACAGGATTCAAGAATTCCTTCTTGGAGAAGAACTTGAAGAGTGCATGTGAAGTGTGGTGGTTGCAAATAAACATCTGCACATCTCTAGCATCATTGACAATTGTTTTGATTCAACTGATTTTACCAATGTCCTTAAGTGCATTATTCATGGCATGCACATAAGGAGTCCACCAAATATGTCTATAGGTTGCCTCAATCAACTTCCATGTAGCTTTGTACAAATGGGTCGCATCTATCACTACCTGCACCACATTTTGTGGCCCAACCATTATAGCATCCTTGAGAATATGGAACTGATAATGAGCATCCTTGATATGCCCTAAACAATCAATAGCCCTAAGGAAATAAGGGCCCGTTGTAGATGTAACCATGATATTGATGAGTGGACGACGCCTAATGTCCGCCCACTCATCCATGACTATGTTGCAACCACTTGTGACCCATGTTCTCTTCATCTTCTCCATCAAAATATTAATCTTGGAATAGTTTTGATCCAAGATTGTTGTCCTCAATTAAGTCTACCTAGTGGCACATATGATGGTCTTGCCCTTATTACTTTTAACACAACTTCCTTATCATAAGGAAAGCGAGCCACATGGAATGGAATGCCATTGGCAAAGAAGAATTTGCCAATGGCATCATTTGCCTCATCCTTTGCTTGCACATTGAATAAATTTTCCAATGGTTGTGAAGATGGACTAGCCATCTTACGTTTCCCCTTAGGCTTTGCTGCTCTCGAACTGGATGGATTCGGTGGCCTTAGACTTTGCAAAGTAGAAGTAGAAACTATAGAAGTTTGATTACTCCTACTCCTTTGTGGCAAAGTAGTAGATATAGGTACTTCATCTTCATTACAACCCCATAATTTTAATATTTCAGACATGTACTTCAAGTTCCCTTCCACCTTTTTGCATACATTTCTTTGCCTCGAACAAGAAGGAAGTGAGCATTAGTTCTAGTAATGCTACGAAATTATTCAAATTACACGTGACACTTCCATTTTTTAGTGCCCCCAGTTGTCCCAAGCTTTGTTGGTACCTTAGATTCAAACTGTTTTAAAGGTGATTTTGGATCAAAGGGGTTGTTGGCCCATTTGTTGAGGATTTGAGAAGGGCAGCCATAATTTTGACTACCAATAGAACTTGTTTGAGTATTAGACTCACAGTCACCCACCACTCCTATGCTAGGATCATCAGATGGTTCATTTTCACTTTGAATTTTTACTTCAACCTCTTGATCCTCATCCTCACTTATGTTGTAAGAACTCATTATGATAATGATGTTGCAAAAAACAATGTTAAAAAATATTAGAAAACCTATATATTGTTGTCATAGTTTATTAATTTCAAAATTTTCAAATTAAAAACATTGCAATGAGTTTTGAAGTAGACATTGAAGTTTTGAAAAATGAATTTGAACATTGAAATTAAAAACAGTAATGAAAATCCTGATTTCAAGTTTACGAAGTTTCTAATAGTAGGGTTTTAAACTTTTAAGTTTCAATGTTGAGCTTTTTCCTTTCAATGACAATCATTCATAAATTTAAAAGAAAAAATTGTGATTTCTAAGTTCTAATAGCTGCATTGTGCAATGAAGAATTTGAAATTTGATTCTTGAATGATCAATGAACAAATTTTTTTTGAAAGAATGGCAAATGCCCACCTTTAATCTTGCTGCCCTCTTCCTCTTGCAAGAATGAAGAAGCTCCTTTTGGTTTGCTCTCTCCTAAGCTTGCTCCTAAGTCTCCTTGTAGCTCAAACTCATAATTTACTCTTCCTCTTCAGATTGTAGCCAGTAATTTTGAATGAATTTGTGAATAAGAATGAGACAATATGTCTCTTATAACTTTTTTGAGAGGCCTTGGGGGTTGGGTTTGAGTTAGGGTTAGGGTTAGGGTTAGGTCTTTGAAGTGGCCTATTTTCCCTAAAAAAAAAAGTCAACAAAGTAACTCTTTTCGTTGTGGGAGCCTTCTCGGCGTCCCCTAGGTGTCAAGGGATGTCTGGGAGTCTTGAGGACGTCGCTAGAGTCCCTTGTGGTGTTTCTTTAGGAAGAAACGTTTGAGAAATGTCTCTCTAGTGAGGAGACGTCTTAGAGACGATGAAGAAGACTTGGGGGTGATAGAGGGACGACAAGGAGATGTTCCCTAAGCATCCCCATGTCTTGGGGACGTCCTCATCTCGAAGATGCTTTTGCAAGGGCGTGCCCCTATGGAACACTAGTTGTAGCTTAATTTTTTAAGTTTGATTGGTGAGAATGATTTATGTTTCTTGGTTATTCAATCCAGGTTCAAATTTCTTGGAGGTTTGATCGGGCTAGGTTCAATCCCTGGATGACTTTCATGGCTTGGATCTTTTTATTTACGACAATGTAGTTAAAGAATGATTTCTGATTTAAATGTATGTTTCATCATAATGTTTATAATTTGTTATAATGTTATCATTTGCTATATAAAGACATATACCGATATCTATGTAATCCAATTATTTTGATAAAATAATAACATTATTTTTCATAATATAAATTAAATCTTACATATAAAATATTCCATACATATTTATTTCATAATCTAAAATTATTATTAAGTAAATATTTATTGCATATTTGTCTTTTAATGTCTAGAATGTAATTCTCGACATTGTTCATCTAATTTTAATCATATTTTGTACATTTGAATTGTGATGTGTCTGTTTACATGGTATTAGAGTCGGCAAGGACATGACTTATGTGAAAACAATATGCATATTGGATATTTCTTATTGACAAGCTGAGCAGAATAATTCATTTAGCTTTTAATATTTGATAGATATAATTTTTTAAAAAGTTTATGGGTAATTATTACATTGTTGCTTCCTTATATTAGTTGGGATAACTACAAGGATTTAATTGGGGGGCATTGAATATTGGAGGGTAACAATAAACATAATAGCTAATGAAAATGAGTAATGCATATCACACACTTGTGCATGGGTGGATGTTCTAAATTATTATTTATTTTTAAAATATATAAATTATTATAAATATAAAATGTTATGTAGTTAGTTTTTATTATTGTAATATATTTAATTGTGAAATTATTAATAAGTGTTATATAATATCTGGTTTATTTTATCGTAATACATTTGTAAATTAGCTTGTGGTAGTTTATTACAAAATATAAGTATATAATTATGAAGATGAAAAACAAAAAAATGTGTTAAAAAAATATATAGAGAAGGCCATACAATTTATAAATTTTGTAGGATGTTAAAGATATTACAACAATAAAAATGATTGGGGAAGACATGATATTTGTGTACAACACATATTCAACATGTTATTCTTTCAATAAACAACCGAGCATATTATTTAGCAATCATCTCATTATTGAATGAAGGAGAAACATCAAGATACATTCCTTTGCCTTGAGCTACCCACGGTCGAGAATAAGAATAATTCAAACACTAGTTTTTAGCATAAATGATAGTGTTGTCAAACACAAGTGATTTTGCATAAATTTATAAAAAATAAGTATGTGAAACAAAGTGTTTCTCAATGTAACTTCTATTGTTGTAGACAAAATCCAAAAGACAAAAAATAAGCAATATATAAAGATAAAGGCCCTCTTGGTTATGAACAAAGGCTTGCTCAAAAGGCTATGACATAAAAGTTAGCCTTTACCTTAAATGTTATATGCCTTCTTGCAAACTAGTTTACACTTTACAAGAAACATTAATAATAAACTAATAAACTTAAAATTTAGAGTTACTATTTGGTTCACTAAAGACTTTGACTAGTCATTGGAAATAGGGAGTCAAGTTTGCAATATTCTATATGAATATGATACTTCTAAATAGGACATAAAAATTGTATTCAAACATATCTATATAAAAGACTGTTTTTAATAAGATAAGCATCGTTTATAGGGTGTTGTACCCATACACAAAGGCCCGAAGGGTAAAGAGTAAAAGCCTATGCTTAAGTTGTATATTGTAGTAAATTATTTGTAAAGTTTATGGAATAAATATAAAATTTATTATTGAAAATTTAATATTACTTTGTAACTATTAAGTAGAAATACTTAATAATGAAGTAAAGATTCATTTTGAGAAGCTTTCCTTGATTATTTAGAATAAAATCATGCAATTTCACATTTAACTAAAGATTAGGTTGTTTTCAAAAATTGGGAGTGACTAGCTTGAAAAAAGTTTTACTACTAGTTTTTAGAAATGATGTACTTATTAAATCACTTTCATATCTTATAAATTTACTCTTAAAAAAAATTCTATGAGAATTTTGTTGTTGATTTTATCAATGATTTTTTTTTATTACCCAAGGATGTGTTCTTATAGCCTAGATAATTGTACCAAATGTCTAGGGAATTTTAAGGGTGGGGGGAGTCCTAATGACATTAGAGGGCCCCCTTGTGTCTTCTAAGCAATAAAAGACTTGTCCATGATTTTCTATTGAGTTTGTTATGATTGAGATTGAGCTTTCTTAGGTAGATTCTGATGGAGTGTGAAGAATGAAAGGAATTTAGGTAGCCTTTTAGATTTCAGAAAATAACAATTTAATGCATAGGATTCTAGTCTATTCACACAAGAATTGAGAAGACTTGTTCCTCAAACACATCAAAATAATAAACTTGACTATTTACCATCCATTTTTGTTATATGAAAGTAAGAATGTAAATCAAAGGGCATTGTTAGTTATAAGTGGGGAATAGAAAATATCAATTAACGAAATTTGGGAACTTGTTGAATGGAAAGTAAACTTGTGATCTCATCTCGTTGGATGTGATCAAAGGCTTATTCAAATGTTAGCTAAGAGCAAGAGCATTGTTCGAGATGGATGTTAAGGTAATGTTACATTGCTTAAGCATTACAAGTTGCTCACAAGAAGAGATCGTTATCTTACCAAACACATCAATTACTTGTCTTGTTCCAAATAGCATGTTTCTGACATAATTAGCTTGTTTTGTCTTGTTCCAAGTAGCATTTTTTTTATATACTTAGGATGCCACATGTGAAAACATGTAAACATAAAAGAGTTAATACAATGACAATGTCATTGTTTAGGAATACTTTTTGTTTGGTTTTTGCAACACTTGTTATTTTAGAAAAATGAATTTACAAAAAGCCTTGTTTATTTCAAAATAGGAAAACAAAATTAAAATTGTGATACATGCAAAATTCTTAGCTTTAATTTCTTTAACTTGCACTTCTTTGAACATTTAAAAAAGAATTGATTACTTGGTTTTTGAGTTTAAATGACAAATTAATGAACAATTTGGATATGCATTCAAGTATCCAAATCCAAATATGATTAGAGATACAAGTAATACAAAGTAATCAGTGATAGATCCTTGGATACACAATTTCCAAAATAAGTCTAGCATAAACCTATTATCATTGCATATAATAGTATTTTGTTAAACACTACAAGGAACACATGGAATATGTATAAAAAGATTACATCTCCACTTCCACCCATTATTCTATTAGAGTCATCTTTGTTAAGCTCTTCCCTAGCAATTGAAAGTCCCTTGTGCTTCATATTTATGTGTAATGCATCATAATAGCTTGATATTAATAAACAAAACCTTATTTTTTAGCTAGTGTAGATTAGACCGATTTTCTTAATCATTTAATGAGAATGGGGTAGAAATGAAGTCTTTCCTATAATATTCAATAAATTAAAATCTAACCTTATTTAATAAACAACTCGACATAGTTTGAAGATGAGTCCACTTGCAAATCCAAATCCTTGAATTCAAGAAAATACTTTAATCTTCAAAGCCCTCCAAAACCTATGTTTTTTACTAAAATGGGAAACACCCCTCTAAGAAATATATCTTTTTTTATAATAATAATAATTCTTCATGTTTATAAAATCCTAATTGAAAAACCTAAAACTAGGATAAGATTATTTTGTTATCTATTAAAATAAAATCCAATTATCTTCTTTTAAAGCATATCTCTCCACTATTAAAATATTCATAATTTCATTTTATTTTAAATATAAAATTATATCTCCACTAATTGTAATGAAATCTTGATTTTAAAAAATGAAATAAGAATTAAGTGATGTAAGAGAACAAATCCTCTTCACTCATCAAGTTCACCTCCACACACTAGATCACACGTATTCGTCCATTCATCGCCTTTGACTAACTCACATCTTCGTTCATTCTTCCCTCCATTGTCACATCGAGGGGACTTCAAATCCTCTCTCCCTGATACAACCAAGTCTTATCAATGAGGCTTTATTGAAATGTAGGTTCCTTGTTGTCATCACTTTGTCGGCCTATCGAAGGGACTCCTCTTAATGTCTCACCAAAACATGCTTGTTAGGCCAAAACCTAGTCATCACCACGATATGCTTCATCACTCTATTAGAGGGACATCCAAAGTCGTCCTATTGATAACCTAGAGTCTTCCCAATGTTGTTTGACAAAATGCCTTACAATTCGTCGGGTTTTCGAAGGCACATCAAATGTCATCCTGCCGATATGTAAGCCTCTTGTCGATGTAACTTCTTCGCACCCATTCACTACTACTACTAACACCATCCGCACTTTGAAGGGAGATGATATAAGGTCCCATCGAAGTCTCCCTATCACACCGATGAGCCAATCCATTGTAGCATAAAACACCAAATGAAACCAAGGTGTAAACGCAATGTGTAAATGTTGTAGCTCAAAGCTTGACTATCCATACTTGGCAAGCTTAAGTTGATTAGTCCTTATTGAGAGAAGACAATCACAAATTGATGGAAGATTTCTCTTCTCCCTGGATGCTCCTACATCAGACACCCGAGGTAATTTGAAAAGTGACCTTGTCACTTCTCGGGAGTTAGAGGAAAACCAAAATGGCTAACCTCTGACTCAGACAACCATGTCAAATCTTCAACAGGCTTGCCTCTCCATTTTACCAAATAATCTGTATACTACTTGTTCCTTATGCTTCTTCCCACACGACTATCCAAAATTTCTTCAATCTCTTCCTTTTCTGAAGTAGGTGCTAGAATGCTCCACTATTCCTCTATCAACTCATGCTCCTTATCTCCTTCATGATATTTTGTCAAGTCAGAAATGTTAAACATAGGTGAAACACGAATCTCACTCAGTAACTCCACCTCATACAAATTTCCTGAATCATGCTTCTTTAGGATCTTGTATGGTTCGAACTTCTTCATCTTTAACTTGTTGTATGTGCTAACTAGAAACCTCTCCTTCCGCAAATGAACCATGAATTCATCGCCTACCTGGAACTACTTATACCTTCTTTTCTAATCTGCCTCAGCCTTATACTATGTATTCATCTTATGGATATGTTTCTTAACTTCTTCATGCAAATGCTTTAGATGTTTAGCAAAATCCTCAACTTTAGCACTACACTTTTCTCTCTTATCCATCTTCCTCAATTTAGAAGTAGTTCTAGGACTACTCCCATACACAATCTGGAATGGTGATTTATTGGTGCTCCTATTGACAGAATTGTTGTAAGAAAATTCTGCCTGTGGTAAAATCAAATCCCATCCTTTGGGCTTGTCATCTACTAAGCATCGTAGCAAGTTACCCAAACTCCTATTCACCACCTTTGTTTTTCCATCAGTTTGTGGATGATGTGTTGAACTAAACTTCAAATCAATCTTCAACTTCTTCCACAATGTCCTCCAGAAATACCCAACAAACTTGGTATCTCAATCTAAAACTATGCTCTTGGGTAGACCATGTAGTCATACCACCTCTTTGAAAAATAATTCTACAACATGAATAGCATCTTTGGTCTTATGACATAGAATGAAATGTTCCATTTTCAAAAAAAAATCTAGCACCACAAATATGGAGTCATGACCTTGTTGTGTCCTCGGCAAACCAAGAACAAAATCCATGTTGATGTCCTCCCATGGCTTCTATGGTATAGGTAACAACTGATATAGTCTAGTATTCTGACTTGTTCCTTTTGTCATTTGACATACTTTGCAACCCTGCACAAACTTCTTCACATCTTGCTACAACTATAGCCAATAGTAATGTTCAATCAAGGATAATTTTCTTATCCTAACCGAAATGTCCAGCTAATCCTCCACTGTTTCTCCTTGATCAAGTTCTCTCTCATGGAACTCCTTGGAATGCACAACTGATTCCTTTGAAACAACATACCATCCTGAATTGTAAAATCCAACCATCGCGTCCTATCAAGAGTGATAGGATCCATGCAAGCTTTCCAAGCCTTTGCGAAATATGGATCCTCAAGATACAAACTCTCGAGTTCATTGAAACCCAACAAATTTGATTTTCATTTATGTTAACAAGTTTTTCCTCCTGCTCAAGGTTTCTATAACTCTGTTCAATCTTCCACTCCTATGCTTCAAAACAAATGTGTAACTTTGTAGAAATTCAACCCATTTCAAATTCCTCTGATTTAGCTTTCCTTGAATGTTTAAATACTGTAAAGCCTGATGATCTGTAAATAAAACAAACTCCTTTGGCAGCAAGTAATGTCTCCATTTCTTCAAAGTTTGAACTATAGTGTAGAACTCCTGATCATAAACAAAATACCTTTTTTTTGCATTATTCAACTTTTCACTAAAGTAGGCAATGGGTTTACTTTCTTGACTCAAAATAGCTCCAATGGCACTACCACTGGCATCACAGTCTACCTGAAATACTTTGTTGAAATTTGGAAGTGCCAAAACAGGCTACTCCATAACTTTCTTCTTCAGAAAATCAAAACTCTTTGTTGCTCCTGTACTCCACTTGAACTCTTTTCTATCCCCTCTCATTGTTTCTGTGAGGGGTGCACAAATACTATTGAAACCTTTGATAGATTTCTTGTAAAAACTTGCTAGACCATGAAAAGATCTTACCTTTGTAGCACTCCTTGGTGCAAGCCATTCCACAATAGCTTTCACCTTCTTTGGATCAATCTTAAGACCCTCTACTAAGATCACAAATCCCAGGTATACCAACTCGCATTTCAAAAAAGACACTTCTTCAAGTTTATTTACAACTTTTCTTCCCTTAGCTTCTCAAAAAAATTTATGATATGCATCAAAGGCTCATCCAACGTCTTACTAAAAATCAAAATGTCATCCAAGTAAACAATAACAAACTTACCTAGAAATCATTTCAATACCTTGTTCATGAGTCACATAAATGTGTTGGGTGCATTGGTTAGCCTAAAAGGCATGACTAACCACTTGTACAAACCTTGTTTGGTTTTGAAGGTTGTCTTCCACTCATCTCCTTCTCTAATTCAAATATGATGGTAACCACTCTTCAAATCTATCTTCATGAAGTACTCAAGTCCACTCAAACAATCCATGATGGCATCCATCCTTGGCAAGGGAAATCTATACTTGATAGTGATCTTGTTGATGGCTATGGAATCTATACAAATCTGCCACTCTCCATCCTTCTTAGGTGCTAATACTATAGGTATTGCACACGAACTCAAACTTTCCCTGATCAATCATTTTCATAACATCTCTTGCACTTGTCTATTCAATTCTTCACTCTCTGATGGAGTCATGCGATGAGCTACGTTATTCAAAAAATTGGTTCTAGGAATCAAATCCCTCTAGTGACTAATCTTCCTTACTGGAGGCAAACCTTCAGGTATGTTATCAGAAACAATACCTTAAAACTCTTTCAACAAATTTGAAACTTCTATAGGTACTTCATTATTATCTTCTTTTTCAACTCTACGGATTAATGCAAAACATATATGCTCATGCCTCATACCTTCTAGGAATTTTCTTCCATCAACCAAACAAATTATTTCATTATTGCATACCTTTTCTCCTACATCCTTTAGGGGTTTTGACTTATGTCGAACACCATCTTTTGTCAATGAATAAGTGTTAGCATGTCCATTATGCACTACTTGTCGATCAAATTTCCATGGTTTTCCTAACAACATGTGGCAGACATCCATCAGTATGATATCACACAAAACCTCATCCTTATAATCACCAATCTTAAAATTTATCAGACATTGCTCATTGACCAAAGCCCTTTGGTCCTTTTGCAACCATGCAATCTGATATGGATTTGGATACCTTAGTGGCCAACTGTAACTTAGTGACCATCTCCTCTAAAACAAGATTATCAGTGCTACCTCCATCAATGATAACATTACAAACTTTACCTTCACACTTACATCGAGTGTGAAATAGATTCTTCCTTTGATCTGGTTCCTTCTCCTCATTTAGGAAGGCTCTTCTGACAACAAGGGACTCACCCTGTTCAACATCTTCAGAATGTGATGACTGAGCAACTTCGTCTACATGAGCAACTCAAGCATTTCCTTCTGGTATTTTGTTTGTCCTTCCTTGATGTTGAGGACACTTGAAGGCTCTATGTCCTTCTTCTCTGCATTGAAAACAGGTTCCATGAAAGCCTCCTCTTCCTGGTCCTCGTCTATATTTTCCTTTGCCTCTTTGGTCTCCACTATTTTGATCATGAGGTTGATATGTGTCATCTCTTTTCTGATTTTTACTAGTACTAGATCCTTCGCCCTTCCTTTGATCTCCACTTCAGCCTCCATATGGTCGTCTACTAGTCCTTCGACCATGGCATCCACCTCTTTGTTTGCTTTCAAACCTTTTGTTCAGTCATTCTTCAATTTTTAAGGAAAAATGATAAGCATCCTCAATGGTGGTCATTCTTACTAGTGCCAATTCTTCTTGTATGCTAGGCTTCAACCCATTAATATAATGAGCAACTTTCTCCTTATTTGCCTAAAATGTCCTGTTCAAATCAAAACCTTGTGAAACTCTTATGTGTATTCTTTCACCATCCTCATTCCTTGTCTCAAGCTCTGCATCTTCTTGAGCAGCTCCAACTCATAATCAACTGGAATAAATTTCTTTTTTAGCTTTTCCACCATTCTATCCCATCTAGAAATTTTATCCTTCCCTTGTCTTCCTCTTTCAACCTGGATCTCTTTCCACCATATACTTGCATGACCTTTTAACTTGGTCTTTGCAAACTTCACTTGGTGATTATCTTCAATCTCCTCAAACTCGAAAAATTCCTCCATATCGTTGATCCAATCTATCAACTCTTTAGGATTCAAACTTCCACTAAAAGTTGAAACCTCCATTTTAGGTTTCTTTCAAGACTGGATATTGCTCTTAGCAATCTCATTTCTCCAAGATCCACTTGATCCTATTCTTCCTCTTCTATTTTGTCTTCACTATCATCTCTTTCTCGATGCACTTCTCTCCTACAAAACTCTTCCTGCAAGGTTTGTAATTTCCTTCTGATGGCTCTAATTTCATCTCTAGGTGGATCTCTTCCTCCACCACCTCTGCCTCTACCTCTACCATGTTGGGTAAGTCTAGGAGGCATTTTGATCTCAACCCACACTCACAGGTTCTGCTGCAAATTGCCTCATGTTCGGTGCTCTATTTATAGACTCAAGACAACCTACTCTAATACACTTGATGAAGGGTACTCGCCTTTCAAACGAAATCTCGCCACAACACGCACAAGTTTGCACAATAAAAATGCAAAGAGAACAGTGATATTTTTATTAATACTGAAATGGAAAAACAAGTTACAAAATTACATGGGCTGCTTGATTACAAGACATCAAATACAATCGATCAAATATGCAGATCGGGCATTCAATCTCTACTTCACTATCTCACAGTCCACCTCTCTCCTTTTCCTATCTTTGGTTAACTCTTTTATATTGATACTCCTCCTTTGGGTCGGCCTCAATACTTGACATTCTTTCTCTCCATGTTGTTGTAGTATTGCCTTGCCATCCAATGAGTCATTGAGATCTCCTAGGTAGTTATCTCATTATCAGTATCATCAACCATCGACTTCAAGTTTGATTTCATTTGGCCAATGATCATGTTGATCCACAACAATGATGTGAGATCAATGAATAGTATTGTGCCAAGTATTGTTTCCTTATTCGTCCATCACCTTTGACCAACTCACGTCTCCATTCATTCTTCCTACCATCGTCATGTCGAGGGGACTTCAAATCCTCTCTCCTCAATACAGTCGAGTCTTACCGATGAGGCTTTATCAAAATGTAGGTTCCTTGTCATCATCACTTTGTTGGCCTATCGAAGGGACTCCTCTTAATATCTCACTGAAACATGCTTGTTAGGCCAAAACCCTATCATCACTATGATATGCTTCATCACTCTGTCAGAGGGACATCAAAATTCGTCCTACCAATAACCCAGAGTCTTCCCAATGTCATTTGAAAAAATGCCTTATGGTTCGTCGAGCTATCAAAGGGATGTCAAATGTCATCACATTGATATGTAAGCCTCTCGCCGATGTTACTTCTTTGTGCCCATTCATTGCTGCTGCTAATGCCATCGACACTTTGAAGGGACATGAGATATGGTCCCATCGAAGTCTCCCTATCACACCGATGAGCCAGTCCATTGTAGCATAGAATGCCAGATGAAACCAAGGTGTAAACACAAGGTGTAAATGTTGTAGCTCAAAGCCTGACTATCCATACTTGGAAAGCTTAAGTTGATTAGCCCTTATTGAGAGAAAACAATCACAAATTGATGCAAGATTGCTCTTCGCCCTAGATGATCCTACATCAGTTAGATTACTTTTCACTTACTTTATAATTTATGTGTGTTATGATTTATTGCCTTACATAGTGTTAACCTTCTTTAAAATTTCTTATTATATTGAACAATAATTTTATCTTTTCTCTATTCATCCTCTACAAGGTTTCTCCTCCCTAAACACTTGATCCACAATAACATTCTTGAAAGAATTAATAATAGAAAATTTTATAATTTTTGGCTACATTCCTTAATCTACTTAATACCAATATAATTTTATATTTTAACTTGTAAAATATTGAAGGTTTGGTTTCAATATTTACTACTATTTAGAAATATCACTTTTTAATTGATCTATCATTTCATTGACATGTAAAATTTTAAAACAATAACCTTATTTTAAAATTAAAATTTACTTGAATAATCAATATGTTTGATAGTTTGAAAAAGTGTTTCAATCATCTTTAACTTTTAGCTTTTCCTTAAAATTTTGTTAATACATGAATGTAATATGAGATATAATCATTTTTACTCCTCTCTCAAATTTACTTGCACATTTCAAGAAGATATATTGGAGGGGCCTTGATATACATTTACGTTACTATCTTGTAAACTCCCATGGTTATCATTATCATAAAAATATTAACTTTTCTAGATATAAATGATAAGTAGTACCCCATGCTATAGAAGAAAATACTTGTTTTAGATAAACCATAAAAATCTAAACATTCTTTGTTCTTGGAAAAGTTAGCTGATCTTTTCTATTGTTTTTGTCTAAATACATATATACATTAGGTTATGTTTCAACTTTTATGTTGAAACATGTTGCTTGTACACTAGCCATTACTTTAAGGATAACCTAATCAAAGTGATCCCAAAACAAAGGAAGAAACTATAAGGTATGCACGTTTTTCACCACTATAATAATATAATACTCAAATAAAATTTATTTATCCCTCTAAATGACACTTATAGCCCTAAAAATCCATATCATGTAATATACCTAAGAAGTATCATCTAGAAATTTATTACCAACATGCATATTTTGAATATCCAACTTTGGATTGAATATTTTTTTAAAATTTTCTTGTGTTGAATTTATGGTTTCTCTTTCTTAGAAACCCTTATTGTATAATATATAGACATGATGTATCACTTTAATGTATTCTAGTTTTTAATGGTAAAAATTGTATACCCCATAATTTTTCCTATTTATTGTGGGCTCATTTTTGGCATGGTTATCCTTTATGTAATGAATAGTGTACAAGTGGCATATTTCAACATATTTTTTTGTGGATAACCTAAAAATATCTCAATTCCATCTACATAGAGTCCCATGAGTCAATCTTCATTATCAATTCATCCATTTCTTATCCCAAGTTAAATATGGAGGAGAAAAAATGACCCTTTAACTTTCAAAATTTTAGATTTAAATTTAGGACCTCATTGATTCCCTCCTAATAGCTATTATGAGTTGACTTGAATGCAAAAAATGTTAATTTATGTGCTAAGGTATTGTATTTAAGGACAAATCCTAATTCACTTTTAATATCCCATTCCACTTCACACTACCATTCACTAGGGCATCACAAATGCCAAAATTGCATAATCAACTTACATTAGCATTTATGAATCATTACATGTTTTCTTGCCATCTTTGATCATTTTCTCAAAAAAAAATTATTGTAACACAAGTTTGACCAAAGGAAAATAATCCTACCATAGCAAGCTCCTAAAATATCGATCAACACCATTGTGTTTTGTAGATATAGGTACATACATCAAGGCATTTAGATTCTTTGTGTCAAATTTTGTGAAGATCATTTTTGCATGTAGGGTTTATCTAGATGGGATAGTTCAAACATACAAGTGCAAATATTAGTTTTGCATACATGGAAGTGAATTGAAAATTAGCAAAGGAATTCACTTATACAAAGTGCAAATATTAGTTTTGTATGCATGAAATTGAATTGAAATATTATCCAATGAATTCATTTATACATAACCATTATTACTATAGCACTAATACATTGACAAGTCAAAAGAATCATCACAAGAAATCTTCATTACGTTTAGAACTATTATTGTTTTTATATATTTAATTCCTCATAAAATATTTAATAGCATGTAATTAATTCAAAAAAAATATCCATTAATTTTTTTGTTCATTATGATTTATTTAATTTATTTAAGATATTTATGTGAGATGTGATTATTACCTTACACAATATATCCATTCTTTAAAATCTCATATTAAAGTGAACAATAATTTCACTATTTCTCCATTCATTTTCTACAAGATTTCTCCTACCTAAATAGTTGTCTACAATGTCATTAGATTGAAAGAATGACTAATGTTATCTTTTATAATTAACTTTAGGTAAAATTCTCAATCAACTTGACAATGAAATAATTTCATATTTTCCATAGACAAAATATCTAAGATTTATATTTGAAATCTACAACTTTTTGAAAATCACTTATTATTTACCTATCACTTTATTTACACGTAAAAGTAATAAATAACCACCTTATTTTAAAGTTAAGAAATTACTTATAACTATCAATGTATTTGATAGTTCAAAAGGATATTTCAATCATCATCTTTAACCTTTAGCTTTCCAAAAAAAAGGTTTTCACTTGAATCTAATTTGATATATTTTCTATCATAAAATAATCAAAGATTAGATTTATGATATGTAATATTTTATGGAAAAACATATATATTATTCTTTATTACAAGTAGAATCCATTCCTATAGAACTAATATTTGCACTTGTAGAAATGAAACTGTATGTGCATAAAATTGGTCATGTTTAATTATTCCTGACATTTAATTAAATATTTATTATTTAATTAATTCCTCTAAAGTCTTCTACAAATAATTAAATTTAATCAATTTAATTATATTGTTCATTCATTATTCTCCCACCATAATTAAATAAATTTATTTTATTTGATTATTTCACATATCTACTTGATTAAATTAAATAAATACATTTTATTTATATAAGTTAATTATCATCTTTTAAATTTAATTAAATCTTTTTAATTAAATTTAAATATCTCTTTTCTTATATTTTAAACTTTCCTCTAATTAATTAAATACTTTTATTTAATTAATTTCGTAAACACATGTCATTCCTTCAAATTTAATTAAATATTTTATTTAATTAAAAATCTTCTGCTTTCTTCAAATCATAATTAGATATTTCATTTAATTATGAAATCTTCTGATTTCCTCAAAATCTTAATTAAATGTTTATTTAATTAAGAAAAAAATCAACGTACACTCATAAATAAATAATTGAATCAGATAATTCATTATTTATCTTCTCAGAATCTTTCCATTTTTCTTCTAAAAAAAAGATGATTTTTAAATCATCTCATCTTATCTCTTCCATGAAAATGGAAAAATCTTGCTTTACTCGTTTTCTTCTATTTTTCTCTTCAGTCTCATCCATCTTCGACTCTTCGATCTGCCAGGAATTATCACAGCCGTTGGTCAATTTAGCCAATCAAAATCTTTGAAAAGCTCTATAAATGCACGTGCAATTACAAGCATTGGTTAGGACGAACACACGAACGTATACACAATCACGCTTTTACTCTTGCATTTTAGCATTTCAACAATATTCTCATCTTAGCATAATCTTGCATTTAGCATAGTATGCATTTTTAATCTCATTCTTCAGTAGTCCATTTTGTTGAGCTTGATCTGTTGGATTTGAGAGCAACTGGAAACAACAAAATGCTAGAGATAGAGAACAATAGAACGATTTCAAAGAAGTTGCAATAAGAGTTTGTTTAGTTATTTAATCTTCCTTTAGCTTCTTTGATCTAATGTTTTATTGATTGTGTTTTTGAATTCATTTATAAATGACATATTTTTCATACACAAAAACTTTTTTATTTTTATCTCTACATGTGGAAATGAACAAGGAACTCCCACATGCATTGAATCTATTTACCTTATTGTCTATAATATGTGTCTCCAAGGAAAGGCGGTGTTGACAAAAACTCCTCTAGGAGTTTTCTAGTAAAGGATCCTCTTCTTTAGTATGTTATGTACCTAGAAATTTGACATTATATTATATATAAGTGGATGGATATTCTTACATGTGGCACACATCTCTTAAGTTAGTTATATTGAGTAAATTATATTAGGTAATTAGGAGGTCTACATGGGTTTAGTGGTTACCCCTCGATTATGTTATTATTAGGAGGTCTAAATAAAGAAGGTGAATATCATTGTAAGGATGTGGGTTGAGTATGATATTGTTCTTGGGATCTCTTGGAAATATAATGTAGACTGGCTTCTTCCATAAAGATTATTATAGTGTTACCATACCTTAAAGGTTTATTCTATTTTTTCATCTATTTGATATTAAGACATCTTGGCCGATGAACATCTATTATTGTGTGAGCTCTATCTTCTACATTTCCTTATTGCTATTATTATATATATGTAGATCTTATCAAGTAGTATTAGAGGCATAGTTTGGGTAAATGTGAGGATGAAACCCTAATTTTTAAGATTTACCTATATATTATGAATTGGTAAAATAATTTCTATCATTTTTTATTGAAGTTGGTGGATCAAATAGGGAAGCTACAATCCTAAATTTATCTTTTGATTATATATATTGAGTTAGTGTAATTTTATGTCTTTTCATAAATTTACTCTCCAAGCCACAAATCATGGATTTTTTGATATTTTATATTTATAGAAAGATCATGAAAGTACATCAAGGACATGTTATTTCTATTTTTGGTTTTGAGGTTGACAACATAAAATTATCAGATCAAAATTTTAGTTTAGATTTGGTATTGAGGTAACTCATTAAAATAATTTCTCTTAAAACCATTGTTTCAATGTGTTCTATTGATTTTGATAGAAATGCATATGCATTAGAATGGTGGAAAAAATACACATAGTTTATGGTAAAATTATAGCACGTCATATATTTTATGATATACTTAACAAGCAAAGCTAAACAATCATATAAACCATTTTGTAAGGAAATTTTTTCTTTGGATGATACAAAACAAGATTTCATAAAAAAAATGACATAAAAATAATATAATAAGTAAAAGATGAAGAAGGAGAAAGAAACAAAGAAGAAAAATATGAATAAGAACATGAAGAATGAGAAAAAAAAAAAGAGGAAGAAGAGGAGGAACATGAAGAAGAAAAAGAAGGATAAGGACTAAATAGACGAAGATAATATGAATGATATAGGTACATGCACTTTAGTTTCAAGGAAATTTAATTTCATGGATGTATTAAAAAGAAAAATGTTATTGTTTTTGTAAACCCTAGTAGAAAGTATAACTTCATTAGCTAGGTAACTATATGTACAATAAAAGCTTATCAAGAACAATAAAATAATAGGTAAGGATATTAAATTATTTTAATATTTAAAGCTCTATATGGATAAATATATTTTATATTCAAAATTTTAATGCTTTGGTTATTATTCTTGGTTATCCTTGGTTAGAATCTTTTGGAACAATAAACATTGATGTATAAAATAAGTTCATGAATATTTGGTATAAGAGAAAAATCCTATATTACATGATATTACATGTGATGAAGAACAAAGGAAATTCAAGGAAAATCAAGAATCTATTAGAGAGAATGAAATAATCAAGGGACAAACCAAAGGAGACAAATATAACAAAAAAGAGAGGAAAAGTTTGATTAACTTCCTCAGTAAACAAAGAAAGAAATAATAGAGGAAGAATCAAATAATATTTTAGAGAGAACAAAGAAAGAAATAACAAAGGAGGAAGAATCAAATAATATTTTAGAGAGGTCAAAGGGTGTATTTGATGTAGGATCATCTAGAGATGTAAGAGCAATCTTGCATTACCCAATTTAAAAATAAATTTTTTATTTTATTTTGGTTTTACAAATACCCATGGAGTTTATTTCCTCTAGAAGGTTTTATAGAATGATCTAGAACATCCAAAGTTTCTAAAAGTTCTAAAAATAGTAGGGCCTCTATTTTTAGAAAGTTTACATTTTTTCCTGCATATGGACCTAATTTTTTAATCCAAATCTCTTTAATTGCTAAATGAACATTGTGGGTGAGTTTCAAACTAAAGTCAAGTCTAGATGTCAAGTTATTAAGGTTTCAATTTTCCAAAAATCTTGAAAATAAATTTTAAATTGAATTTTGAGGCTTTAAACAATTGAATCAATCATTTAATTTCATGAATGCATTAAAAAGGAAAAGGTTATTATTTCTGTAAACCCTAGTAGCAAGTATAACTTCATTAGCCAAGAAACTATATGTACAAGAAAATCTTGTTGCAAAGATAGTTGTTGTTACACCAAAAGATCAACTTGTTAATGCTCGATACAATTTCCAGAGTTAATGAATTCACAAGAGGTGGTTAAGCCATGTCACGAACCTAAGCGTTGTGCTGGATAGCACAAGGAGACCAAGGGCACACACCTTGCAACAATTCCCCCCAGTGCAAGCAAGGGGTTCAAACCTGTGACCCAAGCTCTGATACCAATTGTTGCAAAGATGGTTGTTGTTGCACCAAAAGCTCAACCTGTTAATGCCTGATACAATTGCCAAAGTTAATGAATCCATGAGAGGTAGTTAAGCCATGTCACACACCTAAGAGATGCATTGCACAACACAAGGAGACCAAGGGCACATACCTTGCAACAAAGATCATCAAGAACAATCAAATAGTAGGTAAGGATATTCAATTATTTTAATATTTAAATTTCTACATGGATAAATATATTTTGCATTCAAAATTTCATGCTTTGGATATTATTCTTGGTTATCCTTGGTTAGAATCCTTTGGAAAAATAAACGTTAATGTATAAAATAAGTTCATGAATATTTTGTGTAGGAGAAAAAATGATATATTACATGATATACATATGATGAAGACCAAAGGAAATTCAAGGTAAATCAAGAAGCTATTGGAGATAATGAAAGAATCAAGGGACAAACTAGAGGAGACAAATATAAAAAAAGAAGAGGAAAAGTTTGATTATATTCCTCAATAAACAAAGAAAGCAATAACAAAGGAGGAAGACTAAAACAAGATTCTAGAGATATCAAAGGGTGTATTTGATGTAGGAGTATCTAGAGATGTAAGAGAAATCTTGCATTACCCCAAAAATGATAATTTTTATTTTATTTTGGTTTTGCAAATACCCATGAAGTTTATTTCCTCTAAAAAGTATTATAGAGTGGTATAGAGCATCCAAATTTTCTAAAATTTCTAAAAATATCAAGGCCTCTATTTTTAGAAATTTTATATTTGTGCATGCATATGGACCTAAATTTTTCATCCAAAGCTCTAGAATTTCTAAATGAACATTGTGGGTGAGTTTCAACCCAAAGTTAGGTCTAGATGTCAAATTATTAAGGCTTCAAATTTCTAAAAAACTTAAAAAAGAGTTTTAAATTGAATTTTGAGGCTTAAAAAATCATTTAATTTCATGGATGTATTAAAAAGGAAAAGGTTATTGTTTCTATAAACCCTAGTAGCATGTATAACTTCATTAGACATGAAACTATATGTAGAAGAAAATATCATCAAGAACAATCAAGTAGTAGGTAAGGATATTCAATTATTTTAATATCTAAATATCTATATGGATAAATAGATTTTACATTCAAAATTTCATACTTTGGATATTATTCTTTGTTAGCCTTGGTTAGAATCCTTTGGAACAATATACATTAATGTATAAAATAAGTTCATGAATATTTGGTATAGGAGAAAAAATTCTATATTACATGATATTACATATGATGAAGACCAAAGGAAATTCAAAGTAAATCAAGAAGCTATTGGAGAGAATAAAAGGATCAAGGGACAAGAGGAGGAAAATATAACAAAAAAGAGGAAAAGTTTGATTACCTTCCTCAGTAAATAAAGAAAGCAATAACAAAGGAGGACTAATAAAACAAGATTCTAGAGATATCAAAGGGTCTATTTGATGTAGGAGAATCTAGAGATGTAAGGGAAATCTCGCAATACCCAAAAAATAAAATAAATAAAATATTTTGGTTTTCCGAATACCCATGAAGTTTATTTCCTCTAAAAATTATTATAGAATAGTCTAGAACATCCAAAGATTCCAAAAGTTCTAAAATATCAACACCTCTATTTTTAGAAAGTTTACATTTGTGCATGCATATGGATCTAATTTTTTATCCAAAGATCTAGAATCACTAAATGAACATTTTGGGTGAGTTTCAACCCAAAGTTAGGTCTGGGTGTCAAGTTATTAAGGTTTCAAGTTTCTAAAAAATTTGAAAAAGAATTTATATTGAAATTTGAGGCTTTAAGCAATTGAATGAGGCCTTGAAATTTGGGGAAATTAAATGAGTTAAATTTCAATGGTCTAGAGAACTCTGAGCTATTCAATTTAAAAAGAGGGATAAATTAGGTGCCTAGATCAAAAGTTATGGCTCCTAAAAGTTTGCTATTTTTGGTGATATGAGTTAGAATTTTCAAAGCATGTAGGGGAAATCATTTAATGGTAGGAGTTAGGCAAGGAGGCACCCAAGAAAATTCATGATTTATTTGGGAACTTATCAAGGGAGGATAAGATTGAAGATAATGGAAGGTATTTGTTATGAGAAAAAGGAGGGAAAATAGTACCAATACTGTAGCTAGAATAGAGGAAAAATACTCTAGAAGTGTGAGGATTGTAAGATATAATGTGTTGTATTTTTTCAAGGATTTAATCCTTTATTTTTTTCAATTTTCCTATTTGTTTTTAGAGAATAATTTGATTCAATGACTTCATATGTTTGTATATGTTAAATATTTGTAATAAGTGTGTTGTTTGAGGGTATCCAGTATCAATATTATATATGCATCCACATCATTATCAGAGGCACAAATCATGGAGGAAACCATTAAGGAGGCATGATGATACATGGAATTAACAATCCAATCATTGTTCTTATACATGGAGTCAAAGGAATAGCTGCACTAGTCCATGACACCATAGAAGCAATGACTATTCATAGTAGACATATTATTATGAATAATTAAATCAAATAGGTGCAAAAAAATATGGGTCAAGGATGAGGTCTAGGTATTTTCAATATAAACCCACTATAAAGATCACTTATGGATGCTTTGATGGTAGGGCAATGGCATGGTGTCATATTTGTAATAACTTGTAGTAGTATTACTATTTGGCTTCTTCTCATGTTTTGGGGATGAAACATGCCTAGGAGGGATCACATGTTATGTACCTAGAAATATGATTATAGTGTAGATAATTGGATGGATATGTTGATTCGTGTTACACATCCCTTAAGTTACTTATATTGAGAGAATAAATATATATGATAAGTAGGAGGTTTACATGGGCTTAGTGGTTTACCCCTTCATTATGTTACTCAGAGGTCTATATAAATAAGGTGAATATCATTGTAAGGATGTGGGTTGAGTATGATATTGTGCTTTTCCATCTCTTGGAGATATATTGTGAATTTTATTCTTTCATAAGGAGTATTGTACATGGCGTTACCCTACATCAAGGATTTATTCTATTGTTGCATGTATTAGATATTAGGGTATCTTGGCTCATGAAAATATCTTGTGCTGTGTGAAATATATATCTCTTATATTGTGTTATTGTCATTATTATTGTGTAGATCTTATCATGGTTAAATCCTTATTTTTTATTTCAAAGTTATAAAATAATGATTAAAGATAATAAATTATATAATACGTCCTAGTTTTTTTCTAATATAATGTTGTATATGAATGGATTGTTCTTCTAGGTAAAATCTCTTTGATTGATAAATAACATTAGTGCTTATCCTTTCATATAACACTCTACAACATAATTTAACACATTTCACACTTGAATTGGTAAATAATGACAAAGTTAGGAATGAGTTGACCTAGCACCAAATGTAAATCTAAATTTGAATTTTGTTGTCATTTTTGTGCTAGCAAATTTGGCCTAGGTAAAGGAATGAGTAACATGAAGACCAAGACTAGTCCCTAGGTAGGTGTGAAGATAAAATTAGGTAAGGTTCAAGTTATTTTTCAACTTTTATGCTGAAATATATCACTTGTACACTAGTCATTACATTAGGGACAACACAATTAAAGTGATCCTAGAATAAAGTTTAAAATTGCAAGGTATATGCATTTTTATCACTATACTAGTATTTAAAATAAAATTTCTTATCCCTCTAAATGACACTTATAGCCTCAAAAACCCATATCATGTAATCTACCTAAGAATTATAAACTATAAATTTATTAATATATATTATTTTTTAATATCCAACTTGGATTGAACAACAATTTTTGGTTTTCTTATTTTTTTTATTATACATACTTTCTCTATCTTCAAGACCTATATTATATAATATATGGACATGATGTATCATCTCAATTTATTCCAATGTGTCATAGTGAGAATTACACATCCCATAATTTTCCCATTTTATTTAGACTCACCTTGATAGGGTTATTCTTTATGTAATGAATTTAGTATAAAAGTGTTACATTTCAACATAAAAGTATCACATTTTAGCATAAAAGTTTACTAATAACTTAAAACTATCTTTATTTTATCCACATAGATCTCCAAGGACTAATCTAAATTCATGTATTTCATACCCTAGTTCAAATTAATAGGTACAAAAATGGCCACCTTAACTGTTAATATTTAAATTTAAAAATTGTGCCCTCACCAAGTCCCTCCTAGTAGTCATTATGAGTTTACTTGAGTGTAAAACAACTTAATTTGTGTGCTAGTGTATTTTATTTAAGGTGAACCCTAGTTCACTTTAAAAATCCACAAGATCACATTACTCTTCACACTATCATTCACTAGAGAATCATAACTCATCAAAATCACATCAACTTACATTAGTATCTTATAAATCATTGTATATTTTCTTGCTATGTGCAATAATTTTCATGAAACTATTAAATTGGTCATATGATTTTGATCAAAGAAGAATACGCCTATCATAACAAACTTTTAAAAAATATCTATCAACATGACCCCTTTGTATATATAGGTGCATATTAAGGTCCTTCATGTTAAATACTTTGAAGATCATTTCTACATGTAGGGTTTACCTTCGTGGGATTGGCTCAAACATTCAATTGTAAAGATAATTTTTGCATGCATGAAAATAAATTAAATAATTAGCTAAGGAATTCACATATACATAGGGGTTCTACCACAATAGTGTGTCTCATGGTTGGGACATGCTGATTTTTGACTGAAATCACATTTTTTAGAAAAAACCAATGCTTTAAGCCTTTAGAGGTTTCATCTAAAGGTTTTAATTGAATATGGATAGATAATACCCCCTTAGATCAAACCCCCTTGGATATAACCCCTCTAGTATTAAATCATACCCACAATGGAATCTCCTTTGCACCTATCAAAATCCTGACAAAAAAACAATTTTTCTTTACCTTTTGAGGGATTAAATAATGCAACTTAGAAATTATATTTTACAAGATTGTAGCCCTTGAAACAAAATTTCCAACAAGTACAGTTTTGATATGTTTTCATTTATCATGTATTTAATTTTCAATTTTTACTGAACATAGGTTTTTCTTTGAACATCAAGCTCTTCATTTTATAGAGGTGGAAATATAGTAACCATTGTAAGAATAATTCAAAAAATATCCTTTCCCTAGGTATTGATGTCCTTGTTTCACCAAAAAAGAAAAAATGGATTTCGATATATACACAACAAGTTAGGTTGTACGACACACATGTATGTCCAAATTATAGTTACAGTGACTTCAGAAATTAATTAAAAAATATATATGTAAAAAAAAATTATAGAAAAATATCCTTTCCCTAGATATTGATGTTGAGAATCTATATTTCAAGAAAGAAAAATTTATCCCTTATAGAAAAAATGTTATGTTGTACACCACAATCGTTACTTTCTGAGAATGTTGTTTTCTGTCTAAAACCAGTTATTAAAGGAGATGTTGAAAGATTCATGATTTATTTTGGAATTAAAAAAAAAAAAGAATCTACACACAAATTGTCACAAATCACTAGTTTGCATCATCTTCAAATTCTTACTAGTTTAGCTACTATAGGTCTCAAAAGATGAAGATTCAACTAAAAATATTGATGTGAATGTCCATCTTGGACAAAAAGTGAGACATAGTATTGTGATTTCACCCATAATCATTTTTTTTTTATCATTATTAGAGCATTTATACATATAAAAATTAATAGAAAGTATCCATCACAAGGAATATTCATCAAGTTTAGAGTTATGTATCATTGTTTTTAATTATTTAGTTCCTAAACATTATTACAATAATAGAGTTAGTTGAGGGTTTTTTTTATAAATTAAATTATTTATTCATGATAATTTAATTAATTTACTTGAGATACTTATCTAAGTTATGATTTATTCCCTTACACAATGTTAACCTTCTTTAAAATTTCATATTAAATATTAAACAATACTTTTATTTTTTCCCTATTTATCCTCTATAAGGTTTCTCCTCCCTAAACACTTGATCCACAATACCATTCTTGAAAAAATCACTAATGTTATCTTTTATAATTTTTGGCTACATTCCTTAATCTACTTAATAATCAATAATTTTATATTTTAATTTGTAAAATATCTAAGGTTTGGTTTCAATATTTACTACTATTTAGAAATCACTTTTCAATTTATCCATCACTTCATTTACATGAAAAATTAATAAACAATAACCTTATTTTAAAATTAAAATTTACTCACATTGATAGTTTGAAAAGGTTTTTCAATCATCTTTAACTTTTAGCTTTTCCTTAAAATTTTGTTAATGCATGAATCTAATATGAGATATTATCATTTTTACTCATCTCTCAAAATTACTTCACATATCAAGAAGATATATTGGAGGGGCCTTGATATACATTTACAATACCATCTTGTAAACTCCCATGGTTATCGTTATCATTAAAAATAGTAACACTTTTCTATATAAATGATAAGTAGTACCCCATGATGTAGAAGAAAATACTTTGGAAAAACTATGAAAATATAAACATTCTTTGTGCTTGCAAAAGTTATCTCATTTTTTCTATTTTTTTTTCTAAGTATATATGTACATCATGTTAGGTTTAGGTTATTTTCCATTTTTTATACTGAAATATGTCACTTGTACACTAGTTATTACTTTAGGGACAAACCAATCAAAGTGATCCCAAAACAAAGGCAAAAACTATACTTGGTATGCACATTTTTCACCACTATAGTAATATAATACTCGAATAAAATTTCTTTATCCCTCTAAATGACACTTATGGCCCTAAAAATCCATATCATGTAATATACCCAAGTATTATCTAAAAATTTATTACCAACATATATATTTTTTAATATCCAACTTTGTATTAAACATTTTTTTTATTTTCTTATTGTGTTGAATATATGGTTTCTCTTTCTTATAAAACCCATATTGTATAATATATAGACATGATGTATCACCTTAATGTATTTTAATTTGTAATGGTGAAAATTACACACCCGTTAATTTTTCTCATTTATTGTGGGCTCATTTTGGCACGGTTATCCTTTATGTAATGAATAGTATACAAGGCATATTTCAACATATTTTTTTTAGATAATCTAAAAATTGCTCAATTCCATCTACACAAAGTCACATGAACCAATCTTGATTATCAATTCGTCCATTTCTTATCCCAAGTTAAATATGGAGGAGCAAAAATGACCCCTTAACTTTTAAATTTTAAATTTAATTTTGTGCCTTCATTGATTCCCTCCTAATAGCTATTATGAGTTGATTTGAGTGTCAAACATGTTAATTTGTGTGCAATAATATTGTATTTAAGGAAAAATCCCAATTCACTTTCAATCTCCCATTCCACTTCACACTATCATTCACTAAGGTGTCACAAAGCGCCAAGATTGCATGATCAACTTACATTACCATTTACAAATCATTACATGTTTTCTTGCTATCTTCAATCATTTTCTCAAAATTATTAAAGTGTAACATGAGTTTGATCAAAGGAAAATAATCCAATCATAGAAAGCTCCAAAAAAAATCCATCAACACAATTGTGATTTGTAGATATATGTACATGCATCAAGGCATTTAGATTCTTTGTGCCAAATACTATGAAGATTATTTTTGCATGCAGGGTTTAGCTTCATGGGATAGGTTCACATGTACAAGTGCAAAGATTAGTTTTGCATGCATGGAGTGAATTTAAACATTAGCCAAGGAATTCACTTATACAAAGTGCAAAGATTAGTTTTGCATAAGCATTAGCCAATAAATTCATTTATACATAGCCATTATTATTATAACACTAATACATTGGCAAGTCAATAAAAAAAAAATCGATCACAAGAAACATTCATTATGTTTAGAACTAACTATTATTGTTTCTATTTATTTAATTCCTCATAAAATATTTTAATAACATAATTAGTTCAAAAAATTTATTCTCAATCAATTTTTTTATTCATTATAATTTATTTAATTTACTTAAGATATTTATGTGAGATGTGATTATTACCTTACACAATATATCCATTCATTAAAATCTCATATTGAAATGAATAATAATTTCACCATTTCCCCCCATTCATTTTTGACAAGATTTCTCCTATGTAACACTTATCCAAATCTCATAAAATCTCATATTAGAATGAACAATAATTTCACCATTTCCCTCCATTCATTTTTGACAAGATTTCTCCTATCACTTATCCAAATCTCATATTAGAACGGACAATAATTTCACCATTTCCCCATTGATTTTCTACAAGATTTCTCCTACCTAACACCCATTCACAAGAATGACTATTGTTATCTTTTATAATTATCTTTAGGTAAAATTCTCAATCTAATTGACAATGAAATGATTTCATATTTTCCACAGACAAAATATCTAAGATTAAGATTTGAAATCTACAAACTTTTAAAAAGTCACTTATTATTTACCTATCACTTTATTTACACGTAAAAGTAATAAATAATCACCCTATTTTAAAGTTTAAAAAATTACTTATAATGTCTTTGATAGTTTAAAAGGACCTTTCAATCATCATCTTTAACCTTTAGCTTTCTCAAAAAAAAAAAACAAAAGCTTGTTTCCACTTGAATCTAATTTGATACATTGCCATATCTTTTTCCCTCTGCAAAATTCCTTACACTTGGAGGGGCCTTCAGATACATTCACCTTACCATCTTGTAAACTCCAATGGCTATCATTGTCATAAAAAGAAAGAATCAAATCTTTTCTAGATAACTCATGGTAAGTCATGCTCCACCTTTAAGAAGAATTGGGCAAACCATAAAAGCCTGAACATTCCTTGTCCTTTCAAAAGTTAGCGCATCTTTTCCATAATTTTTTTGCCTAAACCTACCAGCTATATCAGCATGTTTGGCTATCCTTGGCTGCACTACCTAACAAAGCTGTCAAAAGGAGGGCTAATGATGTGATAACCAGTTCATACTCATCCGAATCTTGAATTTAATGTAATCTTTACCGTCGTTTCCTTTCATTCAGCTAACACAGTACATATTTAATTTCGTTTTCTATTTTGTATGGATGGGCCCTCAAGCCTGTATTATCACAAAAGAGCTCATGCTTCTTGTGCCCAATTCCAAGTACACCTTTTTTCTCCTTTTGATTTTTAGTGCTTAATTCAATTTGGGTATATACTTATGTCTACAACAAAACAGAAGGTATGGAGACTGTTCTACATGAAAAAATGTTGCATTCTCCCAAAGTTATTATTAGTAGTATACTATCCTATGTTACTGCAAAATTTATTAAAAAGTAGTATGTAATATAAAGAGAATTTTATGAGTTTTTTTTTAGGTTGGTTTTTATTTTGAGTAGATTTTTTGTATTTTATGGAATTTTGAGTTTCTTTTGTTCATGTTTCTAGAGAATGGAATGTGTTGTCAACTGTTTGATCATATGGGTATCTGATAATCACACTCGGAAAGTCATAGATTGGACACCTCTATCTACTGTTTAATCTTTGCAGTTTCTTTCACTCTTTGTAATGATTTGGTTTGATCAAATGGGTATATGATATTAATCACACTTGGAAGGTTATCGATTGGGTATATTGTTGCAAGATGGTGTCCCTTGGTCTCCTCTGTGTAGTGCGGTGCTTGGGTTCGTGACATGGCTTAACCGCCTCTTGTGGATCTTGTATAAATCTGGCAGTTACAGTATTAGGCATTAATAGGTCGATCTTTTGGTACAATGACAACCACCAATGTAACAATTGGTATTAGAGCCGAGGTCATAGGATCAAACCCCTTGCTTGCACCGAGGTGGGGGAGAGTGGGGTGAGAGGATTGTTGCAAGATGGTGTGTCCTTTGGTTTCCTCTGTGCAGTGTGGCGCTTGGGTTTGTGACATGGCTTAACTGCCTCTTGTGGACCTTGTATAAATCTGACGGTTGTATCGAGCATTAACAGGTCGATCTTTTGGTGCAACAACAACCACCAATGTAACATATATCTGTCTATTGCTCAATCTTTGTAGCTTCTTTAACTCCTTCATAATGACTTAGTTCAATCAAATGGGTATCTGATGTTAATCATACTTGGAAGGTCACAGATTGGGCGTTTCTGTCTACTGCTCAATCTTCGCAGTTTCATTCACTCCTTCATAATGATTTGGTTTGATCAAATAGATATCTGATGTTAATCACACTTAGAAGGTCACAGATAAAATATCTCTATCTACTGCTCAATCTGTGCAATTTCTTTTAACTCTTTCATGAAGTGGGTTGATCTGCCTGATTTTTTTTTCCTCAATATATCATATATAAACAGTTTTCTAAATTATTATCACTAATATCTTATCCTATACCGTCGTACAATGAGACAAAACCCAGTATGTAATATAAACAGAACTTCAATAAATTATTATCACTAGATATACGATTCTAAACTACTCCAAATCAGACAAAACTTAAAGTGTAATACAAACAGAATTTCTCAGTAGTTATCATTAGTATCCTATCCTATACTACTGCTAAATCAGACAAACTTAGTACGTAAGATAAACATAATTTGTGTGGGCAGGAGGAGTCTGCTTTCTTAACCACTAAAAGATCGGCTGAAATTTGATAATCTGATACGATCTCAACCAATTCATGAGTATGTTGAGTGAGAAAAGCAATGAATGCTGGGCTGAAATTAGAGCTTCAATTTGACTGAGTTGACCTCAGCTTGTGAAGATCCTTTCCTTAACGTAGCTTTCTTCAGCCACTACCATTATTTAGGTATCAATTATTTAAAATCAATTGCCACTGTTCAATCAAAATGCTTTTCGAGGAAAATTGCAATTGGACTTCCAATAGCAATCAATCCTTGTCTCTCAAAATTGTCATCATTACTGAAATGATCATATATTGGAATGGGGAATCTACAAAGGATTTTATTCGCCTGTAATAAGATATGTTTCACTTTTTCTATAGATGAATTGAGCGTCATGTCACCGACCATGTGCTCTCAATGGTGTCATCCACGTTTTATTGACTTAATATCTGCCTCAGAGTGTAGAGAATATTTGGAAAGTGTTTTCTACTAAAAGTAAATAATTTGCGTTATTGTTAGTGTTGAGTGTTTGTTAGTATGTAATTTAAGTACGAATCTTTGAAGGGTTACATAGTCTTATTGATATGATAGATTCAATTTATTTGGTTGTCTACTTAACCAACAGGTGGGGATTATCTGGAAGCTCACCTAATTCTTAAGATATTACACTTTGGATTCTCTTCATATCAATTCTTTTTGTTGTAAAACTATCGTTAAAAACACCTTTTACATTGTTTGTATGCATATATAAAATGATTGATATTATTTTTAGTAAAATTTTAAAGCATATTTTGTCTAATAGGATTTGCATGGACATAAAAAGGACTAACTTTAAATGAGGGTATCACTTGTTTTTTTAATATAATTTAGATTTAATTAAAATAATTGAAAAATAATTATTACTATATTTAATTTAATGATTTGAGAATTGAGTAGTTGAAGATAGATTAAGAGGTCTAATTGTTTCTAATGAGATTGTGACATGAATTTTGATGTTCTTTTTCTATTGTGCTATTATAGGTGATAAATATCAATAATGCAACCTAGTATTACATTGATGTGAAATGTGGAACTGGCGCCTTTATCTTATGAAGTATTGCTGAAAATGGTTTGTGGTTAAAACATAGTGCAGATTGCTTTCAAGGAAAGAAGAGAATACCTAGATATGATGTGGCCACAAGTCAATTCCTAAATGTTGATGCACAAGGTCACATGCATGTTGTACATGCAACGAAAATGAAGACTCCTAATTGAATTGGTGTATGACGTAGATATGAAGATTTTAGATTCTATATAATTGAATATGCCTTTGGAATGATTCTTGTTACAATCTTTTTCTCACTCATAACCTAGGAATGCCTATACATGCATGTCTTTGGCTACACAATTGATTTTGGCATATAGGTCAATAAGATAATAACTAATTTCCATAAAGGTTGACCCTAGGGTAGGAAATTTGAATTTGGGGTGTGGTGAACTAGCTTGTGTTATGCATAATATTCCTTGGTCAAAATAAAATGTCGATTAGCACTGGTTATGACTAGAGGGATTTGTAGTGGTACTAATGGTTGGATAGTTGGTTTAGGCTAGGAATTAGTTAGTGTGCTAAATATGCCCAATTATGGATTACAATAATATATTTATGGTATGCACTCAAAGTGGTCAAAACTAGACTTGTGTAAAAGTGCAATGCATGCTCTTTTTTCTGTTACATTCTCTACCACTTTATTGTGTGTATGAATCTAGATGAGTCAAGTATATAATATTAAAATATATAGTAAATAAATATACAAGCATGAAAAGGATATAAGGTTGGATCTTCAGATAATACCTCAATGTATTTGTGTGCCAAAAAATAGAACACATATCTTAGCACTGACACTCAAATTAATTAGTTCTAATTATAAAAAATATTGGTACATAAAATTGATAATTATCAATCATTAAATGTAATATGTGTGAAGCAAAATTATAGTAAGATGTGATAGCTAATGTGATGTATGGCATAGTGTATAGGGTACTATAAAGATGGAACAAATGTGACTCCCATAAAGTTACATATGGAAAGTGATCACAAATGGATGATGACACATAAGGTAATTATGGAGTTGAAACTATTGTTGTCCTCACAATCTATGTGCATGATTTCCTTGTAAAGAAAGTATAGATAGAATTGGCACCCATAAGAAAAACATGGATTTGGAAATAGCATGGGCCCCATGATAGATGTGTTTATGACACCACATTACAAAGCTAGTATTGTAGGTACTACACATGGACTCAAACTCTCAAGAATCAGTAAAGAAAGTATAGATAGAATTGGCACCCATAAGAAAAACATGTACTTGATTGCTATCTTGTTTATGGCTCGGGAATCTGTACACATCCTCCACTCCCCATCCTTCTTTGGTGCTAGTACTGCAGGTACTACACATGGACTCAAACTCTCTTGTATCAAACCCTTTCTCAACAACTCTTGAACTTGTCTGTTCAACTCCTCATTTTCTGCTGGAGTCATTCTATGAGCTGCCTTATTTGGAAAACTGGCTCCAGGAATCAAGTCAATCTGATGACTGATCTTCCTTATTGGTAGTAAACCCTCAGGTACATTATCAGAAACAATATCCTGAAACTCATCCAACATCCCAAAAACTTCTTTTTGGAACCTTCTCACTATCCTCCTTACTCACTCTAGGAATCAATGCATAACACACACGCTCATGCTTCATACCTTCTAAAAAATTTCTTCCATCTACATAACAAATTCTAGCACTACTGCATACCTTTTCTTCGGTCTCCTTGAGGGGTTTCAACTTGTGAACCCCATCCTTAGTCAAGGAATAAGTGTTTGCATGGCCATCATGTATAGCTTTCGCTTCTCCGGCGCCACGACCTCCCCAACAACATGTGACATGCATCCATGGGGATGATATCACGAGTACCTCATCATGGTAGCTCCGATCTTGAACTTTACTAGGCACTACTCATTGACCAAAACTTTGTGGTCTTTTGCAACTAGACAATCCGATACGGATGCGGGTGCCTTTCTCTCTTCAGCTTCAACTTTGTGACCATCTCCTCTAGCACCAGAATATCAGTGCTCCCACCGTCAATAATGACATCACAACATTTCCTTTCACACTTGCACTTGTGCGAAACAGATTTTTCCTCTATTCTGGTTCTTTTTCCTCAGTCACTAGGGCTCTCCTAATCACTAGGGCTTCTCCCCTTTCGCATCATCTGAATGTTCAGATTGGGCCTCCTCATCTGCATGTACAACCCTTCCATGACCTTCTGGCCTTTTGTCTACCCTTCCTTGGTGTTGTGGACATTCATAGGCTCGATGCCCTTCTTCACCACACTAGAAACACGTTCCTTTGAAACCACCTCTTCCAGATCCTTGTCCATATTTCCCTTGTCCTCTACCTCTTTGATCACCACTGTTTTGATCCAGAGAGTTGCGAAGTTATCATTCGATGGCCGGTGGTACCACTCTTCACTTTTCTTTTTCATCATCATTTTGACTTCTGAAGGTCTTCCAGCGCCCTTTTGGCTGATTGCTCCTCGTCCTTTTTGCTTGCCATCAAATATTTTGTTCGGCTTCTCTTCCACCTTCAGAGCAAACGGATACACATCCTCAATGGTGGTCATTCTAACTAGGCTTAACTCCTCCTAAATGCTCGGTAGTAACCCATTAAGATATCGGGCTACCTTCTCCTTATTGGCCTCTGTGTGACTTTGTTACATATTATCTTGTGAAAATCTTCAGTATATTCTTCCTGAGATCTGCTTCCTTGCTTCAACCCTTGCAATTTCTTGATGAGATCTAACTCATAGTCGGTATGAGCTATCGGTTTCTCTACCATCACGATCCCATATAGTGATATTTCCTTTTCCTCTTGATTTCTCTCAAAATTTGGACATCTTTCCACCAAATCCGGCATGGCCCAGCCGGCTTCATTTTTGCAAACTTAACCCGATCTAGGTCCTCTATTTCCTCATACTCAAATATTCTTCTAGCTCGTTGATCCATCGATCAACTCTTCCGGGTTCAGACTTAATAACTGGGGACTTCTGCTCTGGGTCTTTTCTTGATCTTCGAAATGGCCCTTATTAGCCGCATTTGGTCTTGATCAATTACTTCTTGTTCCTCTTCTACATTTGAACCTTCTTCCTCTCCTTCATCCTCACTTTCCTCCCTTGGTTTAACCCTCTTCTCAACTGCTCTTGTAATGCATCAACTGTCTTTGGAGGGCTGCTTGCATCTCTTCCACCACATCTCTGCCCTCACCACCTCTGCACCACCATGCCTACCGGGCATCACTCTTGGAGGCATCTTTCTTGACCTCGACCCACAACCACGGTCTTGGTGCGAACTGCCTCACGATCTGCGATCTTCCACACGCTCAAGAAAACCCACTAATACCACTTGATGAGGTACAACTGGAGAGACACGAGAAAATAACCACAAACAAGAGAATAATTTTATTATTCAGAAAATGAAGCTTCTTACATGCAGAGGATCTCAAATCCCCAAGTTCTACAACACATGCAAGTTCTGACTACAAAATAACCCTTTCTTAATATGTGAGCTTGTTCCCCAAAGTTACTCAAAAATTAGAAAGCTACCCATAAATAGAGCTCCTCATTAGTTTTGGAGCCAAAACAACATTCAAATTTGAGTTTAGAGGCGGTTTTTGGCGAAAATTACAACTTGAGAGTTCAAATTTTCAAAGAGCATTTGCAATTGTATCTTCTAGAAAGTGCGCCAACTTCCCGGGGCCATAACTTTTGATCGGGACTCTGATTCGCAAACCGTTGGAAAGGTCGCGAAAGTCAATAATGCTTAAAATTGCTATGCCGATTTTGGCAAGTTTCAGGGCTGATCCGGAACTCTAAGTGCCTCAAATCTAACTCAGAAGATTTTCATGTGCAAATCTGGGAAACTAAAATTGCAATATCTTTCAACCCAGGAATAGAAAATAAAATCATAAATTGGGAATTTCATTATGACGAAAAGGGTATCCAAAAATGTAAAAACATCTAAAAACTGAGAAACTTGAAATTTAACTATTTTTGGGTGATGCAAGATTGCCCTTACACCACTGGATGCTCCTGCATGAAATAAGATTATAATATGTTCAGAACCATTAATTAATGATATGTATCCCCTATTTCAACAATTTTATAGCATGCCAATACTTAGCATCAAATTTGAAACCTAAAAATACTCACAATACAAGTGAATTGATCATATACCAATCCACTATGAACTATTGTGTTGTTACAAAGACATGTTGAGGGAACTTAATTGGGGTAAGATTTTAAATCCATTTATATGTAAGGTTGAGAGTTTAATCAAACAATAAATCATTTTTAGAAGAAAATATGGTAACATAATGAAAAAGAGTTGTTTGGAGACAACATATATGAGGAATTTTGATATGAATTACTTAAAAAAAACTTTGACTTTATATTAACATTGTTATGATAGAGTGTCAAAGTGAATACCAATGACTATTTTCATGGACTCTTGAATTAATTTCTTAGCTTAAGAATGTATACCTGATGTAGGTTCATGCAATTGATATGTTTGTAAAAATCACAATTGACTTTTATATCCTCTATTTTTCTATGACGATATAAACATTTATAGAAGACCTATATTTTTAACCCCAACTTTTATAAATTTATTAAACAAATTTTTTATTTTATTGAAGATGTTGCTAGTGGAGAAGAAAAAATAATATTTTTTAATAGAGTAATCCTATAAATTGATAAAATGTGTGTAGAAAAATGGATGATTAGTTCATAATAAAGCATAAAGGATAATATGCATATTAGTAGTAGTAGCAAGCACAATGTACACCAAGAGAGATACAAGACATAATGATAAGTTATATTGTTTGAATTAGAGATAGAGTGGCCTAGGAAGATGTATTGTGCATAAAAGAGGTGGCATTAAAATGAAAGCATTGATGTTGAAAATAGTGCAAATGTATTAATTAAGGATGGATGGGTTGAAGCATCTATATCAAAATAAAAAACCTATAGAGATTAAGACCTATCTATGAGCTTAAAATTACTACATGAATAAGGTTATATATATATATATATATATATATTCTTATATGGTTATGAGTCATGTTTTAGCCTAAGGCTACCACCCTATAAAAATTAACACATAAGAAGAACCTTGTTTAGTAATAGTGAAGAGGTGGAATAATCTATATTGCATGTGCTTTGACAATAGACCTATTAGGTATTGGATTAAAGAATGTACTTGCATCTCTAAGTAATAGTATTTTTGTTAGAGTTGTTTGCAGTTTCAAATATTCTAGAAGTCCATTAGTTTGGACATAAAAAAATTAATTATGTAGTTTTATAAAACCACATAACATAATCTAATATAGAATCAAGTAATCGTATAACGGTCCATGCTCACTATAACAAACTAAATATGGGTAATGGTGACACCTTCAAACACTAGAAGACATAAAAGATATCATGGTGGGATACAGAGATCATATTTATTTATAACATATATGATTATTTTTGAGTGGCCATTCCTAGGACTAATATTTATGATGATTCTAAAGGAACTAAAACTATCTCAAGGCTAAACTCTAGGGAGAAATTTTCATGGATTTTTTATTATCTAGAGATGTCCTATAGAAATATTATTTCTCTAAAGGATATTAAGTAGTAAGTGGGAAAATCAAAATGTAGATGTGATCAATGCTTCAAGGAATTTTTCTCTAAAATTTTATAAATAATTGATGAAATAATTAAGAAGGAATGGTTCATTGGAAGGCTTACCACACAAGGAGTTGGTTTAGCTCTCATGACCAACCCACAAAGAATGGTTAGAATCCACCTTGATATATATTAGAATTCTTGTGAGATTCATCATATAGATTTATTGAGTGGCTTGAGGAGCAGATTGGGTAGATGGCCTTTTTTATGGAGAAACTTATTATCCTATTAAAAACTAAATGTGGCATGTGATGTATGAGGTGCAAGAAGGAAGGTCATATTGTGATAGATTGTCTTGTGTTGAGAGCTTAGAAAATGGGAACCATATAACTACCTTCACTTCTACACATCCTTGATTGCACATGATATTCCATGTCAATCATGGGACTTTATCTTGCACACTTCTTCAAAAATTGTAAGGTGTCATAATAAATTTATGATGTGAAGCTCACCAAATTGCTACTTACAACACTAACTCATGATAAGTTATGAAAGCATGAAAGAAAAACACAAAGTTTGTGATCAATACTAATATGCTCAACCTAATCTAATAAAGTAGAATAAAAAGGTTACTAAGTTCAATATCCTATATGCTAGGAGCACTATGAATGTGGTGGTAGTAAAGGTGGTGACTAAAAATCCACGATTACAAGAGCTACAATTATATTAAGGTCATGCATCCTACAAGTATACCAAATTTCTATTTTATGGAGAATATGATAGGTATTAGATTGTATTGTGCTTCTCTAATAGGTTAATTCTAGTAATAAAATAATGTATATGATTTGAAAGGGTTGTATTGCAACTCAATCAAGGAAACCTATCCAAGTATTGACCTAGAGTGGTGCACAAGAGAAAGCAAAGAAGGGCACGACCTAGGTGGCATGCACACCTCATTGAAATTAGTGTAACCATCAATAAAATATTAGTTCATGTTACTCTAGGTCAAGGATGGTCATAGGTCACCAGGGTCAAATGAACACCACCAACTATACTAAGATGTTGACCAAGTTCACCCTTCTCAAAAATATGATTGTGTTGGTCATATATTGTACACTAGAAGCATTGCCTTGCCATTGGCCAAAACTTGAAGGATATTCTCACCCAAGGTGCATGTGGATTTAATACCTAATGTATTTATTTCCATGGAGACTAAACACGTAGACCTACAACTACAAACTAATATGCGGGATAATAACTTGAAATCAATATGAATGAATAAAATATCGAAGCTTCTCATTGACATTACAATAATGCATGATTACATACAAATGGTTTTCTTTTCTCAAAGGGAAAGGGGGTAGCTAAAGATCTCTTTCATGACTTCTTGCTTTCCTCTTTTGTAATATGGATTCACTTCTTCATCTCAATCTATAGCTCTTAATCTTATTCTCTCATATGCATAAGAGGTATGCACATAAATATAATCATCATATTTTACAATAATTATTATACTAACTACTCATCACATCTCTCAAATGAACATTGCCACATTTACAAGTAACTCATACATGCCACATTTACTTGTACCTAATCCTCTTAATTACATATTATTATTTTGAATTTATAATGACTTACTTTTTGATACAAACATTCTCCCAACATAAATAGTCTATGTTGTCATCAACAAAATATGTAGATGCCAAATGATTGAAAATGATAACAGCACACACAACTCATCTCTCTCGCATGAGACACTTGACCACCTAATGAGAGAATGTAGAATAACATGTACAAAAACTTTAACATAACCCAACCTTGAAAAACAACATGCACACTATGAAAATAAAAGTAAATAAAGCAAACCACAAAGTCCAACTCCACCATGAATAGTTGCATGCATATCATATGCCAATGTGGATATAGTCATGTAACTTTATAAGAAATTTACCAACTTTCTATACATTACACCAAAAAGAATATTGCAATCCTAAAAAAATCCAATGAAATACAATCAAATTTGTTGCCAAAACCAATCGAAAACATTCACAAACTCTGTCGAATTTCACAATAATACTCGCAATCAATCAATTCATAATCATATCTTTTAATAGAGAAACCAATTTGAAAAAGAACAAAAACAAGAATACAAACACAAAATTGAACAAACACACAGTAATCCTGCACAACCAGAATTTTATCCTCATTTTCCTGAGATACATGAATCACTATGTGTGCATTCTTCTCCTTTGGTGCATTCAGACTTAACACTGCCTAGTAATATTTCTACGTACAAGATTCTCTTTGGTTGGTGCATATGATGCTAATCAGACACAAAATCTCGTGCTCTATCCCATCCTGATACTTACATTGATTACACCATTCCTCTATAAGTCTCCTATGCTCCACCTTATAAATCTGTCTAGACACTTGCATGATGTCAATCTATATCAACCATTGATTTGCAGCTTATTGGAACCTGCCCTATTCATTTTTCCCTTATACATCATAGTTCCATGTGCTCAGCATATGGTTACTTATAAAAAGCCATGGTACTTTTACTCCCTTTGCATGGACCTTTTACCTCCAAATGGTAAAGCTTGGGCGATGAATCAGTAACATGCAGGTACAATCCAGCCAAATAGATAATTATGTAAGTTTTTCCTGATACAACTGGCATAGCCCATGAAATCATCCCAGCTAAAACACCATTTTTCGCACGCTTCACATTACCCTTTTCACGACATGCCTTTCATAATATATTCTCCATGCCTCCACTATCATATATATCTATTTAAACACCAACAATCTGCTGTATTCCTCTTACAGTAAGATTCCATGCATGTCTAATCAAATGCTTATGCAGTTGCACTCAAAATATTGGAAGAATATTAATAAATCTCTACACAAAAAGACAAATATGGTGCATCATCTCAGGAATAGCTCTGCCAGAATGGATTCGAATTGCATATATATTCGAATGGAGTTTTTGAAGGGGACGTAGATGGAGACTGAACAAACCTAAAAACAATACAAAACAATAGCCAACAAACCTAAAAACAATACAAAACAATACCCAACAAACCTGAGAACACTTTTTCTAGCTTTTGAAATTCAGGACCCATACTCAGGAGATATGATCTGTGTAATTTGAAGCATAACTAAATAAAGGTCCCCTTCAACCAAACAGGCATTGCACGCAAAACCACCAAAACCCTAAAAATAAAGGCAAATACATATACGTTGCATACTTCACAAAAACACATACCCAAATAGATTTGTAACTCCAACAGAAGAACCTAAAAATCAAATCTAACCGCAAAACTCTATGCATAGATCTTTTGGTTTCAAAATCCATGACAAAACGAATTCATTGAATCTAAAAAATGGAGCCAAAATGTTAACTATTTTCTCATTGTGTGCTAAATCATGGTTAACACCTCGTTGTAGTCTCCTTGGCATATGGACACTTGTCATCTAAAACCCGTTTAGATTACTACTCTTGCTAGAAGTTGCACTATGCTTATTGCATTGAAAAAATGCTTGAAATGAATATAGGCATTTATAATACAGATTGGCAGAATTTTAGTATTCTATTAATGTTGTGGTTTCATGGAGGGAGCTTCTTAAATATATTAGCAGGGTATTGTTGAGCATTTTTTGAAATTTTGATAAGCAGGTAGGTCTATGGATTTTGTAATAATGAACAAGTTTAAAACTTTAATTTTCAAAATTTCAGGAAGCTCACAATCTCATAATTATTTTTTAACAACGAAAAATGCTTCTCTCCAGCATGAGGGTGGTCTTCCCCCCTTTTGGGCTAAGGTTTGGTCCCCTTTTTTAATCCCTAAAGTTAATATCTTCTTTTGGCTTTTGGTGCAAAGGTCTTAACTTCAGACAGTCTTGTGAAAAGAGGCTTTTCTTTTCCGAATAGGTGTGTTTTATGTGAATGTGTTGAAGAGAGTTTCTTACACCATTTGTTGGGTTGTTGCTTCTCTAGATCTAGGAGTATTTATTTTCCTTTTAGAACTTATATTGGGTCTTTCCTAACTCCATCTTTGATCTATTTGATTAGTAGCCCTCTCCTTCTGTAAATACCTCCTTGGCTTTTCCTATGGTATTTTTAGCTTCCTTGGGGCTTATGGAAAGAAATAAATAATTGTATCTTTAGGGAAAATAAGGTTGATGTAAGGAGGGTGGATGCTAGAATTATGTTGGCTACTAAGGATAATTTCTTGGTTGGAATCATTGAGAAGACCTCTAACTCTTCAAATTTTTATGTCTCTCCTAATGACCTGGACATTGGAAAGGCATGTAATATTTAGTTTGATATTGCCACATATTTTAAGGAAATGAAGAAGAGCAGAGACAATGTGGTTTGGGTCCCTCTGCCAAAGGATTAATTTAAATTTAATTTTTATAGTGCTTCAAAAGGCATCATTGGTCCAACTAGTGCTAGTTGGGTGCTTAGAGATGATAATGGTAATTTTATTTCGGTCATTGCCTTTTTTTTGGGTATTCAAACTAATCATGTTGTGGAAGTGGTTGTTGCCTTCAATGTTATCCTTATGGATTTTTATTGGGAGTTAACAAGCTCATTGTTGAAGGAGACTCTCTTAATATTGTAAATTGCCTTAAAAGAACTCAACCACTAGTTGTACTATAGATAATCTCATAAATGATGCTCTCTCATTAAGCAAGAGCTTTGTTGAAATAAAATTTTCATATTTTTCATGAAGGTAACATGTTAGTTGATCTTATGTCTAATTGGGGGGTGACTTGTGATAGTTTTCATACTTGACATGGTTTCATTTTTCTACATGCACAAGCTCAAAGGTTACTTACTAATAATTACCTGAGCATCATAGGTTCGATTATTTGTGGCATAATTATGGTTTGTCATGGGTGAATGAAACCATAGATTTTAAATGTCTTTAGATATCTTCTTTGTTCTTAGTTTTGACCATCACTTTCTAAAAATAGAGGTGTGGGAATTTTCTTAATAGAAAAATTGATTCAAGATTATAAAAATGATTTTAGGATGGGTGGTGACTATAATGGAGTGGAACCTTTTAACTATAATGGGATTCACATGAACCGTAAAATATGGAAAGTTTTATCTAAGATGGTTTTGACTCCTTATTTGGAAAAACTTAAAGGTCATGACCTTGAAATTACTAAGGCCTTTTTTAGAGGACGAAAGAATAAAAAAGTGTCTATTTATGATATGAAATTTGAAATTACTAAAGATATGGTGGCCCACATCTCTAGTTTGTCAATGAAGGGTAGGAAGGTGTTTAAGGATAAGAAAGTGGATTAGCAGGCTCTCAATACTTTCTTTAAGGGTGATGAAAAATAAAGTCGGTGAAAATCCATTCTAGGTATGAAGGAACAATGTTGAAAGCTATCTAGGTGACCATGGCTAAATGTGTTATGAGGCATGTTTCATTGGAAGGTAGACACAAATTTATTTATGAGTATCAATTTATTCTCTTAAATAATTTCAGACATAAAGTCAAAGTTTCCTTCCCCTTCTATCAACTTGTTTCTCTAGAGAATTTTGTAAAGGAGTGTAAGAAGGCCCAAAACATGTTGTCAATCCATCAAGGCTTAATATTTTTTATTGTTAATTATATGAAGTATCAAAAGATTAGTATTAACAGTCTAGGGGTATAGTGGTTTTTCTTAAAAGATTGGTAAATTTAGGGTGGTTGATCTATTTTTTTTTCCTCCTTTAAGCTTGAGGACTCTCTCTAAGAGGACATGGGGAAAGGGAAGGACTTTGAAGAGGTTTCTAGGGAGTCTAACCCTATGAATTTTGAGTCTCCTCGTGACTAGGATGTTATTTTACCTTTGAAGTTATCTACTCCTAAGAGGTTGAAGAGGAAGATATGTTTGGAGACCCATATTTCCCATTTCATCAAGAAGCTATCTAGGAAAAAACACATTGTATGGTCTAATAAGTTTGAAAATGAGGTTGAGTTGAACAAGAATTGGGTTGCTATGACTAGGGTAAGTTAGGTGGATGGTGACTTTGAGCTTCATGGTGGGAACAAAAATGGAAAAAATATATTGTACATAAACTTTCAATAAGAATTTTTTTCCTTGAAATCTCAGTACCTTGCCATAATATCCCCGAGGACTTCCCTATTTTGGTGGCTAATGTTGCTTATAAATATGATATATTAGAGGTTTTAAATATTATTAAGGAGTCTATTTCTTCTTAGTATACTATGAAAAAATGATTCTTTCTTTAAATTAATTGGTTTAACATGAAATTATATGCTTTTTAGAAGAAATGTGAAGGGAAAATTCAAATGAATGGGTTGGATGACATGACTAGTATCCAAGGATAGGAAGCTATCCCAAAGATGGAGAAAATTGAGAAAGATATTTTAAAAGTCAATAATAATATTCTAGTGAATTTGGATGCTCTTGAAAATTAGAAACAATCCCAAAACAAGAAAATTTCCATGTTGAAGAAGGAGATTACTACAATTAAAGATAATCTTAATGTAAGATGCATAGGACAAATGAGACCTTGGGGGGGTGAATCAGTTGTATACTTAAAACATTCAAACCATTAATATCTTTTCACACCCTTATCAACCATTAAACCATTATTATGTATTAGTAAAATGTAAACATATGAAATAGTAATGCAAACACATCCAAACACATAAGAACACCAAATTTACGTGGAAAATCCAAGAAGGGAAAAACCACGATGAGGATTAGCTCACATATATATGAATTGCAACATCAAATGCAATTAGGCTCACTGCCCAGAAAAAGAATAAAGGCTCATTGCCAAGAATAAAGAAGATATAAGAAAACTGCTACAAAGAGATTCACTATCTCAAGGCAACAAGAGAAATCCACCGCTGAAACTTTATGCCATCCGTAACCTTTGGCTCACTGCCTCTAGCAACTTTAAGAACATTTAAAATCTAGACCATTCTTCTCACTACATTGGAGTCATGAGATTGTGTGCTAGGCTCAACAAACAGTCTTCCTAAAGAATGAGATTAAAGATGATGATTGAACGCTATGCTAAGATATGATTATGCTGATGCATGATAATGCTAAAATGCTAATCACTTGAATGCAACTAATCTCTAATGCCAATCTCTAATGTGTGTGTGTAACCAATGCTTGGATTCGCAGGGGTATTTATAGAGTTTTCGAAAGATTCTGATTGGCTGATCTGATCAATGGTTGAAATCAAGCTTGTCAAGATGAATGGTGAGAGATTTTTGAAAGTTGAGAGATGGAAGGTTTCCTCCTACACAATTTTTCCCATTCAGAACTGAAGGAAAGTTGCCATTTGAGGAGTGAGTTGGAGATAAATCTCATAATTAAATAAATAAATAAATTTAATTACATGTGATGATGAATTTAGAAGTTTGCATAATTAAATAATTAATATTTAATTGTGTGAGAGATGAGAATGGAAGGTAATTAAATATTTAAAATATTTAATTATGTGTGAGAGATGAGAATGGAGAAGGTAATTAAATATTTAAAATATTTAATTATGTGTGAGAGATGAGAATGGAAGGTAATTAAATATTTAAAATATTTAATTATGCATGGAGTGAGAAAAGGTGTTAAATTAAATATTTGTAATATTTAATTTAACTGTGAGATGAAGAAAGTGTTTGGAGGAATATTCCCTTATTTGAATTTAAAAATTCAAATTTAGAATAGCATGATAATTAATATAAATAAATTATAAAATTTATCTAATTTAATTAAGAGGAAGATGGAAGATGGTAATAATTAAATAAAGTTATTTATTTAATTAAGGTAGAAAAATTATAAAAGTGAACAATATAAATAAATAATTAAATTTATTTATATGTAGATGACTTTAGAAGATTAATTAAATAATTCATATTTGATTTTGCCCCTAGTTGGAAAAAATTTAACTGATATGCCCCTAATTTGAACCTGATATGTTTCTGATTTAGAAATGCGGCTGATATTGATGATGCCCCCTCGGGAGGTAAATCACTGATGATGAGAAAAATGTTGAGTTGATGATGAAATTTTGATGATGAGAGGGATGCAGTGATTTAGCTCTTGATAATTGATTAAAAGATGCCCTAGTTTGAAAAATAAGGTCAAAGTTTGCTCAATAGATAGATAAATTGTCTCGTCATCATGTTGATAGGGATAGAAATGATAGAAAATTTGATGATTAATTAATAACTTTGCTTCCAGAAAATAGAAAAACAAAGAGTAGGTAGCTGATAGCTTTGTTTCCATTGAGTGAAAAACAAAGAGTAGATGGATTGATAGATTGTTTGATTTGCTGATAACTTTGCTTTAAAAAAAAACAAAGAGTAGATAGCTTGATATGACTTCTGATAAATTTTCCTTCTGCGATAGAAAACAAATAGTAGATGATGTGATTCAAACATATTTGTTTTCGTGACTGAAGTTCAAATAGGAAAATGATTTGATTGTTGATAAATTTGCCTTCCTGAAAAAGAAAACAAATAGTAAATGATGATAGAGTAGATTGATTTGATATTCAAACAGATAGATTTAGCATTGATTTCATGATATGAGTCACTTAGATAGAGCACTTGATATGGTTCACTTGATATGGTTCACTGATATGGGTCACTGATATGGGTCACTTGATATGGGTCACTGATATGGGTCACTGATAGATAGATATGGGTTGTGATTGCATGATGGGAGGCTGAGAATTACTAGATTAGATATGAGGAGTTGTGTCCTCCTGAGCACAGAGAGCCTTACCCTTGGTCCCATAGCAGATCCAGGAGTAGATCACAGACTGTGTCTAGAGGGGTTACAGGACCTCGAAAGGATCCCGACGTAGGTGGTAGTGGTAGGCCACCAGTCTCTAGACCAGCTCCATCAGGGGGCTCCACTAGCCAACCTTGATATGTGATGTTTATTGATGTAGTATTATGGATGTATTTCACACATGTAGATCATTTTTTGGATCATGTACCTTGCTTTTGATCACATCCTATGTATCTCTCTAGACTTTTCAGTTTCATTGGACATTGGACATTTGTATTTATTTTTGATGAGCGATGATATGCAACGATGAGTTTTGAGGATGTGCATTGGTTTGTATGTGTTATGAGATGAAGTTGTGATGCCTTTGATGATTTGATGCCTAACTTGTGATGCAAGATGGTCCATAATATGCTTATGATGATGATTTGTGATGCGTACTAATGATGTCATGCAGGTGGATAACTTATGATGTGATTATGAAAATATGGAATGGGATATATGATATGTTTATGAAAAATGTAATGTAATGTTTTGCAAATGATGTGGAAATGTAATGTATGTATATTAGAATTTTTGTTTTTGGATTTTTCAAATGCAATAAATAATGATGATGTGATAAAAAATGGATGTTGTGTTTATGAAATGCATCATGAATAGGAAATGTTATGAAATGCTATGTGATATGTGTCAGATGTTATGTGAAAAATGACATGATATATAAATGATATGAAAATGATAGATGGTTAAAGATATGAAATGAATGCAATGTGACAAATGATAAATAATGGGATGAACATGATTAATAAAAATGAGATGTATGATAAGGTGATAAATGATATGTAATGAAATGGATGGAATGATAATGAAAATAGAATGAAATGATAAGTGAAATGAAATATGATAATGAAATGGTATTGAAGATGATAAATGGTATGCAACTATGCAAAATGAAAATGAAATGGATATGAAGACGATAGATAATATGAAAATGGAAGTGATATGGAATACCTAATGGATAAATGAATGATATGAAATGACAAAGGATCTAAATGATATGCAATAAAATGATATGTAAAATGAAGACGATATAAAATGAGAATGATCAAGGGTATGCAATGAAATTATATGATATGAAAAATGATAAATGAAATGATAATGTATAATGATGGATAAATAAATGATGATATGAAAATGAATGATAAATGATAAACTATATGATATGTACAGGACCTAGATGAAATGATGATGAAGATGAAAGAAGAATAATGAAACAAATGTTCAAATGTCCTCCACAGATAGTCTAAAGAGACATGACAGGGCCATTGATGTTTTTGTTCAGCCTTTCAAAACTCTGACGCAAATCCAGTATGCAGATAAGTACAATGATTTAAATGAAACCAACCATTTGTTGAGCCTTTTGTTAGTTTTCGTGAATCATCATAGAGCATTTTTAAAATGTTGGAAGTATGTATAAGCATCAGAGGGGAAATTAGCACCAATGATGACCTGAGTACAACTTTCATAATTTTTGATATAGCAAGTGAACACAAGCATCAAGGTATAATTGAGTCGAGATGACCTGAGTATTTATTGCATAAATAGACAAAGATTAACCACCTTCTGATGCAAATTTGGAACTATCATCAATGATACGCTTTGGAAATCATGTCTCATGACATATTTGCACTAGATTGATAGTTAACCTCAAGACAACAAACAAAGAAAAATCATTCTCTTTCCTCGCCACTCTAGTTCAATACATCATCGAGTGTGCTCTAGAGGGATGATATCAAAAATCAAACAACCATTGTTCAAAATATAATACTGCTATTCCAAACATTATTAAGATTTTAGATCATCCAGAAATGTGTTATGATATGGTACTTGCTGAAAACTATTATGATATGGATCAATGATTGGATAGTTGTTCATGTGATTTGATTGTTTATTCGCATGATTGGGTTTTATGTCATTGTCTAGCTATTTCGGTAGAACATGAAAGTTGGTTTCCCCCAGTATTGTCAACGTTTGCCCCCAGTAATGACACAACTTGCTAAAATGAATGTGTACAATGATCAAGCCATGGTAAGACGTTATCACTCTAGGAAAATGATGACCACATGATGTTGTTATGGCCCTAAGATGATGGTGAAAAGATGCATGAAATGAAGGCTGAGAAGCTAAGTGCAGAACATGAGCTAATAGATGGAGAGCTACAAATAGTGTCTATTTGCCAGATTTTCACTATTTGTGTTTATTGCATTTTTCTGAATTTTTTTTTTTTTTGTATTTTTCTTGTCAATAGACTACTTGTTGCCAGGTTTTCACCCTATGACGATGTTTTTGATATTTTTGTATTTTTTTAATTTTTTCAAGACTTTTTCTACTGTTTTGTATTTTTTTAGGACTTTTTCTAATTTTTTGTATTTCTTCAGGACTTTTTCTATGCACTTTGAAGCTAGATATAAAACTGATAAATGCTAGATCTGTAGACCACCTTGACGATGTTGCTCTCCTGTGTGCATGACCGTTTTGGATGAAAGTACCTAATCAGAATGAGGAGTATGAGTGGCAAGTATGAAGGACAATAGATGTAGTGAATGGAAGAGGCTAGGATAGGATCCCTAATGTGCACACTACGTGGGCCATCAGGTGTTAGTCGAAAAGGAGCTTGAGCAACCAATGAGTTATAGTACGTGAAGGGGTCGTCATCAAAGACGCATCGAAAGACATCACCAATGGAAGTGTAATAATATGATGGGTATGTGAACATGGATGGGTGGAAAGGACTATATGGTATGAGTGATAATGAGGTGGATGAAGACCTTAGATCAACAAATTCTTTCTTTGATTTTATTTCTTGATAGATTCCCCCAGTGATTTTTGAGGGAGAGGCATGTTTGGAGATCGACTTTTGCTTGCTTTTATTTTTTACTTTTGTTTTCTATTTGTTTGATAGATTTTGATTTTGGCTAGTGGACTTGTATGGATCTTTCTTTGTTTTTGATTTGTCCAATAGCTTTTTATATTGGCTAAGGGACTTTTCTTAATCCTTCTTTCCTTGCAAGATTTCTTTTGATTTTAGATCTCCCTTTGAAAAAGGCACTTTGACCTTTGATTCTTGAATTACCTCCTTTATATTTTCTTTGAATGATACTTGTTGATCCATGTCTATAAGGTGGATGGATGTAGGTGAGATGGAAGGAGTAGTGATGTCATCAACAGAGTCTTTGAGACTATCCTTTTCGGTAGGACTAACATCAAAGGAAGTTTTCACATCCTCAATGACTTGGAAAGATGAATTTGTAGAGGCCACAATAGGATATTCATACCCTAGTACAGGGCAGGTGGAATGGAAGGATGATGGTTGGATATCCTCAGTAGGATCATGATCAAAGAGTGGGTTATCATAGAAGTTTTGATCAAATAGTGGATTATCAGTGATATGAAAAGATTGAGTGGTAGTAGATATGGAACAGGTAGGTGTATCATCAAGATCCCAACTGATTTCAATCTCAGCACGGTCATCTTTTTGTATTCCTTCTGTAGTTGTCTCAACATAATTATTAGAACTTTGACCCTTCTCAACAACAGTAGCAATATCTTTTACTAGCAAATTGTCCAAACGGTATTCTCCATTTCCTAGATCATGGATTTGGACCTTAGAATTTGATATTGCAATGGATGAAGTGGATGTTTTTGAAGATTCAAGATCAACACATGCTTGAGTATGTAGTGTTTCAATTTTGCTAGGGATGGTGATTTCAGCTTTAGGACCGAGATTATGACAAGGTATGCAAGGATTAAGATCTCCTTTTATGGTGATTTCAACTCCATCATGAGGGAATTTCAAGCATTGATGGTATGTAGAGGACACTGCTTGCATTTCATGTATCCAAGGTCTTCCAAGGAGAATATTATAAGGCAGCGGGAGATCAAGGACTTGGAAAACCACATCCTTCACCACAGGGCCAACTCAGATTGGTAAAATAACTGATCCTTCAAATGAACGCTCCTCTTGATCATATGCCTTCATGGTACTCTTGTTACTGGAATCAATTTCTTCTTCTGGATATCCCAATGCATATATAAACTTTAAAGAGCAGATATTTAAACCAGCTCCTCCATCTATTAGAACATGTTTGACCAGACATTTATGGATCAAAACCTCAACATGAAGTGGAGAATTATGCGGATGGGTGAGTGATGCATCATTGTTTTCAGTAAATGATAGGAAATGAGGTGCGGTGGAGTGTCCCACCATAGCTTGGGATTAACAAACTTTCAAATTAGTTGGTATAATGTCTTGTTTATCATGAATTTGATTATGAACTACAGAAATGTTAAGAATGGTAGTCTCATAGACATATTTTACATTCTTTCCTTTATTTTTTGATGAAGATGATTGCCCTTTTTCATAGTTTGGAAGAGGGTCTTTAAATGCTTGATGATCTTCATTTGTTTGTTGGTGTCCTATTGTGATGGTGCCATTTTCTGTCAAATCTTGGACTACATTCTTCAAGGCTTGACAATTATTCATTTTGTGTCCCTTGCACCTATGATAATCACAATAGTATGCATCATTCCATGATGGAGGCTTCACACTGGGTTCAAAATTTCGTTGAGGCGGTAAGGTGATAACGTTCTTTGCCATCAACTCTTTAAAGGTAGATTCTAGAGATTGACCTAGTGGAGTAAAAGTTCTTTTGTTGGAGAAGAATGAAGATCGTTGTGGATTTGTGTTTGAGGCATTTCCTAAAGCATTGTTATTGGTGTTCTCACGGTAACCTTGATTGTTGGCATTCCCTTTATTGGGAATAGAATTTTGATTCACATTGTCCCTCAGAGGAGGAGGATTGTTTCCTTAATTTGTGACCGGATTGATGTTGTTATAGTTATTATAGCGAGGAGCACTTGGAGTACTAAGAACAAATGGCTTAGTCAAGACATGATTTTCATCTACAACACCATCATTCACCATGTTTTTGTTGCGATTCCAAAACTTAGATTTGTCATTGTTGTTGTGGTGATTTGAAGAGCTAGGATTGTCCTTATCAAGTTTTATTATCCCTCTTTGGATTAATTCACCTTCAATGGTGATGGAATTTTCAATCAATTTCTAAAAAGAGGGAGGACAATGAAGATTAAGATGATAGCTCATCTCTTGATCTAAGTTGTTTATGAAAGTGGTAATCTTTTTCCTTTTCAGGAACATGACGTGGGTATCTAGTGAACAATTTTCTCTATCTCTGAAGAAATGTAATGAATGGTTCACCAGGTTTTTGTTTATCCTTGCAGAGATCAATCATGGTTATTTGATGTTGTATGTTGTAGGAATATTGTGATATGAACTCGTTAATCAATTCCTCAAATGTCTTGACAGGCAGTGTGATTTTTGATAGCCATTCCATTGATTGGCCTCCAAGACTCTTAGGAAACAAATGCATCAAGTATGTGTCCTCATGATCAAACTCTAAAGTCATATTTCAGAAGTCCCTAATATGATCGATTGGATCTGATTTCCCATTATAATGATCAAACTTTGGGATTTCACAATGTTTGGGAAATGGGATCATGTTGAGACGTCAGTCAAAAGGATAAGGATAGATGTCATCCAGAGCATATTTCTTCATTGTGGTTCCCCCTTGCATGTCTTTAATTTGTCTTAATTTGTTGAGTTAAGGCACTAAGATCAGACAAGGGTGTTTTATCAAGACTTCTCTTTAAGTTCTCAGTATCAAAATCATGAGGCAATTTAGCTCCTTTGTCATCCAAATACAAGAAATATATCTCTTTGTTGCATTCTAAAATATTTTCTAAGGCTTTGTGAAATTTGGGATCTTGCTCAGCCTCTCTAAGGTGGCATTCTTCATCTCATTCATCATCACTATCTACAAGAGTTTTTCTCATGTCCCTGTATTTGTTGTAAGGAAATGGATTTTCTTCTCTTTCACCCATGTTGTCATTAAAAAGGGGATTACAACTCACACTATTAAGGGTATTACTACTCTCACCTTCTTCTTGAGTTTTTCAGGTATGATGTTCTTGTTGGATATCCTCTTTTAGCTTATTGTATTGAGATCTTGTAAAAATAGGCATATGATTTCAAAATGTTCTTCTAAACATAGATCACAGTTTGATAAGTGCGAGAATGATGGTGTTTTGATCCGATAAGATGAAAATCTTATGATATGATCAAAGATGTTCCTAATTCTTGATTGTGGCTTCCAATGATGAAGGATGTCAGAATCTTGTTGGGGAAGTTGAATCAATAATTAGAAATTTGTTTGAAAGGTGCACTTTTAAGATTTGATCCTTGTTTTTGAAGAATGATGAGTATATCAAATAGCCGAATTAAACTCACTAAAGGATTTGGTTGGGATGTGTTGGATATTCAATGGAAGGTTGTGGTAGATAATCAAAGTTGAGAGGTTGATTGTGATTGTGTTGTGACAGAGCTCTTCTCTGGAAATAGGCTCGGGAATATAAAGGCTCTACAGTGTACTCATCGGTAAATCCCCTAACAAAATCTTGGTACCTATGGAGAAACTCACGGTAATGGAGCAAGACGTTTTGAATTTTATACAAAAACTCTCTTCGTTGCAAGGTTTTCTTGTAACCAAAATGTTTCTTGGGTTTCTTGATCCTATTGACAATTGATTTCCTGATAGATTTGGTTGATTTCCACTTTCTAAGCATGAGAGAAATGTCAAAATCCTACTGTCCAGACCAAGGATGTTACAAGCTCAGATCTATCAAAAGTAAAAATTCTAGAAAGTGACAAATGCACTACTCTGTGTCCTATATGCGCTATAGAAACAGGCATATGCGCTAAAGAAACAGTCAAATACGCTAAAGAAACAGGCAGATGCGCTAAAGAAATAGTCAAATGCACTAAAGAAATAGTCAAATGCACTACAACGGACCTTAGATGTGCTACAATATGCCCTAGATGCGCTAAAACAGTTGTCTGATGCAATTTTCTAAACAATTTCAGCTGAATTTTTGTATGTTCATTTTGGATGATCTTTTATCTAAATTAATGTGATTGACAACACAACAAACATTTTGAAAACAGTTGTTTTTAAGCCATATACTAAACATCAAGTGTATGTTCAAAATTTTTTCAAAAAGTGTTTTCATAGGTTTTGCACATAACAAACAATTTAGGCAGACTCGCTCTTAGTACTCAAGTAGGTCATCATAATAATCACAACCCACATCTTAGAACTACATCGACTCACACAGCCATGTCACCCCCGAAGGGGCACCTGTGTTTTTGTCTTTTCTAGGCGCATACTCAGAGTGACGTAAGTGGATACCGGATCCTCTGAGCAAACAATCCTTGGAAGTTATATGGTGAGTGTCTTGGGGGCAGATTCTTCCCTCCCCTTGCACTATGATTATTAGGATGTTCAGAGACTGGCACAGTTGGCCACTACACTAGGTTCTTAGTAAGGGTTTTCGTTCGATGCGGCAATAATAAACTCCCTCAAGAGACCTCCAACCTTTAGAAAAAAGGCTTTGGGGATGGTTATCTTGCAAACTACCAGAAAAAGTGGGTTTCCCCATATTTTCTTTAAATTTTATAGTGGGGTGGAATAACTTAGCTTTGGTTTGAACCCACTTGGGTCATTCCTCTTGGGTGAGTACTTTTTCCCACAAGAGCAGGCCCTCTAAAGGATTTAAGAAAGCATTAAAATTGCAAAAATTGAAAAGGAAAGTCTAGTATTCTGATCACCCAGTTAAGGGGAGAGCATAGACCTATTTCCACAGACAAAGCAAACAGTGTTCTTTTTAGATCCCAAATGACAATGATTTAATCTATGTGAAGATATTGCTTCACAAAAACAAGTTCATTTTAACCGCAAAATCAATGTGTGGTGACTACCCTAGGATTGCTTATTTTTAAATTCCATGTCTATCTTAGGATTGGTTCATTTTAATTTGTTGTGTCTACCCTAGGGTTGCTTCTTTTTAAGCCAAAAAAAATCTTTTTTGCAGAAGGCGTCAGACTCAAAACTTTGTTTAGTTACAACCTGCATGCATTAAAAGATCACACATATGCACTAAAATAAATAGTCAATGCGCTAAAAAAAACTTCATAAGTGCTACAGAAAACCTTAAATGCACTAAAAGAAATCCTAAATGCGCTAATCTAAGAATGCAAAAAAAATAAATTAGGCAATTTTAAATGAAGTGAGCTAAATGGATGTGGTATTTTGTTCCCTAGATGTGCTAAAGAAATTGTCTAATGCACTGAAACAGTTCTCGAATGCGTTGAAAGACCTGTAGAAGCGCTGAAAGAATCCCTTGATGCGCTAAGGAAACCCATGGATGCGCTAAAACGTGAAATTTTCAAGAAAATCAAACTCTAGAATGTGAAATCCTGTCCAAAAAACTTGCAAGTAGATGTCAAAAATGGGGCAAATGCCCCATGGTGGGCGCTACAAAATGTGTGATCAATTTTAAGTGTATCAAATGTAGATTAAAAAACAAATCAAACACACCAACAAGACATTATATCAAAACATAAAATCAAATAAAAGGAGTGAAAACTCAGTCTTCTATTCTTGATGTCGTCCTATCATTCTCTATCTCCAGTGTTTTTGTCGATTCCAACTTGCTCTCAGATCGTGTGCTAGGCTCAACAAATAGTCTTCCTAGAGAATGAGATTAAAGATGATGATTGAACGCTATGCTAAGATACGATTATGTTGATGCATGATAATGCTAAAATGCTAATTGCTTGAATGCAACTAATCTCTAATGCCTGTCTCTAATGTGTGTGTGTAACCAATGCTTGGATTCACAGGGGTATTTATAGAGTTTTCAAAAGATTCTGATTGGTTGATGTGATCAATGGTTGAAATCAAGCTTGCCAAAATGAACGGTGAGAGATTTTTGAAAGTTGAGAGAGAGATGGAAGGTTTCCTCCTACACAAATTTTCTCATTCAGAACTGAAGAAAGGTTTCCATTTGACAAGTGATTTGGAGATAAATCTCATAATTAATTAAATAAATTTATTTAATTACATGTGATGATGAATTTAGAAGCTTGCATAATTAAATATTAAATATTTAATTATGTGTGAGAGATGAAAATGGAAGGTAATTAAATATTTAAAATATTCATTATGTGTGAGAGATGAGAATGGAAGGTAATTAAATATTTAAAATATTTAATTATGTGTGAGATATGAGAATGGAAGGTAATTAAATATTTAAAATATTTAATTATGTGTGAGAGATGAGAATGGAAGGTAATTAAATATTTAAAATATTTAATTATGCATGGAGTGAGAAAAGGTGTTAAATTAAATATTTGTAATATTTAATTTAACTGTGAGATGAAGAAAGTGTTTGGAGGAATATTCCCTTATTTGAATTTAAAAATTCAAATTTAGAATAGCATGATAATTAATATAAATAAATTATAAAATTTATCTAATTTAATTAAGAGGAAGATGGAAGATGGTAATAATTAAATAAAGTTATTTATTTAATTAAGGTAGAAGAATTATAAAAGTGAACAATATAAATAAATAATTAAATTTATTTATATGTAGATGAATTAGAAGATTAATTAAATAATTCATATTTAATTAATTAACAAGCTTGATTAACTATGACCATTTTTAGATGTATTTAATAGGCATTCAAATCACTCTCAAATCACCACACTTAATCACATTTGCATCTTTTGCATACCTTCTATAGATCCAAACACATCTTCAATAATTCACCTTACGTATATACCATCCATGACCTAAACAATCTCAATTAGGTCAACCTTAATGAAATGTATACACCCAAAATATACAACACCAAAATAGGTTGGCACCAAAAACCTCTGTAGTGGAAAGAAGTGAAGGATGACCACACCAAGGGTTAATTAGGACCCAAATATGCATCACCATGCTACTCAACACATTCACAATCCCTGAGGTACCTTTGTAAATAGCACTAGCATGCTAGGTCGGCCAAACCTAGATTAACACTACAAGCGACCACATACATGCTTCTCTAGGTTATGCAGATGACACAAAAAAACATCACATCATCCACAAAACATATCATAATATTGGACAATATCATCATAATATTCTACAACTCTGCCACAACCACCTAAAACTGAGAACACCAACATTATGTGCAACCAGACACTGCCACAGAACACAACTCACTAACCAACCTTGCAAAACACCTCAACACCTAAAACCTCAAGGGAAGGAAGTTACAGACAATATAAGCACATTCCCAAATCTGCAAGACAAGAACCTTACTACGAAGAAGTGTGGATAAATCTCATTTCTCCTAGACAACCTTCTTCACAGATAGAAAAAATATCAAACACAACTTTCATTGTTGTACAATCTAGAACCTAAACCTCTAGATATAGAACCTCTGAACACCCCTGATCATCATATCTAAATGACACAAGAATATCTTCAACCATGAATAAATGTGGAGCACAACATTGAACACACCTCTGTCACACTACACACTCTTTTATTCAAATTTTCTCAAAAGCACTTGGAGACCAAGTGAACTTACTGTAATTGCAACTCTTATCCATCAAGACATCAATGATAACACTGATGAAAACACCATAACACCTTCTTATCAAACTACAACATATCCATACTAGCTCATTAGTATTGAAAACACTAATGACATTACCATCAATAAACTCCAACACTAGAAATCTCCAATAAACTCTAGTAACTATTGACCAACACCAACAACTGTTGACATCAATGACAACACCAAAAAAATACTCTCAACAATCTCCCCCTTTGTCATTGATAGAAATGCCATTTCTCTGAAAGACCATTAACAACAAAAGCAACCAACAACAAATCTGTAACAAGAAGCACTCCCCTTAACTAGGGCATATCTTACTCTTCACAGTCTCATTCTCTTGTGAACACTCTCCCCCCTTGTGTTTTTTAGACCATATTCTTTCCTACAATAATTCTTTGCACTATGGTTTTTCAACCAATTCTCTCCCCCTTTGAAATCAATGGCAAAGGGCCATTAACTCATCCAACTCTCTTTATTGGATTGAACTCTTTTGCTCGCATTTGACAACATTCAAAGGGAAGCACCTACACTTTTCACACATCATTTGCAAGAATTTTTCTTTTCTATTTTTCCCTTTTGACATCTACATACACCACTTGCAACACCAACAAGCATCCACTTTCTCTCCACTACTCTCACTTTTCTATACTCTTCCCCTTAGGGGCACAAAATATGCTCCATCTGATTGCACCAACTAACATCAGTACTACCTAATCCCCCTAAGAGGTAGCCTTCAACATCAATCTAGGACTATGAATGTATCTTGAATGCTCACTTGGACATATGCACCAACTCGTGCATCTAGTTAAAGGAGGGGCAATAATCCCTAACTTCTTCTTGAGATACTCAAAAGTATCTTTTGGAAGAGCCTTGTAAAGATATCTTCAACTTGATCCTTTGTAGGTACATACTCCAACTTCACCTCATTCTTTGCAACTTTCTCTCTTAAGAAGTGGTACCAGATAGAGATATTTTTTGTTCTTGAATGCATTATCGAGTTTTTTGAGATATTGATAGCACTTGTATTATCACATAAGATAGAAATAGGCTCATCATATGATACTCTAATATCCTTCAATGTTTGCTTCATCCACAACACCTATGTGTAGCATGATGTTTTTGTAATATACTCTACCTTTGTAGTAGATAATGTCAGTGAATCCTACTTCTTACTTAACCATGAAACCAATATGTTTCCAAGAAATAAAGCACCACCACTTGTACTTCTTCTATCATATATACATCCTACTAATCTACATCTATATATGCACTCAAGGAGAAGTCAATACCTTTGAATACCACAAACCATAGTCTAGAGTTCCCTTCAAGTATCTAAATATCCTCTTCACAATCACAACATGAGATTCTTTGGGATCTTGTTGAAACCTAGCTACAAGACAAACTACATGCATGATATCGAGTCTAGTAGTAGTTAGATATAGCAATCGACTAATCATTGATCTATATTTTCTCTGATCAACCTTAGGTGATTCATTATTCTTGCTCAACTTGCAACCAACAACCATAGGAGTACACACTAGTTTGGAATCCCCCATTCCAAACTTCTTCAACATTTCCTTGACATATTTTGATTGTGAAGTGAAAATACCTTTTTTTGATTGACTAATTTGTAATCTAAGGAAAACATTCATCTCCTCGCACATTGACATCTCAAACTCTTTCTACATTTCCTCTAAAAACTTCTTGCACATACCTTCATTTCCTCCAAATATAATGTCATCCACATACACTACAACAATCAAGATTTTTTCTCCTTCAACCTTGAAATCAAGATTTCTATTTGTAATACCTTTCCTAAATCCTTGTCGTAGCAAATACTTATCTAACCTTGCATACCAAGCTCTAGGAGCTTGTTTGAGTCCATGTAATGTCTTCTTCAATCTACATACCATATCAATATTATATGATAACTAAAATCCTTCTGGTTGTTCAATGCGCACCTATTCTTCCAACTCACCATTCAATTTAACGTAGAATTTACATCCATCTGATATACTTTGAAGTATTTATGTACTGCAAAAGCCAAAAACATTTTAATGGCTTCCATCCTTGCCAGTAGAGAAAATTTCTCCTCAAAATCTATTCCTTCTACTTGTGAGTAGCTCTTACACACAAGTCTAGCCTTTTTTCTAACAAACTTTCCATCCTCATTCAATTTGTTCTTGAAATACCACTTAGTTCCTATCACAATCTTATTAGTGGGTCTTGGGACCAATTCCCTAGTCCAATTCTTCTCAACATGTTCTAATTACTCTTTCATAGCCTTGATCCAATTCTCATCTTTGCACTTCTCTAGTCACTATTTTAGGTTCCATTTCTAAAATTAAATAGAAATTTACTTGTTCCTCTGTCATAGTTGCTTTCTTCCTTGTCAACACACCTTAAATATCTTATCTCCAATGATCTAATTTTTAGAATGTTTCTTCTACACATACTTAGGATTCTTAGGGATATTTTTTGGAGCTTCTTCCTCTTCAACTATCATCTCTTTTTATTTTTCTAAATCCTTTTCTTCCTCACTACAAGGGGATTCATCAGATTCACATCCTTCTATCAGTATTGAACTCTATAGTGGTTCTTCATCTACCTTAACACTTGAACTTTCAAGAACCTTCTTCAACCTTTTATTGTAGCACCAATAATCTTTGCTTCTTATAGAGTAACCAAGGAAGATTCCTTCATCAAATCTTGCATCAAAATTTCATAAGTTTTCTTTATCTCTTTTGATATATAGCATTTGCTTCCAAAAACTCTAAAATACTTTACATTAGGAGGTTTACCATACCATAACTCATAAGGAGTCTTTGAACTGTTCACTCTTGCTTGACCTTTGTTAAGAATGTAGACAATAGTATGAATTGCTTCTCTCCAATAGACATCTGGTAGATTAGCTTCATTCATCATTGTCCTAGCTACTTCTTGAAGTGTTCTATTCTTCATTTCCATAACTCCATTCTACTAAGTAGTTCTAAGAGCTGAAAAATGCCTCTTTATTCCATGATCTTCGCAAAAGTTGTTACAATCATTGGAGGTGAACTCACCACCTTTGTCAGACATTAAGCATTTGATTTATACATCCGTTTCATTCTCAACCATAGACTTAAATGCTTTGAAATTATCTAGGGCTTTTGATGTTTCTTTAATAAATATTAGCCAAGTCATTCTAGAATAATGATCAATCAATAGCATGAAATACCTGTCATCATATGAACTTCTTATTTTGGTAGGTCCACATAGGTTTGTGTGCACCAACTCCAAAGGACCTACAGTAGAATATTCCTTAGTTTTGAACCTCTTCTTTTTTTGCATTCTAAATTGCATATTGCATTGATAGGCTTTGTAATCTTGGCAGATCTCTCACAACATCAGTAGAATTGATCTCCACTAGGCTATAAAAATTGATGTGACCCATACTTCTATGTCATAGCCAAATTTCATTGATTTGAAACATAAAGCATTTAGCACCACTACCTTTGAGCTGATAAACATTACCTTTTGTATTTGTTCTAACAACAACTAGAGTACTGAAGCTTCCTTTTATAATTTCACAACCACCATCCTAAAACACAAGATTATATCCTTTGCTACACATTTGTCCTACACTTAAAAGATTATGTCAGAGACCCTTGGCATAAAGAACATCATATGTATTGTGCTTTCCATAAAAAATAATTAAAAAAATTCCACAAATATTAGCAAATGTATCATCACCAAACTTAAGAAGACCACCATCATACCTTTGAAGCTTGAAAAAATTACTTTTATCACCTGCCATATGATTTGAGCATCCACTGTCAATTATCTAGTAATTTCTTTCTTCTCTTGCATGAAAAGTAGTCAACATAGTTCCTTCAATGTTATGACAAGTTATCAAAGCATTTTCTTTCACACATCTTTCAGGATTAGTAAAAGTAGTTCCAAATTTTAGAGCCATAAACAATCATTCATCATTGTCCTTATCAGGACAGTCAGATTCTTCATCATTAGATACACCATTATCTCTTTAAACATAATAACCCTTGACAAATTTTCCTTTATGATCCTTAGGTTTGTCATTTGCAACTTTGATTGGACATTTAGAAGCATAATGAACTATCTTTCCATAATTGAAACACTTAAAGGGTAACTTACCTCTATATTTTCCAATGCCCTTTTTCAATCTCCTTACAAAATTTTCTTTGACCTCATCAAGATCATCTGGATCTAATTCATCACCCTTCTCTTCTTTCCAGACTTTAAAAGTAGTTTCTTTCTTTGTAGCATCTTGAACAAACTCTCTCAATTCATAAGAAATTAAAGCACCAAACATCTGATCTCTAGAATAATTATCCAAATTTTGAGCTTCCTCAATAGCAGAAACCTTAGAACTATAAGCTTTAGGAAGAGTTCTTAGTACCATTTTCACAACTTCACTTTCTTCCAACTTACCACCAAGACCATTGATAGAATTAATAACTTCATACACTCTAAGCATGTATGCAATAATATCTTCATCTTCAGATATCCTTAGGGCTTCAAATTTGGCTTTGTAATTCTACATCTTTGCTTGTTTGACCTTATCATCTCCTTCATAAATTCTCTCCAACTTTGTCCATAAATCTTTAGGATACTTCAAAATTATTACTTTTCCAAGTTCAGAATCAGAGATGCCACTTAAAATAACATTCCTTGATTTACCATTGCTCTCATATTCCTTGATTTCATCATCACTTGTTAGACTAGCAACAAGCATAGTGTATCCTTTTTCAAATGACTGCCAGACACCAAATCCAAGAGAGACCAAAAATGAATCCATCTTGGCTTTCCAATAAGTATAATTTGTTTCATCGAACATAGGAGCTTTGACACCCTTCCTGTGTGCCATCTAAATCTACCTCAAGCGGTTAAGCTTTCTCTAAAAAGCCACAACTCTAATACCAATTGTTAGATGCATAGGACAACTGAGAGGGGGGTGAATCAATTGTATACTTAAAAACATTCAAACCCTTATCATGCATTAGTAGAATGTAAACATATGAAACAATAATGAAAGCAAATCCAAACACATAAGAACACGGGATTTACGTGGAAAAACCAAGAAGGGAAAAACCACGGTGAGGATTAGCTCACATATATGTGAATTTCAACACCAAATACAATTAGGCTCACTATCAAGGGCTCACTACCCAGAAAAAGAAGAAAGGATCCCTACTGGGTGGCTCATTGTCAAGAAGAAAGAAGATAGTAGAAGACTATTACAACGAGATTCACTATCTCAAGGAAAAAGGAGAAACCCACCACTAAAACTTTATTCCATCTACAACCTTTGGCTCACTTCCTCCAACAACTTCAAGCACACTAAAAATGTAGACCATTCTACTCACTGCATCAGAGTCATAGGCATTAAGCTCACACTTAGATCTCCACACCTAATCAAATTCACATATTTTGCACACCTTCTATAGGTCCACACTCATCTCCAACAATTTACCTTGCTTATATACCATCCATGACCTAAACAATCTCAATTAGGTTGGCCTTAATGAAACATATACACCTAAAACGTGCAACACCAAAATAGGTCAACACCAAACACATCCATGGTGGAAAGAAGTGAAGGAAAAACACACCAATGGTTAACTAGGACCCAAATCCATATCACCACACTACACAACACCTTCAAAATCCATGAGATAACTCTACAAATAGTGCTAGCACACCAGGTTGACCAAACCTGAACTGACACTACAAGTGACCACATACACACTTCTCTAGGTCACATGAACCACACAACAACACTTCATAGCATCCACACAAAATATCAAAAATATTCCAACATCATTATAATGTTTTTCATTTCTACCACAACCACTTGAAACCAAAAACACCATTATTTTGTGCAACTACACACACTGCCACAAAACACAACTGACTAACCAACCTTACGAAATGCCTCAACACTTGAGACCTCAAGGGAAGGAATTTATAGACAATATAAACTTGTTCCCAAATCTACAAGACAAGAAGTATTACTATAGAGAAATGTAGAGCAATCTCATTTCTTCGAGACAACCTTCTACACCGATATATAAACTGTCAAACACAACTTTCACTGCAAAATGATCCAAAACCTGAAACTTTGGATATAGAACCTCTGAACACCTCTGATCATCATATCCAAACCACACAAGCATAACTTTAACTATGAAGAAATTTGGAGCACAACACTGAACATACCTTTGTTACATTGAACACTCTTTTATTTAAATTTTCTCAAAAGCACTTGGAAACCAAGTGAACTTAGTGCAACTGCAACTCTTATCCATCAAGACATCAATGACAATGCCACAACACATCCATACTAGCACCAGTACTTGAAAAAATTCTCCCCAACTATGACAACACCAACATCGTTCCAACAAATTCAACACACAATCTCCATATAGTTGACATCAATGACCAACACCAACAACATACTTGCAACAATATTTAAAAAAAATAGAGTTAATAATTTAGTTTCAAAGTGTGATATTTGGTTGAAAGTCACTCTTAAGACTCTTTAATTTATATTTAAGGACAATGGGATAATTTTTACGGTCATCCATGCTTAGATGTAAAATTGCTCAAAATAGTAGTTTTGCTAAATTTGTTTTTTCATTGGTATAGGGTTTTTAATGATTTTTTTTGTGGGAGCATTTATTATGATTTAGTTGGGGAGAAAAAATATAGATTATGGAGGAGTCCAGTAATTTTATTTAAATATTAGATATTCTTTGTATTTATAACATTAAAGGAATAAGAAGGAATTGGTTTTGTTATGGTGCAATCTTATTGGAGTTTCTTTTCTTTGTATTTTTATTTAGATCTTGTTTTTATTATTTATCTACACTTATAGTTACATCATATATTATTAGAGTGGATTCAATACTATGTATACATTCTAGGTTTAAGCAAGATGACAAGACGATGCGGAGGCTATACATAGATAAACATGAGTATACAACTACTACAAATCCAATTGAAAGAGCTTATCAGATTATTGTGATGTAGACATAGATGTGAAGAGGTATAGAGGGAACATATAAATAAAGAGGGTTGGGTGAAGAAGTTTCAAAATATTATTTATTACTCATTCATTGAGAGGAATAAGAGCAAGTTAAAACCTAGTCAATCGAAGAGAGGATGGTTAGGACATCAACATGAGGCAATGGTGAAATAAAGATTAACATTTCAAATTATAGGGGTAGCCTATAAGTAGAAGATTTGATAGTTGGTTGAATAGTATGTAGAATTCTTTTGAATGAAAAACAATGACAAAGGAAAAGAAGGTAAAATCTAAATGTAGAAAATCAAAGGGTCATCTAATGATATGGTGGTATCACTTGTAGAAAGAAAGATAAAGGAAGGGTAAGAAAAATTAAAATAGTTTGAATAATATAGAGAATAAGTTGAAGGGAAGATTTATCCTATGGATTATTCACAAACCCTCTATAGAAGATTTCACAATCTCATTCAAAAGGATTTTAGTGTATAAGATTAAATAAATTTTTTTACAAGCTATCCATTTGAGTGAAACATGATAAGAAGGATGAACACATGTCTAGAAGGCATGTAAATGAGTTACATTATTTTTATTACGAGCTAAGCATGTGCAAGATTCATAGAATGGAATATGCCTATACACTATCTTTAATAGCACAAGAGAAACAAAATAGATAATTTTTAGAGATCATCTAGGGTGAAGAGAGGGTCATCCTATCCTTCTAGAGGATGAATTTGGAATAATAACATGAGAGAATAATCATCCCATGAGGTGTAGAATGATTCAAATTTTAGATAAGTGTTTCAAAATATACAAAGAGGATTTCAAAGATGTAGGGGTTGTGGTGGTGATAAAGTATGAAATGCCCTATGTAGACCTTTTGATTGCTATAGGTGTGGTGAAGAAGGGAATAAAGAATTTGAGTGCTTGGACTATCATGCACAAGAAAGGAGGAAAGAACATCTACCAAGAGTGAATTTGGTTGAGATTGAGGGAAGAGACAAGATGTAGAAGTTGCAATAGATGTAGGCGGGGGCCTTATGATGAGGATAATGATTTTCCTCAGGAATGATCCTTATGATGATAATTCATGGTTGTGTATAAATATTTTCCAACCAAACACACTTTAGGAAGAAAGGTATATAATATTATTGTTGATAGTGGAAGTTGTGAAAATATAATTTTTGGCCCGACCCCTGTGTTATATTAATTGGTATATCAATTAATTTGAAAATAATAATAATTTTTATACCTCATTAGAAATAATAATAATATTATTTCCACAACATGCATTAATTCTTTCCAAATTAATTGCGGACCCTCATGTTATATTCATGTTCATTATTTTTATTTATTATTATTTGGTTTGGAGTCTTACGAGTGTAGTTTGTTGCTTCTCCCATGGTCATTTATTGCATTTTTCAGTCATTATAAAATTTATCTCATTTGTATGTATTTTTTCATCTCCCAAGGGTTTAAATGTATTAGTTTTGTCTAATTATTACATGTTTACTAGTGTCACTATGGTTCACATGTTAATGTGTGAATATAATCACCTTGATCAAGAGGTTCCATTTAATAGTATAAGCTTGCTAGAATTCCCTTTGTAACCAACTAGGTTGCTCACCATGTAATGATTCAATTTATGTTGTTCTCATGTCTTTGACAAATAAGACTTTGTTTATTAACATTTTTTATTTGAATCAATTCATTTCTTATCTTATTCATGAGTTAACTAAGTATTAACCAAAATTGTGATGATTAATAATTTATTATCTATATTATTTTAATAAAACATAGTTAGGATTTTAGTTTTTAAAATTTCAAGTCAAAAAGTATATTTTTAACCAAATCCAAACTGTTTTTACCCCATCTTATAAATCTCTATTTCATAGAGAGATGACCATGGTAGGTTGAACCCTGAATTTTGAGTCATTTGTAGTTTAGCTTGTGAATTTAGCTTTTCAAGACATGAAAAATGATTGCGACAAGTTGAAATTCTAAATTCCCTAAGCTTTGGGTTTGGATGGACACTTTAAAGAAAATAACTCAATTCAAAAATTAAAACTAAATCCCCAAAATCCTAAAGCCTACAAGTTCTAACCTCATGAACCTTGAGCTCAAAGTTAAGTCTTCTCCCTTTGAAAAATGTGAAATGAACATTGTTTCTATCAGAATTTCAAAGTCTGAGATCCAATGTCCTTTGATAATAAATTATCAACTAATGATCCAACTCTTAGCTCCATAAATTTTAGATCCCTAAAACAAAAATTTCGCATCTATCTATATTATTAGAAGAAATGCTAAATCCTAAAGACTTTTTCCAAACCTTTGAAATCAAATATTTTTAATTTTTATATACATGCATTTGTAAACAAATTGTTAGCACAACCATTCAAATAAAAGATAGTATTTTCAAGAAAAATGATCCAACAATTACCATCTATATACCACATCAAACCAGAAAAAATTCAAGAATGTCCACCATATATCATGATGGAAATTGTTGTATAATACATTTAAAGCTAATTTTCTCTTAAAAATATGCAGTATAGTCCAATATTAAAAACATGTGTTGATTTAAATGCAAAAACTCTTTTCATGGAATCGAGGTTTGAACTCAAAAATTACAAAGTGTGGAATTTTAGCTGAGGTTTGTAATTTCATTTGTATCTTTTTCAAAAAATCAAATTATAGTGAAGCCGAACATTGGAACTCCAAATGCATGAACTGAATTTAGAATTACAGTTTAAATCTTGAAATTTTTATTTCAAAACATTTATATCCCTCACGCCTCTCCATCATAACAAGACTGGATGTAAGTAAAACCCAAAGTATTTGATAAGAAATCAAAAACAAAATTTGTGCTCTTATTGGAGCTAGTCTAAGACCACCTAGTTTATATGGCAAATTTATATAGAAATTTCAGAATTTCCTGAGTTTTGGTAAACACTTTTATCTAGAGTTATGAATCAATTCATGTACCAATCATCTCTTTCTTCCTCTGTGTTGTTGATTATGATAAATTATTTTTAAGATGGGTCAATTTAGACAGTTCATTATCATCATCATTATTATTTATTATTACACACTTTTGACTGGAGTTGTATATCCAAACAAGAGGTTTTAAATGGGCCCTACCCTTCATCAATTTCATTAACAAAAATCTTAAGAAATCAAAATATTCATATACATTGCATCAATTTTGTTGCAAGGAACATGATTAAGGGTAATTTTTTTTATAGAGATTTCTTTATTGCTTTCTAAGAGTAGGAAAAGATTTGTGTCATATCATTGGAATTTTTTTGTACTGTAACATAAATATTTCTTGTTAGTCGATAGGTTATATATAGTGTGAGATTTGAACCTGAAACAAGTCTCACGCTTATAAACCACTATTGAGTCATTGGAAAACAAGTTTCAGCTGCCATTTAATTGTAAACCAGCTACAGTTTAATAGTAAAGTCCTCTAAAATATCAGATAAAAGCCTCCAAAATCTCACTTATCACATAAAAGCCAAATAAATATTGATTTGACAATTGAATGGGAACATTCTATTTCCATTTCCAGTATTTTTTATCAATTTGATGGCAACTTTCTTTTTTCATTTGCATTGGTTTATGTTTTAAATCTGTATGGAAATATTTAATACTTAATTTTTTTAAAGAAAAAATCTAGATTTGTCTAAATTTATTTCATTCCATTATTTAGCACTTATTATTAATTGTTTAATCTAGTCACATGCAACTAGAATTTGCAGCATATTCATGCACAAACACATACTCTATAACATATTAACATACATATAATTTTCTATTGGCGTAATTCTTAAACCTCCTTTTAGATGCAAGTGTTAGTCCTACTAGATTTGAAGAATGAATGAGGGATTGTAGAAACTGTGATTCTCTCCATTTTGACTTCTCGCTTACCATTTCCTCCTATAATCAACCTTTGTAAAATTTTGATGACTAAAGGTGCAGACCATGAGGCATCTACGTTTTGACCCATATCTTCTATTCATCCTACACATTTGACACTAGGTGAACTTGGTGGTAAAGAGGAAGATGCTGATGGAAAGTATCAAATTCAAAGAATGATGCAGCAGAAGATGGCAATCTTTTTCCTGCCATAGATGTTAAAAAACATATTACATACAAAGCTCTCTACCCCTTTCAAGGGAAATCTTTCTGAAACTCAGGGCGTTGGTCAAGTACATTTGAAGGTTAGTGGAAAACTATTTAAAAAAAGAGAGAATATATCCAAAAACAGTTAATAATGTTGGATGTGCACAAATGAATACTTTGATTTTGTTGGGGAACTGCATGAACAATCTGAAATGATACTACAAAATTGATGCATTATTGTTACCAGCAGAGTGTCCTATGAACCCATATTTCATGATGTCTTCCTATGAAAATGAATAGCTTGCAAACAAAATTATTGCTAGTAAAGACCACACATCATTATACATTATTGAAATCATTGTGGATGAGCTTTTCGTAAGTGGTGGGAAGTCAGGAATGAAAATAATTGGTCAGCCAGAGGGAATGAGAGACAAGATTGTAATTGGCATTCTTCTAGGTGCACAGTGGTAATTAGAATTCATAATGCAACTCTGAACGAAAGGTCATTCAAAGAAATAGATTATGAGTTTGAAGAAAACCCATATGGTATTGAACTTTTTCTTGATGATGTATAGTTTGCTGATGTCATTACGCTAGTGTACAGCCATCGATCTCTAGTTTGTGGGTTCTTAGTTAGGCAATTAAAAAGGGAGCAGCATGATATGAACAAAAGGAAACTAGTCCTCCAATAGAACCTACAACAAGGGGCTTTTCTTCAAAGAATAATGTTTGTGGCTAAGGGCAATGGTATAATGGGGGATGGCTATATGGATAGTAGAAAAGGCTGTTGTCCTTTGGTTAGATCCATATGATGAATGAGATTCGGTCATTATGCAAATGAACACAAGAAAAGAGGGTTCTTCTCATCTAGGGTATGTAAAAAATTTATTAGATTGCTAATGAACTTATATTTATAGAAGGTTTATTTCAAGAAAAAAGAAATGAAGGATTGATATAACGATAAATAAAAATATATAAGTTAATCAATTAGTTTTTATGTTTTTTGAACTTAGCTTTATTATACTAAAGCAATGTTAAGACTAATAGCTCTTTTGTCTATACAAGATATGTATTCTTCTACTTATAAAAGATAGGTATTCATCTGTCCATATGAGACATATATTATTCTATTCACATAGCATAGATAGACATTCATCTATTCATATGAGATAGGTAAAAATGCTCTAGCTAGAGTTTTGACTCATTAGAACTAAATAAATTATGAGTTGCTTATTAAAGACTACATACACTTCCCTAATGGGAGCACATTGAAGTCATGTTTATTCAACACTATATATATTAAAAAGACTTGAGTCTTGTTGGAACTCAATCTTGTAGTGTTAGTTTGTGCTTGAACCTCTTCCCTTTTGTGTGTCTAATCATATTTCTAATCAAATATTTATAACCAATATGAGAAATTTTGTGTGGGTCTTGAGTTATTAAATTCACCTAAGTGTGGTCTTCTACCATTCCCCACATGCTTATAATGTATTGTAGTTACCAAAATCTCAAAAAAGTGTCTAAGTGTTTAGGTTGTTGGTTAAAATGTCTAAATATATGCAAAATGTTAGAATCAAGATGGAACTCCTTTGTTAGACATACCTTTCTGCCCACCCCCACTTCCCTCTAATCCGTATAAGGATGTCAATTTTTCTCTCCCATCATGCCAACCAACCTCAATCTGATTGTTTTTACTCTTGTTGGCTTGTTAGACTTCTATCTCTCATATACATGCCATAAGATATGATCAAAACTCGACCCTTGACAAGTTTGAAACTCCCACATTTTTTATCATTTGACTTCACCTACCTCCCTATACACTTAGAAAACCACTTTTTGACTAGGGCTAGTGTCATCATTTTCTTGTTTATGGTTTCTCCCACCAAAAAAACTATTTTGCATCCAAAATTCAATGGATTTTCTTATTGCTTGTAGCAATAAACAAGAGATGGCTTGAAAACCCTCAAATCAATCCAATGGAGCTCTACAACTATCAAATCAAATTTAACTATGCTCAAAATTTATTCTTTAATTGTGTAGATGTAGATTTAGGAGGAATAAATGACAAAGTTTTCTTATGTTTTTGATAGGGAAAAGTAGGTTTTGATGGGACCCAAAACCCATTACAAATTGGTTTTGAAGGGACCTAAAACCCATTACAAAGTTTTCTTATGTTGTATTTAATGTGTTCGTTCAATTTTTGTAGCTAGTTTTTTTCATGTCATTCCTTGGTAGCACATTTATAGTGGATTTTTTGGCTTGTCCATGACTTAACATGTTTGATTGAAGATGTGATTAGTAAAAAAAAAAGGATTTGTAGTGTAGTAATGTTTTCTCCTATACCTCTTGGATGGATTTCAACATTTCTTTGTAGTTGTCACATGCTTTGAAACATGACAATAAGAAAATTGATAGTAGTGAATAGGGTACATGTGGATTTCTTCATGTTATTAATGTTTTTCATCATCTCGAGGCCCCCACGATGGTTGGACTCAATGAAATGAAGAGTTTATAAAATAAGTTAGGTTTTCATACACAATGTTGGCCATCAAACCAAATTTAGGGTCTAGTTATGTTTGTAGGTTGTTCTAGGTGATGAGGGCCACACCACCCTAAACCTTCACAAATCACAACAATAGACACCAACACAGAAGTGCTAGACAAAAAATAACCCACTTTCAATTATTTTTAGAAAATGAAATTACAAATTCAGAACTTACAATGCTACAGCCTCATAGGCTTGATTCATTACAATGAAATCCACTCTGAAAACAAAATATATTATTCGGAGCCACAATATGCACTAATGGAGCCACTTTGTACAACCCCCACTTATCCCATTTTATTTTACCCAATGACCACCCTAGAATGTTCTAGAAAGTGTAACTTTCCCTTTTTTTTTGGCCCCAAAAGTTATGTCATTTGATTTCTTGCCTAGGAAGATATTTTGATGAAATTCACTTTTTAGTGGGGCAACTTTGTGGGGCCATAACTTTTGATTTGAGTGTCTGATTTACTATTATAACATATCATTGGAAAGCTCTTGAAGAGATCTATAACATAGATTGGTTCATCCACTTTTTGAGTTGTTTTGGGGCCTCTAAGGTTTTCATATTTAAATTTGAAGCCGCATTGGAGAATTTTCTTGGGATGAAAACTTTAATATCTCCCAAACCGTGTAGGGTATTGAGATGATTCTTTTGCAGCCGAAAATGTTTTTCAAATTTGCTCATTGGGGTAAATTTTTAGGTCCATATGAGCTCATTTGGACTGACTTACTAAAAATAGTAAGTGACCATTTTTTCATCTTTTCTAACTTTTGACTATCTTACACCCCTTAAGTGCCATCATGGGACTCAAAACAACTAAAGAAAATAAGGAATTTTTTTTTTTTGGGGTGATGCAAGATATCCCTACACCATTGGATGCTCCTACATCAGACACCTAGGGTAATTTGAAAAGTGACCTTGTCACTTCTCGAGAGTTAGAGGGAAACCAAGATGGTTAACCTCAGCCTCATACAACCACCATGAATCTTCAACAAGACTCCCTCTCCACTTCACCAAGTACTCTGCAAACTGCCCGTTTCTTGTGATTCTACCCATGTGACTATCCAAAATTTCTTCTATCTCCTTTTCTAAATTAGGCGCTAGAATATTCCACTGTGCTTCCATTATTTCTTCATCAATTCCTCCTTCATGATATTCTAAATCTATGATGTTAAGTTACACAGGTGAAATATGAATTCCATCAGGAAACTCTACCTCATATGCATTTCCTAAATCATGCTTCTTTAGGATCTTGCATGGTCCAAACTTCTTCATCTTTAACTTGTTGTATGTACCAACTGGGAACCTCTCCTTTCACAATTGAACCATGACTTCATCTCCTACCTGGAACTCCTTATACCTCCTTTTTTTATTTTCCTTAGCCTTATATTGTGAGTTCATCTTATTGATATGTTCACTAGTAGAATTTGGAAAATACATGACTAGGTGACTAAAAATTTTAGTCACAACAACTAAAAATGACTAAATTCTACTCATTTTTTGTAACTTAGCTATAAATGAGTAAATAAATGACTAATCTGATCGTTGACTAAAAAATTATGTAGTCATAGAAATAAAAATGACTAAATAGTTAGTCATCAAATCCAAATTAGATAAAAAATATAAAAAACAAGAAGGCCAATTATTGGCGCGATGTATTCATGTGCATGATGTATTAGTGTGATTATTCACGTTCATTGCAGATTCATTTGTCTTGCTTGACCTTGCTTCATTTGTTCATTCCAGACCTCACTTCATTCGTTAGCCTGACATGAGTCATTTTGATCAGTTATAGTAGCTACTTGCTTGGGCGATAAGGATTCAGAGAGGACTTGGAGACTTCAGAAAAGGCGGGCAAGGGCAAGGATTTCAGAGTTTGTTGCAATGAATTTGAATTCGTCGAGGCCCTCTGTAGTGAAATCGGATTTGGGGATGCCCTCTGCAGTGAGTTCAGAGGTAATTTGAAACCCTCATTACATTAAACACAAATTCAAAATGCTCATTACAATCTACTGCTCTTAATAATGTTCTTTTACAATCTTGCCTTTGTTCTACTTCATAATGTGTTCGAGCTAAATATAATAAAATTTGGGTGTGAGTGCTAAAATAGAATTTCCTCAAATAATTTTGATACATTTTCACTGCAAGCAAAAAATGTCCTTGTGCAAAGTAAACATGTCCTAGATTTACCCACACACTAGGAATCTGAACAAAGATGTTTCCTGTAGCAGCTTCTTGTACCTGTGTAAATATTTCCTTTGCAATATCAAATTGGCCCCTTTCAGCTAGCACAATGGCTGCCCCATTTTCAACATAAACATTTCCTGGTCTCTGTGCCAACACTTTACAATGGCTACCCCATTTGCAGCATAAACAATTTCACTGCAAGCACAAATTGTACTTGTGCAAAGTAAACATGTGCTAGATTTACCCACACATCAGGCATCTGAACAAAGATGTTTCCTGTAGCAGCTTCTTGTACCTGTGTAAAAATTTCCTTTGCAATATCAAATTGACCCCTTTCAACTAGCACAATGGCTGCCCCATTTGCAACATAAACATTTCCTGGTCTCTGTGCCAACACTTAAGTGGCCCCTTGTATGACATTAAGATCCTCTTGAGTTATTATTATACTCCTATTTTCCAAGAGAAAAATCCCCAAGGCCCATGGGAAATGAACGATGAGCATTTGAGTTTCAACTTGGTTTCATTTTGAAAAGGGGACATTACATTGTACAAGATTTGTTTAACAATAGAATAATTTAATCCACCTATTTGGGACTGCAAAATAAAAATAGATGAATTAATCCATTTTCAATTATAGATTCTTTTAATCTAGAATCTGATAGAAAGATAAAGCATAATACATTGAAGGACACAAAAAATATTCTAAAATAAAGACTAAAATAGGTTGCCCATGAAAAACAAGAAAGAGGAAAAATGAAAAGATAATATATAGATGATTCATTTGAGGTTTTTGATAAGATCTCATTTAACTATGTCAAATGGATTTAGAAGGGACAAAGCATATTTGATTGACTAAAATTTTGAGGTAGCTTATCCATCGTCATTGTATGCATCATCTTCTCTTAGAATCTGTTTCTACAATGCACCAAACCTAGAATTTATTGGGGATGCACTTAAGGTGGATAAAAACTCATCAAATGCTTTATGTATGCTTGGAAACATGAAACTGAAAACAAATGACTAGCTTAAAGCAAAAGAAATAATTAAAGTAGCACACCAACTTGTATTGGTTGATGAAGCAAAATGAAAAATTTATGAACAAAGGATTCAAATGGAAAGGAGAAAGCAAGAGGATGAACTTTGGTGGGTGATGCAATAAGAGGAGCAATTTGAACGTGTGAAGGAATTATGGAAGAGTAAGCGTAAGGGCATGGATGATGATGATGATGAGGCTGGTTAGTCTGAGAAGAAACAAAAGAAGGAAAAGAAGAAAAAGAAGAAGGATAAGGACCACAAGGTTTATGATTCTTATATGGAGGAACCTAATGTTGCCATGGAAGATGAGGCAAATTATAAGATCTCATTTAACTATGTCAAATGGATTTGGAAGGGACAAAGCATATTTGATTGACTAAAATTTTGAGGCAGCTTATCCATCGTCATTGTATGCATCATATTCTCTTGGAGTCTGTTTCTACAATGCACCAAGCCTATAATTTATTTGGGATGCACTTAAGGTGGATAAAAAATCATCAAATTCTTTATGTATGCTTGGCAACATGGAACTAAAAATAGATGACTGGCTTAAAGAAAAAGAAACAATTAAAGTAGCATGCCAACTTTTCTTGGTTGATGAAGCAAAACAAGAAGCTTATGAAGAACGAAGGATTCAAATGGAAAGGAGAAAGAAAGAGGAATAAATTTGGCGGGTGATGCAACAAGAGGAGAAATTTGAACATGTGAAGGAATTATGGAAGAGTAAGTGTAAGGACAGGGATGATGATGATGATGAGGTTGGTCAGTTTGAGAAGAAACAAAAGAAGGACAAGAAGAAAAAGAAGAAGGATAAGGACCACAAGGCTTATGATTCTTATATGGAGGAACCTGATGTTTCCATGGAAGATGAGGAAAATTATAAGATCTCATTTAACTATGTCAAATGGATTTGGAAGGGACAAAGCATATTTGATTGACTAAAATTTTGAGGTAACTTATACATCGTCATTGTATGCATCATCTTCTCTTGGAATATGTTTCTACAATGCACCAATCCTATAATTGATTGGGGATGCACTTAAGGTGGATAAAAAATCATCAAATGCTTTATGTATTCTTGGAAACATGGAACTAAAAAACAAATGATTGGCTTAAAGCAAACGAAACAATTAAAGTAGCACGCTAACTTGTCTTGGCTAATGAAGCAAAATGAAAATTTGATGAAAAATGAAGGATTCAGATGGAAAGGATAAAGCAAGAGGAATAAATTCAAAGGGTGATGCAACAAGAGGAGAAATTTGAACATGTGAAGGAATTATGGAAGAGTAAGTGTAAGGATAGGGATGATGACGATGATGAGGCTGGTCAGTCTGAGAAGAAACAAAAGAAGGAAAAGAAGAAAAAGAAGAAGGATAAGGACCACAAGGCTTATGATTATTATATGGAGGAACCTGATGTTTCCATGGAAGATGAGGAAAATTATATGAGTGATAAGGCACAAGATGATGTAGAAAATGCCCAAGATCTTCTTGCAGTTACAAGTCTAGAAGACTCTGATGACGGCGAGACAAATTCTCCAGTTTCAAAAAAATCATGAAGGAGGCATGCATACTCTGATTCTGAAGATGATGAACCATTGTAAAAATAGAGTTCAAGAGAAGATGATCCATATGATGATGATGTCTAGGCTTCCTTTGCTTTAACCAAACCTAGCTCCTATTTTCCAAGAGAAAAATCCCCAACGCCCATGGGAAATGAATGATGAGCATTTGTGTTTCAACAAATTCCAAGAGAAGATAATGCATACAATGATGATGGATAGGCTACCTCAAAATTTTAGTCAATCAAATATGCTTTGTCCCTTCATAATCCATTTGACATAGTTAAATGAGATCTTATCAAAAACCTCAAGTGAAACATCTGTATGTTATCTTTTCATTTTTCCTCTTTCTTGTTTTTAATGGGAAACCTATTTTAGTTTGTTGAAATTCAAATGCTCATCATTCATTTCCCATGGGCCTTGGGGATTTTTATTTTGGAAAATAGGAGCTAGGTTTTGTTAAAGCTCAAGAAGCCTAGACATCATCATCATGTGGATCATCTTCTCTCATACTCTATTTCTGCAATGGTTCATCATCTTTAGAATTAGAGTATGCATGTCTCCTTCATGATTTTGTTGAAACTAGAGAATTTGTCTCACCATCATCAGAGTCTTCTAGACCTGTAGCTGCAAGAAGATCTTGGGAATTTTCTACATCATCTTGTGCCTTATCGCTCATATAATTTTCCTCATCTTCCATGGCAACATCAGGTTCCTCCATATAAGAATCATAAGCCTTGTGGTCCTTATCCTTCTTCTTTTTCTTCTTTTCCTTCTTCTATTTCTTCTCAGACTGATTAGCCTCATCATCGTCATCATCCCTATCCTTATGCTTACTCTTCCATAATTCCTTCACACATTCAAATTTCTCCTCTTGTTGCATCACCCACTGAAGTTCTTCCTCTTTCTTTCTCCTTTCCATCTGAATCCTTCATTCTTCATTAGCTTTTCGTTTTGCTTCATTAGCCAAGACAAGTTGGCATGCTACTTTAATTGTTTCTTTTTCTTTAAGCTAGTCATCTGTTTTCAATTCCATGTTTCTAAGCACACAAAGCATTTGACGAGTTTTTATCCACCTTAAGTGCATCCCCAATCAATTCTAGGCTTATTTGGATCTCATTCTGAGCCTGAGCCATGGCTACAAGGCATAGATATGCATCCATATAATTAGGAACTTGAACAATTTTGGCCTGTATAAAAGATTTTCCTTTTTAGTATCATGTAGTTGTTCAAACATCCTAGCAAGATTAAATAGTGTTATGACTTTATCCCATGGTAACTCAAGTGAAACACCACCTTCTTCTAGACGATGGAAGAATTCCATATCCTTAAAATGCACAGAAAAAACTATATAATTGGCACTGGGGCTTTTATTTATGAATTCAACCCAAATGTCATTTCCTAATGCCTCCATAAAATTTTGTTGAGCCAACTCTAGGTCATCATGATTAAAATGAAGAACCACAATGTTTTTTAATAATTCAATGGGTACTTCTTCTCTGCTCTTCTTCAGAAGAGACTTTGTTGTCTTAAGAGAATCTAAGGCTGCACTGGGGTCTGTCGATATTAATAAATCACCCATCTTGATAAATGCATGGGCATCACGTGGATTTATGTGAGTTGCTTTTCTTAAAATTTCCAAAGCCTTCTCTACCTACCCTTGCTGAGCATATATATGGCCTACAGATTTGGTAGACATGTATGAAAAATGTGGTAGAATAGACAAGGCAACGAACTTTGGAAAAAATGCCTCAAAGAAATGTGCTTGCATGGTGATGGAATGCCATGGTGAATGCCATGACAAGAGAATTGTTATGGATTGTCATGGCATTCCATCACCATGAGACCACATTTCCTTGAGGTATTTTTTCAACCAGTTCATTACCTTGTCTATGCTATTGCTTACTATTATGCTTTGATAGATTTTTTCCAAGCATCCATAGCTTGTTTGAAAGCACTTGTTTTAGGCTTTTAGCCATAGCAACAAGGAAATGAATTGTTTGATAAAATTCTTTGGTAGACAATATGTATGAAAAAAGTGGTAGCATAGACAAGGTAGTGAACTGTTTGAAAAAATGCCTCAAAGAAATGTGGTCTCATGGAATGCCATGATGAGCAAATGCAATTGGCAACTGCTCCTAGTTATTAGTTATACAATGTGAAGTAGTTACATAACTGCTTAGGTTGACTTTATAAAAACTATATTGTAATTGAAATTTTGTCATCTATCAGCATCTAGTTATTAGTTATGCAATGTGAAGTAATGCTTTGAGTTTGAAAGATGTGTAATTCAATGTAATCAACAATGCAGATGATTATGAACAAATAATTGATACCAATTCATAATATACCCCTATGTTCCAACCTAAAATACATAAAAAAATCCAATCATGCACAATATTATCAACAAATAATTGAGACCAAAATTCGAGCACTAGATTAAATCTTCTTGTCCATTGATTTCTTCAAATAGATATTACAATATAACACAAGTCTCCTCATATATGTTTCTATAAATGCCTATGATGATGATATCAAAATTTGGTCTTGGTTTCTCTTTTATAAGAGAAGCAACAAGCTTTAGACCATTACAAAATACGGCATCTTTTCAAAATTCATGCCTCTTCGTATAAACTAGAATAAACATTAGTTTTTATTAAAACATAAAATAGAGAAAGTACATAACTAATGAAGTTTGCAACACTCGTGACACCATAGTTCGTTAATCTCTGTAAGGCACCCGTGATCACTAAAGATCTATTCAAGGTCCTTTGTCCATATTAGTGTATCTGAATGTGTGGTTCTTCCACTGTGATAGCCCCAAGGCCTACTATTCGGGGGGATGACCCATATACCTTTCCTCCCACTCATACACTGTATAATCATGTGGCCATTTATATTCTTGAATTTTCAATATATTTGCAAGGTGAATCTTCCATTGGCTATCTAGTAACACCCTACCATCTATGATAAACTTAGAATATCCAACATCTAATGCTATTACTCCATCCATGATCAAGTCGAACCTGTCAAGACTCAACTCACCATCCTTTTTTTTGTGAGTGATGCACTGTGGAACAATCTGGCCAAATTCACTCTTCCATTCATTGAGGTCCTTCAAGTGGTCATCATCTTTCAATAGTTTTGGCACAAACCATTGATTCAGAGTATGAAATGAATCTATTCTTGTTCTGATATTTTGGTCCTCTCCTTGCATATATTGGAATTCATCTATAACTATTTTGGCTATATGCTCTATAGGTTTTAATGTTATAGAAGCCTCAGTACTCCTCTGTAATATTTTGCACAAGGTTACCGATGTGTGGTGTATGGGCTGCTAGTTCTTAAAAAGGGGATCCAATATGGGTAGATGTGTTTTCATTTGATCAATTTCCCATGTTAGTGAGCTATAGAAATCATACACACTTTCCAAATTATCCACAATTAGCTTTATCCTATGCTTGAGGACCTTCTCTAAAACATTGCAGATTTCCTTATTCGCTCCTTCCTTACCCTCATTGTTGGATTTCTTTAACTCTTCAATCTCCTGTCTAAGAATGCTCACTTTTTCAGTAGAAGCACCTTCTATATCAACTAGTGGAGCAGGAGGATGCTAGTATAACATTATTTCCTTGTTCTATGAGGGGCCTACTCATTTCAATTGTTCCTTCAACTTCACATTTTCCATGAACAATTTATAAAATTCATCATTTAAAAACTTTTGTTTCTTTTCATACTCTCCCAATCTAGCTTCAATCTCCTTAACTACAACTCAGGTGAACATAGTTGAATGCATTGTCATGGTTGCAACTTCTAGAGGAGATGTATCCTTTAATGTTTTCACCATAGTTGTCCCTTTCATTTCCTGCACTACATCTAGTAACCTTGGTTTTTGTGTACTCTTTTGTTTGGCCTAGAATGCCAAGGTTTCAATCTTAGGGTTATACCCTGTGCCACTTACCCCTTCATCTGATTCAAACTCAAATTTCAGCATTGGGTCCTCCTGTTTTCTCACTTGATCAAGTAAAAACATGTTCTTTAATTCCATACCAGGGACAATAAGTATATTACTTTTCAAAATCATCTCTCTAGCCTCTTGTGGGCCAACATCAATATTATCAATCCTTAATTCATTAAAAGTTTGGGCTACTATCTGGTCATGCTGGGATTCCTCAGCCCCCATCTTATTTATTTCAACCCTTGCTTCAAAATATCTCATTTTCATCTTAACCCAAAAGTCTTTAAATTTAGGGGTTTTGATAAATTCATCATCTTCTAAGAACTTGCAAGCTGCAACTACCCTATCATCCTCATGCATTTCTCTTTCTCCTTGTACCTCAATATCGACTCTAGCTTTAGGCCAGTGGGCTTCAGTTTCAAGAATAGGTTGGTCCACTTCAACATCATCCTTGAAATGTCTTAGCACATTATCTACTTCTTCTATATCTCCAACCTCCTCACTTATTTCATAGGAAAAAAGTGGCTCGATCTCTCGTGTCTTTTATCTTTTAGAAGGTGGTTGTTCAGGAGGTGATCCTGGAGAAGCATGAAACACTGAAATAGTATTTGGAGTTGGTTCTATAATTACAATACCACTCGGCCTTTTAGAATACAATTTGGCAAGGTCCCCCGTAGCTACTATAGTCTTAATTAATTCATGAAACTTATCAATTATCATATCAATCCTCTTGATAGGATCTACTTCCTCTATGAAATAGCCCAAGAAATCACTGTGCTTCATCTTTCTTTCTTCCTCAAGCTTTTTCATAAGTTCCCATTTTATCCTCCTATCATATACCTGTTGAGGAGTGAAAAAATTTCTAATTAGATCTTCTTCATAGTCAACTTGGTGAGTAACCATAACCTTGGTAAGGATGGTGCATCTTACAAAATTCATGTGACCCTCAGGGTCAAAAGCTCTTTCCTTTCTAGACTATAAAGAGTACCTTGATTTTAGATAATTTTGCAACTCTTCAAGTGTATCAGATCCCACTAATAGTTCCCAACATGTTGTCAAATTGGGTAGAAATTTACCCTTCATTTGTTTACTCATGACATCCTTTTCCATCCATAGAAACTGCCACATGAACTCTAAGAAGGATAATCGAAGGGGGAAAAACTTTGGCACTATATGTGGGGCCTGTGGGCATCCATAAATCCTAATTATTGTGGTATCTGGTAGAAAAAACTAATCATTGAAGTTATGAGTATGGCCTTGCTCAGGTTTCAAAGCCAAAGGTCTTAACAATTGTAGCACAAGTGTGTGTAGTCTTGGTGGTTGGTGGCCAAGAACTCTCATAATTCTATACGCAAAATCATCATAAAATATCACATAATTTGAATTCTTACATCTATTGTCCCATATATAACACCATAGTTGCACTAGTAGCAAATTCCCTTGCTTGTCAATCTGACCCAAACGCATCCTTTTGCTCCATCTATCTTTATTCTGGTATAATATCAGGTGGCACAACAAAGAATATTTCCTGAATGTTATGTAGGCTCTATTTTCCCTGACTTGCATAAATGTTGCATGCAATTGTTTCTAAAGATATGAGGAAAAATCATATTCAATGTTCATCTTAGGGTTTTGGATCCTCATAGCCATCATCATTAAACTAACTAGCATTTGCTCTTTTGCATCTATCCCAAGTACTTGATAAAGAGAAAAGTAGGTTTTCTTGAAATAGAATTAGAAATTTGAGACTTCAAATGGTTTAGTAGTAGAAGGGGATATAGGAATCACCTTGTTGTTCATACCCATTTTCATGTAAATGGGGACTTCATCACTTCTATGGGTTTTCCTCAATATAGTATATTCTTCTTTACTTCTTTACAAATCAATTTTAGTCAGGGATTGTTTGTTTAGGTCAAAACATTCAATGATGGCAACTTTAGTCAACACAACTAATGGTGAACCATATGGAAATCTCACAAACCTAGTAGCAGGATGATAACTTCGAGCCAATACTTTGATGAACTATACATCTATAAAAACATTTGAGACAATTAACTTGACCAAATCTAATGCCCATGGATTTGACACCAGAATCTTTCCCTCCCTTTTTTCATAAAAGTACCAGAAAAGTTGCCACCCATAGATAGGGATAAGGGCATCTCTACAACCATGAGCCACATCATTAAAAACATTCTTAAATCCTCTCTCAATTAATTCAGGGAGTATATCCATGATAGACTGGTGTAAGGACCTTTTTTTAACATTAGATTCTTCATTTTTAGTTTGAGGTTCTTTCTTCTTGGGTGACATGATGATCTTTTTAGTTTTAGGTTCTTTCTTCTTGGGTGGCATGATGTTTAACTATCTTACTTCTCCTAGTGTATCTGAAATGCAGAATTCCAAACAATCTTGTACTTGTAAAACTTAATTCATAGTTTAACTATCTTACTTCTCATATACTTCTAAAATCCAGAATTCCAAACAATCTTGTACTCATAAAACTTAATTCACAAGATTTTTATGCACTTACCCAGGTTACAATGGTTGTAGAGCTTAACCTCCTCGAACTCCCAACTCCCTACACGATAATTTTTGCAAATGAGTGCAAAGAGAATGTCGAATTCTTGGTTTAATGGATTTTGAGCTCAGTCATACCAACATTAATATCAACCTTATGCCAAATATTTTTCTTGTAGTTTGAGTTTGAATATGCACCATGATTTTACAAGATCGAACGGTTGATGTGATTCATTTAATACCACTTTGTTGCCACCACTTTCTATAACTGCCACGAGATAGAGGGTATAAACCGCTATACCGCATGCTTCTTTTCATTTCACCGCGAGGTAGCAAGAACCTTACCTATATACCGCAAGCTTGACTTGTTTAATCCATGATACTACAGTTTACATTAACAGTTACCATCATACCACATGCTTCATCACATCCTTCTGTGGTATAGCTATTCATACTGCCCTACCACATTCCTTTATGATCTTCCTCGTGGGATGGTGGGTTATTCCCTGCTATACCACACCCTTCATTTTTCCTTCTCGCGGTATGGTGGTAAACATCTTCATGTTGTCTGTTACACACTGCCAACCCGCCAAGGGTTCAGATTATTGCTGTAGGATCATGGTAAGAGATTGTTAAGGGATTTGGAATGTTTTTAGCTGGAAATGTTTTTACTTAAGTATATATATGATAAATTTTTGGCTTTGTATAGGTCTTTTAGTGTCAGTCAAACCTAAAAAAATTATATGTTCGGTAAAAAATAAAAAGGAATATAAGGGTCAAGGCTCGAGTCATGGAGCTCAAGGTTAATTGTGATGATGGAACTATGAATTTTTTGAAGGTTCTAACACACCTCATGATGAACTAGACTATGTTTTTCCTTCATCTTGCTTGCGTTATGTTTTTATGAGTTATTCTCTTGTGAATATATCCCTAAGGAAAATTTTTCTAATACCTGTAATTGTAAACATTTTCTTGGTTTTTGACAACAAATTCTTTTTAATATGTAAACTGGATTCTATTTTAAGTTTCCATTTGCAGTTATCAGCGGATTGGAAAGTCAACATTTATTAACTTATGAACTCAATAAAGTTTTACTGATTCAAGTTAATGATTTATAAATTATTATTTATTTGGACTTCAGGAAATGGAGAAAAGGATTGTAAGGCACAAATTAGATGATAGTGATCATAATGTTCAAATTCCAGAGACAAAATATGAGTGCATGCATACTGAAAAACTGGCTAAGAATAATGAATATTTTTTGAGTCTTGGTTTGAAAAGGAAAGTCGTAAATCCACTAAGTAGTATATTATTTGTTTAATAGTGTTTAATCAAATTTTATAGGAAAGAGCTTTATGTATATAAGACATAATATGATTTTATTTTTGTTTTATAGGCAACAAAAAGAGTACAAAGAAAATGTGGAGAAAAAACAAAAGGAAAAAAAAGATACAGTGACACCATCTCATAGAAGCCAACACTTTTGTGATTCAACAAATGTAGTTGGTGAAAATGATAGTTGTGATGATTTGCAACTTGGTATAGCACATGGTGATGTGCAGCCTAATATAGCACATGGTGATGTGCAACCTGATATAGCATATGTTGATGTGCAACTTGATATAGCACACGTTGATGTGCAACCTGATATAGCACATGGTTATGTGCAACCTGATATAGTGCATGATGATGTGCAACGTTGTGATAAAATCTTAGGACTAAGTCTAAAAACCATTAGGGTAAAGGAACAACAGGTCTGCAAATTCTTTTTTCAACATTAAAGGATGTGTTTAATAATGTGGAATATATAGAGATTGGTATTGATCTACCTACTCATGCCACACCTGATGTGTCCAAGGAGCAAAAGTTCTGGTTAATGAAAGTCATGAAGAGAGACCGCTTGCATCTGTTGTGCCTCAAAGTGCACCTATTGCATCTAGAACTTTTGATGGAAATAGTGGATCAACCAAAAATATTGGTAGTGGTAATTTAATTGAAGATGTGGATGCTTTTGTCAAAAGACAAAGATTGAGTCAAGATTTGTATAGATCTACTGAGAGGAATGCAAAAGAAAGAAAATTAGAAGGAAAGAAGCCATTCTTGCTTTAGGCATCGAGAGATGGTGATCCCATTGGGCCAAATGCTGCAAGGTAGGCCACCGAGTTGGGTGTAAGATGTAGGGCCCATTTGGATATTTGCAAATCAAATTTTGCAGATCAAGATCCACAAGCTGTAGAAAATGTTATACAAAAAATGGAAAATGCTTTTGAGACTATTGGTGGAAAAATCTCTAGAAAATATTACAAGCAAAGGATGAGAGTTTCGATGAACAATTATGGATACATGTGCAAAAAAATAATCATGTTGGGAAAAAAGAGGTTCGACTCCAGTCTATCTCCCAAAGAGTGGGAGGCATTGAGAGAAAGTATGCATTCTACAGTCTATTTGGTAAAGAGTAGCAGAGGCAAGAGAGCAAGAGATAATGTGAGGGATGGATATACATTTGGTCGAGGTGGGTTGCACACCAAAATGGAAAAAATTGCAGTAAGTGTATGGATTTTTGGTTCAATTTACATTGTGTTATTTATTTCAATTTTTTATTGAACTGACTATAGGTTGAAATTGACATTGTATTTTAGGTGGAAAATAGTAATAGAGAAGCAGGTGCAGAAGATATTGCCAATTATATGGCAACACTAGATGCTAGTAAATCTAAGAGTAGGATGAAGTTGAAATCTAGTTTGTCAATAGAGATTTCACAACCATATGTTCAATGCCCAGTAGGAGCCTTTGTAGATCATGTCAACTCATATGAACAAGGGTACCAAAAGGTAATGAATTGCATATTAGGTCTTAGTCACCAAGTTTCACAGTTGTTTGAAACTGCCAACCCTATGGTTTCTACATGGAATGAGCATAAATCCATGGATTCAAATGAGGCAAGAGGCTCTATTGATCTCATTTCTTATTTGGTAGTTCTATGCAAATTCCTTTTAATATGTAGATTATTGAAATATGAGTGTAGGAGAATCCAACCCAGTTTTTTTATTGTTGGAGTGATCCAGAAAATGTTCTTTTGGACAAATTTATAGCTTACATTCTTTACTTGACTATTGAATACTTTGTATATTTTTTTATGATGGTTAAACCACATGCAAAGCACTTTTTTCAAAGCAACAAGAAAACAAAAATGCCTTTAGGGTGTCAACAAAGTTGTCATTATTGATAGTGATGAAGTGGACAAGAATGTACAACATAGTCATCTTAGTTGTCCTAAAGTTGAGGCAATCAATATAATAGATGTCAGTTATCTATTCCAATTTTTTTATCATTCTTCATTCTTAAAATGTTCTTTTGGAAAAAAATTTATAGCTTTTGCATTATTTACTTGACTTATATTAATTTTTGCATGATGATTAAACCACATGATGTAGAGAAATTATATGAAAGAAGGACAAAAATAAAAAAAGGCCCTGTTAATAGAACTCTCGGCAAAAATGTACAACTTAATGTTTGCGATGACGTTGATAGTGGTTATGATGATGAACTCGACGAGAATGCACATGATATTCATAGTGGTAGTTGTGCTGAACTCGAGGTGAGTGCTATGAAACCACATGCAAGTAAGTACTATTCAAGTAAGTAATGGTTATTTTATTATGTAAATAAGGGTAATCATTACCTATTTGATAGAAGCTGGACGTTAGAATAGTAGTGAAGTGTAATTAGCTAGTATACATAGATTATGGAATTAAGGGAGAACATATAACTTACATATGGAAGCTTAGAGCTTAGTTTTAATAGAGTTTTTTATAAAAGCACATACAAAAACTGATTTGTTCCAAGACATAATACATTACATACAACTATCAAAAATAATATAATGTGTGTTTTATATCTCAATATAATGTATATATATATATATATATATATATATTTGCAGACATTTATTGATAAAATCCAAGAAGGGGATACAATTAAGGTGTTTGATCTACATGATGGTGTTGTTGCAGGCATTGGGAGGATTCACTCACTATCTATCGTGCATGGAGTCACATTGAAAGGAATAGGAGATGCAAATGTATGTATTTTACAAGTCTCAAGTAACATACCCCTTCCTCATCAAGAAAAAATAGATGTAGTTGTCAGTTTGAAAGAGAAAATAGGGACCTTCGTATGGTGGCCACTAAAATATTTGAAAAAAATAATAGAGAGTTAGCCGTAAGTGAAGAAGAGAAAAAGAAGGGTTAGCAGCAGTAGAATGCGGAGAGTGAAGTTGTAGATAGAGAATGTACTAAGCCTGAATAAGTTGAACCCAAACAAAAACCAGAAAATCTGATTTAGGTGTACATTTTGTGAGTAGAACAGAGAATGTTCTATCTTACTGCACCTATAATGCAAAAACCATTGATTATGTTTTTCTCTTTTTATTTGGGTTTCACTCATTCAAACTGGTGCATTATAGAAGAGGGGATATGTTGTTGTGTAAGCAGTAGACATAGAGAATAGGGGTGCAAAAAAAGAAGTAAATACAGAGCAGATAAAGAGGTGTAGAGAAGAGGAAAAGTTGCAGAGAATGCAACATACATGTATGTGTAGTTGCAAATAAGTTGCAACATAGAATTGTCATCAAAATTGTAATATCTTGCATAACCAAAAAAAAGGCATTGTAACTCAGTTTTCTCAGTCACAACATTGAGAAACACACTTTGTAATAGTACATTTTTCAAAGAAAAGACACATTTCTATCTTTTATCTGATGTAAGAACATGTTTTCTCAATAAAATTTCAATATTTTTCCTTCTTAATAGCCATTTCATTATGTGCAAATGAATGAATGATTATGTTTTTCTGTGTTTTTATCTGTTTAAACCTCAATTAAAGCATTGTCTCATTTCTAGCACTTATAGGTAGAAATCAGTGAACAAAAATAATTAAATAAACTACCAATTGACTAAATATACTACCAACTGACAGAAATTAGTGTTAATAAATATGACTAAATATAATGATTATGCAATTAATAAACAACGTATCAATATACCTATCAGTTGATAGAAATCAGTGAGCAAAAACAATTAAATAAACTACCAAATTGATCAAAATGATGATTAGAATTAATGACTAAATACACTACCAATGGATGAAAATCAGTAAATAAAAATGACTAAATAAGTGACCAGTTAACATCAATCAATGACTAAATTAATGACAAAATATACCAGTGAATAAAAAACTGACTAAATAAGTGACCAGTTTAAAACATTCATGACCAAATCAATCAATCAGATGACTAAATTAACGAGCAATTCGATCACTCAGATGACTAAACCAATGACCAAATCGATCAATTGGGCGACTGAATTAATGACCAAACGGATCAACTGAATGACTCAAAACGGTTTAGTCATCAATTCGATCACGTTATAAATGACTAACAATAAACTACTACTGGTTACGCGACTATGTTCAGTCATTTATAAGCAATTTTTAGTAGTTTTTTTAGTCACGTATTGTTGTTTTTGTACTAGTGGTTTCTTCACCTCTTCATGCAAATTCTTCAGGTGCTCAACAAAATCTCCAGCCTCAGCACTACTCTTCTCCCCATTATGCATCTTTCTCAATTCACAAGAAGTTCTTGGACTACTCTCATACACAATTTGGAATGGTGATTTACTAGTGCTCCTATTGAAAAAAAAATTGTAAGAAAATTTTGCATGTGGTAGAATCAAATCCCATCCCTTGGGATTATCTCCTACTAAGCATCTTAGCAGGTTACCCAAAATCCTATTCACCACCTATTTTTTTCCATTAGTTTGTGGATGGTGTGCATAACTAAACTTCAAATCTATCTTCAACTTTTTCCATAATGTCCTCTAGAAATAACCAACAAATTTGGTATCTTTGTCTGAAACGATACTCTTCGGTAGACCATGTAATCTCACTACCTCTATGAAAAAAAAACTTTGCAATATGAACAACATCACTGGTCTTATGACATGGAATGAAATATGCCATCTTTGAAAATCTATCCACAACCACAAATATGGAATCATGCCCTCTTTGTGTCCTTGGAAAACCAAGAACAAAATCCATGCTAATACCCTCCCATGGCCTCTCTGGTATAGGTAATGGCTGATACAATTTTATATTTTGACTTGTTCTTTTTTCCATCTGACATAATCTACAACTTTGCACAAACTTCTTCACATCTTGTTGTAACTATGGCTAGTAATAATTCTCACTAACAAGAGTAATGGTCTTATCTCAACCGAAATGTCTAGCCAATAATCCATTATGCTTCTCCTTGATTAGATTCTCTCTCATAGAACTCCTTGGAATGGAAAATTGGCTTCCTCTAAACAACATCCCATCTTAGATTAATAAATCCACCATCTTTTCCTATCTACTGTAATAGGTTACAAACAAGCCTTCCAAGCTTCTGCAAATTATGGATCTACAGGATACAAAATTTTGAGTTCATTGAACCCAATAGTGACCTCTATATTCATCTCTATCAATAAATTTTTCCTTCTAATTAAGGCATCTACAACTTTGTTTGACCTTCCAATCCTGTGCTTCAAAATAAAAGTATAGCTTTGCAAAAAATCAACCTATTTTAAGTTCCTTTTATTTAACTTTCCTTGACTATTGAGATACTGCAAAGCTTGGTGATTAGTATATAAAAAAATTCTTTTGGAAAAAAAATAGTGTCTCCATTTCTTCAAAGCCTGAACTATAGCATAAAACTCCTGATCATAGACAAAATATTTCTTCTTAGAATCATTTAAATTCTCACTAAAATAGGCAATATGCTTACCTTCCTTACTCAAAACAACTCCTATGGTAGTGCCACTAGCATCACAATCTACTTGAAAGACCTTATTTAAATGTGGAAGTGCCAAAACACTTTGCTCTGTGACTTTCTTCTTCAACATATCAAAACTATTTTTTGCTCCTATAATCCATTTAAAATCCTTTATATCCTCTCTCATTGCTTCAATTAGAGGTGCACAAATACTATTGAAATTCTTAATAAACTTTCTTTAAAAATTTGCTAGACCATATCTTACCTTTGTAACACCCCTCAAGGTAGTCCATTCAATGATAGATTTCACTTTCTCTAGATCCATTTTAAGACCCTCTGTTGGGACAACAAATCCTAGATACACCAAGTCCCTCTTCACAAAACTACATTTCTTCAAATTAATCAACAACTTCTCCTCTCTTATCTTCTCAAAAACTCTTCGGATATGCATCAAATGCTCCTCCAATTTCTCACTAAAAATTAGAATATTATCTAAATAAACAATAACAATTTTTCCTAAAAATTCTTTCAATACCTCATTCATAAGCCACATAAACGTGCTTGATGCATTGGTTATCCCAAAAGGCATGACTAACCACTTGTACAAGCCCTCCTTGGTTTTGAAGGCTCTCTTCCATTCATCTCCTTCTCTAATATGGATATGGTGATATCCACTCTTCAAAACTATCTTCATTAAGTACTCAGCTCCACTCAAACAATCCATAATGTCATCTATTCTTGGCAAGGGAAGTCTATACTTGATGGTGATCTTGTTGATGGCTCTAGAATCTGTACACATCCGTCATTCCCCATCCTTCTTTGGTGCTAGTACTACAGATACTACACATGGACTCAAAATATCTCTGATCAATCCCTTCTGCAAAAACTCACACTTTTTTGTTCAACTCTTCACTCTCTACTGGAGTCATATGATGAGCTACCTTATTTGGAAAATTGGCTCTAGGAATTAGGTCCATCTAATGACTAATCTTTCTTACTGGAGGCAAACCTTTAGGTATGTTATCGGAAACAATAAATTGAAACTCATTCAACATATTTGAAACCTCTACATGTACCTCTTTAGTATCTTCTTTATCAACTCTAGGGATCAATGCAAAACACATTTGCTCATGCCTCATACCTTCTAAGAACTTTCTTCCATCAACCAAATAAATTCTTGCATTACTACATACCTTTTCCTCTGCCCCTTTCAAGGGCTTCAACTTATGATGAACTCCATCCTTTGTCAAAGAATAGGTATTGGCATGTCCATCATGTACTGGTCGCCGATCAAACTGCCATGGTCTACTTAACAACATATGGAAAACATCTATAGGAATAATATCACACAATGCCTCATCATGGTAATTTCCAATATTGAACTTTACCAAACATTGTTCAATTACCAAAGCTTTATGGTCCTTCTGCAACCAAGCAATCTGGTATGGATTCAAATTCCTTCTTCTCTCCAAGCACAACTTACTAACCATCTCTTTTGAAACAAGGTTATCAGTACTACCTCCATCAATAATAACATTGAAAACTTTACCTTGACACTTACATCTGGTGCGAAACAAATTCTTCCTTTAAGTTGGTTCCTTCTCCTCATTCAACAAGGATCTTCTAGTAACAAGAACATCTCCTCTTTCTGCATCCTCAAAATGTGAAGACTCAACATCTTCATCTACATGTGCAACTCGTGCATTACCCTCAAGTCTTCTATTTGTCCTTCCTTTATGTTGAGGACACTCATAGGCTCTATGTCCTTCTCCACACTAGAAACAAGTTCCACGAAATCCTCCTTGTCCTGGTCCTCATCTAGATCTTCCTCTTCCTCTTTGGTCTCCATTATTTTGATCAGGAGGACGATAGGTGTTATCTCCTTTCTGGTTCTAGCTACTACTGGATCCTTCACCCTTTATTTGATCTTCATTTTGACCTCCATATGACCGTCCACTAGTCTTTCCACCATGACCCCCACCTCTTTTCTTACTTTCAAATCTTCTATTCAACTTTTCTTCTACCTTCAAAGCAAGTTGATATGCATCTTAAATTATAGACATTCTTACTAGACCCAACTCTTCTTGAATACTCGGATTCAACCCATTTATGTAACGGGAAACTTTCTCCTTATTGGCCTCAGAATGACATGTTCTTATTAGGACACGGTAGAATTCTTCTATATACCCCTTAACGGATTTTCTCACTTGTTTCAACCCTTGCATCTTCAACAAATATAGCTTATAATCTACAAGAATGAATTGTCTTTTTAATATATCCACCATACAATCCCATCTTGTTATGTTTTATTTTCCTCTTTGATTTATTTCTAGTTGTACCTCTTTCCACCAAATATTCACATGACCCTTTAGCTTGGTCTTGGGAAATTTGACCCTCTTAGGATCTTCCACCTCCTCGTACTCAAAGTACTCCTCCATATCGTTGATCCAATCAATCAACTCTTCTGGGTTAATATTTCCATAAAATGTAGAAACATCAATCTTTGGCCATTTTCCAATCTTAGAGATGGCCTTAAATAATCCGGCTTGCTCTGGATCTACTGCATCTTGTTCTTCGAATTGTTCCTCATTTTCAGCTTCATCTTCACTTTCATCTCCTCTTCTTGGCTCAAACCCTCAATGAAACTCATCTTGCAGTGCTTGAACTTGTCTTTGCAAGGCTCTAAAACCATCTTCTAGTACAATAACATTCCTTCCACCACCATGGTTTCTTTGTGGAGGCATTTTGATCACCATTCTCAGAAACCAACAACCACAAGTCCTGGTGAAAATTTCCTCACGTTCAGTGATGTGTTTACACACCTAGGAAAACCTGCTCTAATACCACTTGATGAGGGCCACATCGCCCTAAAAATTCACAAATCACAACAATAGATACTGACATTCTAGATGCGAGACAAAAAATAGCTCACTTTCAATTATTTTCAGAAAATAAAATTATAGATTCAAAACTTACAATGCTACAGCCTCTCAGGCTTGATTCATTACAACAAATTCCACTCTGAAACCAAAATATATTATTTAGAGCCACAATCTACACTAATGGAGCCACTTTCTACAATTCCCACTTATCCCTTTTTATTTTACCCAATGACCACACTAGAATGTTCTAGAAAGTGTAACTTTCCCTTTTGTTTTGGCACCAAAAGTTCTGTCATTTGATTTCTTGCTTAGGAAGATATTTTGATGAAATTCACTTTTCAGTGGGGCAACTTTGCAGGGCCATAACTTTTGATCTGGGTGTCCAATTTTCTATTATAACATATTGTTGGAAAGCTCTCAAAGAGATCTACAATGCTCAACCAATCAAAGATCAGCTCATCCACTTTTCGAGCTATTTCAGGGTCTCTAAAGTTTTCATATTTAAATTTGAATCTACATTGGAGAAATTTCTTGGGACAAAACTTTAATATCTCCCAAATCATGTAGGGTATTGAGACGATTCTTTCGTGACCGAAAATGTTTTATAGTTCTACTCCTTGGGGTAAAATTTCAAGTCCATATGATCTCATTTAGGATGACTTACTAAAAATAGTAAGTGACCATTTTTCACCTTTTTTGACTTTTGACTGCCTTACACCCCTTAAGTGCCATCATGGGACTCAAAACAACTAAAGATTTAAATAAGTAAAAAACATTTTTTTTGGGTGATGCAAGATTTCCCTACACCACTCAATGCCCCTACATCACTAGGGTATCATTTATGTTGAATGTTTTAACTATAAATGAAGGGATATGCTTTGTAATAATGTAGGAAAGTTTTAATACTATACATCTTAAGTAATGAATATCTCCATAGTTTTTATAGTGATTTTGGGGAGTATTGTAATCATAGTTAGGTATTTCCTTTTGCCACATTTATTATCACAAATGTATTTAGGGTTTGATACATGCGTTACAACACTTGAGGTATTGTAAATATTCTATAATAACCATTCTTTCAATCCATATGGGTCATTATTGCTCTAGTTGGATAATTAAGTATGTTTATTGTTGAAATATAATATTGGTTTCCATATGGTTGTAAACCTAGTTCTATTAATGCTATGCTAAGAGTTTTTTCCTTTCTCTTTCCTATTATCACTCTATTTCTTAATAAAGTAAGCATTGACCTTTATTGGCTTAAGACCAAATATTTTAATTGAAATAATATCTTATTTTATTTTTAGATTAGGTTAACTTAGGTTAATGCATGCTATTAATGGTTCAACACTATAAAACAATAAAATATTTTAAACTAACTAAAAATATTAGAACATTAGAGAACCATTTATAATGTCTCTACACTTTACCAATGCATATGTAAATTGTTGCAAGATGGTGTGTCCCTTAGTCTTCCTTGTGCAGCGCGACGCCTGGGTTTGTGACATGGATTAATTTCCTTATGTGGATCTTGCATAAATTTGGGGGTTGTATCGGGCATTAATAGGTTGATCTTTTGGTGCAACGACAACCACCAATGTAACAATTGGTATTAGAGCTGAGGTCATAGGTTTGAACCCCTCGCTTGCTTTGGGGGGATTTTTGCAAGATAGTGTGTTCCTTGGTCTTCCTTATGTAGTGTGGTACTTGGGTTCGTGACATGGCTTAAATGCCTCCTGTGGATCTTGTATAAATTTGGTGGTTGTATCAGGCATTAACAGGTTGATCTTTTGGTGCAACGAAAACCACCAATGTAACATAAACATTGTAAAAACCATCTTAATGGATTACAAAACTACTAATTATCTATAGATACATTTCTCATAGTGTGGTATAAATAGTGCAAGGGCACTCAATATGTGATAGAGCCCATGATGTGTGGCTTCCAATAGTATGACTAATTGATCCTATGATATGGTCATTCTTAGTTCCAAATACATATTTATATGAATGTGTACCTAGTTCAAGAATAATCCCATAAAAATGTGGCAACAAATGCATCAATCAATATTTTTTTAGGATGCTATCTCATTAGGAATTATAGTTTCCTCTTTCCAAGGTAATGATAGAGGGGTGACATTTTATACCCACTAATGAATTATTTTGCTACTCCCAAGTAGAAAATTTGAGACTTTATGTGAGATCATTGAATACAAAATTTCTATGTGTAATCCCTCGACTATTCCATGTAATGTCACTTTATTAATTGAGTTTTTTTGTGTTAAACCCAAAAATTCTTCAATTTTGACCACCTTAACAAGTTGCAAAGTTTATCACTTTATTTTAGTGCATTTATAATGCAAGATTCTAGATCAATAGAGTTATATAAGGTCCAAATTTTTCCAAAATGTTAAAAATAATATGCTATTATGTAATAGGAATAAAATAATTACACCATTATGTGGGCTTGGAAAAGTACTAACTTTTAAAAATGACACTAAAAAAGGAGCTCATTTGTGAAATTTATGATCTTTTGAACTCTCAAAAGTTATGACTAAACAAAAATATATATGATAAAACTCAAATTATATAAGAATAAAATGTTATTAGAAAAATATACCTCACTCTAAAGGGTTTTGTCCATGTAATGGGGTATGCAATGGGGGTTTGCCAAAATTGTAAAGGTTTTTGTCCATGTAATGGGGTATGTAATGGGGGTTTGCCAAAATTGTAAAGGGTTTTGTCCATGTAATGGAGGTCTCATTGTAAAGGGTTTTAAAGGGCTTTGATAGTCAAAGGGTGTTGTTTCAGTATTTGGTTTCATTTGAGTGAAATTTTTTAGCATTGTAATAGCCATATTTTGGTTGTCATGGAAAAATAGTCGAATTGTAAAATGTCAGTCAATGGTCTTACTCAAGCTATAACTGGGAGTTTTCTTACTGGTTCTTTCCCGCCAGTATGCTCACCTGAACCAGGGATTTTGTATAAATTATATTTTATTATTAATATATTTATAATGGCTTGCCACTTTTTCCTTAAAAAAAAAAAACTCACAAAAATGTCTCGATATTACCAAGAAAAGGCCTCTCAAAATTTGACTATCAAATACAAACGCTCATTAGAGAGGAGGTATATTACAAAGTGGTGGGATAGTGGTCCATGTGAAGTAGAGTAGTGGTTCTTGAATGGTATCACAATGAAGAATTAACACCACCACTATTGGTGCACTAGCAATTATGGTGGTTTAGTGTTCAAATGGTGGTAGCTAAGAACAATGCCACTCGAATGGATGACCAATGGAGGAGGGGAGAAAATGTTGTATTGCATGGACTAAGAATCACTCATGATTATATAGATATAATTATTTTAGTTTGTAGTAATTTAACACCACCATGGAGTTTTAAAACCTTAGTAGGGGATACATGAGCCCCACCCCTACCACCTCTACTATGGTAGAGATGTAAGGTATGGGTATGCATACCCTATCCATTGTAATCAATGCATATGCACAATATTTTTTTATTTTTTTAAAAACTTTTTAAACACTTTTTTAAACAAATATTATTTTTTATAAATCAAAAAATTCAAAAGTGAATAAAAATATTTTTTGGCACCTATTTTACACTTATGGAGGTAGGTTGTATAGCCTCATCTACTAAAATAAATCTTTTCACTTTCCCTACACCAATTTTTAAAAATTGATAGTTGACTATTATGCTTTTACACCTTCTAGATTCAATGGTGTGCCTTTTTTCTCAAAAATATCCTATAATGTGTGTTATCTAACAAAAAAATTAAATCCTACAACTAAAACTAAACTAGCTTAACTTCATGGTGTTTGATGGAGAGCAAGTTAAATCTTACGCTACATAAATTAACCCTTATAAATATAATTAAACAATATATTTCTTCCCTAGAAGCCTCCTACAATATATGAATAAAAATCACACAAATTTGCAAGAATATAAGCCTAGAGAAAAAATTTGCAAGCTATTCCTATATCTAAAATTTAAATGTTATGTAAGATTCCCTACTCTAATACCATGTTATATTTGGTGGGAATATATGATCTAATACCATGTTATATTTAATAATTAATTATTAATATTAATATCACTAAAATAAAATAAAAAATAAAATTATGATAGCATAAATTCATTAGCTATCAAAAGACAAGAATTTGATGTAGTTCTAATATTTTTAATTTTGATATTAAATGTATGTAATGAAGGAAATGAACTACAATATATAAGCTCTAGAATACACAACTCAAGGTGAAAATTTTCCCAAAAGAGAATTTAACTAAAGGATTCACTCAACTATACAACAAGAAGTTTCAAGTGAACTTATCTTGATGCGGGAGATATGGCACCCAACTATCATCAATTAAGAATTTGAATGAGGTTGAGGTGGCGTGTACTCATTGTTGTGTGGTATCACAACACACCCCAAGAATATAAGGCTTGGGGATCCATGTTGAAAATTAATGCTTATGGTAAGCATTGGTTGGCTGGTGATCACTGAGAGATAATACAAATGTGAAAATCTTGAAAATAATTCATGGTTCAAGTGTACCGGGTGTCAGGAAATTGGGTAATTGAAGTTCATAAGTGAAGTGTAACAAGTTGTTGCAGCTGGGAGTAAAAGCCCACAGGTGTGAAAGGTTATAGTATAGGTCAGAAGCCAGGTCAAGTTTTGTTCCAATAAAATAAGGAATATGTTAGGATTCGGGCACCCAAGTACCTGGGTAAATGGTGCATCAGTGCTAAAGTGTTAAAGTTTATTGTTTGGTTTTGATCAAATGCTTAAAATGTTTGGTAGCCTACCTAAAATGATAATTAAATGAGATTGCATTAGCGTGTTATTTATGAATTTATTTTAAAAATGGATTAATAATAATGATGGTTTTATGTTAATGAGATTTTTATTAATGTTTTACAAGCGAATTAATATATGGAATTTCATGTGCAGGAGACATTGGTTGTTGGACAACATTTTAGATGAATGATCAGGAAAATTTGGATAGTGAGCAGATTCAACGATGTTACTAGGTTGGGTGGTGCACTCTAAAAGCTCATGCAAAGACAAATATTATGGAGAACAAATGTTGGTAACCGAGGAACCAAGGACCTGGGTATTACACATGCGATGAAGGAGGGTGCCTAGCTCTGGGGTGACATACTTCTATGTGTTTTCGCTCAAAGCTTGAACTTGAATGTAGGAATATAAGTGTCAGTGGATTGGGATATCTAGTTCCACCTGATCACTTTAAATATCTAGCAAAGGAAGTTCCTACATTTTTTTGACAAACCTGCTCAATCTAGTTTGATTTCCTAATTGAATTTGAAAGACATAAGTCCAAAGGTTTTAAGTGCTAAAGAAGGTCAAATTTTGTTGACTATTTTAGAAGCTTCTCTTTCCAACTGTCACATGCCACATTTTGCTATGATTCATCCCTTGGATTCCCTCTCATGTGTTGATTGAATTCCCCAGGTGTCTTATTCTTATAAAAGGATGGGAGTTGTATTTTTTTAGCTAAGTTTAGAATTTGTGGATTCTGAAGAATTAAAACTTTTTCAAGTTTTATTCTTTTTCCTATTTCCTGTTCCATTCTAGACTAATAACTTGTATGTTTCATTAGAAGTCAACTAATATTAGAGCCAAATCAAAGCTATTTCCTGATATGAAATCTTATGTAGCTGACTGCTTGTTCCTATCATAAAATACTGTGTGTTGTGTTGTGTAAGGGTGCAAACTGACACTATTTGGTGGCAAATGATCCCTCTTTCTTCAAAATCTTGCATCATTCTATGCCTAGCTATGAAGCAATCTGGTGAAGTATAGAAAGGTTTGATTTGATATAATTATTTCTTGAGGCATGTGTGGATAATACCTAGGAGAAATTTTACATTTCAGTAATTTTTTATACCTTATTTTAGAGTAGATGCTTATATTTCCAAAAAATGATCCAAAATTGATAAATACATGGGTTTTATTATAAATATTTCAATTCCATGAAGTTGTTGAGTGCTTAATGCTAAATATACTTGAATGTATGCAAGTAATTTGAGTTTCATGAAATATTATTATAAATTCTTTGATTTCATGAAGTTATTGAGTGACATGTGAATGATCAGACTTATATTATGTTTCTATGTTTTAGATACCAAGTGATTTCTAACAACCATAGACTCCTCATTTTTAACAAAAATATGACAATGAACCTTGAGTGAACCTAGTGTGTCAAGACTTGACATTCCCAAGCCTTGGGATCAAACCGAGTTTGCCTTAGATTTAGGTTTCCCCAGTGGATCTTCCAAGAAAGGTAGGTTCCCATGGTACTTTGGGAGAATTTATCTTCCTGTTGGTGTGTGTGTACAACATCTGTGTCAACCAAAGTGGTGCTAGGAGGGATCCATATGTTCTTAAGCCGATATTGTTTCCTAGTCACATAGTCAAAGTTCGCTTGTGAGTCAGATATCTAAGTAACATTATAATGGAGAGTGAAAAAGAGATGGCGAAGCTCCAAAAAAATCTTAATTGAAGGCTTTCACCCTTGAGTTTGTTCACTTTTGGTAGGGTTACAGAGTGTAGGATTCACGACACAACTGACCACAGTGAACTTGATTGTAATATTTTCTTGACTAGGGTAAGTTTGTCTATTCATAAGATAGTTTCGATAATGGAGGTGTCCTTAAGTGCAAAAAGGAGGGAGTCGTTACTAGATAAGTGTTTGAATTATGAGAAAATGTATCACCCTAGTGGAAATAGAACTTTTAGTGATTTAACTGTTAGATCAAATAGATTCACTAGCCATAATTGCTATGAAGAAATTTTGGAAGTTTTGTAGGAAAAGAATCAAAGTCATGAGAATATGGGAATATCATGCTTTAAGCGTGAATTTGAAAGAAGTAAGTTACCATTCTTCACGCACATGGATGATAGCGAGAAGAGGGAGTGGGTGAAAGAAGTAGGAGATGCATGCTTTTCACCTTTAATTGTGAATCCATGACTTAAAAGGGAAGAAACTTCTGATTTTACACAAATGGTAGAGTATCAGGCTTTTACTTTCTTTCTTTTTTATAATTGTATAAATTGTATTGAAGTCTGGTCTAATGAAATAAATAGTGATTTTAAGATCGATTACAAGACAAATGGTCAATGAAGTCTTGAAGGGAAAGGAAATCAAGAAGTATATGCAACTATTCATGGAACACAACAAAAGGAGATGGAAAACCATGAACAAAGACTGGAAGAAGGTACAGGTTCGAGACAATGGAAAAGGTGTGTGCAATCGACCATTAATTAGGTTGTTTCCATACATTTTAGCAAAATCATGGGTAAGTATGACTTCAAATTTTCATTTATTGAACGCATAAAATTTCAAATAATTCACAGTTACAGTAGGTTATCTGAAAATTATTTGAGTGAATTTAAAGATAAACCTGCTAGGATTCAAACAAAGAGCATTATGAATTTAGTGATAGAAATTAGGGTAAATTGCTTAATTAGGGTAAACTATTTGATTAGGGTAAATCTATGTTAGTTAAGCTATTTTGCTTTAGTAGTTTTTTTTCTTTCCCTGTTTTTTGGTTTTGGTCCCGAAATTAGCGAATTCTTCTTAATCTAAAACACATTATGATTGAATTCTAAATTTTTTTTTACTAAAAAATGAAAACACAAAACCATTAGAAGTAAATACATGAATGAATAGAGAAAAACAAAATTTTAAATATATTTCATGTAGTAATAATATCGTATATACATGAAAGTTCAAAATTCTCATTGTAAATTGATACCAAAAAAGGGACAAAAAGGGGTTGGATGTTCAGAGCATTATGTTGGAGCAATTGGTATATTGGTTAGTCAATTTTTTCTGCTTCATCCTAGAGAAACATATAACCCAAGTAGGCATTGTCTCTATGGTTGTCGAGGTTTGGAGTGTCTAGTGCAATGAGAAAAGGTAGGAGAGGAACTATTTCCCTCTAGTGCAAGAACCGAGGAATGTATTCAGCCACTAGAATTCCTATGGTAGGTTGAGCAATGACTAGAACAATGTCCAAATTTCCTAGATAGTCTAGCTGCACTACCATTACCGCATCAAAAAGAACTTCAACTACAAAAGATCGAGGTCTAGCAGAGAATCCACAAATTGTGAAGCTAGGTTCGAATTTACTCTATAGTAAGACCCAACATTAATGAAAATTTCCCTGAGGACCATATGTAGAAATGCTTTGGTGGAAGAATTCCTCAGGAAAAATACTTTTATGAGTCATTGGTTCGTAACTTGACCCAGAAAACTGGTCTGGCGATGAACACTGGTAAGCCAAATGAGAGTATCCATAGCCTAAAAATAAGAGCAAACACAAAAGGTAAATTGAAAATTGAAGATAGAAGTGATGAATTTGAAGATAGCTGTGAGAAATATGTGGTACATAGTTGCTTGGAGATAAAATCTTGGGAATGCAGGTTGAGGTGGTGGAAGTACACTTTTCTCTAGAATTGAAAGGTAAATCAAATAAATTCTTCAAAATTGGTGTTCAATGCTTTGAGGATGTCCATTACGAAAATCATGAATCAAGAAAATTCAAAATTACATAATTAAATAGTAGTCATTTCAATTCATTCGATCAAGTTGTATTAATTATGAATTGTCCAGGTGTGTTGTTTGGAAGGAGAGTTGAACTGGTGAGGTGGCACATCGACATGTTGAGAAATTTGAGAAAGGTAATACATGTGTGATCAGGCGTGCAAATTAAATGAAGAGTATGATGTTTGAGCTTAAGTATAATTATGACAAGCCTGGTGCATTAATGTAAGTGTAGAGCTACCAAATTTGAAATTTTTAACCAAGTTTATTTTAGTGGGTTGTCATAGATAAAGTAAAGTGGATGGGTGGTAGCTAATATCTCTAAATTTAGAAGTAATCAGGTGATTTGATAACTTGTAGCTAAATTTTAACTTATGCCTATTTTTTTAGCATATAGCGAATTACAGTTGGTTGAAGTCTAGCATAAGGATGGTAAAATTTGGCTAGAAAGTTTCACATACAAGAAATTCATTAACTGAATCTTTTGGGAATTGGTGAAAATGATGAAGGATATTTGCATTGAGTGAAAAATTAAAAAGTAACCTTCGCTACCACTATAATTCTCAACCTAATAATGGGCTTCATTGCATGCAAGTTGAAGCAAAATAGCTTACAATGAAATATCAAATGAAAAAAAATGAAAATGAATATCAATGAAATATCAAAAGATAAAATTCTTGCTCTTTAGGATATCCAAATATCTCTACCAGGGCTATAGATGCCTGACTGGCAGTAGAGCTATGTTTGGAGGAATTAAAAAGATAACCTTGTCAAGGCTATGGATGCTTGACTGGAAGCAAGGATCTATTCAAGGTTGGATTTGGAGGATTGCTAAATTAGGTAGTTCAATGTAGATGAACTAATCTTTTCCACCAAGTTTTGGAGATGGGAATAAATCAATGCACACACTAATACTTTCTAGTAGAGTTTTATAGTTTTTATGTCAGGATTCAAGTGAAGGCAAGGAGCTATTGTAGTAAAATATGCATAAGTTATAATTTACAATGGGTGATTGATTCCTGGTTTTTATTTTAAATTTGGTTTTGTTGGTTGCAAGTTGTTGTTTGGTCTCACAACACACCCCAAGAATATAAGGCTTGGGGACCCAAGTTGAAAATTAATGCTTATGGTAAGCACTAGTTGGCTGATGATCACTGGGAGATAATACAAAAGTGAAAATCTTGAAAATAATTCATGGTTCAAGTGTACCGAGTGTCAGGAAACCAAGTAATTGGAGTTCGTAAGTGAAGTATAGCAAGTTGTTGCAATTGGGAGTAAAATCCTAGGGGTGTGAAAGGTTTTGGTATAGGTTATAAGCCAGGTCAAGGTTTGTTCCAATAAAACAAGGAATATGTCAGGAGTTGAGTACTTAGGTACTTGAGTAAATGGTGCATTGGTGCTAAAGCATTAAATTTTATTGTTTGGTTTCTCCCGAATGCTTAAGATGTCTTGTAGCCCGCCTAAAGTGATAATTACATGAGATTGCATTGAATCATGTTATTTATAAATTTCTTTTAAAAGGGGATTAATAATAATGATGGTTTTATGTTAATGAGAGTTTTATTAATGTTTTAAAAGGGGATTGATTTATGGAATTTTATGTGTAGGAGAAATAGGTTGTTGGACAACATTTTGGTGTGGATGGTCAAGAAAATTTGGATGGCGAGCAGATTCAATGATGTTACCAATTTGGGTGGCGCACTTTGAAAGCTCATGCAAATATAAAGCTTATGGGGAAGAAATGTTGGTAACCATGGAACTGAGGACCCAAGTATTATGCATCTGATGAGGGAGTGTGCCTAGCTCTGAGGTGATATACTTTAAGGTGTTTTCACCTGAATCTTGAACCTAAATGTAGGAATATAAGTGCTGATGGATTGGGATATCTAGTTCCACCTAATCGCTCTGAATATCCAGCAGAGGATTTCCTACATTTTGTTTGACAAACCTACTCAATCCAGTTTGATTTATTGATCGAATTTCAGAGACATAAGTTGAAAGTTTAAGTGTTGAAGAAGGTCAAATTCTATTGACTTATTCAAAAGTTTCTCTTTCCAATTGTCACATGCCACATGCTTTGCTACGATTTGTCCCTTGGATTCCCTCTTATGTGTTGATTGAATTTCCCAAGTGTATTGTTCTTATAAAAGGTCAGGAGTTGTATTATTTTAGCTAAGTTCAGAATTTGTGGATTCTAGAATGTTAATTTTTTTTCAAGTTTTATTCTTTTTCTTGTTTTCTATTCCATTCTAGACTAAAAACTTGTATGTTTCATTAGAAGCTAACTAATATCAGAGCCAATTCAAAGCTATTTATTGATATGAAATATTATGTATTTGATTGTTTGTTCCAATCAGAAAATATGTGTGTTGCATTGTGTAAGGGTGCATACTGATACTATTCGGTGGAAAATGATCCCTCTTTCTTTAAACTCTTGCATCATTCTATAGAGGTAGCTATGAAACAATTTGGTGAAGTATAGAATGGTTTTCTTTTTTTAGTTATTTCTTGAGGAATGCATGGATAATATCTGGGAGAAATTTTATATTTTAGTAATTTTTTATGCTTTATATTTCCAGAAAATGTTCCAAAATTGATAAATACATGGAGTTTTATTATAAATCTTTCGATTCCATGAAGTTGTTGAGTTCTTAATGCTAAATCTACTTGAATGTATGCAAGTAATTTTATTTTCATGAATTATTATTGCAAATTCTTTGATTTCATGAAGTTATTGAGTGACATGTGAATGATCAAACTTAGATTATGTTTCTATCTTTTGGATACTAGTCGATTTATGACAACCATAGACCGCTCATGTTTAACAACAATATCATAATGAACACTAAGTGAACCTAGTTCATCAAGACCTAACATTCTCAAGCCTTAGGATCGAGCCAAGTTTTCCTTAGATTTAGGTTTCCTCAGCGGATCTTTCAAGAAGGGTAGGTTCCCACAATACTCTGTGAGAATTTATCTACCTATTGGTGTGCGTGTACAATATCTGCATCAACACTCATATCAATCAAGGATATGACATATTATCTTATTTTTTAATTTACTTAAATTAAATAATATTAACTAAGTAAACTTAATATAAGAAACAATAATAATTAATCACACCAATATTTTTTATAAGATTTATCAAAAGTATACTCCATATAAACGAGCATTATTTGATCTATACAATCTACAATATATTTTTGAGTGTAAAATTATTTTGTTAAGAAAGGACTACATCAAGAATGAAAAGGATGGAATGATACATGCACTTAAATATTATAGTGACGTGATAGCATGGAGATATGAATATTTAAACATATATGAAAAATATATTGTTGGGTGGAATTTTGTAGCTATGCCACCCTTTTGAGCAAGTGAATTTATTGGGAAGGTTCATTTAAACACCCTTCATTAAGGCCATGTGGTTCCAATTTTGTTGTCACGATGTATTTGGAATTTGACTAAATATTCTATTTTTGTATAAACCCCAAAATATGGTGAAAAGTCTTACTTTACAAGATAATTTTATTCATTTAGTTGAACTTCTAAAGCCAACAAGAGCACAAAAACAACAATCTTGACTAGTGATTTATTCTATCAAACACAAAAAATATGCTTTTTTATGAAATTTTTTAAATAGTTTTTAATTATTAAAGTTATTTTTTTTAATTATTAAAAAATTGGATGATTGTTTAAATTCTAAAATAATATGTTTTTGTAACAAAAAAATATCTATTATTTAAAAATATAAAAAAAATGATATATTTTTAACACAAAATAAAATATATTTTTTAATTTTTTAAAGAAAAATTGTAGCAAAAAATTAATAAGAGAATTTTTTTTTCAATTCATATTGAAATATTTAAGTTTTCTTTTAAATTAATTTTAATTGTATTTGGCTTTTATTTTTTTATAATGGTAAAGATGGGTTTTTGAAAAGGCCCAAACCCTTTTACATCAAATAAACTAGATAGTGAGAAAGAAAAGTTTCATGAGGAGTAGAACAACCAAAAGAAAAAGAGAAAAAACCTAGTAGACGAAAAAAAAAGAGAGAACACAAAACTAGCACAAAAAAGGAAAGGAAGGCACCACTAGATAAAATTAGCAAACTCTTGGACACTAGAGGCCATATACCACTCTTCAACAAGAAAATTAACCTAAGTTCTGAGAGAGATCATATCAAAATCAAACCTAATAACACCTAGAAAAGGTGGTTCAACATAGGGAAATGATAAGAGTACCCACATTTATCTACCATCAAGAGTGAAGTACCTAATAAGCATAGTTGCAACCTAACCATAGGATTTTGAAAGGTCGTCCTTCATTAAGACATTCTAAAATCTACCTATCTTCTCACCTTTTCTAAGAGCCTCCATATGCACATTATTTCTATTCTTTATTACTATTTTTCTCAATTTGAAGCCATCCATTTCTAGGCCCATGGATTGATAAATGAACTCCTTAGAGATGGTGAAAGAAATGCCTCAAATATACACCACCCTAATTTTTTAAACTAAGTAAATTCATTAGATAGTACAAGATCATACCCATTCATATATTCCAAGAAACAATTGATCCCACCCCTATTGCAAATGTTCCATTTTTCATTATTTTTATATAACCATTTTCCAAGGTTTAATTTTTTTTAATTATCTTTTCAAATGCCCCCCAAAAAATGAGGGAGAGCTTGCATCCAAATTCATTTGATAGTAGGTTGTGTGAAAGTAGGGTCCCTACTAATGGCCAAAGAGTATATTTGTTGAGGTCATGCAAAACAATAACCAAGAATCCTATTGGATTGTTGGTTATTGCAACTCCTTCAATCACATAGGAAATAACCTTGAAAATAATAAGAAAAATCAACTTATTGGAAAACTCAAGACCAATTCTCCAGCACTGATAATGATAAGAATTTCACAACAATTTGTTGATTACATTCCTTACATTCTCCAAGAATTGAAATAGAAGACTATTGAGATAATCAAACATAATAAATCACCTACAAGAAATTTGATTACCTTCAACAATAAGAATACAACAACAAAACAAATCTAAACCATTACTACAACAATAAAAAGCATATCAAACTTCACTCTTGGGCATCCCCCTTGATCTTATAGGAAAGTTTTCCTCACAATTTTTTTATTTTCCTTATTTTTCACCTTCTGGAACACTCCTCCAAATTCAGCATTGGATTTTCTCCACCTCCAGGCTACATTACCACTTCATTTTCCTTCCTGGGCATTGGGAAATCTACTCTGCAAATTCTCTTGGAAAAATCAATTCTTTTTTCCAAATTTTACCTCCACACAATCCCACTCCACCACTCCTTCTCCCAGGTGCCCACCACACTCATTAACCATTCAATGATATTTTTCTAAAAATTTAACATGGAGTTACATCACCCAAAAATAGTGATGCAGGAGCATCTGTGGTTGACCAACAATATTGCATCAACCAAAATAATATTTTAATTCAATTCCCTAAGGTTTTGTAGGTGTATACACCTAAAATCGGTCAAGATAATCAATTAATTAAATACAAGTCATTTAATTAATAAACCTCTTATTTCGTCTACTTATAAATAAATTCTAAATTTATTTATATAGTTCAAATTTTCTAATTCTTCTTATCTTAAATCATATTTCTCTAATCTTAATTAAATAAAAAAATTCAAATAGTTTGTTTTATTTAATTAATATCTTCTTACTAAATTAATAATTCTAAATTTAAATTTAGTCACATGTCTACAACTTTTCCTTTTGCCACCTCATCAAGTGTCTCATGAATTTAAATATCCTTAATATTTAAATGGGCTTTTTCCTCAACAAATTCTGAAACAAACTTGAGACACTTGGCTCTCTTCCTCCATTTATTCTTCTCACACTTGGCAAAGTGTTCTATTAAAGGGAACACTCTCCATGATTCCCTCTAACTTCTTCATTCTCCACCCTCGATCTCTCTAGCTAAAATCCTAACCGTTGGTTGTTGTCACATCACAATATGCCTTGGAAATCCTATAAATGCAACCTCATTCTACAACATTTCATATCCCAACTTTAAGCAATCTTACTCTACAGAATTTTCATTAGAGCATATTGAGCATTTAGCATTTAGCATTTAGAAGCATATTAGCACAATCATGGCTTAGTTATTAGCTGCATTTTTAGTTATCATAGCAGTTTTCATACAACATTTACACCATAACATTTAGCATCATATCACTCATCAATCATATAGTTTATCAATCATGTAGGAATAGATTTCTTGCATTTTCCAGCATTCCATTCTCCAGGTTGTCATTCTAAAAGGTCATAGTGCATACACAATCTGAGAGCCATTATGATTTCATGAATCCTTGGACATAGGAAACAATGGGATGGCTTTAGGGAATTTGTTGTGTTTCAATTCGATTAGATTTGTGATTCAATTTCTCTAATATAATGTCTCATTGCTTGTGTGATTTTGTTATTCATTCACATATTTTACCTCACACAACAGGTAATTATCTTGGTGAGGTAATTTGCAAAGTTATATTAAGTTAAACATTAAATAATTGGCCTTTTTATTATTTTGTTGCAATTTTGAGGTGTGGAGACAATTTAGGGGGATTTTGAAAATTGTCTAATATTGAAAAAAAATTAGAAATAAGTATTCTTGGGAGTGGATTTGGAGGGATTTATAAATTTGAATTATGCATTTAAAACTTTCTAAAAGCATTCATGAAAAAGTGGGCACCCAAGGTGAGCTGGTAGGAGTTACATTGGAAACTACCCTAAAATCTAGGAATGGACTCCAATTTTGGAAATTTTAGTGGGAGTGGGTTTATGAATGCATTTTTAATATTATGGAATGTTTTTGGCATTTATTTTTGGAGGTTTCTTCCAAACTTGGTCATGGATTTTTGCTGGTGGGAGCCCGCTTTTGAAGATTACAAGCAATTTGGACTTGGTTTTGGTAGTCATTCTTGGATAGATTGTGTAGGTTGTTGTTGCAGGTGTGGATTTTATTGGAGAAGGTGGAAAGGATGTTTTGTTGTAGGTTTGAAGGTTTATGGACAGCAGCAAATATATTTGAAATTTGTTGCTTTATTGTAGCAAGAACTTCTCATTGAAGATTGCATATTAAAGGAGCTAGAAGCTACAAGAAGGGGATAGATTGAAGGAGGTCAATTCATGATTGATCTTTGCTATTTGTAATAGACTTATATTAGTATTATTTCAGTTTTTAATGGTTTATATCATTCCATATGGTTGTATATGATGTATTTTCATTTTGGTAATGATTTCCATGTAATAAGAAGAAAAGTTGAATAGTTAATGAATCAAATTGTTTGCAGATTTTTTTGTGTTATTTCAAACAATTTTTGAGTTGAATATTATGTTGTTGGGAGTTTTTGATTGAGGGTTGGATTTTACTTCATCAATGGTATCAGAGCTAGTTGTTCCCAAGTGTGCAGGCAGAAGCCTCGACGTGAGGCAGTTTGCACTAGGACCTGCAGGTAGAGAGTGAAGCAGTTGCAAAAAGAGTGTGGAAAAGTGTTTGAAAAAATGTCTTGGAAGTCAGGAGAATGTTTTGTGATGAAGAAAGAATTTCTAGAGCCACAAACAGAGATTCAAGAGACCATCCAAAGGAGTAATTTATTCTAAACAAGGTGTAAAGTGAGTGGGAAATGTTGCAAAGTCATTGTGGATAGTGGTAGCACACATAATATTGTATCCGAAGAGATGGTAGACAAGCTGAAATTGAAAAGAATCAAGCATCCTATCCCATACTATATTTCTTGGTTGCAAGGAGATTGCTAGATATGGGTAAGTGAGCAATGTGTGGTTGATTTTAAAATTTGTAGATATAAGGATGTGATTGTATGTGATATAGTACCTATGGATATATGCTAGGTTTTGTTGGGTAGACCATGGTTGCATGATTGAAGAGCTCTACATGATGGTAGGAAGAATACATATAGCATCATAAAGGATGGGGAAGAATATGTTTTGAATCCTTTGCAGGATAGGCAAAAGGAAGTGGCAAAAGAAGTTGTAGTAGGTAATAAGGATAGAAAGGAAAATAAAATGGGAAGGGTTGAATCTTATTGTTCTTTTGGTATTGATATATTTGCAAGTGAAACTTTGTGTGTAGGGAAGAAGGATGAAAAGGAAAATGTGGAAATCCTTGTTCAAAAGGATAAAGAGGGAAAAGAGGAGGAAAATGTAACAATGATTAAGGATGATGAGTATCCTTTAGCGGACTTGAAAGTAATGGAAAATGAAAGTGTAGCTAAGAGTGAAGGTGAAGAAGATATGGAAGCAAGCAGTGGTGAAGAAATGGTTGAAGAGAAAGAGGTAATGCATAATATGTTTCATTTTTATGATGAAGATGAGAGCGAATCTTGTGTAGATGAAAAGATTTCAGCAGTAGAAAAGGAATGTCAAGTGTTCATAGAAAGTGGAGTGGAGATTGCCTCAAAAGGTAATGAGGTGAAATCAGATTTTGATGAATGCTTTGATGAGGTTGAGAATGATATTGCAATGAAAAATGAGGAAAAAGATGTTGGGGTAGCAAACAAGAGTGAGGTAAATTTTCATTTTGAATTTAGTTTTAATGATTCTATACCTTCTTTGGTGAGTGTAGAAGAGGATTTCAAGTAAGAAGAGAGTATGCAAATGGAAATTTCTAATTTCCATACAGGAGTAGTAATTGCATATTTGTATAAGGATATAGTGGATTTTGATTGTTATTTAGATAATACATATTTGGATGTAGAATTTTTAGAAGATGTTGCAGGTGAAACTTGGTGGATGTGGTTGGTTTATGGTGGGTTGAATCCCAAAAAAGAAAAGAGAGAATTTATGGTATTAGGAGGATGGTACATGGTGGATACAAGTCCATGAGAGGAGAGATGAATGGAGTGCAAAGTTATCAAAGGAGGTTGCTTGTTCGAACTAAGTGTTGGAAGAGGAGAAAGAAGAACAAATCAGAGATACTAGTTTTAGTGATGGAATTTGCTGGGGATTAGTTGCAATTCAAAAGGGTGGTACTACCACTCAACTCCCTTTTGTGAATAGGGATTCACAAAAAAATTCCTACCTCAAGTGTCTGATGCAGGAGCATTTGTGGTTGACCAACAATATTGCATCAACCAAAACAATATTTTAATTCAATTTCCTAAGGTTTTGTAGGTAATTATCTTGGTGAGGTAATTTGCAAAGTTATTTAAGTTAAACATTAAATAATTGGCCTTTTTTAATATTTTGTTGCAATTTTAGGGTGTGGAGACAATTTAGGGGGATTTTGAAAATTGTCTAATATTGAAAAAAAATTGGCAATAAATATTCTTGGGAGTGGATTAGGAGGGATTTATAAGTTTTAATTGTGCATTTAAAACTTCCTAAAGGAATTCATGAAAAAGTGGGCACCCAAGGTGAGTTGGCAGGAATTACATTGGAAACTACCCTAAAATCTAGGAATGGACTCCAGTTTTGGCAATTTTAGTGGGAGTGTGTTTTTAATATTATGAAATGTTTTTGGCATTGATTTTTGGAGGTTTCTTCCCAACTTGGTCATGGATTTTTGCTGGGGGGAGCATTTTTTTGAAGATTACAAGCAATTTGGACATGGTTTTGGTAGCCATTCTTGGCTAGATTGTGTAGGTTGTTGTTGCAGGTGTGGATTTTCTTGGAGAAGGTGGAAAGGATGTTTTTTTGTAGGTTTGAAGTTGTATGGAAAACAAAAAATATATTTGAAAGTTTTTTCTTTATTGCAGCAAGAACTTCTCATTGAAGATTTGATATTAAAGGAGCTAGAAGCTTTAGGAAGGGGATAGATTGGAGGAGGTCAATTCGTGATTGATCTTTGCTATTTGTAATAGACTTATATCAGTATTATTTCAGTTTGTAATGGTTTATATCAGTCCATATGGTTGTATATGATGTATTTTCATTTTGGTAATGATTGAAACAAGTAATACGAAGAAAATTTGAATAGTTAATGAATCAAACTGTTTGCAGATTTTTTTTGTGTTATTTCAAATTTTTTTTGAGTTGAATCTTATGCTGTTGGGAGTTTGTGATTGAGGGTTGGATTTTACTTCATCGGTCGTATCAGAGCTGGTTGTTCCTAAGTGTGCAGGAAGAAGCGCCAATGTGAGGTAGTTTGCACCAGGACCTGTGGGTAGAGAGTGAAGTAGTTGCAAAGAGAGTGTGGAAAAGTGTTTGAAAAAATGCCTTGGAATCTAGGAGAGTGTTTTGTGATGAGGAAAGAATTTCTAGAGACACAAATAGAGAATCAAGATCCCATCCAAAGGAGTAATTTATTCTGAACAAGGTGTAAAGTGAGTGGGAAATGTTGCAAAGTCATCGTGAACAGTGGTAGCAATAATAATATTGTATCTAAAGAGATGGTAGACAAGATGAAACTGAAAAGAATTAAGCATCCTAGCCCATACTACATTTCTTGGTTGCAAGGAGATTTCCAAATATGGGTAAGTGAGTAATGTGTGGTTGATTTTCAAATTTATAGATATAAGGATGTGATTGTATGTGATATAGTACCTATGGATATATGTCATGTTTTATTGGGTAGACCATGGTTGTATGATCAAAGAGCTCTACATGATGGTAATAAGAATACATATAGCATCATAAATGATGGGGAAGAATATGTTTTAAATCATTTGCAGGATAGGAAAGAGGAAGTGGCAAAAGAAGTTGTAGCAGGTAATAATGATAGAAAGGAAGATAAAATGGGAAGGGTTTTGATGGATTCTTTGATGAGGTTGAGAATGATATTGCAGCGAAAAATGAGAAAAAGATGTTGGGGTAGTGAACAAGAATGAGGTAAATTTTCATTTTGAATTTAGCTTTAATGATTCTATACCTTCTTTGGTGAGTGTAGAAGGGGATTTCAAGTAAGAAAAGAGTATGCAGATGGAAATTTGTAATTTCCATGGAGTAGTAATTGCAGATTTGTATAAGGATTTAGTGGATTTTGATTGTTATTTGGATAATATATATTTGGATGTAGAATTTGTAGAGGATGTTGTAGGTGAAACTTAGTGGCGGTGGTCGGTTTATGGTGGGTTGAATCCCAAAAAAGTAGATAGGAGAATGTATGGTATTAGGAGGATGGTACATGGTGGATACAAGTCCACAAGAGGAGAGACAAATGGAGTGCAAAGTTGTCAGAGAAGGAGGTTGCTTGTTCAAAATAAGTTTTGGAAGAGGAGAAAGAAGAACAAATAAGGGATACTAGTTTCAGTGATGGAGTTTTTTGGGGATTACTTGCAATTCAAAAGGGTGGTACTACCACTCAACTCCATTTTGTGAATAGGGATTCACAAAAAAATTTCTACCACGAGTGTCTAATGCAGGAGCATCTGTGGTTGACCAACAATATTGCATCAACCAAAATAATATTTTAATTAAATTTCCTAAGTTTTTGTAGCTAATTATCTTGGTGAGGTAATTTTCAAAGTTATATTAAGTTAAACATTACATAATTGGCCTTTTTATTATTTTGTTGCAATTTTGGGGTGTGGAGACAATTTAAGGGGATTTTGAAAATTGTCTAATATTGAAAAAAATTGGCAATAAATATTCTTGGGAGTGGATTTGGAGGGATTTATAAGTTTGAATTATGCATTTAAAACTTCCTAAAATCATTCATGAAAAAGTGGGCACCCAAGGTGAGTTGGCAGGAGTTACATTGGAAACTACCCTAAAATCTAGGAATGGACTCCAATTTTGGAAATTTTAGTGGGAGTGGGTTTATGAATACATTTTTAATATTATGGAATGTTTTTAGAATTGATTTTTGGGATGTTTCTTCCCAAATTGGTCATGGATTTTATTTCGAGAAGCTTTGACAGCATGTTTTTGAATATTACAAGCAATTTGGGCTTGGTTTTGGTAGCCATTCTTAGCTAGATTGTGTTGGTTGTTGTTGTAGGTGTGGATTTTCTTAGAGAAGCTTTGGGATATCACAAAGTGGTGCTAAGTTACCTATGGAATTTAACATATAAGTTATTAAAGATCCTCACCTCATTCCTTTAGGAGATAACTCAGTTGTGAGAGAAATACCCAAGCCATTGGAGATTCCAAACATGCCACCAATCCACTCACAAGGAAATGATCAATCAATGAACAAAACTTTGTTTAGGAAATCATCACAAATCAAACAAGCATCACTGGACCAATATTATCAAGGGCGTTCATCTTAACACATGCCCCAAAACACTTCATACATTGACCCTTCTCAAAACGTACAAAATCAACAAGGGAAATTTCCACTACAATACCAACAAGTTGGGCCACATGGTCCCCTTCCCAATCAAAAAGGTGGGCCACACAGTCCCCTTCCCAATCAAAAACAAGGTGGGCCACATGGTCCCCTTCCCAATCAACAATACCAAAAAAAAGGTGGGCCACATGGCTCCCTTCCCAATCAACAATACCAACAACAAGGTGGGCCACATGGTCCCCTTCCCAATCAAAAATATCAGTAACAAGGTGGGCCACATGGTTCCCTTCCCAATCAACAATACCAAAAAAAAGGTAGGCCACACGGTCCCCTTCCCAATCAACAACAAGGTGGGCCACATGGTCCCCTTCCCAATGAACAACAAAAAGGTGTGTCACATGTTACCCTTTCTAATCAACAGTACCATCAACAAGGTGTACCACCAATGCACTATTAGGGTAACCTTCAAAAAAATTCATCCCAACAACTAGGTGTGACACATGGTACATGTTGTATGGTCTCACAAAACACCCCATTTTGCTACTTGGAAAAATGTGGACCCCCCCTTTTTTTCCTTTCATTTTTGTTTTCCTCAGCATTGCTCTGCGGTTTGGTCAAATGAAGGTTTCATTCTCAATTTGCTCGGTCTTTGTGTCATCCTTATTCTTTTTTGGATTTATTCTTTTCATGGAATTTAATATTTTTCCCAGAAATCAGAATCCTAGAGTCATGCAGTTGTATCAAGTGAGTTGTATCTTCAACTAGTCTTAACCCTGTCTAGTAAGTCATTAATCGAAAGTGTCAATCCCGGTAATACCATTTCTTGTACCAGAGTCCAGTAAGTTTTATTTCATTTCCTTTATTCAGAACCTGAAAACTAGAGATTTTTTTTACAACGTTTTAATCATTTTTATTCTTTTGATATTACTTGAACCCGGTTCCCGATCTTTTCTTTTGTTCTAGTTTTCTCTCAAGCTTGGAGGTAAGTGCCCCGATTCCTAGTATTTCTTCTCGAAGGTTGATACTAGAAGTTTTAATCTTGGTGATCAAAAATTGATCACATATCTTAATGGCTTATGCCTCACAAAAATAAAAGTAACACCAAAGTGCCACGTAAGATCATCACGCTATCTTTCTCCTCTAGTAGCAAGCCAATGCAGAAATCTAGGCATTCGTAATTTGAACCCTAATTCATAATAATTACACCTTTATTCGAGAAATTAATGCATTATAACAAGTAATTAATGAAGGTGGAAAACTACTCCCGTACTTGGCACCACCTCAAGCATGCAATTGCTTTCATAACACTTCACTTTACATCATGATGAAAATTTGCAAAGGACATTGAACGAATGGAATAATATTGGTGCACAAGGAGAGGTAAATTTCAAGAAACTGAGAATACAACTACCAAGGGTTTTGAAGCTCCATTCTAAAAATATTGTCATCGTCAACTAGAACCAAGTATGTTTTGGATAACTGATATTCTATTACTTATTTTCACACATGAAAATCATGAAAAATGGTATTCCCCTTTTTGAAATTGAAGTGTTGATTATATTTTTTATTTGAATTTAGTTGAAGGGTAAATTGAAAGTTATGAAATTGTAATAAATTTGGTTAAATTTAACCCTAACTCGCACACAAGACAAACATTTGAAAATGCAGAACACACTAGAAAAAATGAGTACTTTTGACGTAATAGAAGAAGAGGAATTTAAATATTATAGTTCACAGGCCATACCAATTGGCGTGGTAGTTACAGATACTCATATGGGGTGGTCTTCTAATGTTGAAATTTGCACTCGGGTATGGCAGGAAAATGCTTCTCAGTGTACTAGAAATATTATAGCAAGTGGGTTACTTTTAGCACGAGGGTTTCCACCAAAAATGGAGGCTCCTGAATTAGTCATGGAATGTATAAATCATTACAACCCAGATAAAATAATCATTGATAAGGAGGGGAGAACTTATGCAAATCTCTCCTAGAAAGGAATTATATACACATTTGGGCTTCCAATTTTTACCCAGATGTATAATATTGATATGAGGGCGAAATCCAAAACTTATCAGAATGCCGAAGGGCGCAAAAAATAAATTATGAATACCCAATGGTGCCAAGATCAAATTACAGAAAAGAAAAAATAAATTCTAAGGCCTATGTTCAAGCAAGATATTTAAGATGTTATAACCATGCTAGGCAAGATAGCTGGGTTGTGAGATGCCAGTAAATTTGAACCCTAGATGTTTTTGATAATATCCAGATTGATGAGTAATCCTATGAAAATGCATTGGGGAAAGTTTATTAGTGACAGATTGCACAAGCAAATAACTGCATTTCCCAAAACTAGATCTTTCTATATGTCTTCATATGTGATCTATTCTTGCACCATGAGGGAAAATAAACAAGGCTTGAAGAAAATTGGTACTCTAGGCAAAGAAGTAGGAAATAGTTTAATATATGCTCATTTACCCCAAATCACTATCCATAGATACAAAGAGCATTATAGAAGGGTTAATGATGTGTTCTATATGAAACTGGTTAGAACGATAGAAGGTGACAAAGCCAAAAGACTATCATTGGAGGCACAAAGTGTTATCAGACCGATGGGAGGCTAGTATATTCAGTTCCCTACTTTCTCCTACATTAGGGTGGAAGGGTTTGATGGACATCCTTTCATGTTGCCCAAGTATTCTATAGAAAAAATTGTGCTATTAGAATTGGTGAGACAATTAAAACTGTCTCAGGTTCTTTATAGCAAGGCTCGTAAGAAGGCTTCCTTCAAATTTCCTATTGTGATAGGGAATTATAAATGCAGTATGATCAAGGTAGTTGACTTGTGTGAAGAAGAACTGAAAAAAATATAACTTTAAAAAATTTCCACTTCAAAGAATGTATTATGATATTGAAGGGAATATTTCCAAGAACATAGCTAGTTACCGTGCTCATGTCCAACACTTAGAAGATTATTGGCTTAATTGTGAAGATGAGCACAAAATAAGGAAAAGAAAATATGAAATATTGTCTTTAAGATCTACTCAGATTCTTATGCTTCCTGATATTCCAGATTAGTTGGAAGAAGATGATGGAGAAGTGTTGAATAGAGCTTATAATGAAGATAGAGTGTATGATGAACCCATCCCATACCTGGATTATGAGGGTGAAGATATGACATTAATTGATGAGTTCTCTGCACTAGTTCTATTACACACTCAACACTGGATAAATGATTTTTGTAAAGCTTTAAGAGAGGAATTGCACCCATGTTCTCAGAAGATAAAAGAAGAAAACAAGCAAATGAAACTGTATTTGAGAGTGGGGAACCTACCAATAAGAAAAGGAAAACTAGTAAAGCGACTCTTGGTATAATAATTGAAGAGAAAACCCCTAAGGCTTCAAGTTAGGGAGTTTCATTAAAGCTAGCTGATAAACAGAAAGATGCAAAATTAAGTAAAGATAAATCAAAAGTAAGACCTAAAGGTGCATCTTCCTCTATATCAAATCCAAGGACTAAACTCACCATTGATGAAGAGGTAGAAGTAACACAAAATGTTGGTGCATATACAAGATCTACTTCTTAGAGAGCTGCAACATTATTTACTTCTCCTCCCTCTATTAATATGGCCAATGTGAAACAAGAACTAGGAGGAACTCCTATTGTTTTGGATGAAATTTTTGAGGCAGATGAAGCCAAAATTTAAGAACAAATGGATAGATGGGGTGCCATGTGGGAAATGGTAAAAGAAAATAATTTTAAAGATAAACCCATGGTACAACTAGTGGTAGAAAAAGTTCCAGATATAGGGTCCACTCCTATGAATACTGAAGAAGAAGAAATTTTACAAGGAACACTCGCTTCAAAAGCAGGGAATACTGATATTCTTGAGATGGAAGCAGGGGAGACTACAAGGCAGGATCATTTGAAGATACTTTTGATTCCCAGCCTTTGCTTATGAATAATCTAAATGATAATGAATAGCTGCAAGTCTTTGAAGAATCAAAGAAGGACCACATTAAAATTGAAGTTGAGAAAGGGGAAGCTACACAGGTTTCAGGTGATGAAGTTGGAAATGAAGAAAATATTGGTGTAGCAGAATACAAAGAAAGTGGCGTCCAGGAAGGTGATGTTGAACATCTAGGTAGATAGGAAAATATAAGTCTTCAAACTAAGGAGACAATGCGAAATCCCAGTAATCCTGAATCTATGCCAGATATTGTTAAAGAAATTCCTATTTTGGAGGACGTAACAAATAAAATTGAAGAAGAGAAGAAGTTACTTAATAAAGTGTAAACCAGGAATAGAGTAATGTTGCAAAGGTAGAGCATGATGAGGATGCACTTGATTGGTTGATCAGGGAATTGGCTTCACCAATGGAAGTAGAAATACTGCCTCTGGATCTTAACATATTTATATAGGAAGTAGATACTCCTAAACCTATGTTGAGAGCTAAAGCAAAGCATGTCATACAGAAAAATGTAGATAGAGACAAAACCGTCCATATAGCTACTCCAATAGCTGAAAAAAATAGATATGAGATAACACCTAAGGAGTACAAGATAACAAGTATTAACCTTGGACACTCATCTTAGAGGCAAGAGTTGGAAGAAATAAAGATGAATCTGGATGCTACTATTGCCAGAGTACTTAAGTATAAAATGAAGAAAAGAGAATTGAAGGAAAAGGTTGCTACCTTGGAACATTTTATAAAATCACTAACCCTATCTAGTCAAGCATAGACTGAATTTCCCCAACATCCAGTACTAATGTCACAAGAACAGGTGGATGTAGTTGCAATAGTTCGCCATAAAATGAATGTATTTGAAGAATGGATTAAGTACGTGGTAAGGCAAGGAGAAGAATTCATTACAGATACAATAGGAAATTATAAGGAAGCATACCATTGGTATGAGAAATCCAGAAGATTTGAAAGTGAATGCAGGGTCCACTAGGAGCAAATTGATGCTGAAAGGAAAAATGTTGAAATTCTCATACAAATGGATGTCCAAGAATTAATACAAGTGTAATTTTAGGGAAAGAAGTTTCCTTTCCAGAAAAATGGAAGAAACAATTGAAGTGGGAAGGTGACATGTTCATGCAATGTATTGAAGGATTTAAAAAGGTCACCGTGGAATGTAGAAAATTGCTTGATAAAGATCAAGACTTTATTGAAATGTTGGCACGTCAAGGTTGTGATCCCCAAACACTAGGACAGGAGGATAAAGAAGCTATGGCCTTCAAGGAATGGATTGAAAGGATAAATAGAGACCTTTTCTAGTTGTTAACTTGGGAGGTCATTGATGAGATTATACAATGCAGGAACACCATAGCTAGATATGAGATAGACAAAGTGCAAAGGAATGCCAGCATACTCCGGTATTAGAAGAATACACTAGGATTAAGCTCACTTGGAAGGCAATACAAGGGATTGCAGAAGAACATATGCATCAAATATTGAATTCTTTCCGAGAATACTAATTGAAGAAAGGTGAAGAAAATATCTCAGAGTCTGATCCCTAAATGATGAAAGGAAATACTGGATATCAGATACCGAAGGTGTCCCAAAAATATTTTTGTTGCATTTGAGTTTTGTAGGTTGTTCTCAGTCTTGGTAGATGTTTCCTATTTGGTATTCTAAACGGTTTTGATGGCCTTGATTCATGTGAAGTATTGTGTATCAGAGTTGGAAAGAGAAAAGTGTTGTTGTTGAGGAAGTCAAACCTTTGACTTCATCTAGAATATTTTGATGATGGTTGGCTTATGCCACGTGCCACATTTTGATTCATTATTTCTGATTCTCTGAATAAAATTTAAGTTTGAACTCTTGGGGCCTTTTTCCTATAAAAGGTCATTTACTACTTTATTTTTGTTTTAAGTTTAGAATTTGTGGATTTCGGAAGAGCCAAAACTTCTCTAAGTTTTGTTCTTTTTTCCTATTTTATGAATCATTCCGGTCTAAAAACTTGTATGCACATAGATATTAATCAATATTGAAGCCAATTTGGTAGCTACCTATCTCATGAATCTTTGTAGCTGGTTTTGTTAGTTCAACCAAACAAGATTGTGTGCTGCACCATTTAAGGGTGCATGCAGAACCTACTTGGTGTCCAAACTAAAACCCCTCTCTTTAAAAGCTTGCATCATTTTATATGTAGTTGGGAATAATTCTGGTGAAGTATAAAGAGATTTTCTTCGATTTGGTTAATTCTTTCAGGCATGTGTGGAGAATAACCAGGAGAAATTTTAATTTTAGTATTTTTATGCTTTATTTTAGAATAGATGTTTAAATTCTAGAAAATGTTTCAAAAAATAGATGAATGAATAGAAATATATTGAAAATCTTTCGTTTCCTATGAAATTGTTGAATGCTTAAAGCTAAATCTAATTAAGTGATAGCAAAATTATTGATATTCATGAAGTATTTTTTCAGATCTTTCAATTTCATGATGTTATTTTATGATTGAATTGGAAATCTTGTGTGAAACGCTTATGATTCTTAAGAAAACCAGAAACAACCATAGTCCCTTTGAGATTAACAACGATATCACATCATACCCTGAAGTGAACCTAGTACTGTCAAGACTTGACTACCAGAGACTTGGAATTGAACTAATCCAACCTTTGTCCTATCATACAAATCCCATGGGGTTTTCTTTGGTTAAGTCTATCAAGAAGGATAGGCTCTTCATGATTTGTTTGTGAAGAATTTATTCACCCTATTGCTGCGAGTAACATCACCATCAACAATACCCTTTCCAATCAATAGTCCCATCAACAAGGTGTACCTCCAACACACTATTAGGGTAACCTTCAATACAATTCATCCCAACAACAAGGTGTACCACCAATGCACTACCAGGGTACCCTTCAGCAGAATCAACCACAATAAGGAGTACCACCAACACACTATCAAGGTACCCCTCAACAAAATCAACAAGGACCTAACCCTCCTTACATTCAACAAGGACTTAACCCTCCTTACATTCAACAAGGACCCAACCCTCCTTACATTCAACGATAACTTAACCCTCCTTACATTCAACAAGGACCTAACCATCCTTACATTCAACAAGGACCTAACCCTCCTTCCACCCAACATGTTTACCAAGGTACTATAATTCCACAATACCCAACCTATGACCAAAAAAACATGGTAGGCTAACAAGGTTACTACACATAAGATCCATAAAAAAATGTACCAAACAAAGAGGTAGGCATGCAACTACAAGACATGAATCAAAGGATATCAGACATGCAGATTAGAAAACCCTAGAAGACCTATACTCTATAGGATATATGTCCATTCCCTTTTGATCTCTCTATTACAATGCTCCCCTTCCCTAAAAATTTTGAAATACCCAAGTTTGACAAGTACAAAGGAAAGGGAGATCTAGTAGAACATGTGAGAGATTTCTTGGTAGCTTGCATGGAAGCAAAAAATAATGATTCCTACCTAATGAGACTTTTTCCATGTAGTCTTATTGGTCATGCTATGGAATGGTTCTCCCATCTACTGCCAGGTATTAAATTTTTTGATGAAATAACTACCAAATTTGTAAACCACTATTCATTCAATATAAAATAAGATGTCACCATCACTGACCTCTACAAGATTAAACAGAGTCAAGGAGAATCCTTTACATCCTACCTACAAATATGGAGACATAAAGTTAGTAGGTGCAAGTGGCCTATTCCCAACAAAGAACTGTTGGATATCTTTGTTTCAAATTTCCAAGCATAGATCAATTATCAACTCACTATGTTGTGCCCCATGAACTTCGAAGAAACTATTGAAAAGGGAATACACATTGAGAGAGCTCTCATAGCAAGGGGAGTCCTTAAACTAAACAACTCAAAAGAAAACTCTTCTAGTTAGAATGAGAACCTAAGATTTAGGCTAAGAAAAAAAAAATTACAAACAATAGAATAGTTGATGCTAGAGCTATATGGAACATACAAAATCCCAATATACCTCAAAACAATCCCCAAGTTGCACAAATGAACTACGATCCCAACAACAACAGAAAAACCAACTCACCTATCCCAAAAAAAATCAATCAGTTAACCAATAGACAAATCAAGGAGGAAAATAAAGGCAATATGATCAACCAAAGAGGAAATTTACTACATTAGGAGAACCACTTGAGACAATCATGCACAAATTGGTTCAACAAAACCTCATCAAGTTCAACGATCACCCAAACTATGAAGAGCCAAGTTTCAAAACACCATGGTATAATGAAAAGGACTTATGTGAGTTTCACAAGACCAAAGGGCATATGATGAAAAATTGCACAAGACTCAAACATATAATAAAAGAATTGATTGACAAGGGAGAAGTGGATATCGAACACCATCCTAGAAACAAAGAGCTCCAAATCTACACAAATCCAATTTTGAACCATGCTAAGAAAAATGAAAAAGGAAAATACCAAGACTATCATAGTGCTAACTACACCTATGGTGACACCATCCCAGGTACCCTCTCCCAAGCTGATGACACTAGGGTCAATGTGTTAATGATACAAGGCAAGGACCCTGAATGTAACATAACTACTTGTTGAGGGAAATTCACAATACAAGGAGCCCCACCTAAACCCACAACTAAGTCATCCAGTGACTATAATATTTTGGAACAACTAAAGAAGACTCCCACTTTGATCTCCATACTAGAGCTATTGAAATTATCACCCAAAGATAGGGAAATACTAGAGAAAGCTTTGGAAATAGCGGTCCCTAATGACCTCAATCTTGATCTGTTTCAAGATATTGTTACAAAAATCATGACCAGTCATCATTTAGTCTTTTTTGAGAAAGACCTTTAGCAGAAGTCATTCCACAACCAATCCATCTATATAGAGGTTGGTTTCCACAAACATATGGTCAAAAGAGTATTGATAGATAACAATGCAGGTTTAAATATTTGTACCTTGAAATTTGTAAAACAACTAGGGTATTTTGATGATGTAATTGAAAAGGGAAAATGGTGCAGGAGCACCTAGGAGGCATTTGGAAACACTAGGCAATTTTGGAAGCCTAGGAAGAAATTTTGAGTTTTAATGCTTCAAGGTCATGTTGACCATTTAATTTTGAATTAGTTGTGTTAGTAGATGTTAGGATATGTTAGAAGGTATTTGGTTCAGTAGTTCTTGGTAGATTGGATGAGTTTACTCAACTTTTTTTCTTTTAGGTTTCTCTAGGAGCTAGGCATAAGCCCAAAATGTTGCATTTATGCAATTTTGGCCTTTTGAGGTGGTTAAGTCTGACCAAAGGGAAAAGCAACTACTTTTTGAACCTTTAAAAGGTGAACCTCGAGTTGGAAGTGAGGTTGGAATGTGTGTTGAAGTTGTAATTAGCTTGTGATCAAGAGAACAGGGACAATTTAGTGTGCATTTTTTTGTTTTCTTGTTCTTGTTTTTGATTTAGCAAATTAATGAATTGATCAAGGATTTTGGAAGGTTTAGCATGTAGTGAGATTGTCTTTGAAGCATTTTTTGGAACAGTAGTTAACTAGTTATTCATTTTCAGGTTTCTTGTAAATACTGTGTTCTTCCTTCATTTGTAGTTTTGACTGGTAAAATGTAGAACAATGGGGTTTTAGCTTGCATTGCCACTATACATTGAGTACGAGCTTGTTGGGAATGAAGCTAAACTCCATTACTATACATATATTAGGAGTAGGGGTCTGTAGTAGTCCAAGAAGTATGTTAAAAGTCTCTTCCTAGGCAAGCTTGGCTATTCCCGATTAGGAAAGACAGTGAAAAATTGACACTAACATTGCAGGGGTGTTTACTTTCTGGAAACTCAGGGTATGTGGTGGTTGCAGGAGGTCTCACAAAGGCTTGGCAGGAAGCAGGAGTTCCCTCCTAACCATTTGGTGACTGAAACAAGTTGACAATTCACAGTGAGGTCAAGAAATGGCTTAAAAAGCCCTAATTCCCACAAAATTAGGGTTACGCCTGTGTACGGATGAGGGAGCCTAAAACCTCAAAAATCCTTGAGAGGTTAGAAAATGACCTAGGGTCTCAAAAATAATTTTGTGATGAACCTCAGTAGGATTGGAGTTATGGCCTATTTTCTCAGGCTAAGAGGCCTAATTGGGGCGCAAGGGCTACTAGCCCTTCTTAAACCATAAACTAGGTTTTGGTGGTAGCGATGAAGCAATGAAGCCTTGTGATTGAACAAGAACCACAATGGAATGGTTTTAAAGCCTTAGAGGATACCACACACCCTTGCAACAAGTTGGTAAGGTTTGGAGAGTTAGTTGGCCTTTAGGAAGATTAAGGGCCAAGGAGAGAATAGAGGAGTAAGCACCAAGATTGACTTGGTTAGGTGTATGAAGATGATAGTAGGGTTGGCCAGGAGAACCAGGGGTGCCTAACAAGCTTTAGGACCTATAGGTTAAGAAGGTGGAGAGTAACACCAAAGGGGTTTGCCTAGGAGTGACCCAGAGCATGGGACAGTGATTGTCTCATCCAACCCTGCCCTATTAGAAAAATCATAACTATAAGGTCTTATGATGACCTAGAAAGAAATTCAAAAGGGACAGTAAGGCTACCTATACAAATAGGACCGGAAACAATAGAAACCACATGTCAAGTATTAGACCTTGAACTACCATTTAACCTTCTTCTAGGATTCCCATGGTTTCATGCACTATAGGTAGTTCCCTCTACATTTCACTAGTGTCTAAAATTTCCTCATGAAGGAAAGGAGGTTACATTGTATGTTGATCCTAAACCATTCCACTATGCAAAATTGGAGGATAAATACAAAAAAATTCAACATATACCTAGTAATGATATATCCTTTCGCTCCTTCTCATATGTCGACCCATTGAAACTACCATCAACCTCAGCTAAACCCCTATCAAGTGAGAAACCAAAATTTGAGTCCAAGATTCAAGTACTTAAAAAAGGTAATGAGATTTATAATTTCAATCAAGCCATTTGCATTGGAATTCTTCCCCCAACAACAAAGGTTTATGGAGGGCCTAAGGAGATCAAACCCATTAAAGTAGTAAAAATGGTAGCCAAATCCATGATTTTTACCAAGTGGGGAGATATCAATGATGAGGATATATTCAAAGAGGACATTTCATCAATGATTTATAAAGAAGACCAAAATGAACCAGAACAACTACAACCCCTTCTAATTGATCCTAGTAGTAAAGGGTATCAACTAGCTAAACAAATGGGATACACTAGAAAAGGTTGCATTGGGTGACATAAACAAGGCAGATAAGAACCTATTATAGTGGAATAAATAAAGAAGAACATGGGGCTAGGCTATGGTTCAATAGACGTGGTTACTCCAAATAGTGGACATACCTCTTTTAAGAAAGGAGCTCCTTCTATTGACGTTAAGAAATCAGATATCTACCACCTTATAGACATCAATTTACCCATTGAGGACTTATTTGAAAGCTTTGGAATTAGTATATTCCCTATATTTGAACTAGAAAACCTACATTTAAAATTTGTACTTATGAAACAAATTCTAACTAGTATGAATGGGATTCCCCTTCCTTTTTCACATCTAGTGATGATGACCTAGATACCCAATGGGAGAATGATTCCAGAGCCATATTAACCATTTCAACAACTTTTGTAAGCTTTATAGATAATGATGATAGCCTAACCATTTGCTATCCATAGGTAATAGATTGGGACCAACAACACCATACGCCTATTTTGGATCAATTCCAAAATGATGAAGCTATTCCAGAGTTTATGAGACTTCAAACCAATATACCATTAGGAGATCACAAAGTAGGGTTTATCATGGAACTTGAACAACAAGCATATTTCAGAGGGGAGATTGTGTCCTCTAGTCACAAAATTGAAAAAGACAATGTAAAAATCAAAGTGAGATCCCCTAGGGAAAACCATGATGTGGCTCTATTGGATCCTGAAAAGAGAAAAATAAAGGATGAATATAAGGGTGAAAAATTCTTCGAGGCACCCAAAGATGGAGGATTCAATCTCCCTATTTTTGAGTATCAAGAGAATTCTACACTCCTATTTGAAGAAACAAAACCTATAAATGTTGGCATATAAGAAGCACCTAACATCACATACCATGCAGTGTCACTTAATCCTAAAGAGAAAGTGAACTTCTCTACTTTCATCAATGAAAATAAGATAAATTTCGCATGGACATATGCAGACATGCTAGGGCTAGATCCAACATTGGTCATACACCATTTAACTATATACATAGGAGATAAATCCATCAAGAAAAAATTATGAAAGATGCATCCCCAGATAGGACTTTTGATAAAAATAGATTTGAATAAATTCCTAGATGTTGGCTTCATAAGACCAATTGATTATCCAAAATGCATATCAAACATAGTACCAGTATCAAAGCCCACTAGGGGCATAATAATCTGCATAGATTTTCGAGATCTAAACAAAGCTTTTCCAAAAGACAACTTCCCTCTTTTGAGCATTGATATGATTGTAGATCTAATAGTAGGGCATGAAATGTTGTCACTAATGGATGACTTCTCAGGCTATAATCAGATTAATATATCCTCTAATGATCAACATAAAATAGATTTTACTTGTGCATGGGGGACCTTTTGTTGGAATGTCATGCCATTCGGTCTAAAGAATGCAAGAGTGACCTATCAGTGCATAATGACTACAATCTTTCATGATATGTTGAATACAATTATGGAAGACTATGTGGATGACATACTAGCAAATTCCATCAAAATAAAAGACCACTTGACCAATCTTGCAAAGGTGTTTAACATACTCGAATAGTATAACTTAAGACTCAATATAAAAAAGTGTGTATTTAGAGTAACATCCAAAAAACTACTGGGGTACATAGTATCCAAAAGAGGCATTGAAGTAGATCCTATAAAAGTAAAAGCTATACAAGAGATGCCCTCTCCAAAGACATTAAATAAGTTAAGAGGTCTATAAGGGAAACTACAGTTCATTAGGCAATTCATTGTGCAACTGGCAGACAAGTGTCACCCCTTTACCCATCTCCTACACAAAGACATCACATTCAAGTGGGATGGTAGATGTGATTGAGAATTCCAACAAGTCAAAGAGTATCTACTTACTCCTATACTAATACTACCTATTCTAGATAAAGTAATGGTACTCTATGTGTCTACAACCCAAGCAACATTAGGAGCTCTCTTAGCACAACTAAATGATAATAACAAAGAAAGAGTGATCTACTATATTAGCCAAACATTGGTGGGATACAAATTGAACTATTCAACCATAGAAATAGCATGCCTCTCTATTGTCTTTGTGATGCATAAGTTGAGAAAATATGTTATGAATAGACAAGTAAAGCTAATCTCAAAATTAGATCCACTAAAGTACCTATTAGCGAAAGTAGCTCTAACAAGAAGCATTGCTAAATGGGTGATGGTTCTGAGTGAGTTCGACATAGAGTATGTAGACAGGAGAGCCATCAAAGGATAGATCATAGCAAATCAACTAGCAGAAGCACCAAAAGAAGACCACCAACCTCTCATAAAAAACATCCCAGATGAAAGAATATTGCTAACAGAATAGAAAAGTCATTGCACCTTGTATTTTGATGGGTCCCACACTCAACATGACTCAAGAGAAGGTATATTATTTCTCACACCATAGGGAGATAGTATACCTAAGGCCTACAAAATTTCTTTCCCATGCACAAATAACATCTCAAAGTATGAAGCACTAAATCACAGGACTCAAAATGGCAATAGAATGGAGGATTAAAAAATTGCAAGTTTATGGAGATTCTCAACTGGTAATTAGGAAAGAAAATGATGAGTATCAAATAAAAGATGACAATCTCACACCATATA